>JALAZF010000278.1:7362500-7962500 GCA_022829125.1 Lathyrus tuberosus | reverse complement strand
CACACCGACCTTCGCCAATTTTCCACCTCCGGACTCTACTTGTTTCGCCCCCACCGTAGGTTTAACCCGACTTTTCACATTCTTTGTTATGTGATATCGACAAAGTAATGCATTACAAGAAGGAAATCCTTTGGAACTGCATTCATCAACGCGGTATCGCGGTCGGTAACAATTGCTTTAGGCATCTCAACTTGGTCCTTCAAAAGTGACCGACACACCTCTAATGCCCATGTAAAACTGTTCTTTTTTTCACACTCCAGAAAAGCAAAACCAACGACATATGTCTTCTCGGTAGACGTAACACCAACCATCTCAAATAAAGGAATTCTATACTTTTTGGTCTTGTAGGTAGAATCAAGAATGAGCACTGTCGAGAACGTGTTGAACAACTTTATCGAATCCGAATGAGTCCAAAAAATGTCTCAGACCGTAACTCCATCGTCGCAAGTTCTGTAATGGGACACATAATTGTTATCATCCAACAATTTCAACAGTTATTGCATCTCACTTCTATCTCCCCTAATTGTCTTGTTGGTGCGGTACCGAATGTTATACACTTGCCTTATATTTGATAATTGTCGGGTTCCTTCCGTTTCAATGTGGCAAGTATATTTTTCGGTTGGACAAGATTCAAGGGCATGTCACTAATACATGTCTTCTCTTCCGGCTTGAGCCGACATACACTAGGATGACCTTGTAACTTTAAGCACAGTTCATGGTTACGCAAACCACAAATAACACTAAATTTCCACT
The DNA here is from genome assembly GCA_022829125.1 of Lathyrus tuberosus. Classification (NCBI taxonomy): domain Eukaryota; kingdom Viridiplantae; phylum Streptophyta; class Magnoliopsida; order Fabales; family Fabaceae; genus Lathyrus; species Lathyrus tuberosus. Next base: position 7,961,747 of record JALAZF010000278.1, on the reverse strand, counting down.
TTTTGGTACTCAACATGTAACCACGAATCTTAAAAGGAAATTCACATTTTCTACTACCGGTGTCGTCTCTTTTAAACTTCCGTAGAGGAGTCTGATATTTCCCGCTTCTTTCGCACAATAAAGTTACAAAACCGTTTATTCTTTCCGAACCATTATCTGATCTTCCTATAACCACACCAAAACCAAGTCTAGTTGCAGTCCTACGAATCCATGTGAGCATGCTCCTTGCTTGTTATTAAAGTCAAAACGACATCTACCGACTTTACGACAACCCCTTGAATATGCAGAGAAACATCGTTTGTAGAAACTAATTCTTTTGAGATATTATCAGGGTGCACCATATCTATTTGTAAACAATAAGAAAAATAAACAAAAATTACAAATCTGCTGTAAATAAAAGACGTTCTGGAGATGTACATCCGGAAGTGTTCATATTTAACATGTTCCGGAGGTACAACTTCGGAAGCAACGTTTTTTTCCAAAAATTTGATGATTAATGTGGGAAATGTAGTGGACAAAGTGCAATCTTTACCTGAAATTTGATATTCTCCTGCTCTCTTTGATTTGTTGCACGAAAAAGTTGGAGTTTTGGAGTGAAAATGATATTGATAATGTAGGGTTTTTAGGTTGGTGAAGGTGAGTGTGGAAGAAGAAAACACAACAATGGAGAGAGTGATCATGCAGGTTTAAAATATAGTAGAAACTTCCAGAGCTGTATCTACGGAACATTCGGTCGTTTAGACGTTCCGGAGGTACATCTACTGAAGTTTCTCTGAACTGAATTATTTTGAAGTTTTTTCCAGCGTATACTAGTAGAAAATTATTCCATAGATGTAGCTCCAGAAACAACCAAATTTTGGCAAAAAAAAAAGGTGCGTCCAAATGTATATCTCCGGAAGCAGGGAGAATAAAAGGAAATTCACTAGGTGCCTAAAAGTATCAAGGGGTGGATTAAGAAATTCTCTTGCCCTATACAATTGCAACTTAATCGGGTGAACATTGGTCCAACATACAAAACATACACAAAGTTTAGTCAACCAGGTAACAATACTATAGCCAGCATGTTAACTCATGTTTGAGAATGAAAACGACTAAATATATATTTGGACCAGTTTTTGTATAATTTTCATACATTCAAATATTATTATGACACTGTTGTACATATTTATGGATGTTAAAATTGTATAATTCAAATATAATGAGAATTAAAAAATAATTTCATACTAGATGCTATCCAACTAAAAAGCCAAAAAGCCAATAGCCTTCTTAGAGATATCCTAGAAATCATGGACGATGGGTGTTAAGGGTGATCTAGATGAATCAATATCAATGTTTTAAAAATCGGATCGATTATCAAATCGGTGAGGGTGAGAGATGGGAGTTAAGGGTGATTTAGTTGGATCAAGATTAATGTTTTAAAAATTGGACCAGTCATCAAACTGGTGAGAGTATTGAATCATTGGTTTATTGGTAGAATCATTGGATTACTAGTCGAACTGTATAATTAAATCAGATTAAACCAGATAACTCGGTTGAATAAACCGATTTTTATAACAAAATTATATCATTATTAAACTAGTCGAACTGGATAACCATGTCTAAAAAAAACACTACAATTATAAAACTTTAAAATATCATGATTTCACAAGTTTATTCTTTAAACTCAAATTCTAAACATAATCATCACACACAACAAAATAATACAAAATTATAATTTTAGAAGTGTAGATTTGTAAGTTAACCAAGAAAGTTTTTTTGTTTGGTTGAACAACTTATCCACTTAGGGATTATTTTTTGGATTCGAAGCTAAATCGGTGAAAAACTTAAGTTTAGGGATTGTTTGATCAAGTCTTCGTTTAAGTTCAAGACCAGCTTGGTGTTAAAATATTATATTTTTTTGGTTAACCCGATATAAAATCAAAATTTGGTTCAAGTTCATCCCGGTGTTAAAAACTTGGTTCAGAGATCAGGTCGGTGTTAAAATCTCACAGGTTCTTGGTTAGTTATTTATAAAGTCAAGTTTCGGTTCGCAACCTCAACCTGATGTTAAAAGCTCTCCAAGGTTCAATATCAGCCAATGATAAAATCTTTATTTGAAGCTTAAAGACTATCCGCTCCAAGTATTTTGTGAAAATGAGACTAATAGCTTTAATCCATTGTTTCGTAGGAAGAATCACATTTTCACTTCTTGTTTTCCTTTTGGTTGGAAGTTAGCCACAAACTTCAATCTATTAAAAACTCTCAAGATTATTGGATACTCTTAAGAAAATCATTTGGGAGAAGATTATGTCTTTTTTCTTTTGATCGAACCTCTATAATTCGTAGTGTTATTCTCTCTCCCTTAATTTTTACTTTTCGCATTTTACTTTTTCTGTTTTCTATTTTTAAAACTCTTCTAAAATATTTTCAAACTCTAATTTTCATTTAATTTTTTTTTCAAACTCTTGTTTTTCTGAAACACACAATTCACACCCCTTATTGTGTGTGAAATCACATGTCTAACAGAACCAACCAACAAAATTATACTCTCTAAGATAAGAAAGAAATTCGTTGAAACAAAGAAGCTTTGGGCGAAGGTAATCTACGTCTCATTTCAATCTGAATTAAAATTTAAGGGAGTTTCTTAATACACCACCCAAGTTTCTTAGGCACCACGTGAAATTTCATTTTTGCCCCCTGATTCCGGATGTGCACATCCGGACGCACCAATTTTTTTAAAAAAAGTTGATGTGTTCTGGATATGCATATCCGAAAAAATTCCGGATCTGCAGATCCGAAATAATTTCTTATTAATTTGCGCCAGACCTTCTTCCTCCCCCTCATTCTTCACATTTTCATTTTCCAAACACCAAACTCTCTCAAACTCTCAAATTCTCAATCCCACAAATCTCGACTTTTTTCACTCGAGTTCGACGCAGAGCAACTTCTACAATGACCAAGACACTCCAAATCCTCTGTATCTCAATTTAATCGGTAAGTTTTCGAACTTTAGAGTTTCAGAGTTATTTTCGAGTAATCGATTTAGAGTAGACTTTTAGGTGTAGAAATTGTTAGGTAGTATGAATAACATAGGTTAGAGACAATGTAGGTATTGTTTGCTGCTTCAAACGGACGATCAGGGAATTGAAATGCCCTTTTCCATGGTACAGTAGTCATGGCTGCTATCTTTGAGCTTGAAAATACGTACCGGAGTGCAGATCCGGAAAGATTTTAACGTTAAATATTCTGAGTGCTTCCAGATGTGCACATCCGGAAACACCCAACATTAAATATTCTAAGTGCTTTCGGATGTGCACATCCGAAAACATCCAACGTTAAATATTCTGTGTACTTTCGGATGTGCAAATCCGGAAGACACTTGTTTTTTTTTGTTTGTTTGTTTTTTTAAATTATTTTTAAAAAATTCTAATTTATTTATTATGCTTTGGAGATTACATGGATGGCAGAGACGATCTTATCATACATGGACGGACAGCTCAGCACGCATCTGTCCGACGTGAGCGGATGCAGTCTACAGCCGAGGCTTCCGGCGCAAAGGGAGTTGGAGTAGCCCTACAGCTGAGGGACATCCTACACCCATAGTTTTAAAAACCGGACCGGACCGGCCGGTCGGACCGGTTTGACCGGGAACCGGCCGGGTTCGCTTGCTGGATCAGCCATGTCGTCGAACCGGTGAGAACCGGGAAAACCGGCGAACCGGCGGTTCAACTTCTTATTTAAAAAAAAAAAAAATTTTATTTTATTTTATTTTATTTTAAATTTATTTTTAATTTTTTTTTAAAATTTTTTTAATAATTTTTTTTTACTCAAATATATAGGAACTTTTCTTCAAGAATAATAGTAATCACTCATTTAATTCAAGTGATACACAAATTAAGTTTTGTAATATCCACAAAACTATTTTTACTATTTTGTATTTATATTGATTGAAAAACCATCATACAAATATTTGTATAGAAATTTAAGAACACAAATTAAGAAACTAAATATAATATAATTTTAGACATAACTGATTTCCATTATATATATATATATATAGACTTGGAAAATTTATTATTTAAAATAATGTTAATATTTGTATTGTTTTAATTATTAACATTAAAACTTATTTTTTATTAACATTAAAACTATGAATTTAAATTAGACTCTGTTTAAAATTTACAATTAGACTCTTTTAAAATTTGAATTTAAATTATGAACCTGTGAATTTATGATATGATCTTTTCAAAAAATTTAAGTGCTAGTTATAGTTTTTAGAGACTGAATCATCCGGTTCGACCGGTTTTACCGGTTTTATACCTATTATAATGATAGGTTTATTCAACCGAGTTATCCGGTTTAATCCGGTTTAATCCGGTTTGGTCATGCGGTTCGACCGATGACCCAGTGGTTCGACCGATAAACCAGTGAACCAGTACCCTCACCGGTTTGATGACCGGTCCGGTTTTTAAAACACTGCCTACACCACAACCATCCACATCACAGGTTCAGGCCACTTCCACATCATAGGTTCAGGCCACTCCCCCGTCAGCCGCCGATTCTACATCTCGGAGGCATCGGCTTTCTACTACTAGTTCATCAGCGTCCCAGCCCGCACGCAGGCGTCGTCGGGAGACTCCAGCTCCATCAGCTGCTCCTATTTCATCCCCTGTTCATGTTCCTGTTCCTGAGGGTGATCACCCAACACATGAGAGTGGTGACGCCGATGACGATTTCGATGAGCTGGACGGTTACCCCGGGGGACCGTTTGATATGTCCTTACTCGTGGGGTACTCTGAGCATACTGCCAGATATGTCTGGCTAGGAGAGGTAACCTTTCTCAGTTTATTTATAGAATTGTTTTCGTTGAAAATATGTTCATTTGTAACATTGTTTTATTTGGAAATTTTCAGGAGAAGGATTCACAGAAGTTTTATAACCATGGGGGCAAGGTTATGGACATGCTTGCGGCGTTGCCAGGGGATGAGTGGTTCACGTCTGCACTTGCTACCTCTGGTCTTGGAGGCCTGTCTAGGATTGGGTATCCCCATATCATGTACGATATGCTGATGGCCTTTGTTGAGAGATGGCACCCTGAGACATCCTCATTCCATCTACCGTACGACGAGATCACGATCACACTCGACGACATCTCGTGCCTTTTACATCTACCGATCACGGGTACCCTTCTCCGTCACGGTAGGATGTCGAAGGGGGACGCGATGGAGATGCTGATTGAGGAGCTTGGGGCTACCCCAGAGGAGTCACTTGCGGAGGTGACCTAGTTGAGAGGCGCACACGTCCGGTTCTCCTTTCTGACACACAGATTTGGTGATGATCTTGAAGAGGCACGACGGGCAGCAGGGGATGCAGCTGAGGTGAAGATCCACAGGCAGCGTGCCCTGAGATGCTACTACCTATTTTTGCTCAGCACGCAGCTGTTTGTGAACACCAGCGCCTATTATGTTGATGTCGTTTACCTCAGGTACCTTTTGGATCCCACAGAGATCCATGGGTACAATTGGGGGGCGGCTACGCTGGCATACACCTATGTTAGGCTCTCAGATGGTTGCCTCTGGGCGACCAAGACTGTGGCAGGCAGTTGTACGCTATACGTGGTAACAATCTAATATTCTAAGTCATTTTTTCATTTCATTTCTTTCTATATTCATTATAATGTTTGACACCGATGTTATGTTTTCCATTTCAGGCGTGGATATTACTACACTTTCCCAAGATTACTGGTTGGGGGAGTGTCGATGGGTACACTGAGGATATGCCACATGCTGCTGCATTTCTCCTGCTCAGAGGGAACTAGGCGCCCGACCCTTACAGAGTGTATATTGATCGGATGGCTGCTGATGACATTTTTTATCACCCTTATGCCGATCACCGTGTGACGCGCCCGTTCGATGAGGTTTCACTGTTCTCAGGATAGTTGACATGCAGTTCGACCATTACTGCTCGATACCTGTCGGAGCGCATCTTGTGCCAGTTCGGTTACACGCAGACGATCCCCAGGATGCCTCATGAGTCTGCTCCTCTAGGCTTGACCCGCGTGCAGATAGATGAGATATATGCTGGCTTCCAGTTCCACTTGGTACCGGAAGAGGCCCGGGCGACCAGAGCGCCGAGAGATTTGAGCGTTGTTGCCGGGTACATCATGTGGTTCTACACCGTCTCACACCCATGCATGGTGTCCACTGCTGAGGGATCGCCACCCAGACCTGCTCATCGGGAGATATTAGAGGAGCGGCAGTCTCAGCTGGACCATACTCAAGATGTCCTACCTCGTTGTCGTGAGATAGAGCAGATAGCGCGGGCGGCCATTGCGGACGGTCACCTCCCTGAGGGCTCTGGTGCCAGACTTGTCGTGGATATGATTATTGAGATTGCTCAGGGGGCACTTCAGTACCACAAACATCGAGCCAGGACGGCGGGTCGGGGCAGAGGAGCAGGGGAGCCAGGAGAGATCCTTCGCCATACGCTGTAGTTTTTTTATGTATTATATTTTTATTACATGTATGTATTGTATTTTGACAGAGATTTATTATGTATATATATCATTTTATTTTATATATGGATGTTGTCGAATGTATATTAAGTTGCGACGATATATTAAAATATGCGAGCAACCAACAAAACCGATTAAAAAAAAAATAAAGTTCAGCTTTTTTCCGTATTTGCAGATCCGGAATTTTTCCGGATGTGCATATCCGGAACAGATTAACGTTTTTAAAAAAAATGGTGCGTCAGGATGTGCACATCCGGAATCAGGGGACAAAACGGAAATTCACGTTCTACCTAAAAAACATGGGTGGTGTATTAAAAAACTCTCAAATTTAAATTACTACGCATAATATCCTGTCAATTTGATTACATAATTGTGGAGGACATCATCGAGTATTTCATATATTTTGCTCATACCACACAACCGTACACTCACGAGGTAATCTATTTGATAACTACTATTTCATTAACTTTAAATCCAAATTTTGCTCGTAATACATTTCATTAACTTCAAATTATTCCAACACATATTTGACAAAAGAATTTAACAAATTAACTTCAAATAAATTTTACGTCATCATCCTCTGGTATGAACAAGCTCATTATTCAATTATTTTATTATTTTATTTTTTCTTTCAATCTTCAAGTTAGTGGAAAACCGTGCGGACAGTTCATTATTCAATTATTTTATTATTTTATTTTTTCTTTCAATCTTCAAACTAGTGGGAAACCCGTGCGTCCGCACGGGTTCCGGCGTAGACCGCAGATACGTCATTAGTTATATTATGAAATATACAAAAATCGAAAATATAAAATTTTTGTTATAAATTTATAAAAAATTAAAATCATACACCCAATTAAAAACAATTGTCATAAAAAAGTTTAAAAAATAAAATTATTTCATATAGAGTAGTATTTATAATAATGGGTGTAGATGATATTAAAAGAGACAAAATAAAAATAGAAAAGATTAGAAAAAAGTAAAGGAAGCAATAATAGTATATAAATTTTCTTAAGATTCGATCTCCGTGGGGATAGGGATGGGGAAAATATTCCCCGTGGCGGAGATTGGAGACGGGGATGGGGAATAATATTGGGGTGGGATGGGGAGCGGAGAAGCATCCTCCAAACATTTTATGCCCCGTTGACATCCCTAGTTTGAATTCATACATTATTTTAAACATATTTACTTTTATTTTCTTTAATTGTAAAAAAAATGTAATATCCTATTTGTTCACAAGGATTTTGGCCTGGTTACCCGTGCGTTCACGCGGTACTGATGTATTACCCGTGCGTTAACACAAATTTTGGTCTAGTTACCCGTGCGTTCACACGGTACTGATGTATTACCTGTGCGTTCACGCAAATTTTGGTCTGGTTACCCATGCGTTCACACAAATTTTGGTCTGGTTACCCGTGCGTTCACACAAATTTTGGTCTGGTTACCCGTGCGTTCACACGGTACTGGTGTATTACACGTGCGTTCACACATTCTTTAAAATATATTTACTTTTACTTTCTTTACTTGAATAAAAAAATAAAATAACTCATGGGTTCGCACGAATTCTGATATGGATACCGTGAGTTCGTATGAGTACTACTGTGTTACACATATGTTTCTAAAATGTATTAAGAATAAAAAACAGAAAGCCAATATTATTTAACCAAGAAAGTTTATTATTTAAAAAAACATATTTTAAATTATATTTGAAGTATAAAGTGACTGTCAGGGTTAATGATTTTTTTTTACAGTTGGACCAAAAAAATATTTTGTATTGTTTCATCTACTCAAAAATCAATAAATATTTATCATATATCTTTCTTAGAATGAATATTTTTTTTATTAAATAATTGACTTAATAATATTGACAATTTACAATACAAAATAATTGACTTGAAATTAGTACCCGTGTGTTCACAAAAATCAAATAAATTTGAAGACAATGTCTTTATTAAATAAAAGTATAATCTCAAACACGAGTAGAGCATGTGTTATGTACTTAGCACAAAAATCGTTCTTGTTATTAATCGATATTTTGAATGTTCTCGTTAGTAATTAATATTTGAATCGGTACTATTTTAAATTCTATAAATGACAAACAAATTGTATGATTAATAAAAAACATCATACAATTTTGATACTATTTATTCATACATTATTTATGTTTGGTTCTATTAGTATTTATATTGAAGTTCATTTAATTCATTTAAATTGTATGATTATTTTGTACCAAAAAATTTCGTATGATTATTTATTTAATTATATAAATTGATTATCTTCTGTTTATATACATTTTAAAAATTTGACGCCAATAAAATGTGTGATTCTCCAATCAACTCAGAGATTAAAAACTCTACACTATTTTATGTATAGTAATAAACTATCTTGTTCCCGTTTATAAATATATAATTGTTTTTTATGTGGTTCTCATATTTAATATTTAATAATCTTTTATTTAATACATTATTAAACTTTTTATAAAGTTTTTATATATTGTACACTTATAATAGAATAATTGTGTACAGATTTATAAAAACACTTAACCTCTTTTTAAGAGATATTAAAAAATACTAAGGTAAATTATGTATCATGACAATTTAGATTAATACTTTAGAACATAAAGTTTTTTCACCTTTTGCATAATTTTATTTTTTGATGAAAATTCCAGCAATGCATCTACTACAAATTAATATGCTAACCCAAAATCCCTTATATATATATATATATATATATATATATATATATATATATATATATATATATATATATATATATATATATATCATACTTTTAAAACTTACATATATTTTCTTCATACAAAAGTTGTGTGGTTTGGCGGAAGAAGAACATGGTTAGAAATCATAATTACTTCATACAATTAGTATTCTATACCTTAACTTTTGATAATAACTTATTATTCTTTTGTAGAAAAAATAAAACTTATACAAATATAACTCACTTTTTTTTATGAAGGTTGTTGACGAAGATGGAAGGTTTGAAGGTTGTGAAAAAAAAATTGGATTTACAAATTATACCAGCAGGTGAACATTATTGACTCTGTTGGGTGAGGTTCATGTTGCATTCAGGGAGGCTTATTAGAAATTTTGAACCAACTCAGATTAGAACCAACTCAGAAGTTGACACGTAGTGGAAAGTTTTTTTCTTTTTTACTTTCAGATCAATTTTTCATGATTACATTTAAAAGAGTTTGTGTTTTTTTTTCTTGGATTTTTTATTTGGTTTTAGTAAATTTATGTGCTTTTGATTCAGAATTGAAAAGGGTTGTTGTTGTTTTTTTTGTTGTGATTTTTTGCAGTCAGTATTTATCAGGCTTTTAAAACTTACATATATTTTATTCATACAAAAGTTGTGTGGTATTGAAAAGGGTTGTTGTTGTTTTTTTTGTTGTGATTTTTTGCAGTCAGTATTTATCAGGCTTTTAAAACTTACATATATTTTATTCATACAAAAGTTGTGTGGTTTGGCGGAAATTTGCTTGTCGGTTAAATAAAATATCTCAAATCCAATCATTCGTTATTTATTTATTGTTCAAAAAGGACAAATCTAAAATTTGAAATATTGGCTGTCAATTTATAATAAAAAAAATTATAATAAAATATACTGCAAGTTATTATAACTAGCAAAACAAATACGGAAAGTTTTCACATTCCCTTTTTAATTTTTGATTCAAATCAAAACTAATTAGTATTATGAATTATGATAATAATAACCATAATTAAAAATAAACACAATGTCTATCCAAAATAAGGTGTGGATTTGAACTTTAAAAAACATATGAATGTTATTTTTCTTATAAAATGATTTAGACAGCAAAATTAATCTGTATAATAATATTACATCATATATATTTAAACAAACATATTATTATTATTATTATTATTATTATTATTAATATTATTATTACAAATATTAAAAAAAAAATCTCTTTTTGATCCACATTCATCTTTCCTCCGCCTCGAAGACAAAGCCTTTCACCGACCGGTCAGTTTCAAAATTTGTAATAAGCCTCCCTGAATTCAACATGTTGCAGCATCTACAACATCTATCTGCACGTAATATATCATCGCATTGGTATTACCCGCTTTAAACAGCAAAACTGGATTGTGAAATACAACTTATTTTAACTTCATCAAAAGATCTAAAATACAAGTTATTATCAAAGCCATCTGATCCCTACGACCGACATTGATCGGACCGAAATCGTGAGTGATGGAAATTTAAGTCAGAGAAGGTTTGAATTAACCTCTAAGAATGGATACCAAACACGACTCGAAAAAGCAGTGCACCGGATTTAAGACTATGAATGTACATTTCATCCAATGTTAACTTAAGATGACTATGAAGGTACATTTCATCCAATGTTAACTTAAGATGACTATGAAGGTACATTTCATCCAATGTTAACTTAAGATAACATCAAAAAGGGAAAAAAATTGAATTAATTTTATATCCATTCCACACGTAAGAAAACATCAAAACCAAGTGAAGTGTGAAGGAAATAGTGCCACAACAATGATAAATGGTAGAGAAAGTAATCAAAGCATGATCACCATTGACATGATCCAAGCATAGACATGAAACATCCTATCACAGACAACGACGGCTGCATATAGGAAGCACTTGCAGAAAAGGTCCAAGCTTCTGATGGATACTGACTGCAAAAAATCACAACAAAAAAACAACAACAACCCTTTTCAATTCTGAATCAAAAGCACATAAATTTACTAAAACCAAATAAAAAATCCAAGAAAAAAAACACAAACCCTTTTAAATGTAATCATGAAAAATTGATCTGAAAGTAAAAAAGAAAAAAACTTTCCAGTACCGGTAAACTTCTGAGTTGGTTCTAATCTGAGTTGGTTCAAAATTTCTAATAAGCCTCCCTGAATTCCCTGAATTCAACATGTTGCAGCATCTACTACAATTCCTAATGTATAAACCATTGCCAAATTATGTATAAAGCTTATGTATAAACCTCACCTAACAGAGTCAATAATGTTCACCTGATGGTATAATTTATAAATCCAATTTCTTTTGATGTTCTGCCAGCAACTCTGATAAATACTGACTGCAAAAAATCACAACAAAAAAAAACAACAACAACCCTTTTCAATTCTGAATCAAAAGCACATAAATTTACTAAAACCAAATAAAAAATCCAAGAAAAAAAACACAAACCCTTTTAAATGTAATCATGAAAAATTGATCTAAGCCTCCCTGAATGCAACATGTTGCAGCATCTACTGCAATTGCTAATGTATAAACCATTGTCAAATTATCAAATTATGTATAAAGCTATGTATAAACCTCACCCAATAGAGTCAATAATGTTCACCTGATGGTATAATTTGTAAATCCAATTTCTTTTTCACAACCTTCAAACCTTCAATCTTTGTCCACAACCTTCATAAAAAAAAGTGAGTTGTATTTGTATAAGTTTTATTTTTTCTACAAAAGAATACAAAAGAATAATAAGTTATTATCAAAAGTTAAGGTATAGAATACTAATTGTATGAAGTAATTATGATTTCTAACCGTGTTCTTCTTCTTCATTTTCAGACCTGAAAAAAATAAACTGAGAAGACGTTAGTGATGGTTAGAGTTGAAAGAGTGAAAAGTAAAAATAAATGGGCATGGAAGTAGTTTTCTTTTTACCTTAATCGTCTTTGAGATCAATATCACACCTCTGAACACTCTGAATAGTAGATCTGAAGGAAGAAGATTGAAATCTATAAGAAAAGAGAAAAACAAATGAAATAAAAATTAACAGTAGGAAAACCTAAAGGAAACAATAAAATACGATGGAAAGTGGTTCATACCTGATCAAAACAACCATCAGCATGGAGATCTCCTTCAGAGATGAACAAATCTGGTAACCCTAACCTCAAAATCATCAAATCAACCACATAAACCCTAACTTCAAAATCAAAACCCTAACTTTCTAAGATAACCAAACAAAAACAAAAGAGAGGTAAAGATACATGAGGGATGTAAGGATTTCAAAACGATGCTCACCTACACAAACCAGAAGGAAATCAAATGGCTGTGAGAGGAGAAGAAGGAAAGAAGTAGGAAGGTTGAAATGAAGCATTTGCAGAAACCGAACCTCTCCGACGCAACCAACATCGACAAATCATCCATAACCTAAAGTTGAGATTTTTAGTATCAAAATGAAGAAAAAATTAAACAAAAAATTGACGAAAAAAATTAACATTACAGATTGGAAGAGTTAATTGTTGTCGATGACGGTATCATTATGGTATGTAAAGAATAGGAAGAAGGAAGAAAAAGAGGGAGAAAGAAGAAGAAGAGGGAGAAGAAAGAAAAAGAAGAAAAGGGAGAAGAAAGAAAAAGAAGAAAAGAGAGAGAAGGTGAAATATTTCTGAGCGTATGAAAGAGGGAGGTGAAACAAAGGTGGCCTTGTAAGCATGACATGTGTCCCAGAGGGTAGCAAAGTAATTTTAGTGGTATCAACTTTTCTTATATGGTAGATTCCTTTCATTAACAATTTGATCTTCTAACTACTTAAAGAAATTAAAACCCTTATCCATGTGATTTTATTTTTTTCTTTCAATCTTAAGATCCCTTTCAACCCACAATTTTTCCCACAGTTCAAATTGTTTATGTGTGTCACACTATCAAGAAGGAATTCATCTTGACAATAACATTATCTCTTCTTGAGTCTTCTTAGTACAGATTCAATAGTACCTCTAAGTGTTTAACATCGATCCACTGCTAAAAATATTTGACATTTTAAAAATTAAAGATGAATAGAATCTGGGTAAGAATAATTCTTGATAAAAATTGAAAAACTTGAGAAGAAGATAACTTGAAAAAATTGAAGAAAATTGAAGATGAATAATTTAGATTTTTTTGAGAGAAACATATAAAACATCCATTGCAAAGAACTGAAGTGGTTTAAAAGGTAGAGGAATATGACTCACTATAAACAATTTTTCCAACTAGATTGTCACATATGCAGAAGTTATCATTTTTAGTCAAAATTTAACAAAAAGGATTAAGTTGGCAAAAAAATAAAATAAAATTTAGGGGCTAAAAATAATGTTTATTAGGTAAGAGAGAAAAGAGAAACTTAAATTAAGTTAAGAGAGCACAAGACTAATTAAGGCTTTATTTAAATGCTTTTTTGTTATGTTATTTAACTAGTACAATTTATCTGGTAGAAGTATGTTTTTAAAATATTAAGTAATGAAGCGAAATAAAACATGTTTCGAGATTGTCAAAATTATAAAGGTAAAAAGTAGAAAGAACATCGACGGAAGACGCTAGAGCTGTGAGGAGGGATGTCTGCCAATTGTCCATGGAATGACAAAGCCGGGGAGTCTGGAGGAGGAGGACTGACTATAGGCGACCGACAACAAGAGATCAGTCAGCGAGAGACAGGTTTGGCGGACAGTTCGAATCCATTGGTTATCTAATCCAGTTTAGTTGATTCATGTGTATCTTACTTGTATGATTCATATTTAGAGAGTTAGTGAGATTGGAAAATATTTGGGTAGAAAATGAGGTTTACTTTTGGGAACTTAGTACTATTTTCTTGTAACTATTTTTGTAATCTCTTGAAACAAAAATTGGAAGTATAGTGAATGAAATAATCATTTTCTCTTTTAGAGTAGACAATGTGAATAAGAAGTTGATTTGTCCCTTTAATTATATTTATTAGTTTGTTTTTAGAATAACGAAAACAAATCGGATTTGACTTGTTCTCATTAAATATAATTATTAGTGTAATTACCTATATAGCCTTGTAACTTCTATATATACAAGATATAACAATGAAAAAGGCATTAAGCCAAGAGTTGTTGACATGGTATCAATAGGTTTTTGATCAAACATGTGAGTTTTATGTTAATCTTGACTTTATTCAGAGACACCCTAACGGGTCGCTCTTGAAATCATCTCGACAGATCCCAATCCTTGGTAATCTCTTCCAGGCTTGCAATTGTGATATCTAGCGCTTACAATCGTTTCTCGGATTCGTTTTTGGTAGTGCTCACAAGTTGCAATTTCGTTGTTCTTTCTTGTTTGCAAATCGTGTTCGGTTTGGTCGTGTTCTCGTATCGGTGTCGACAAGTATTTTGATTTGGTGTGTTGATTTCTGTATTCCCTTCGGTGTCTGTACGTATTGTATTCTTTGTGTCAATAGTATTATCACAGCGCTGCACGACAAGTATTATTTTCTTTGTTTCAATAGTAATATCATAGTGTTGCATGTTGATTAAAAAACCCTTTGTTGTTACGTGCATCACCTGTTCACGTCTTCAATTTTTGGTTGTTCTCAAATCATCTTAATTATTGGCAATATTGTTTTTATGGCTTTCGAAACAGAAAGAGATCGTATTTCTGTTCGTTTTACTGGAAAGAATTATCCTGCTTGGGAATTTCAATTCAAAATACATGTCAAAGGAAAGAAATTATGAAGTCACTTGGAAGATGTTTCTAAGGTACTGACAGAAAAACTGCTTTAGAAGAGTGAGAATATAAAAATGCTCAAGTTATCACTTCGATTCCCAGTAGTATTGATCCTCAAATGATTATTAATTTGTGCTCCTTTTCCACTGATCAAGAAACATGGGACTATTTGAAGCGTATTTATAATCAGGACAATGTGGCTAAGCGTTTTCAGTTGGAGTTAGAGATAACTAATTACAAACAATGTACCTTGTATGTTCAAGAATACTATTCTAGTTTTTTGAATCTGTGGACAAAACACTATTCTATTACACATGTTGAGGTTCCCAAGACTTCTCTCGCAGTTGTCTATGAGGTCTACAACACAAGTAGGCGTAATCAATTTCTCATGAAGCTTCGCCCAAAATTTGAGGTTATCAGAGGAGCTTTGTTAAATAGAAATCCTGTACATTCCATGGATACTTATGTTGGAGAACTCCTTAGGGAGGAACAACGTCTCCTTACTTAAAACACCATGTCTCATGATGCTGTCACATCTGAGCCTGTGACGGTTGCATATGCTGCTCAAAGTAGAGGAAAGGGTCGTGATATGCGACAAGTTTAATGTTTTTCTTGCAAACAATTTGGAAATTTTGCTTGCAACTGCAATAAGAAGTTTTACAACTATTGCAAACAACAGGGTCATATCATCTCTAACTGTCCAACGTGTCCTCTCCGACCAGCACAACGTCCAGCCTAAGCATTCCATGCAATTAACAACTCTGCAGTTGGTCCTCTCACTATTGTTGCATCTAATAGTGGTGTTCTACAACCTGAAATTATTCAACAAATGGTATTTTCTGTTCTTTTAGCCTTGGGAATTCTGGTTAAGTCTTCTAATGTTTCTCAACCATGGTTTCTTGATTCTGGTGCATCCAATCACATGAAGGGTTCCTCTAAATACTTGCACAATTTATATTCTTATAATGGTAATTAACAAATTCAAATTACTGATGGTAATAAACTCTCTATCACTGATGTTGGTGACATAAACTCTGATTTTCATGACGTGCTTGTATCACCCAGACTTGATTCTAACTTATTGTCGGTTGGTCAATTGGTAGATAACAATTGTAATGTTAATTTTTCTAGTGTTGGTTGTCTTGTGCAGGAGCAGGTGCCGGGGAAGGTGACCGCGAAGGAGCCTAAAGTGGGAAGATTGTTTCTGCTCCAGTTTAGTTCTAGTCATTAATATTTTGCATGTAATAATGTTTTGAACTCTTATGAGGATTGACATAGAAAACTGAGCCATCCAAATTCTGTTGTGTTATCTCATTTATTTAAAATTGGTTTGTTGGGAAATAAACATGTTTGTACTACTTCTATTTCATGTTCTGTTTGCAAATTGGCTAAAATTAAAACACTTCCTTTTTCGTCAGATGCTCATCGTGCCTCCACTTGTTTTGAGACGATTCATAGTGATGTGTGAGGAATGTCTCCTGCAGCATCTCATGCTTTCTATAAATATTTTGTCACATTGATTGATGATTACAATCGTTTTACTTGGATATATTTTGTTTTATATAAGTCTGAAGTGTTTTCTATGTTTTAGAAGTTTTTGACATATGTTGAAACTCAATTTCAAACAAGTGTTAAAATTTTTCGATCTAACTCTGGAGGTGAGTATATGTCTCATGATTTTCAGGAGTACCTTCAACAAAAAGGCATATTGTCTCAACGATCTTGTCCCAATACCCCCTAACAAAATGGGATGGTAGAGCGAAAGAATCATCATGATTATAGTGATTTACAAAACGATTATTGATTTTGATTCTCCCTTCTTTTGTCTTTTTAAAACTCATAATGATTATAGTGATTTACATACTTTTGGATGTGTGTGTTTTTTCACTTACCTCCGTTCGAACGAAAAAAGCTTGGAGCACAGTCTGTTCAATGTGCATTTATGGGGTATAACAACTCTCATAAGGGTTTTGTGTGTTATGATGTCTCTGATCACCACTTTTGAGTTTCTAGGAATGTTACAGTTTTTTATAATCAATATATGTTTAATTCTCTTTCTCTTGCCACAAATGATATTGCTATTCTACCTATTTTTTCTTTTATGCCTCAATCTATAAAATGTTACAAACCAGGAATCACATACGTCAGACAATGAAAAAAACAGGTTCCCACTGCCCCTCCCGATACTGATCCACTACCTGATCCTGAACCGGTCGAACCACGACGCTCTGGTCGAACATCTAAAGCACCAGATAGATATTCACCAGACATGTATGATTCCTCGCATACTTCTCTGACTGCCTCATTGTCTAGCATATCTATTCCTACTTGTTATGCAAAGGTTGTTAAAGATGTGGGATGGATAAAAACAATGAATGAGGAACTTCAAGATAATTTTACATGAGATATTATCTCTTGTCCCCCTAATATCAAACCCATAGGCTACAAATGGGTGTATTATGTGAAACTGAATTCTAATGGGCCTGTCAACGGTTTCAAGGCTCGATTGGTTGCCTTAGGAAATAAGTAGGAATATGAAATTGATTATGATGAGACATTTACACTAGTTACCAAAATGACATCAGTTCGTACGATACTCTATATAGCTGCTTCTAACGGGTGGTCTCTTCATCAAATGGATGTGAAAATGCTTTTCTTCATGGTGACCTGGAGGAAGATATTTATATGACTCCTCCTTAAAGTTTATTCTCGTCATCTAAGGGTGCATGCAAGCTCAAACGCTCCTTATACGGTTTGAAACAAGCACCTAGAGCATGGTATAAAAAATTCCACTCCACTCTACTTGGGTTCTCCGTTACTTAGAATCAGTATGTTTCTTCTCTATTTATTCATAGAAAGTATGCTGAAATTGTCCTACTTCTTCTATATGTTGATGATATGATTATTACTGGTTCTGATCATGCTTCCATCCAAAGCCTTAAACAACAGTTACAAGCATTGTTTCATATGAAAAATCTTGGTAATTTGCATTATTTTCTTGGTCTTGAGGTTCATTCTACATCCAAGGACATCTTCCTCCATCAACACAAGTATGCCACAAATTTAATTTATATGGTTGGTCTCCAATTGGCTAATCTAGTGGATACTCCTATTGAGGTTAATGTTAAATATCATCGTGAGGATGGTGATCTCTTGCCTGATCCCTTATTGTATCATCAACTCATGAGTAGCCTTAATTACTTGACTATTACTCGCCCTGACATATCTTTTGTTGTTCAATAAGTAAGTCAATTCATGCACTCTTCTCGCCATCTTCACTTGGAAGCAGGTCGTTGCATAATTCGCTACTTAAAAGGAAGCTCTCATCATAGTTCATTCTTTCCCATTGGAATTTCTCCTAAATTGAGTGCTTATAGTGATATCAATTAGGCAGGGTGTCCTGATATTCGGTAATCTGTCACTGGTTGGTGTATATTTCTTGGCTTGTCATTGATCTCATGGAAAAGTAAGAAACAAATGAGAGTCTCTAAATCTTCTACTGAATCTAAGTATCGTGCCATGTCTATTGCTTGTTCTGAAATAATTTGGCTTTGCGGTCTTTTGGATGAACTTTGATTTCATTAAATAGAGCCAACCTCACTTTATGTTGACAATACATATGCCATTCAAATCGTAGAAAATCATGTTTTTCATAAACGCACCAAACATATCGAAGTTGATTGTCATTCAATCTGTGATGCGTTTGATGACCGACTAATATCACTTCCTCATGTCAGTACTCAGTTGTAGGTTATAGATATTCTTACCAAGGCTGTTCTGCTTCCATATAATCAGTTTCGTGTTAGCAAATTGATGCTCATTGACCAACCAGACCAATTTGAAGGGGGGGGGGGGGGGGGTGTGAATAAGAAGTTGATTTATCCCCTTAATTATATTTATTAGTTTGTTCATAGAATAACAGAAATAAATCAGGAATTGACTTGTCCTCATTATATGTAATTATTTAGTGTAATTATCTATATATCCTTGTAACCTCTATATATACAAGAAATAATAATGAGAAAGACATGAAGCTAAGAATCATTAACAGACAGATTTAATCACACTGAGTAAACAAGTTTCTTTGTGATCTTGTTTTTTACATTCTTCTTGCTTGTTGTGAAAACTCTAACAAATCTACTGAATTTGTTGATAGCTTCACACATATCAAAAATACTTCTTTAAAATTCTTTGGAATTCTAGCTTGGAATTTGCGAAACTCAAGAAGGTATCTAAGGAGATTGAAAAATACTTCTAAACATCTTGAACTTGTGTGATTCATATATAGAAAATTGGAGAGATTGAGCAAAACTTGGATATAAAATATAGTTTGTTCTTGAGAACTTTGTTGTGAAAAATGATGACTTTAATCAAAATATAAAACTGGTTTCTTGATGATCAAGAACCAAAACAAGGGTTAGGGTTTAACGGAAAAGAAAACAAGAAGAAGAAGAAGAAGAACAACAACAACAAGGATTGGGCAAATATAATTTTGTTTACTATTCACTTTATCATTAACGTCACAAATGATTACAAGTGAATATCACAATTTGCCACACTCAACAAACTGAGTGTACTAGCCTATTTATAGGATAACTAGGTAACTTGCAGCCCAAGAAGCCTAAACAATTGGATCCTTAACACAAGGCCCAATTCGACAGAATATAAATATTTCGACAGAATACATATAAGAACAGACTTCGACTACTATACATAACTAACAGGCATCAACATGTGAACAAGCTTCGACTGCATGCTTGCCTCCTGTCGAAATACATGAAAGCTCTCCTTTGACACAGATGAGTTCGACCCAAATCTCACAAATCTCCACCTTGGATCTAACTCAGCAACAAAGGGAAACAACTAGCTTTCATCATGCAGCTTTATCAACTGCATACAGTGGAAGAACTTGCAACTTGGCAACGTCTTGGTGATCATATCAGCAGCATTATCTTCAGTCGAAACCTTCAGCACCTGGACTTTACCACGCTCGATTATCTCTCTGACGAAATACAGCCTCACATAAATGTGCTTAGTTCGCTCATGATAGGCTGAATTCTTCGACAGGTGTATAGCACTTTGACTATCACATTTAACAGTGATACTTCGACCTTGAAGTTTCAGCTCCTTTGCAAAACCTTCAAGCCACAATTCTTCCTTCACAGCTTCAGTGAGGGCAATATATTCAGCTTCAGTGGTTGATAAGGTAACAACCTTCTGAAGTGTCGCTTTCCAACTGATTGCTGTGCCAAACATTGTGAAAACATATCCAGAAATAGACTTTATGGAATCTATACAACCTACATAATCAGAGTCAACAAATCCTTCGATTTCGACTATGCTATCACCATCACAGGCTCCACCATAAATCAAGACTCTTTTCAGAGACCCATTTATGTATCTGAGAATCCACTTTACAGCTTTCCAGTGCGCCTTTCCAGGATTGGCCATATACCTGCTCACAAGGCTCACTCCATATGCTATGTCTGGCCTCGTACAAACCATAGCATACATCAAAGAACCCACTACACTAGCATATGGAATGCTATTCATATAGATTCTTTTAGCTTCAGTACTCGGACTTTGAGTAGTACTAAGCTTAAACTGAGGATTTGTAGGTGTCACAACAGGCTTTGAATTCGACATACCAAACTTGTCGAGAAGCTTCCGTAGGTATGTCTCCTGAGATAAGAACAACTTCGACTGCTTTCTATCTCTCCGGATGTCAATCCCAAGAATCCTGGCTGCAGCTCCCAGATCCTTCATTTCGAACTCCTTACTGAGTTCAGCCTTCACCTTCGTTACATCCTCAACCCTGTTGCTAGCTATGAGGATATCATCCACATACAGCAGCAACATAACAAGTGAGTTTCCAGGTCAAAATCTGAAGTAAACACAGTGATCGAACTGACTTCTAGTGAAACCAATGTGTGCCATGAACTTGTCGAATCTCCTGTTCCACTGTCGAGGAGATTGTTTCAGGCCATACAAAGACCTATTCAGCTTGCACACATAATCTTCTTTACCCTTTTCTGCATACCCTTCAGGTTGACGCATCAGGATCGTTTCATCAAGATCACCATACAGAAATGTTGTTTTCACATCCATTTGCTCAAGTTCCAAATCGAACTTTGCCACCATGGCGAACAACATTCGAATGGATCTATGCTTTACAATAGGTGAGAACACATTATTGAAGTCGACTCCTTCTTTCTAAGTGAACCCCCTAGCAACCAGCCTCGCCTTAAAGTGCTTCGACATCACTCATTTGATTCCTTCGTTGACCTTGAAAATCCACTTGCAACTGACTAACCTTGCTCCTGCGGGTTTCTCAATCAACTCCCAAGTGTTATTATCATGAAGAGATTTCATCTCGTCATCCATGGCTTTCCGCCATTCAGTCTTGTCTCGACTCCTTATAGCTTCCTTGTAATCTCTAGGTTCTTCGTCAAGTACCTCACTTGCAGAGATTAAGGCAAAAGCTATAAGATCTGCATAACCAAGTCTCTGAGGTGGTTTGATGACTCTTCTCGACCTATCTCTTGCCAGTAGGTAGTCATCGACAGTTTCTTCAACCTCATCAGCATCTTGCTCTTCGACTTCATCAGGGCTATGCACTTCAACATCACTATGCTCCACCTCAACAGGCATCTCTACCTGTTCCAGCTCCTCTTCAGAGATTTCTGCACTTCGACCAACATCACTAGTTTTCTTGGAAGCCATTTCGACCTCATTGAAAAACTACATCACAACTTGTGATACATCTTCTGTGACCTGGTTCTAGGCACCACAGCCTATAACCCTTGACTCCCTCAGGATATCCAAGGAACATGCATCTCAGAGCTCTAGGTTCGACCTTGTCTTGCCTAATGTGAGCATAGGCTAAACATCCAAATACTCTCAGTTTGTCGAGATCTGGTGGATGATTCGACCAAACTTCTTCAGGTGTCTTCATTCCCAGCGCAGTCGAGGGACATCTATTTATCAGATAAGCTGCTGTCGAAACAGCCTCTGCCCAAAACACCTTATTCAATCCAGCACTAACCAACATGCATCTAACCCTTTCAAGGATTGTTCGATTGAATCTCTCAGCTAAGCCATTTTGTTGAGGAGTACCTGCTACAATCTTATGCCTTGAAATCCCAGACTCAACACAGTAACTGTCGAACGCTTCGTTGCAGAATTCAAGGCCATTGTCGGTTCTCAACCTCTTAACCTTTCTGCCAGTTTGAGTTTCGACCAGAACCTTCCAACTTTTGAAATTCTCAAAAGTTTCATCCTTCATCTTCTGAATGAATACCCATAGCTTTCTGGAATAGTCATCAACGATGGATAGAAAATACCTTGCACCTGAGTGTGAAGGATTCCTTGCAGGCCCCCAAAGATCAGCATGAATGTAATCAAGGGATCCATGTGTTCTTTGCTTGCCTTTGTTAAACTTCGCCCTACAGGATTTACCAAATACACAAGATTCACAAAACTCCAGCTTTTCGACTTTGTCACCTCCTAGCAGGTTCTGTTTCCCCAATTCGACCAGGCCTCTTTCGCTGACATGACCCAATCTCATGTGCCATAATTCTGTCTTTGACATAGGTTTTGTGGATACAACATTTGTCGAACCACTTACAACCTCAGCCTCAAGGGTATACAAGCCTTGTTTCTTCACGCCTCTCAAGACTTCCTTCGACCCCTTCATGACTTTCAGGATACCTTGCTCTCCTTGGAAAACATATCCCTTTCTGTCGAATTCACCAAGAGAAATTAAATTCCTCTTAAGATCAGGTACATACCTAACCCCAGTCAATAGCTTTATTGACTCATCATGGAGCTTGAATCTAACAGATCCAATACCTGCAATCTTGCAAGCTTTATTGTTCCCCAGCAGCACTGATCCATCATCTTGATCACACAATTCTTCAAACACATTCTTGTTTGGAGTCATATGCCAAGTACATCCATAATCCATAATCCACTCTTCGTAAGAGTTGCTGCTTGACACCACAAGGACATCAGATGATTCATAACCATCTTGCACAATAGCTGCATTCCCATTGTCCTTACCTCCGTGATTATTCAGGCACTCAGGGCACACCTTTCTTGTATGACCCTCCTTCTTACAGTGATAACATTTGATACCAGACATATCACCACCATAAGACTTCTGCTGAACCTTTCCTTTCTTCTTGTCAAACCTACCATCTTTCTTCGACGATCTTCCTTTTACGGACAACCCTTCGCCAACTGATGAAGGTTTCTGCTCCTTTCTTTCATTCAAGTCCTTTGAATACAAGGCTGCTTGAAATTCTTCAAAGGTCAGGGACTCTCTTCCATACAAGAGAGTTTCTTTAAAGTGAGCATGCGATCTTGGCAAAGCACACAACAACAACAATGCTTGATCTTCATCATCAATCTTCACATCAATGTTTTCAAGATCAAGAATCAGCTTGTTGAAAGAATCCAACTGCTCAGCCAAAGTTTTGTCTTCATTCATCTTGAACGAATACAAGGCTTGCTTTAGGTAAAGACGATTCACCAACGACTTGGTCATGTACAAGCTTTCAAGCTTCACCCATAATCCTGACGTCGTCGTCTCCTTTGACACCTGCCGGAGAACCTTATCACTAAGGCTCAACAATATTGCGCTGTGTGCTTTCTCGATCATTGCTGTATTTTCTCTTTCCGTCAACGCAGCATCCATGGCTGCCATTCCCTTCAATGCTTCCAAACATCCCTGCTGAACCAGTAGGGCTTTCATCTTCAAGCGCCACAGACCGAAATCGTTCACTCCGGTGAACTTTTCAATCTCATACTTTGTTGAAGCCATCTTCTCCATGCTCACTGCACCAATTTGTTGTGAAAAACGATGACTTTAATCAAAATATAAAACTGGTTTCTTGATGATCAAGAACCAAAACAAGGGTTAGGGTTTAACGGAAAAGAAAAACAAGAAGAAGAAGAAGAACAACAACAAGGATTGGGCAAATATAATTCTGTTTACTATTCATTTTCTCATTAACGTCACAAATGATTACAAGTGAATATCACAATTTGCCACACTCAACAAACTGAGTGTACTAGCCTATTTATAGGCTAACTAGGTAACTTACAGCCCAAGAAGCCTAAACAATTGGATCCTTAACACAAGGCCCAATTCGACAGAATACATATAAGAACAGACTTCGACTACTATATGTAACTAACAGGCATCAGCATGTGAACAAGCTTCGACTGCATGCTTGCCTCCTGTCAAAATACATGAAAGCTCTCCTTCGACACAGATGAGTTCGACCCAAATCTCACAAACTTGAGATACTATTTTCTTGTAAATTTTTTGTAATGTCTTGTGATAATTTTTGAAATATTGTGAATATGAGTTTCTTTTTTTCCCATAGTATATCAATTTGATTGTTTTGAATAAACAATTTTTTTTGTATTCTTATCTTTTATATGCTTTTTTTTTTTGTTGTAGATTACTCTTAGCAAGTTATTTGGTTATTTTGTTATTTGTGACTATTTATTTTGGATGCCATTCTTATTTGTATCATACAACAAATCTTTTGTTGTTTTTAAAGCTATCAATAAGTGCACTAAATTTGTTAGAGTTTTCGCAATAAATAATGTCCGCTTTAGAGAAAATGAATTTCATTTATAAGTTAGTATCATGAATTCTAAATGACAGATTAAGAAGTTTCACGAGTTCACCATGCAATACTTTTTATATATTTGCAATTTTTCTTCTATTTAGTGTGTGCTTACATTTACGGTGGACAAAATTGATTTGAACATAATTGAGTTTCGTAAAATTGATTTTAACAAAATTGAGTTTAACGAAATTGATTTATAATTGAATATATTTATGTAAAAATAAGTTGAATAACAAATTTTAATATAAATATATAACGTTTAAACTCAAACACTATAAATTATAGTTTCAAGTAGAATTAATTCTGAAAGAAGAATCAATTACTAGTATATTTTAAAAGAATCAAACATTTTAAAATCTATTCATAATCAATTTTACACCTCTAAAATTACTTTAGCCTCTTCCATAAACTTAACCAAAGATGCTATTAATACTAGTAGATAGAATAAAAAAACTATCAAGCTTAAGATTTGATAGTTTTTTTATTCTATCTACTAACAACAACATTGTACTAAAATTGTGTTGTTATTACAATAACCGTTATAAAATTTCAAATTCACCAACATGCAAACTCACCTTGCACATAAAAAAACCTTTTATTTTCTCTCACATGTATAGTACTATATAACAAAACAAAGGACGCTACCAAATCTACCAGTTAAGGGTGGACAAATTTAAACCGATCGATTGAAACCAACCGACCCGTTGTTTTTTGTGTGCAAATGGATCGGGTCTGGTCGGGTGTCAGGTTGACTCGGTTGCTTAATTTGGATATTATAGGGTTGCTTCGGTTGGGTTCGAATACTAATTTTAGATCCGACGAAAACCGAAACCGACCGAACTTAATTAATATATTTTTTATTTATTTTTATTACTATATGAATGACTCACTATAAAAATGAGATTCATAATGTTGCAGGATACTATCATTTTTATAAATTGATGATTGCATTGTATACTCCAAAAAATACATAAACAAATACGGACGAGTGTTGACTATACTGGGGATAAACACAGACGAGTGTCAAAAAGGTTCACACACGGACGGGTGCTGAAAGAACACGGACGGGTGTCAATACGGACAAGTATTGAAATAAGGTTTAAACACGGACGAGTGCTGAAAGGACACAGACGGGTGTCTAAGGTCAATACGGACGGGTATTGAAATAAAAGTTCAAACACGGACGGGTGCTGAAAGGACACGGACGGGTGTCTAAGGTCAATACGGACGAGTATTAAAATAAAAGTTCAAACACAGACGGATGCTGAAAGGACACAGACGGGTGTCAAAGGTCAATACGGACGGGTATTGGCTAAAAAGTTCAAACACGGATGGGTGCTGAAAGAACACGGACGAGTGTCAAAGGTCAATACGGACGGGTATTGAAATAAAAGGTTCAAACACGGACGAGTGCTGAAAGAACACGGACGGGTGTCAATACATACAGGTATTGAAATAAGGTTTAAACACGGACGGGTGCTGAAAGGACACGGACGGGTGTCTAAGGTCAATACGGACGGGTATTGAAATAAAACTTCAAACACGGACGGGTGCTGAAAGGACACGGACGGGTGTCTAAGGTCAATACGGACGGGTGCTGGCTAAAAAGTTCAAACACGGACGGGTGTCAAAGGTCAATACGGACGGGTATTGAAATAAAAGGTTCAAACACGGACGGGTGCTGGAAGGACACGAACGGGTGTCAAAGGTCAATACGGACGAGTATTGAAATAAAGCAAATGGTAACTTTACTGAGGATTGTAATGCTAAAATGAACACTGACGAGTGTTAAGGGAACACAGACGAGTGTTTGAAATCAGTACGGACGGGTACTAAAAATGAAAGAGAACACGTACGAGTGTTTAAGAGGGAATACGGATCAGTGTTTAAAATCAATACGGGCGAAGTATTGAGGAAATGAAAGAGAACACGGACGAGTGTTTAAAATCAATACGGACGAAGTATTGAGGAAATGAAAGAGAACACGGACGAGTGTTTAAAATCAATACGGACGAAGTATTGAGGAAATGAAAGAGAACACGGACGAGTGTTTAACGCAAACTACTTTGAGGGATAACCCCCAAGACCACCTGGACGAAGGGGTGAAAGGAAGAGAACTCACGGATCGACGATCCTGACAAATAAACTCTGCAAGGGATAAACCAAATAGAGTGATTACAAAGACGGCCGAAGGCGGACTCGAAAAGGAAGACCATTCGAAGGCGGAATTTCAAGCCCAAGATTTGTGGAATCAACAGATCTACAAAGATGACTCCGATGGGGAAAAGAGAAATCTAAACAGACAACTCTGCCGGGGAGTATAGGAAGGACAGCACCAAAAGGACGAATCCACTGGTTGCGGTCTAATGTCAATCAACATCTCCTGAATTACATCTCTTTCTGTTGGGGAAAGATACTGGTAATAGATATCAAACCTGGCTTATGCTTCGAATGCATATGTTTGAATTTTTCTATGGCGTAATGCTCCATACGAAATGGACATGCTACGCTTTTGGGAGGATGCCATGCAAGAATGCTTATGCAATGCAAAAGAAGCATCTCAGCAAAATCAATGCTGAAGACAAAGGTCACTCCACCGGGGATGACAAACTAAATTGTCCTCTGAAATAAGAGACTCTGCTGAGAAAGACTTCACTCTATTGAGGAAGACACTGATCACAAACTCTGCTGGAGATGAAAAATCCGAGAGACTACCCACTCTGTTGGGGATGGATAAAAACGAATATTGAAGATGAAGCCCAAAGAGAAATTCTCTCCGCTGGGGATTACCAATGACTTCTACCTGAATCTGAAAGAATGCCAATAACAATTGGACTTAAGACCTTCTGGGGATATCGACCGCTGTTGAACAAACCATTGAGAGGATCATCACCACACTCTGCTTGGGAGAACAAGTCAATAACACCGAATCTGCTCGGGGAGATTACTGACCTTAACTCGCTGCTGGGAAACACCCTCACCTTTATCCTGCCGGGGAATAGTGATTGACAACGTCAACTCTGCTAGGGGATACCACCAAGCTTAATCCTCTGCTGGGGATCAGACCAAACCATTGTTGGTGAGAAAACATTTCCTGACTAGCTGAGGAAAATAGGTGTTCAGACTCTGTGGAGAAAAATCCTGCTACCCTGCAAACAAAATCAACAGACAACGCAAAATGGCTATCTAGACTATCATCATAATGGCTGTTTCATAAGCAACTTCCACTGTTTTCCGATATGTTTCGCAAAGCTTAACATTTTGCATGCAATATCTTATCAAAATATCAGACGTTTTCACAAACAAAACAGTAAAAATAAAATATAAATGGAAAGCTCTTTGAATGAAATGAAAATTTTATTGAATGAATTGGCCTGTAAATAGGCATTTACATTCGGAGGCAATTCCTGAAAAGAGGTAATTGCGCAAGAAAAGTAAAAGAAAATACACATGTCGGCAATGTGGGGAACAAATATCCACCATGATTCAATTCAGCTATGACCCGTATGTCTCGCTTATCCGCATATGTTTCGACCTTCGAAGAGGCTGGCTGGGCCGATTCCTTTCCTTCGAAATTCCCATGTATCAAAAGTGTTCACAGATCGAACGCAGATCGTAGCCTCTTGCTTTCGAATCCCTAAATTTTGCCTGGATCGTCCTTTTCGGGTTTTCAATCCACCGGGATACCCATTTTTGCCGAAGTTTCCCTTTCAGGTTTTCAACTTCGCGGGTTTATTATTATTATTTTTTCTTTATCCCTAACTTTTGCCCGAACCTTTCTTTTTATGGTTCGCCGGGATGCCCCTTTTTTGCCTGGATCTTCTTTTTATGTCCAGCGGGTCTCTTTTATGCAAAGTATTTTTTGACTACGTCTGCGTTCACAGGGGACGTAAAATCTTCTCCATCTATAGTTGAGAGTAATAAGGCTCCGCCAGAGAAAACCTGTCTTACTACATATGGCCCTTCATAATTTGGAGTCCATTTGCCCCTGTGATCTGTTTGAGGAGGAAGGATCCTTTTCAAAACCAATTCACCAGCTTGAAAACACCGAGGACGCACTTTCTGATCAAAGGCTTTCTTCATCCTGCTCTGATACAACCGGCCATGTCCAATGGCTGCCAATCTCTTTTCCTCGATAAGGTTCAGCTGATTCAATCAGGAACGCACCCATTCAGCTTCATCCAGCTTCACCTCCGCCAGAATTCTCAAAGAAGGAATCTCAACCTCTATTGGTAGAACTGCTTCCATACCATATACCAATGAGAAAGGAGTTGCCCAGTTGATGTACGCACCGAAGTACGATAACCGTGTAAAGCATAAGGCAACATCTCATGCCAGTCCTTATACGTCACTACCATTTTCTGCACAATCTTCTTGATATTCTTATTTGCTGCTTCAACAGCCCCATTCATCTTCGGACGATAGGGAGAAGAATTGTGATGTTCAATCTTAAAGCTCTGACACAACTCCTTCATCATCTTATTATTCAAATTTGAACCATTATCAGTAATGATTCTCTCCGGGACTCCATACCGGCAAATGATGTCTTCTTGATAAACCTGGCTACCACCTGTCTGGTGACGTTGGCATACAAAGCGGCTTCCACCCACTTCGTGAAATAATCAATGGCAACCAAAATGAAACGATGGCCATTGGAAGCAGTCAGCTCAATCTTTCCGATCATATCAATGCCCCACATAGCAAAGGGCCAAGGTGATGATAATACATTCAGAGGAGTAGGCGGTACGTGCACCTTATCAGTATAAATCTGGCACTTATGACATTTCCGGGCGTATTTAAAATAATCGGACTCCATAGTCATCCAATAATACCCCGGTCTCAACAATTTTCTGGCCATAGCATGCCCATTGGCATGAGTACCGAAAAAACCTTCATGAACTTCTTCCATTAACAGGCCTGCCTTGTGTTCATCAACACAACGTAGCAAGACCATGTCAAAGTTCCTCTTGTACAACACATCATCTTTGTTCAAAAAGAAATTTCCCGTCAGCCTCCTCAGAGTTTTCTTATCCTTGGCAGACACACCCTCTGGATACTCTTGACTCTTCAGAAAGACCTTAATATCATGATACCAAGGTTTGCCATCTGATACCCCTTCAACCGCAAATACAAAAGCTGGTCTATCCAGACGCCTGATTCTGATCGAGGGAGTTTCATTCCAACGATTCACCTGATACATCGAAGATAACGTTGCCAACGCATCTGCCATCTGATTCTCTAACCGGGGTATATGATGGAAATCGACTCTATCAAAGAAAGGTAACAACCTTCTGGCATAGTTGTTATAAGGCACCAAATTCGCTTGACGAGTTTCCCATTCTCCCGTGATCAAGTTAACCACCAACGCGGAATCGCCATAAACATCGAGGTTCTTGATTCTCAAATCAATTGCTTCTTCTAACCCCATGATGCATGTTTCGTACTCCGCCTCATTATTGGTGCATATGAACGCTAATCGGGCAGTGAAGGGTATCACTACTACAAAAAACCCATTTAACAACGGTTGGAAATGACATATAATGACGGGGGCGAAGGCGTTGTTATGTAGAGTGTTGTTGTATATGAGGTATGTACAATGACGGTCCAGGAACCGTTGTTGTATTCCAGTTTGCGTGCACCATTTCACGACGGTTAGTTTAGTCAACCGTTGTGATATACTAAACTGTGATCTGGTTCGATTCTCAGCAATAACATTTTTTATTTATATTAGCATTTGACATACAACTACGGATAGGTTTATAACCGCTACCAAAAACAGACTGTTTTAAATATAAAATTTATCTGCGTATCAAATTATTCCCATAATTTATCCTGTCAAAACAACTTCTGTTTACATGCAAACACAATATGTGCATCAAACACAATTCTTCCTATATTTTATCCTTATAAATGAATCAGAGAATTTACATCAAAAGAAATTTACATCAAAAGAAATTTACATCAAAAGCTAAATGAATCAGAGAATTAAACTGCTAACATTGTATAAATCAAAAGCCAATATTATTGATTTCATTATGTGCATCAAAAGCCAAAACTATTGTTCACATTATGTGCATCAAAAGCAAAAAATATGTGCATCAAAAAATGTTGCTAATATATCATATAGCAGGAGCAGAACCCTTAAGCTCATTGTGGATATACGCCCAACGTTTACGAAGATCCACAAAGTCCTCAAGGGGGAATGGGGTTTCATCGTTAAACATCTACATAAGAGCAAAGAATTGAAGATATATCATGCATGATAATAATTCAATAGTCAACTTATATTTTAATATATGTAAACATTTTATGGCATATATTACCGTATCCCATGAATCAACAGTGCCGGCAAGGACGATGTTTAACATATGTTTCATGATAAAACACCCACACTCGTAACTCCCGCGTTGTTTCCTCGTCTACAAATTACATGAATATAAAAACATGAATACAACCACACATGCATGAATGTAAATGAAATAAACAGATAATCGGGCCACTTACTTTAGGAGCAAGGTATGTGGGCTTTTTTCTAACATTCCTCAATATATTAACTTGCTCCACAATACTGCACATTGAAAATTGAATTAAACATATTACATGATAAACTAATTACAATTAATGTCAAAGAAAATGATATTAAACAAAGACACTTACGTTAATACAAGATCTTTCATTGGTTTGTGGAGTGGATCGTGCAAGGAACACAGTAATGTCACCGTATTTGTCCTAAACGATATTACGATCAATTGTCAATGACCACTGAATGAACACGAGAATATATATATATATATATATATATATATATATATATATATATTGTTAGTTGTTACTAAAACAAAACTAAATATAGAATATAGAAATAAATTACAACAATACTAACCTACATAGGAATGGTGCAAGGTAACATTCTTTTCCTCTGTCATTTAGCCGGCTTTTCAAGTAGTTTTCTCTGATATTTTTTCCATTATACGCCCAAGCAATAAAACTTGGGTCCAAGATTCCATAGGTACTTGATTTATTCAATTCTATACAAACACGGTGAATGTACCTAAATGGTCAAAGAAAATGAATAAATTAAGGGAGAAAATACAAAAAATTATAATGTTCTATAATGACATGTATATTTGACTATATACTTACGTGCACCAAACTTGCAAAATAGATATGTCAAGCCACTTATATCCTGCAAGAAAATCCCTCACATCTTCTGGAGTGTAATACACTAAATCCAATTATGGGCAATGTTCTAGCGGGAGAGCTTGCGCAAGGTCTGTTGTTGAAATGGACAAGTATAAACTTGTTATTTCATTTGGACTAGGGTCTAATATCCCATTGCGGTTATCTACAGGTGGGGGAGGGGCTGTACAATTACTCCCTTTTGTAGAAGCGTGATTTACGACACTTCTACTTGGAGTTTGATCATCACCAACGCAACGACGATCTTCATTAGTTCGTTGTTCGAGACTTTCACTTAATCTCTACATCATAACATTCAATTAGAACATAAAACAAAAATAAGCACAATATATTCAATTAGAACATATAATATATATCATACAAAAATAAGCGCGATTTACGACACATACCGAATACATCTCTTGTAACCTTTCCACTTCTTTCTCCCTTTTTCCCTCTCCTCCTCAAACAGCCTCCTTTGCTCCGCCAATTGCTTCTCAACATTATCAATCTTTTGTCGTTGAGCATGAAATTCAGCGGTTTCGGTGCTTCTTCTTTGAGATCCAAAGTATGACCTCAAGCTGACACCATCTCCAACACCATGGACACGGCCTCCATGCTCAGCTGTTCCGATAGCTTCGACTAATATGTCATGTCGTGCTTCCGGAACAAATGTGCCTTCATGGGCCGCCACAACCAAGTTATCCTACACAACATGAGCAACTTACATAAGCAAACGCATTTAAATAACAACTCATGAGCAATTTACATAAGCAAACACATTTAAACAAAACATATACTTACAATTTTCTCAGCAACTACTCTTGAAGCCTCAGAGGTGTACTCTCCATTAGGTCTTAATCGAGCCCTCTTCCATTTCTCATGTCTTGAAGGTGGAGATGGAATGTCACCATCTCCTCCTTCTTGTAGTTTTTCCTGCAGGATCCTCTTCTTAAGTTTCCTGTAACCCCCACGAGACAATCTATAGGGGTACATGTTTTTCGCCTTGTTATGAATTCCTACTTCGCTTTTAGCCTGTTATTAACATAGTGAAAAATGTGTATGATTAGTATCTATAACTCATTAGCATAACATTATAGGTTACATAAGACTAGTACTGACCTTGAATTCCTCAGAACGGCGTTTCTTCGCAAACTTGTGCCACACCTTCTTCGATAAAAAACTATACCGAATCCATGGAGGTTGAAGACCGCTCTTAGGCTTCGTAATGTAGTCAGCTGTGAGTCGTGACTTAAATCCCCTCCAACGAACACCGGCCTAATTTATCCACTTTCTTTTCAATTTTGAGTCATCGGTAAACTCAAAATTCAACTACATTAAATCAATATATAAGTATGAATTAGAAACTATAGGTAGTGATATCAAATATATGAAAATTAAAGTATGAAATACCTTAACGTCTGTCCATATGCTGTCTTTGACATTACCATCCACTTCTCTCCAATCATCAATCAGTATACTAACTTTGCTACGTGCAAGGAACGCAACATAACTCCTAAAAGTAGTGTAATGTGGACAATCCACTAATCTGTAGTGCGAATCAAACTCGATTGTAATTTTTGCACCAGATGAGTTGCGGACTGATGTGAATTGGGGCATCATTGTGACACCTCTTTGTGATCTTTTCGTTTGACTTTTAGTTGGTTGAGTTTCATTGGCTAACCTTTCATTTGTTTGAGTTTCTTCGCTGGTTTCTGATGAAGAACTCGACAAGGTCGACATCTAAGTTCAAAAACAACAACAACAACATGAACAACAATGGAAAAAGAGTTTATTGTAGATGCATGGGGAAAATATTTTACGTACCCTAAACGTGACGACGAAGTAAACGATGTTGGTGTTGGTGTTGTTGTTGTCTTCCTTCCTTACGACAACGACGGTGACGATGATGACGACGGTGTTGGTATGTGCGTATTCTTCTATTTTCTTCACTATCGTGACGATGATGACGAAAATGACAACAAATGGATACTGATGATGCAAGCTTTGGTGGAATCGTGTATTGTTTCACAGTATTGAAGGTTAGGGTTTAGGGTTGAAATCGTGTAACGTTTCGTCTGGTTTCTATTTTCAATGGAATCGAAATAAGGATACTGAAGAGACAATGAGACTAGCTAGTTTGGAGACTATTGAAACACTACTGCGACGGTCAAGAATTTACACCGTTATGATATATTATTTACATAATGAAATTTCATATTAAAGTGCCAGAGTTATTTTTAGAATTAAAAATAAAAAAAAAACATACAAAATATATCACAACGGTGTATAAAAACAACCGTAGTCATAACTTTTAATTTTTTTTAATTAGAAGTAAATAAAAAAGTAAAGGCGCGCTTTAACATAAAAGGAATAATATATATGAATGCGCTGAGGTTCGAACACATGAAAGCTTGAAGGTATCACTACGGTTGATTTATCAACCGTTGTTATATACAGATAATCACCACGGTTGGTTTATCAACCGTTGTTATATACATATAAGTTTTATTCAATAAACAAATAAAATACAATTGCGCCTTAGTTTAGATATGTCACAACGGTGTAGGGATGAAGCGTTGTGAGCATGGCGTTGCTGTTTACGCGTTTTGTAGTAGTGTATATGAGAACCCTGTGGAGTCGTAATGACTGCCCCGATTCCGTTACCATACGAGTTGACAACCCCATCAAAGACTAGCTTCCATTGGGATCCAATTTCAGGTCCTTCATCATGCAAAGGCTCTTCACAGTCTTTCATCTTCAGATACATAATATGCTCATCAGGAAATTCAAACTTCATCGGTTGATAATCCTCAATTGGTTGTTCAGCAAGATATTCTGACAAAACACTTCCCTTAATGGCTTTTTGGGAAACATATTGAATATCTTACTCTGTTAGAACCATATGCCAACGGGCTATTCTTCCAGAAAGCGCCTGCTTTTCAAACACATACTTGATCGGATCCATCTTCAAAATCAAGAGGGTTGTGTGGTTTAACATATACTGCCTAAAACGCTTAGTTGCCCAAGCGAATGCACAACATGTTTTTTCCAGCATTGAGTACCTCGACTCACAATCAGTAAACTTTTTACTCAGGTAGTATATGGCATGCTCTTTTCTACCTGACTCGTCGTGTTGACCGAGCACACACCTCATCGAGTTCTCAAGAACCGTGAGATACATGATCAATGGCCTTCCTGGCACTGGCGGCATAAGGACCGGAGGTTCATGCAAATATTCTTTTATTTTTCAAACGCCTTTTGACAATTTTCATTCCACCTGACCGCTTGATCTTTTCTTAACAATTTGAATATTGGTTCACAAGTGGCTGTAAGATGAGAGATGAATCTAGCAATGTAGTTCAACCTCCCCAGGAAACCACGGACCTCTTTTTCTGTTCTCGGTTCAGGCATTTCTTGTATGGCTCTTACTTTAGCATGA
Source organism: Lathyrus tuberosus (assembly GCA_022829125.1). Taxonomy (NCBI): domain Eukaryota; kingdom Viridiplantae; phylum Streptophyta; class Magnoliopsida; order Fabales; family Fabaceae; genus Lathyrus; species Lathyrus tuberosus. The sequence goes on along the minus strand of JALAZF010000278.1, from coordinate 7,926,538 downwards.
CCAACCCCGATACCTCTTTCACTGACAATAAACCCCAGTAGTTTTCCTGATCTCACACCGAAGGTGCACTTATTCGGATTCAACCTCAGTCTGAACTTTATCAACCTATCAAAAAGCTTTTGAAGATTTACCAGATGCTCTTCCTCCGTTTGCGACTTCGCGATCATATCATCAACATAGACCTCGATCTCTTTGTAAATCATATCATGAAAGAGAGTCACCATTGCCCACTGATAAGTTACCCCAACATTTTTCAATCCAAAGGGCATCACTTTGTAACAGAATGTTCCCCACGGTGTTATGAACGTTGTTTTCTCCATGTCCTCTAGGGCCATTTTAATTTGGTTATACCCAAAGAAGCCATCCATGAAGGAAAACACAGAGTATTGAGCAGTGTTGTCCACTAACACATCAATGTGAGGGAGCGGGAAATCATCTTTCGGGCTTGCTCTATTCAGATCTCTGTAATCAACACACATCCTAACCTTTCCGTCCTTCTTAGGTACAGGCACAATGTTAGCAACCCACGGAGGATAACTTGTCACAGCCAGAAATCCAGCATCTATCTGCTTCTGAACCTCCTCTTTAACCTTGACAGACATTTCAGGTTTCGTTCTCCTCAACTTCTACTTAACCGGAGTACATCCCTCTTTGAGCGGCAACCGGTGTACCACGATGTCAGTGTCAAGCCCGGGCATGTCTTGGTAAGACCAGGCGAAGATATCCACATACTTTCGAAGCATTTCAATCAATCTTCTATTTACACTGTCTTCCAAAGCAGCCCCAATCTTTACCTCTTTCTTCGCATCCTCGGTTCCTAAATTAATAATCTCAATCTCCTCCTGATGAGGCACAATGACCCTTTCCTCCTGCTTTAGCAATCTGGCCAATTCCTCGGTGTAGCACCCCAAAATTTGCCCTACCTTTTTCTGGCTTATGTTTCTTTTTCATTTTGCTTCTGCATTTTCATTAACTCATAATCATATCATTGCATTGGTCTTCTAAGACATGGGATCGAAGGGTTTTCTTATTATCAGTATTTTCCTATTCAGAGGTGCGTCAAGTTCTGAGGTTTTCTTATCCAGAGGAATCATCAAAGGCTTTGAGTCAGGGTTTCATTGGTGTCAATCAGGGTTTAGATTCTTCTTAATATCTCAAGAGAATTGGTTCCAGGTTAAGTGCTCATTCAGTTATGATCAGGTGGAAGTGTGACTTCATCTTGGTCAAATCATCAGGATTTTTGCTTCAAGTGCAAGTTATTCGTGTTATTGGTTTATTTCTCAGGAAGTGCGCATCAAGGGTCAGTTTGTTATGCGCTGGAGGTCAAGTTATCAAGCATTGGTTCATGTGGGGTTGATTTAAAAGTCAGGATCTGTGGATTTATTTTCCCAGAGATTTATTCAGACAGATTCATGTGAGGATTCACTTGATCAGAAATTCATAAGATGATTCACTCAGATGGTTGTTGTTGCAAGTCATTCATAAAGGGTTGTGTGCATTTAATCGTGGTGTTGTGAAAAGTGTGGAATTGGTGTAATGTAGTTATCCACTTTTAGAACCTTTTTTCTTTATCCATTAGTTATCCATCTCATTATCCATTTCATCTCATAACCATTTTTTCAATTTAAATTCATGACCACTTTTCATTTCAAACCGTTATCCACATGTCCATTTTCATACCCATTTTCCAATTATCCATTTTTCTAACCAACTCTTTTTAATTTCTAAATTCATTATCCTTTATGCCTTATCCAATTTCCATTTCTTTTTATTCATATTACAAAATTCATTATCCATGAATCATTCCTCATTATCCATTTTCAATTTTAAAATCTAATGTCCATATCCATTTCTTTCCAAGTTGTAAATATCTAATCTATAGACCATTTTCAATCCACAGGCCCTTTGAAGCCACAACCTTTTCACATACGACAACCAAAAAAAATGAACTTCGCACCAAAACTTTTTCATACTCCACGATTTTCTCCTCCCACACACCAACACGCACAAACTCTATCCTACCCACCTGAAGATTCTGCAAACATTACCACACAAGAAACTCGTACAAAACAAAGGCCTCACGCAAAACCGTTACTTTCCGTGACCTGCTACAAATTTCACAAAGAAAAAGCTGTCACGCGTGAACCTCATTTGCGCATCACGCACACCACTCCCAGCCTCACAATTCATGTCACGCAACAAACCCACAATCCTCCTTCATTCTTCAGCTTAACACATAATCACTCTCAAACCTATCCATCACTCACTCTCCCTAAAACCCCTTTTCTGTTCTCATCACATAACAAAAAAGTATTTTCAATCTCCATTCGAACCGCACCCCCTTCCATCTGTTTTAACCATTCAACAACTCCAAATCAACACAAAACCTCAAAATCCGCAGCAAACCAAATCTCACAACCTACATCTCCTTCAAAGCTAACAAAAATCTCAAAAACTTTCATTTTCCAAACTTCTTCAAACCTTCAACCATTCTCAAATCGAATCCCTTCCCTTGCTTCAAATCAACCTTCAGCAACTTCAACCCTTAATCACAAACCCTTTTAGATTTGAATCCAGACTCAGAAATCAAAAGATGATGAAGGAGAAGGACTGAGATGAAATCCAGAAAACAAACCTGATTTGGATGAAGGCCGCGAGATCGTGAGCAAGGAACTTGAAAGAGAAGAGAGATCGATTGAGGAAAGCGAGATCAAGAATGATTCGCGAGATGGAGAGTGAAATCAGACGAGAAAGGGTGGAACGATGCGATGCCGTGATCATTTCTCGCTATTTGCACTGAGGTTGTGAGATAGAGATTCTAATGTTTGTGATTTTTGGGAACAGGGTGTTGATATTTTGAAAGGGAAAGGAATTTCTGAACTTAAACGAGTTGTTGTTGCCGCTTCAAGGATTCGCGACCTTACTTCCCTTTGACGGATGGAAAATCGTTCAAAAGAGTTATGAATCTAGAGGCATCTTTCTTCAGTTATCTTCTTTCGATTTGATTCCAACCCGTTTGCCGTGATGCTGTTGTTACCTTACACTACGATGATGGTGTTTGGGTTGAAGCATCTTTGTTCGCTGGTCTGAGAAGTGATGGGAAATGGTGGCTGGTGTTTTATCATGTTGTGATGTTGGGCTTATAACACTTGTGGTCCGCACCACCCTTTATTTTAATGCTATTTCGTTTGAGCAGATGGGCCTTTTCCCACGTTGTTTATACCCTTCTATAATATTTTGCACCCTTGTCTAATTTAATTTGATGATGTATGTTGTCAGGTTTTTACTAAATGTTGATTAAACTTTGGTATTAACTGGATTTTGGTTTTGATTAATTACTTTGTTAGATTTTTAATCTTGATGATAGTTCTGATCTCATTTTAATTTGAGTTTAAATAATTTGGTTTTGTGATTAGACTTTGGATTAATTATTTTGGACTAAGCTTTTTATGTTAATTCTTGATTAATTTCCAATGATATTAATTTCTTGAGTAGTTTTTGTTCAAATGTCAATATTTTCTTAGTAGATTTTGAGTAGAATTTTAATTGACTTTCTTTTATTAAGTTCTTGCTAACTTTTTGGTTCTCTTGTTAGCACTTTTGATCTTAGCTTGCTTGATCTTGTTGATGCTTGAAATTGCCTACGATTTCTCATTGGTTAATGCTACTAATTTCTCCTTGTGCATAAGTTGATTGAATGTAGGAAATGCTGCTGATGTATACACCGCTGTTCTGTACATGCATGCTGTTAAATGCTGCTATTCTGTCATGCTGGATATTACATCTGTTCTGTCCTGGAAAAAGAAGCTGTTAAATGCTGCTATTCTGTCATGCTGGATATTACATCTGTTCTGTCCTGGAAAAAGAAGCTGTTAAATGATGTTCTTGGTGATTGCTGGAATACACTGCTGTGCTGTGCTGAAGCGCTGTTGTTGATGATGTTTTTATGCTTGACTACTGGACTTGCTTACTTGATGGAAGTGCCTAATAGCGTAGAGGCTTGAGCTTGTTGTGAGCTTTGAAGAGGCAACGGACCTTCTCCGTTAGGTACCCCTAGAATCTCAATTTTATTTTTCATGCCTCATTCTAGGATTGTATCCATGTTAGAAGCATATTGAGTACATCTGAAGCCCTACCTCGAAGTAGGCTCTGTTTGCGCATCATGTTTAGTACTTAAGTGCTTTGTACCTCTATTGTGTCAACATGTTGATGATTGAACACGTGTACATACTTGAGTTTTCTTTCTCCTTATTTTCTTGAGACTTGTTTAAGTTTTGATTTTGTTGATATCTGTGATTGATTTGGTTAATGTTTACTTGTGCTTGTTCATATGATCCCTTAAGGCTCCTAGTCCGACTTAATTTATGATTAAGCTCGGAGTAGGATAAACATTAGGCTCTCAATCCAAGCATGCTAACATTAGGTAGTTGTCCCTCCTAAGCCTCACTAACCATAGGTTTTCCATGCATGATAACATTAGGACTCTTAGTTTCCCTTTAGAGTTTCCTTTGTGTCTTCTCTCTTCTCATCTCAAAACTTCTTGAAAACACTTAATAAAGTTAACGTGTATTGCACTCGAGCCTTAAGCGTGGGAAGTGAGGAGTGAGGGGTTTCCCTTCATTCTTCTAGGGTACCTGGTGTACGTCCTGTTGGGGACGATACGCGAAGTATTCGTTCCTATATTTAAGACTTGGGTTCAATGCAAGTTACAAAACAACTTAAAAGACACTTCTGTTTAGAAAACACCAAACAAATTCAAATTTTTTTATCCTTCGGGATTGTTGGGTTTCAAACTTCATTTTTCAGAAAAGAGCTCGTCGTTCACGTAAAAAACACTTTCCCAATCTGTGGTCGTTACCGCGAACTACAGACGCTCTGACTTCCTCTCTTTGGATAGATTGAGGATACGTACGCACGAGGATCCATATCCTTGGCGAGCACACTAACAACTAACTCCCCTCTTCTCTCGCACCCTTGCGATCGAGACCAACCTGTTAGCTGAACCTTTTCTCTCGCCCCCGATGCGATCGAGATCTTTTCGACCCGTAGGTCGAACTACGTTTGCTCTGATTCCTCTCTCTCTCGTTCGATTGAGGATACATAGGCACGAGATGCGACATCTCGACGAGCAACCTCCCCCCTTAGTTTGTGTCCGAACTACGTTGACTCTGATTTTCCTGTTCCCGAGGGAATACGTAGGCCTAGGACTCCGAGGACATCCTATCGAGTCACTTCTTTTGTTCTTTTCTCCCCCGTTTCTTCGTTCTTTTCGCTCCCGTTCCTCCTCCTTTCCAGTAGCAGTGGAGCTCCAGATGACAATAGCCTTTGATTGAGACAACAAGCGTGGATCCCGTCGAGTACGATGGACGTGTTGGGTGCTAACACCTTCCCTTCGCGTAACCGACTCCCGTACCCGTTTCTCTCGGTCGTGAGACCATGCTCTTTCTCTTCCCTCAGGTTTATGCAGTGTTTCCTTTCCCTCTCTCAGGATAAATACACATTGCTAGCGACTCTGTGTTTTTCTGCACCACTCTCGTGTTTGTACCGTTGGATGCGAATCTTTCGGGAGCGACACTCGGGTAGGTCACAGTCTTCCTCAACCTCTTCTTCAGCCTGATATATGGGATTATCGAAATCATACCGAACAATAACTGAATCATGAGGGATGGAATCTGAACAAGGTAACCTGCATGATAGATGATTCATGTTTTATTATGTATGCAACAAACAAAACACATTGCCCTTTTGATGTGATTTTATGCACAAAGAAAAACAGAAAAACTGGGATCATAAATATTTAAATGCGAAAAGTCCTTTATTATTGATAAAGAAAAACCTACAAAATGTTCAAGCCCTACAAACAAGAATCACTACGTCTTGGGCAGAACGTAGGATCAAACATAATAGAAAAACAGAGACAATTACTCTGGGCCGGTCACTTGGATGATCTTCTCCGATGACTAGTTGCATGGGCTTTGACCAGGTATGCAGGGGCGGATCCAATTATCCATGTCGCAATCGTTGTCCCCATCCTCTTCAATAGTGTTGACTCTATCAAAGAATACCCCAACACTGGTAAAACGAACCGGGCCGTAAAACTCTGGAGGCTCTTCAGGACGCCTGGGTGGCTTGTAACCCAGCCCGTAAGTATCTTGCTTCTTCTGAACCTCAATAATTTGACCCCATTTTCGTGAGCTTCCAGCTTCAACTACAGCTCGTGCATCCTTGAAGGAAGACATAGAAATCCCTGGCTGATCTATCACTGTAAGCTACTTAACCACCTCATATGGGATAACCTCCTTGGGAGCTTCCTCATGAACTTTTACCGTTTCAAAAGCCTGACATAATGTTTCCTATATTTCGCCATCTACCTCCACATATTTGAAAGTAGATAGATGGCTTATCATAATATCCTCTTCTCCGCAGACCGTCACCACGTGTCCGTCCACCATATACTTCAACTTCTGATGAAGTGTAGATGTTACAGCCCCAGCACTGTGAATCCACGGCCGACCAAGTAGAAAACTGTAAGCGGGCTGAATATCCATTATATAGAAGGTGGCGTCAAAGATCTCCGGGCCAACCTTAATTGGCAGCCCAATCTCTCCAAAAACAGCTCTTTTAGAACCATCAAATGCGCGCACCACCAAATCACTTGGCGTGCATATCAACCCTCGGGTGTCCAGCTTCATCAATGCCTTCTTAGGTAAAACATTTAAAGATGATCCTGTATCCACAAGCACATGAGACATCAACAACCCACGACACTCAACTGAAATATGTAAGGCATTGTTATGGTTTCTCCCAGCTGGAGTCAAGTCAGCATCAGTAAACCCCAAACCATTGCCTGCATTAACATGGGCTATCACCCCCTCAAGCTGATTGACTGAGATCTCTTGGGGTACATAAGCTGCATTTAGTACTTTCAACAATGCGTTTCGGTGAGCTTCCGAACACAACAACAAGGATAATATTGATATCTTAGATGGAGTCTGATGCAAATGATCCACTATTTTATAGTCACTTCTTCGAATCAACCGCATAAATTCTTCTACATTCTCAGAGAAAGGACTATCAGCTGGCCTTACTACGGAGTCAGTCACTGCCGGAGTCTGCACAGAATTATCTACGGCCTGTTTACCCTTGTCCTGTCTGGAATTATCAGCCCGTTCATCAGAAGGAGTGAAGATTCTGCCACTTCGGGTAATAGCTCCTGCTTCCTCATTATTCTCAAGACTGAAATTTACTGCTGACGTTCCCATTAACTCTTGTTTCTGCCCATTAACGAAAACTTCTGCACCATAGTTCCAAGGATTGGCCTTGATGCTCTCATAAGGAATGGATCCAGGACCTGTAATTATAACCGGCGCTGGTCTTTCCGCCGCCGAAATTGTGATTGTCTTAAAGGGGATAGTGATGGTAGCCACATCGTTGCCAATAACCTCTTTTTGTTGGTCACACCTGTCAAACTGCAACCTACCTTCATCGATCAACCTTTGAACTCGCGATTTCAACAACCCACAACCATTCATCTGCAACATACATTCTGAACAATTCTTGTCACAACCGGGGTATACTCCCCCATCAATAATTTCTCCTTTACCACCATCAAAGGAGTCTTTAGTTCGTTCACATCCATAACCAGATTCAAAAACTCATTCTCCTCTAACACGACATTAACCCTCGGCCCGCCATGATCAGGCATTGCGTTCTGGATAACATTCGGCACGTCATTTGAGAAGTTTATGGCCTTAGAATCCACCAAATCTTGGATTTTATGCTGAAATGCCCTACACCTTTCTATTGTATGCCCCGGGGCACCGGAGTGAAAATCCCAATGTGCGTTAGCATCATAGCCCGGAGGAAGCCTCCCTGTGGGTGGAGCCAGGGTGCGGAGCTCAACTAAATACAACTGTAACAAGTGCTGCAACAATTAAGCATAAGGCATAGGCAGCTGATCAAAATGCCTCTCAACGCTCCTTTGACGATTCTGATACTGGCCAGACTGCCTATTCTGGTACTGATTAGGGGCACTCTTCTGCGGCTGAGGTGCAGCCGAAATAGTTACAAAAACAACTTGCTGATTCTGATGCTGCTTTCCCTTACCACGGTATGAAGACACATAATTTGCTTCCTCCTTCTTTTTATAATTCCCATAAGGCTTCTTCCCCTGACTAGAAGACGACCTATCCTTACCTGGTACTCTCCCAGCTCTGATTCCACCCTCTAACATCTCCTCAACCATGATCAAATCAGCAAACTTGCTTGATATGCAAGGTAACAGTTTTTCATAATAATGTCCCGGCAAAGTATCCATAAACAAATTCAGCATCTCCTTCTCCAACATGGGCGGCTGCACCCTTGCCGCTAGATCACGCCATCTCTGCGCGTATTCTTTAAAGCTTTCACTGCCCTTTTGAGACATATTCTGTAACTGGGTACGATTGGGAGCCAAATCAGTATTATACTCAAATGCTTCAACCATCTCTCTCCAGTTGCGTACATTGCACCTCTCAAGCTGCATATACCATTCCAGGGACGCTCAAGACAAGCTGTCCTGGAAGAAGCGCATCATCAATTTTTCATCACGGGAGTACGCAGCCATCTTTCTTGGGTATGCCCGAACATGTGTCCTGGGGCAAGTAGTGCCGTTGTACTTCTCAAAAGTGGGGACTTGAAACTTATGTGGAATTCTCACATCAGGAACCAACCCTAGGTCCTCCAGGTCCATTCCCACAGAATTTTGATTTACCACCCCTCTCAGCTGTTCTTCAATCATTCTAATCCTTTGGTCATCAACAATCGAGACACCAGCATCTCCACCCAGCACAGAGAAAACATCGTCTTGTTGGTCATCAAAGTGATGGCCATGAACTGCATGAATACTGTTTCCTCCTCCAACCACAGAAGGAATCACCACATTTTCTCCTCCACTCGGAGGGATAACAATAGAGGGATCTGGAACTCCGCCCGGAGGTCCATTCTGAATACCGTTTCCATTGACACCTCCGCCCGGAGGAATAACATTGTTCTGGAAACCACCGTGAAGTACACCATTCTCATATACTCTTGCCACGAGGGGTTGAACGAGGGTTCTGAGTTGTTCCTGCCCCTGTGCAACTCCTTGCATCAATTCCATGAACTGTGCCATGCGAGCTTGCATGGCGGCCATTTCTGCTTGCATTTGCTCCATTACTCTTTTCTGGTTGAGTCGAGTAGAATATTGGTGAATCGGTTGGTCAGCTATCCTGCCTGTAACCAAATAAAGATTAGAGAAAAAACCGGAACGAGTACCTGTTATGCAAAAATGCTTATGATTATGAGAATGCAAAATGCAAAATGTAAACAATCATATTTAAACATTTCTAGGGCATGTCTGCTTTGATTCCAGTTTTGGAACCGGGCGAGGGATTGGACACAACATCGGAAAATAAATCCGAATCCCAAAATATTGTAGAATCAGACAAAGGAAGGCATTCATAAACTGAGAGCTGTTGAGACATATACAATCAAAAGTGATTCCATCAACAATCCTGATGGTAATCATAGCAAAATACAAACAACAGAGTCACTACAAATTAATTCCAAACAAACTGGCTTCAATCTCTTCAAGAAGGTTCACAGTGTCTGAATGAGTAGGTCGCTTTATTAGCCCTTTGATCAGTCTGTTTCTCTTCTCGACATCCTGATTCAGCCTAGCAATCTGCTCCTCAACATCATTACCTTCGCGCCTTGACTTCTTGATTTCCGCTTGCAACTTGAGCTCTTCAATTTCTTTCTGAGCTCCTTTCCACTTACCAGAGAAGTGCTTTTTATCTGCCTTCATTCTTTGAAGTTCTTCTTTCAACTCCCCATTCTCAATCTTGAGCCCTTCCCACATTTCCTGATACGTGGCAAGCTTGGCTTCAGTCTCAGTCAAGATCTTCTTGGTTTTCCTATAGGCATTGCCAGAAGATTCAGCAGTCATACTAATTTTTCTACAGTGCTGGGCTCTGTCATCAAGATCCTTCTCCCTTTTTTCCAAGCACTCTGTCAAATCTTGGACCTTCTATTTCAACTCCAAGTTTTCATGTAAAGCACCCTGAAGCCTACTACTCATACCAGCATTTTCCTCCCTCAAATTATGCACCAATTTTCGTTGCTCATCGAATTCTTCAATTGGTACGGTGATTTTCTCCTCTATCACTTTGGGATATAAGGGAGGCGCCCAATCAAAAGGCAAATAGTACTCTTCGACCCTCTTCTTTATCCAGTGCTCATACAGAGGGAAAGCTTGATTGTTAGGCAAACCCCACACGGTTTTTCCTCTCTTCAGCTTACTGAGCCATGCTTTGGAAGCTTTCTGCGCCACATCTAACCCATCGTCCACCATGTGAAAATACAAAGACTCTTCCAACTCCTTTTCAGCCGGGGGACCTTTCAGGGCATATCCAAACTGCCGGATAGCCAAAGAAGGATTGTAATTAATACCTCCTTTTCGCCCTATCAATGGCATATTAGGGTATTCACCACAGCTGTGCAAAATGTCTTTACCCAGCACTCCATGATTCACCCAAACATTATCCTTGGAATCTAGGCTCATCAGACGTTGACTCCATTTCAAAGAATTCTTAGTATCCTTGAAAGCACCTGACTGAGGTAGATGATTGGTAAACCACTTATAGAAAAGAGGTGCACAACAATGAACTATCCCACCTCGTCTCTTCTCATTCTTGTTGTATAAAGCGTAATGAAGATCTCCTAACAAAGTCGGCACCGGATTCTGAGTTACAAATATTTTGATAGCATTCGTATCAACAAAATCAGGCTCACTCGGGAACAAGACAATACCATATACGCAGAGAGCCAACACTGCATTGAAGACAATCCACTTCTTCTCCTTAACTGCTTCTTGAGCCTTGTTTACCAAGTATGTCAGGTGATAGCCATGAACCCTTCCCTTACCAGAGATACCAGCTTCCAAAGTTGACTTGCTCAAATAAAGAGCACCAGCCACAACTTGGAAATCAAGATCTGCCTTCGACCCACAGAAATGAGCTCCTTCTTTAATGGGAATTCCCAGGATATTGGAATACTCTTCCAAAGTAGGAACCAAAACATAATCTGTCAATACAAAGCACCTTAGGGAGGGATCATAGAACTGCATCAAGGTGCGTAAGCCATCAGATTCATATTCACTGAGGTTACGAGCAAAAGATAGAATCCAACTGTACTTCTCTTTGAACATTCCTAACACTTTCGGACCGGCCATCTCTTGTAAGCTACAAATCTGACCCAGGATGAGCTTCGGGAACTTGTACACAATGGTGTTCTTCTTGCCTCTTTTGGTGTCCATCCCTATAACTACCCGTTGACTGGAATCAAAATGTCGGATACTACCTGGAAATAGAACCGGGTCTGGAATCTCAGCAGATATTATTGCATCGATGTCAGATGGCCCGGGATATTTGCTCTGAGGATGCAAGAACAACAAAATATGGGCGTGTGGCAGCCCTCACTTCTGAAATTCAATTGTGTACATAACTGAAAAAATAAAGAAGATGCATAGTTTAGAAAAACAATATTCAACGTAATTCACAGATTGGAATAGATTAAAATAATCCATAAGAGACGTACAGGCCAAGACCCTGCCTAGGACATGTTTCTTGGTTAAATCTATCATCAATTCATTGAATTTGATTTTTAAGACCCTGGAAATTATATTGGGCCTGTCGTGTGCCTTCAGACCAGTGTCTTTTAAAACGCGCAAAATTTCAGGCCAAGCCGGATTACATCTTGGGAACCACTGCCATACTGGTCATTCAACTGCTTGTATTTCCCAACTCGCAATTTAGACTGATTCTTGCGCAACCAATTCAATCTCTCCGACTCCATCATTGCATATCCGTCCACCAAAAATTGCTGGAAAAGTCGCTGTGAGTGGAGCAGAGTCTTAGCTTCTGTATCACGTTGTTGCAATCTAAAACACAACCAATCTTTAATGGTTTGTCGATTTTTCTTAGTAACCAAATGCTCATGTTGGTATTTGTGTAGTATATTATTTCTATAACCATCCTCACCGTACAAAAAAAAATAAGAGGGTACTGGTATGCAAGGTACGCGGGATGGAACTCATATATCCTCTGTAATTGTCCATCCTTTGCATGCACAATAATGTCTCTTTGAATGGCAGAATCAACATCGCCAATAATTAGTGTCGTGACTTCTGAAACAGTAGGGGTGTTGTACAATCTACCGTCATGCTGACGATCATAAATGAGCTTTAACTTCAAGTCTAAGAATGAATTACCTTCCAACAGATCCCTTGCCATCCTAAAAGCCTTGGCATGAATGTTACAGTCATCTAACATAATCTTCAATTTGGTAACAATATCCCTCATAATAACTTTGTTATCCCTGTTTGAAGTGGCATAGCAGTTTTTAATGAGATACGAGACAATGCGAAATAAAAATACAAAATTTGAAAGAGTAGAATTACCTGAAACAATCGATCCTGTTTTCAATTTCATTATCGGTGTCATATATATACAGTTGAGTGTATTGCGGCGGATGACCGAGCTCCGGTAGCAAACCACCGATCCTGTGACATGTTTAGCCGTGAAGCCTCAAAGTCGGTGGCCCTATTCCATTGGAGTGTGTCCTGTCAAATTTCATACCCGATGATGTGAAAGAGAACATTGCATTGTAGGTCCTTATGTTGTTTTGGTAGTTCCTACTTTCAGCCGAACTTTGATTACCGTACAGCAGGTTCTGCAAAAGAAGTGGTGGTTCTTTGAGGATAGGCAGCACAATTTTTCCAGCCTTACAGCAGATGCTGAATTCAGGATTTGGAGCGTGGCGTGATTTTGCTTTGCGTTCTTGATACCACATTGAGGCGTCACAAACTGACATTTCAACATAGGGTCCCCAACATCAAAATATTCTACATTGAATGATAGACCGTGTCAGATAATTGTAATGCAGGGAAAAAGCAAGAACTGTTAAATTCATGGAAGGAAACATACGCTGAAGATTCAAATCAATGACTGGATCATGGGTGCCTCACCATCTGAATCGGAATTGTCCGTTGTAGTCTGATCATCATCAAAATTAGACTGACGCTCATCAGATGAATAAGCAGCAACATTGATATAGGGAGTTATATCCTTCGTACTGACAGCAGTTGATGACTGAGGATCATGATTTATGCCATTGTGGATTCTCGTATCAATACCAGCCGATGATTGAGGATCATCCCTCAGGTTAGTGTGCCTTTTTTGTTTATTAGTCGAAATCTGTGTCAGAGGGAGCATTGGTTTCTTATGGTCTGCATTGCACAATGTATACCATTGCACCGGTGCAGCCAGAGTTGAATCAGGTGTTTTTTCCGTAACCATGCATAACTGGAGTGTACAATTCATTTTTATTTATTCCCACATTATTGCGGTGGGATGTTGGAATAGTTCCCGGTTGATGATGGTTAAGCAAATTTACCCTGTCATTTAATATTACCCTCCCCCTCTTTCTTGCAATGAAAGCAGCTGCAGCATTGGAACCAAAAATAGATGCATCCACATCAGTTAAATGAAAAACATTAGGGCCAGCATTGATATGGCCTGACAGCTGAGCTGCCTCCATATCACCTGCATGGAAGAAATCAGTGGCAGGATCCACATGCATTGCCAGCTGAGCTGCCTGATCAAAACATGGCATGACGTTAATCTGTGGACCTCTATGAGAGTCACATGCGGTAGAATCTTTCACTACAAATTCATGTTGCTGCAAAGGGGGAGTATAACAGATGCTCTGAAGATTATCCGGAGAAAGCAAAACGGAACCACGCAAATGTTTTTCAGAAAAAATGTTCAGATTGGAGTCTGATATTTGTTGCTTTTTTGTAGACAAACTTGCACCATAACCTTGTCTACGTGAGTGTTTCTTAAAATTCATTATCAACCTTCGTCTTTTCCTTGCATTGGAACAATTTTTTTTACCAATCGGTAATCCAAGCCCATCCATAGGACCAGTCAGTTTTAGCAAAGTTATAAGATAATTTAGTTCAAATTCAGTGAGATTACCTGTGTTAAGAGAAGCAATCTGCTACCCACATTATTAAATAAACAAAACTCCGAAGACACGTGCGTATCAGGTTGTGTTGTGTGGCCAAGGAGGACCCAAGCGAACAGAAAAAATATCCAAGAAAAGGCATGACAAAATATCCATAAAAGATTTGTGTGATCTGTTAAATCAGCACGGGGCCCTGCGAACAATGTCGGGATTTGAAGTCTGTTTGTGCAGTTCACAAAAATCACTTCCTTTATATAGATGAATCATAGTTTTTGCTATTGTTTTGAATAGATATATTACATGATGTGATAATCACATTGTAGAGCATAAATGTGTCACTGTTGCCACGTGAAGGAAAAGCAAAAGTTAAATAAGGTGGACCCACTATTGTTTGTAAAATGCTGAAGGATAATAAGTTATAGTAGTTGTCTAAAACGATAAAGATAAAATTCATGTGATGCTTAATCTATGGGAATAAATAGAATGGTTTGGCATATATGTGGTCATAACATTAAAATAGGTAAACAAAAGAAGTTTGCATCCATAACTTTCCTATCCTGCTCCTTCCTAAAGCATTCAAACCAAGTCATGGAGAAATGCGGGGTGCTGAAACACTCAGAGGTAGTGACCATTTTCAAAATCGCCAAACTATCCCAACAGGTAAACCATGAACCATCGTTTAAGGTAGCTAATCACATACTACAGAAACACCTCTAAGCAAAGCATAATAGGTGTTAAATTTTTTTTCCAGGTTTCCTGAAATTGATCGAATCTTCAGCAAACTTCATGGAGATGAGCTCAGCAAAAATTGGACTATTCTAAACAATCAAGGCATCCATCATGAGCTCATATCTAACCAAAACCCCCATCATCCGCTTGTTATAAGCGGTTGGCCGTGCTTAGAAGCCTACTACTATTTACCGACTGAAGTTGTAGTTATGTTTGCCTATTACGACAACAATAATTTTGGAATTACCAGTTTTAAAGAGGTGTTCAAATATCAAGATCTACCGTATTTCCATAGTAGATTCATCTTTTGCAAAGATATTTATACTTTTGATGTTACACTGACTCCCATCAGTGTAGATCTACCAAAATTAGTTAAATTTTATTATTGTCACTCCTTAAAATTCATAAATTAGCCTAACTTAATGATGACCATGATTAATTTTTTTGTTTTTTATTATAGAAGCTGCAAGTGGATTTTGCAGAAGTATTGAAGGACTATGACTATGAAGATCTTGTATTATGCGGTGATAAAATGGAAAGATGAAAATGATGCAACTGCACAACGTTGGAAAAACCCACAAAACTAAATTAGGATATGACTGGGACGAATTTTGCAAAGAGAATAATTTCAAATCTGGAGATAAAATCACATTCAGGTTTGATGTAACCTCGCTGAACAAAATCTGTCACGTCTATTAACGTCCCAATTAGTAAACTCAATAATATGTTGTATTACAAACTTGTTTATGAATGTGTGCAATATCAGCCATGGTTTGTTAATCTACACATTTTAATGAGTGCACAGCTTCGTAACGAAAATTGAACAGGCACAGGTTAAATCATAGGAAAAACAGTGTGATTTTGTTGCAACTCTGCTGGAAATTTTTTAAAGGTAAACTTGTTAACACAGAAAGAGTAATAACATAAAACATCATGGATAGAATGGTCAACACAAGATCTTGAAATACATCAGAAGATAATATACAATTTTACACATTAGGTATTGTAGCCAGAGAGAATCAAATTCTCTGTAATTTACATGTAGCATCCTAGATGACCACCAAAATCAAAAGACAAACCCAAAAGAAGTCAGACAGTATCACATCAATTGCAATTTACATATACCATTCTAGATGCCTACCATGATCAAAAGTTAATTCCAAAATACAGCATGACAATAGAAAAACGAAAAGAAACATCTACTCCAGCTTCTCCAACTTAATAATTTTCTTGAGTTTCTTCTCAGTTTTGGTCGAAGTAAGTTCTCCGTCACAAGCTGTCTGCCTCTTTGAAGTTGGTGCGACCGGTTCAGGGTCACAAATGGATGTAATCTCCATGTCCTGGAACCATAGAAAAAGTGGTAACATTAAAGAAACCATGTTGTAATAATTTTTTTAAAAAATTGGTGGCCCAGTTTATATACATACCGCATCTATGCCCGAGCCTTCCAAGGAATCAGAATCAACCTCATCTACAGAATCTACATCATCACTCTTTGAAAATGGTGGCATGGGTTCAGGGTTAAATAATATAAACAAAAACAGGAATATAGTAGATATGACTTTTTAATACATTTGAATGCGACATTTTATATGCATACCTGAGACATGGCAGAATCGTCCAAGGAATCAGATCCGACCTCATCGACAGGAGCAGCAATCTTCATCTTTAAAATTGGGATTTTGGGTTCAATAGCACAGACAGATTGGATCTCCACACCCTTGCACCATAGAAAAATTGAGAAGAAATTAAAATGTAGTTGAGAATAAGTTCATTAACAAATTTTGCGGCCTAATTGCCATGCATACCACAGCCACCCCTGGGGCATCCACCGAACCAAACTTTATGTATTCAACAGAATCTGCATTCTGCTTCTTTGAAGTTGGCGTAAGAGTTTCAGGGTCACACCCGGATGCAATCTCTATCTCCTGACACCACAAAAAAATGGAAAAACAATAGAAAACTCAGTGCCAATAAGTTTGTAATAAATCTCTGCAACCGAATCATATAACGAATTGCATCTGACCTGATAATCAGGATCAACATTCTTCATCTTTGAATTTGGGATTTTGGGTTCAGTATCACAAACAGATTGGATCTCCACATCCTGGGACGATAGAAAAAATTGAGAAGAAATGAAAATAAGTTCATACTAAAATTATGTGGCCTAATTTCCATGCATACCGCAGCCACCCCTGATGCGTCCATCGAACCAAACTTGATGTCATCAATTGAACATGCATTCTGCCTCCTTGAAGTTGGCGTAACAGGTTCAGGATCACAGCCAGATGCAATATGTATTTCCTGCCACCCAGGAAAAGAGAAAACAATAGAAAACTCAGCGCCAATTTTTTTGTAATAAATCTGTGCAACTTTGTTGATATACATATCGCAGGCACACCCGAGCTATGGACCGCAACATATTTAATGTTGTCAACCCTCTCTGCGGTCTACACAGTTGAACCAATATAAGTGGGAAAAAATAAATAAATTGCATAGGCCACAATAAGAACATCTAATCGCACAGATAGGAAGAGACTGAACCTGTGACAGATGTGACGTAGCTGCCGGGGAAGAAGTCGTAGATAGCTGCGACCCAGCTGGGGGCTGAGGTGTTGTAGCTCGCTCAGATGTTGTTGTATTTGTGCGCAATAAATAGGAAAATATAAATATGTTTGACGAAGGCAAACAGAACAATCAGAGTAAACTACAATGTAGCATACCTGACTTGTCTCCCACGGAGCCTTCAGCTGTTTGACATAAGCTTCATCCCTAAGAAGCATGACAACACCCAGTCAGGCTGCCACTTTACTTTAAAAGCCATTTCCAAATCCAACATTGCATCAAGTCCTAATGGAAACTCGAGAGGATCGGTAATTCCTTTCTGCATGTTTTTTTTCTTAATCAGAACCGAGGGAAGAACCCAAGACCATCTATTCAGAATGAAATCTAAATTTAAAAATGAAATCACACCTTCGCAAGCGAATCACACATCTGAATTACCGAGACCCCCAATAGCTGAATGCATTCTCTATCCCAGAAAACAAATTTACAACGTTTCTTAGAATAAATAACCTTTATCTCAATCTTGTACCTGATACAACACAATAAAAAGCATTCAAAGTGAACGATAAAAGAGATGATTGAGACATGGTGTAATCTAAGAGACTTTAAAGTAACAGGACCTATAAATCTCAGCCTCTGTAGAATGTCCGTTGTCACACATAAAAGGTGGCTTATCCCCACGAGAAACCTTTGGGCACTCATGGCATGCCTGATAATACCAGCCATGTTATGAGGCAAGAATTTTTCTGGTGGTGGCAATAGTTGCACAGAAGGTAACCTATGTTAAAAAAAATTGTAAAATCGTCGGATGTTAAAAAAAAACAAAACCATAAACAAATTATCAACACCATTGATATTATAAGCAGAGACACAAGATACCTGAGAAAGTTTACAGATTTCATCAA
Organism: Lathyrus tuberosus; assembly: GCA_022829125.1. Taxonomy (NCBI): domain Eukaryota; kingdom Viridiplantae; phylum Streptophyta; class Magnoliopsida; order Fabales; family Fabaceae; genus Lathyrus; species Lathyrus tuberosus. The sequence goes on along the minus strand of JALAZF010000278.1, from coordinate 7,908,293 downwards.
GAGGAAGCACAATTGCCCTTGAGACGAGTTTTTCAAAAGGAGTTTGCTGCGAACCACCCGTGTTCTGCGAAGATGTCTGGCCGGAGAGCGTAACAATAGAAGCATTAAGAATCCTGAGTTATAAGACAAAAAAAATTATATTAAAAATAGTCAACATAAACAGAATACCATGGAATTTAAAGGTGTGACATACATACAACCTTTTATTAAAGATGTTGATCAGTGAAACATCAGCATTAATCAGCAATCTAGTCACATTATATGTATTGGAAACGGATAGAGGGTATTTGCCTACATCACATGCATGAAAACAACACATGAGAATCCAAGTTTAAAAAAACAATTTAACCCCAACATGGCAAGACAACAACAAAATAAATAACCTTCTTCCTTGACTTTAGCATACTGCAGCAGAATAACGGTTGGTCCAGATAGACCAACATGTTCCCTGTTAAATTTCATGAACTCAGCCGCATATGTCTCCCACAAAGTACAGGTAATCACATTGTTTCTGCAAAAAAGTTAAAATTGAACAACAATCACAAATCCAACAAAGAAACGGGACTTAAATAATATACAACAATGCCGTAATTGTGAAACTCACGAATTGTCCCTGAGCAACAAATTAATCTGTTGTTTCCTTCCTCCACATGGTTCTGGGTGAACCCTATACTTTCCACCATACCAACGATATTTGATACCGAAATAAGCAACAAAACAGGCATAAAATAAACAGTACGGTAGATAAATAATAACATGCAGCAAAGGAAACCTTATAACTTATCAGCATATCCTTTTTGAAGTTGCCAATCATTATATCCCCAAAACTGGTAAGGCAAAGCGGCACCGACGGTATATTATGCTTCCCAATATCAGCAACAGAGGTTCCGCCTATAAATTTGACCATAAATCGGTGCGAAGAAGGCTTGAATACCAAATTATTTGGTACAACCTGAAAATTTGATATGTTGTATGTAGTGTCAACCTTCAATATGGAATCAAAAGCCTTTTCCACCACGGCTGGAACGACCATATGTATCTCGCCACCCTTGCAAATGGAAAAACAAGAAATAACAACATAAGAAAAGAACAACATATACCAGCCAAACCACAAACATGCTTGTAAAATTAAAGCTGAAAACTATGCACAATAAAGCAACGAATAAAACGCAGCCCTGACAAACCGAAAAGCACAATAAACCAACAAAAACACAAAAAATGGCAAACAGAAGACACTACACTAAAATAAAGGAACTCACCGTATCATCAACCACAAGCATTTCAAAGTGGCATTTGTTATTGCCGAGGACAGACTACCGATGCTGAACGCAAACCGCTACCTTCCAAAGATCCTTTGTATCGTCAAGGTCAGACAAAAATGTGAAAGGGCGTGCCATGGAAAAGAGAATGGAGAACGGTATGGAATAAGAGAACGAAGAAGAGGAAGTTTTTTTTATGAGACCAGAGAAAGAGGTGTATCGTGAAGAAGGAAAATGACGATCACTTCAAGATTGGATGGATAAGGCCGGGGAAATTTGGGGAAGTGATATGAATAGTGGAAGCATTAAATGCAGCAGAGAGAAGGAGATGAAAGTGGGAAGATGAAAGAGGAGATGAAAGTGAACGTTAGCTGCAAAAAAGAAGGAGATATTCGTGCAAACCAGCCACGTATGCGAAGAAAACGTGTAACGGAAGCCAGACAACACTTGGAGGGCTGATAGCCAAGAGGGGGAATATAGTATTTTTGGTAGTCATGTATTTTCTTATATGTAAGATTTAAATTTGACTTTTTTTAATATTTATTTTAATTAAAAATTAGGTTAAGCGAATTGTGGTTGTTGGTCTAGACGATATTAGATTTAAGCCCATTTATTACATTCGATTTGCACCTCTTACCTTTTATTTAGACCCCTTATGAGTTGTTCCTTTATCAATTGATTTTTGTTGTTTTTTTTTAATTTTTATTTTGATGAATATGATTGTATCGTATTCTTTGCTTTAGATTATCATTTGCTTTTATATTGCTGAAAATAAATATTAAAAATCAATAGTCTCTTTTATTTTCAATAAACAAAAACTTTTCACCGCTCTTTACTCAAATTCGAACCATTTCATCATTAAATCATTTTAAACTAATGCGAATAAACACTCGATCAACATCGAGTTTCTTTTCCGCTTACTTGAAGCATTTGAAAATATTTTTCTTAATAAAATCGAAAGAAGAGGAACATTGGAGTCTCGCATTCCATGAAAACCTCGAATGATCAGCCCCGAGGCATACGTCTTGGAATAACCGCTTATTCTTTCTTTCGTTCAAAGAACTTAGTTAAAACCTGGATAAAAGAATAACATTTGAGTCTAGAATTCCATGAAAATCGGCCCCGAGGCACACATCTTGGTCATACTGAACGGGACATTGGAGTCTCACATTCCATAAAAACCCCGAATATCGACCCCGAGTCACACGTCTTGGTCTTACAAAGCATTATTCATTCACAAACACTCAACATATCAAACCTATTTTCTCGTCCCCGTGCAATCAAAACCTTTTCAAAAAGAACATTGTTTAGACCATTTTACCGCGAATACAAACAAACGCTTAAGCCGCCCATGCATAAGTTTTCTCAAAAGTTTTAGAAGCTTGTCAAATTCAATGAATCTCAATGAAACTAAATTGAGTTAATTGTGTTTGATTATTCAATGCAATGCATTACATATATTAATTCAAAGTAAAACCTTACTAGAATTTTCTTCAAGGCATTAATTATAGTTAAGATGTTCACTAAGTTTTGTTCATCCAGGATTGAACTAACAATTTTTCTGAGATATGTGCAGTATGTTTGTGACATAGTTTCTTAAAGGTTGTTTCTGGATTTATCCTAATTTGAAGGTTATGCATTCACACTACAATATGCTGGAAAGTATCATGAGGAAAGGATAAGAAAATAAAAGCATCTTCTAGTGACCTATTCTTCCAAGGTCGTTGTAAAAAAATGATGAAGGAAGTTTTGTGACTATTGGCAATGATTTTCCGAAGTTTCAACTAACTACAAAATATTTAAGGAATATACTTGAAGTGCTTATCAATCGTCCAAGAGTTGAATCAGTGATTCGGGATTGACAAGTTGTGTCAATCAATAATGATCATAATATTTCCATTTCAAAGTTCATCTGATGCCTTATAAAGAAGAGTCTGACAATGTTTTTCAGACGTGCAAGAGAAGTTCCATCCAATTCATAATTGATTGCTCGTGTTTAAAGCTTATGTTATCCTTGTTGTTGATTTCCATTTGGTATCATAATCAACAAGTTAAGCTTAGATCGTCAAAATTGGTATAACCGTTCCAACCTTTCTTTATTTCTTTTGCGTATCACCGGAGTATTTATGCTTTCACCTATGTGTGTTGTGTGATTTACATATGTGTGTGTATGTGTTATGTTTGTGCATTCATCTCTTAATTTCTAAATCATTCAACACATCGGTTCAAAATTTATATTGTTTGTTCATTGCATTCATCTGAATCTTTCATACATTCATGCATCATCAATATTTTTGTGCATTAAAAACAATTTTGAATTCACATTAAAATGCATTTGCATTAAAATTCGTTTAAGCATTTGTATTATAAAAGGCTCAATTATTTTTCATTCATACATAACATAAAATCTATTTTTCCTTATAAGCTTTAAAAATTATTTTTGGAGTGTTTTTAGTTGTTTTGTGAAAAGTCTCATTTTTTTTAAAAAAACTTCAAAATTTGGTCTTTTGATACAGATCAATGAGTTTCAACTAAACCCATGATTCGAATCATTCTCTTGATACTTGAGGCATTTCATTTTGATTCGAATTAAACATTTTCAATTGGCCTCGTGATTCGAATAATTGTTATTGAGTTTCAAGACTGTCCAATTTGATTTGAATCAAATATTCAACTTGCTCCAAGTCAAAAGCTGAAAAATCACACTCAACTCACTTGTTTTCACCTTTTTCATCTTTTCAATTTTCATTCCATCATTTTCTCTCTTAAATCATCACGAACCCTAACTGAGCAAATTTCTCAAAAGCACTATCGTTCATCATTTCTACTAATCATCAATCAGCCATTATCAACAAAGGCGTGTGAATATGGATACAAAGGAAGACTTGACAAGAAAAAGAACAAGCAACCAGCCTCCACCTCCATTGATTCTAAGCCACCAGTTCCTATCCTAAAAAGGTCAAGGACAAAAATACAAGGTAGCAAGGCATCCACTGATGGGGTTGTGAATAAGAAGGTCAAACGTTCATTTGCTTCAAGTTCATCTTCTCTTACTATATTGTGTAGTAAAGATTCTCATTTGTTTCCTGAAGATAATCTACAAAAATACCAAGATAAGTTTTTTTATAAGCCAATAGACCCTGATGGTACTGGTGATGTTGAGTTGAAAACCAAATTCCTAAAACCTTTTGCTGACAACAAGTTGTTACCATTCATTGACATAAAAAGTAAATACAACCTTTATTATATTAAGGCTTTCTACTGCAACTTGAAACTCACTACTGTGGGTCTTGAGAGTAAGTTCAAGAAAAAAGTCATCAAATTTGGTTACTCTGATTTCACCAAGTACTTTGGTTTGACATGTGAAGGTACTAATGTGTCTAATACAAAAAAGCATAAGTACGATAAAGTTTCATTTGTTTTGGCTATTTCTAAATCTGTTTGTAAGCACAAGGAGATGTTAAACTTGAGAATCAATCAGATTAAGTTTGATATGAGGTTTCTCCATTGGATTGTGGTGAAGATTTTGGCTAGGAAACTAGCTAATTCTAGCAGGGATGGTGATAGTGATCTCTTTTGATGTGGTTTCTGATTCACAAAACCAATAATAACTAGGTTAGATTCACCATTGACTTGGTTATCTATTACAAGGATAACCCTAAGAGACCTATCTATTTTTCTTCTTTTGTTCAGATGATACTGCAGTTGAATGTCAATGAGTGCAAAGATGAAGATCTCACTTAATCTCCTAAGATAATTGATTATGGTGTTGTGTTCAATATGAGATACTACAGAGATTTAAATGGTGATTACTATTATCTGGAGGACTTGGGTAGAAAAGTTTATGATGAAAATATTATTGAGAAGGAAGTTGTTGAGGCGACTACTCCGACTACTGCTGGTGTTAGTGTTGATGTGAAGGCACTGATTGATGATATGCTTTAGAAACTACTTGCATATAACCAGGACAGGGAGGACCAAATCATGGAACGTATTGATGTGCTTTCCCATGTTGGTGAAGAAATCAGGGTGAAGATGAAGGAAGAGATTCAAGCTTCAAAAGGACGTCTGGTTACTCAGATTGAAGAATTGAAGAGCTATATTGACTATTTTGGTAGTAACAACTTAATTTTCCATCATGACATTGATATAGACAACATTCTTGTTTCAGAAGACACTGTTGCTGCTTCTGCACCTCCTCCACCTTCTTTTGATTTCTTTCCTGGTGATCTTTTGTAATGTCTCATATCATACATATCATGAAATTCAACGTGCTTAGTTTATAATTATGTATATTTTGGTTTGGACTACTGTTTTGTGAACTGGTTGATATTTGTTTTGATTAATGTACCATGTGGAGTTGATGATCTTAATTCACCTTATTTTGGCATCTTTGATATTCATTTTGTTGCTATTTTATCTTGTTATCTTTTTCATATTGTGTATTTGCATTATTTCTCATATGCAATGTGTATGGTTTGTGTATATGATTCACTAAGTATGACATCTTGTGTATTGGATTTTGGGTTAAATCGGAGTTTATTTGTGCATTTCTTTTTATCTGGTTCTCTCTTTTTTTTTTATATTTGATAAAGAGGGAAAAGTAGCCGACATACTGTCGATATTTATGTGCATTAAGTGTTTAATGCTGGGGCAGCGTTAATATTGACTATGTTCCACCAAATTCCAAATATCGCTTTGGATTAGTTCATCAACAATAATCTCACAGTTTTTCCAAACATAAAAAAGGGGGAGACTGAAAGCACATAGTATCATTTGGTATCGTTTACGTGCTTTAAGTATCAATTGTGTTTTGATGTTTTACAATTTGACTATTATTTTACTGCGTATTTGTAATTGGTCTGTTATTTCAATTCATCCGTATGATTGTAACATTCTTTTCATTTGATTTTAATCACTTCAGCTACTTAAATTGTACCACTGAGAACCCTTTACATTTCATGATATATTTATTTGATCCTTGTTAGCTATTTTATTTTTGAGCTTATGAAAGTTATTTTATTTTTACCAAATCACATGTTTTATATTTGATTTGAAACAATCAATTATTGAAAATTGGAAAACCATTATGGATCAAATGATTCTCATCACATATTGAACATGATTTGAATCATAACCTCATTTTATTTGAATCAAGTACAAAAAATGATTTGAATCATTAGCTTTAAAAGTGATCTTTTCGACACTGTCCATATTATTTCGAATCATAAATCCTTCTTGATTCGAATCAAACCTTCAAAAATCCAATTTTTTGTCACTTATTTAAATGATTGTTTCTTTTGGTGAAAGTAACAAGTGTGGGAAACCTATGGTGATCCATAGAGACAAAAATTATGATTTTTGTCTTCTCTTCTTATTGTGTTTATCGTTACACAATTTTCTCTCTTCTTCTCCAAACATCAACCTTTTGATATTAACCCATGTCAATTATTTATCTTTTTGTTGCATCTAGTTTTGTGCAATTTGGTTGTTGTTCTAGTGTGAATTTGAGAATGAGTTTATCAATCTTGTTGAGGATTTGATCAAGCTCTTAATCACAATCAAGAACCAAGACCCATTAATCTAGAAACTTGATTGAACCTTGTGTGTGTGTGTGTTCTTCATTCATAAAAAGTAAATTACTTGACTAATCGCTTGTAATGTCAGTTGTTGTTGAGATTATCTGGCACTGTTCACCCTCTTCATCCTTAGTCTTTTTCCTTGTTTATGGACCCTCCTCTAAAGATTAAGTGTAAGGGAGACTAGTGGTATATTAGGGTGTCTGATACTTTTGTGTGTAGTTGGTTTTTTATTGTAACAGGTACAAGTATCATTTCTTGAGTGCAGTTTGGCATAGAGCTGTTATCTAAGAAGATGAGAGTTTCCATTATACTCCAAGGAAGATTTTGGTAGAAACAAGTATCAACGGTCTTTAAGGCGGAGTTGGAAGTTGTCCTTCTTTAGTGGTGTTGGAGAAAGATAGTTTGCAGATAAAGTTGGGAAATGTCCAATATACACTCAGTTAATGGCAATCGCTCAAGAAATCAGTGGAATTAGGGGGATCGCCACAAATTAATACTTGGAGAAGGTTATTATGGATAGTTAGGTTGTTGGATCAAGATCTTGAGGGATCTTGTATTGTGTTAATAGTTTAGTGTCTTCATCATCATAGGAATTATCGTGTGATAGTTCTATGTAATCAAAACGTTGTAATCATTGTATCATTATAGTGGAAGACCGTGATTATGTTCCAATGGCATCATCCATTGAAGATTGCGTGTAGGAAAAGCGAGGACGAATGTCGAAGCACTATATATCTCTGTGTATCTTTCCCTTTCCATATCCTTTTACTTTATAAGCATTCATTCATTCATTCCTATTTGCAAGATTGCATAGATTGTATACCATATAGGTTAGACCTTTCTTATAGAGATTTAATGTTGATCGCTATTTAGTGTGCCTAAATAAATCTAACTGCAAGTATACAGTCGTATCGCGTAGTTTTAAAAGATTATCGATCCCACAGAGACTAAAAATCGAACGTATCGTTATCTAATGTTACTATGTAAATCTAAGGCTAATCTGATATGGTTTTAGGTTCAACAAGGGAAATTAAAGGGAAATTAAAATTTAGGAATAAACTAGTTATGATTAGGATATCGGTATATAATTCAGTATACCATCGTGGATTTCATTAAACCTAAGCGTATAAAAAATTATCACAATATAATTCTGTAGAAAATACCAGTTTAAAAGCCCTCACCTCACACTCTCGTGGTTATTGCTTCGGACTATACCTTTAAGTCAATATGTCTGCTCTCGCTAGCCCATATGAGTTTAAAAATAATTTTTGAAAACTAATAAGTCCTAATTAACTTTAAAGCGCTCTCGCTGTTTTTAAAACCAATGCTTGATTTCAGCTATCCTGGTAAAATCTCACACTCTCGTGGTCTTGACCTTAACCTTTGTTACCTTTTTACTCTCGTAATAAAAGTTGGTTTTAAATTAAGAAATCGAAGCCAGAAAATAAGTTGATTTATGATTTTAGCTTAGAAATATTTAATCCATTCCGGTTACTGAATTACATACCGATAAAATCGGTTTAGCTCGACATACTAATTAAAATAAACATGAATGCGAATAAACAATTAAACATAAACTCAGACATAATAAAAGAAAAACAATTGCTATAAATTGAAATGATAAAAACCTGGTAAATGCGGTCTAAGCAATTCCTCCACAGATCGACAGGCTTTTGCTTGAATAAATGGAAAGAACAAAATGATGAAGGCAGGAAACAAAAACTTAAACTAAGGTGCAATAGTTCCTTAATGTGAGAAACTATTACTTTGTTCGGTAATAAGGGACAAGGAAAATGGTAAAGGAAACAAAACAAAACAAGAATGTAATTCTGGAAATAATTCTGCAGCAATACGGTACTTCGGAAAGGAAAATTTGTGACCACCCGGTTCTAGGAATCCTTCTCATATATATAGCCTCAGCTATGGCAGTTGTTGGAGAAAATGTAGGAACACCACTTTTTCAGTTACTTGGTTTGGAACCTAGAAATCTTTGGAGGAAATGTAAACGTGTGAAGTCTAAAATTCTGAGACTTCGTGACCACGTCTGTGCTTAACGTATTAATTCTATTTTGGATCCATGACGATCGTGAGGAAGCTGTGACGGGCGTGATGCATTTGAAGTCCATGACGGTCGTGAGGGAGCTGTGACGGTCGTCACACCAGCAAAAATGCGATTTCTGCTATTTTCTGCTCTTTTCTTGCTTGTTCTGCTTCTTTTCTACACTTTGCATACTTTTAACTTGGAAACTGAAATACCTGTGAAAACACTTAAATATTCTCGGAATAATCGGAGATTAGACGGAAATGGAATAATATTTTAACATAAATCAAAGTAAAAATACGATATGTTTTCGTGTTATCAAACTCTCCCACACTTGAATCTTTACTTGTCCTCAAGCAATCAATAAGTTAAAATCGGACAAACTTCATCAAATGCACATACATGGTACACCAATGGATTTGAAAATGTTGGAGGAATTTACGTTAGTAAGCCAAGTACTTGAAAAAAACACTAAAACTACATTAATGACACAAAGCAACAAGCTTTGTCATAGACCTCTCTTTTGTACAATCCAGTTCTAATCATTCTATTATAGTTCAACCTGAAGCTTTCGTGACTATTTCACCCGGTTTCATTCTAACGCAATCACATTAAGCCCTTTGCCTTATTCACGCATGTAGTGGAGTAGCCGGTTAGTGACTTTGATCCCTTTTTCTCACTGGGCCTGATACACAAGTGTGGTAACCCTTTGTGCATCCCATTCGTAGATTGCAGGGGATCGAACCGTAGTTCGCCCTACCAAGTCCAGAATCAGGTACCTCTGAACCAATCGACAACGGATTTTCTTTCTTTTCTTGTAAGTTTTCATAACTGTAAGAATTGTTGCATATTCTATATTTCTCGGCAGACAAATAAGAAAGGATCTTCTTTTCATGATTGGGCATCAAACACTTATATTCATCGGCTCCCCACGTGGTTTTGTGATTTAGACGGTGCTGACTGCTAATATAAACTATTAGGGGTTACTTTAGGATTGAACTCAAGGTATCGGTATAATAAGTATTGAAACTGATATCGCATACGCAAGAGGTCTAAGGTGTCAAGACGGTATCGATCTTGTTAGCACTTTCCCAACTTCCTAACATAATTTAAAGCTTGGTATGTCACGATGTGCATTAATCGTACAAATTTTTGTTATGGCAGAATAAAATGGGGAAATCGGATACTGAACGAAAATTCTCATATATTGACTTTGATAAGGGAAAAAGGAAAATACAAAAAGGGAAATAAAACGAAAATAGACTAACTCTCCCACACTATATCGGACATTGTCCTCAATGTTTCCATATAAAGGGGAACAACAAGAAAAAATAGTAAAAGAAACAACAGAATCAAGGAGCCCACGTCCTCTGCCTCTAGGGCGCCCTCGTCCATGCTGTGCCACATGATCTGGAATGCCGACGTGATGGATGTAATCATGTAAGTCCTGCACTCGCAATGTCAAGGCACCCATCTCATCGATGACGCCGTCAAGCCTCTGACCTTGGCTAACTTGCCCTTGCTGGATTTGACGCATGAGAGTCATCATTTCATTGTGTTGCTCCTATTGATGTGCTTCTCTCTGGGTAGCCAGCTGGTTTTGTTGCCGTATAGCCCTCAAGATTTCTTCATTTGTAACGGGGTCTTGGTCGGGGTGGCAACGACGTCTGGAGGTCGAAGGAGCATCATTGGCAGGCGGTGGTTGGTTTTCTGGGGCGTTATCCATCTCTTGCTCCATCTCATCAACAGGGGCCTGATTTTGATCATCATGTGCAGCCACATTTTGCTCGGGAGCATTCAAATCAAAGAGCCAAATGGCCATATTCTGAGGGTCAATGCGGTTCCTGCAAGGCATAATGATACTTCTAATTGTTCTTGCGCGGACTATTGGATGGTATTTGCCATCTCTTCTTAGTTTGATGAGGTATGAGCTGCGGCAGTAGTCGATGTCGAGCAACACCGGAGGCATGAAAGGTAATCTATTAAGCTCGTCCCCCAAATCCAAACTTAGAGCAATAGAAGTGACAATCCCTCCAAAATAGAAGGGTTTGGAACCTCTAGCAAAGTTTGCTTGGATGTGTGCTAGCAGAAAGGGTGCGGCGTTGATAGGCTCGGGGTGAAACATACAATGGAGGAAAAAGAGTTCCTTTGAGTTCACCTTGTGGTTGTTATCCCTTGCAAATATAGTGCTTCCTAATGTGCGGTGGACATATCTGATGGCTGGGTTATGGATATATGTTGCGTTGAGGCTTTCCCAGCTATCGACCATTGTTCCGGTCAACTATTCCATAAATCAAATGCTGCTTGGAAAAACGTTTCCTGTGGCACCCGGCAATGAACATTCTCGCCATGGTGGAAACCAAGCATCTCGGCAAGTTGATTTTGGCCAATTTTATACTCAGAACCAAACATGCGGAACGTGGCTACACCGGTGAGTTGGTTCGTTTCTCCAGAAGGTGTTACGTATGTGAACGAACTCAGAAACTCGAGCGTCAGGGCTTCGTAAGTAGGTCGGCTCTGAGTAGAGAGATGCCATAGACCAGCATTTTGTAGCATCCATTTAACTCCCTCAAGCATTCCTAATTCTTCGAGACATGCAACGTCTACATAACGAGTTGGTTGCACGGAACGTTGGTAGAAGTTGATGTATTTAGCCCTTTGACGTTCTCCCGCGGCTCCATCTCTGAAATTCAAGGTTGAAAGGTCTGGAGTTTGTCTTGCCATGGTGGGTTCACAAAGAAACAAGGTATGGAAGAAAATAGGTTTTTGGAGAAAGAGGGTTTGTGAGAAAAATGGTGTACGAGTGTGGTTAAATAGTGAGTGGGAAGACGAATGGTAATGGAAATTATGAAATTTGGTCAAATGTCTAGTGGTATGACGGTTTTGGAATTTTGGAGGTAGTGGGACGGTTGTGTTTGAATTGGAAGAAAGAAGAAGAAGGGAACATTTCTGTTTTAACACAAAACGCGTCCCAAACCCGCATGACGGTCGTCATGGGACTGTCACGGTCGTGACAGCTCCAAAATCTGGGGTTTACAGCAGTTTTGACAGCAAACATTCAATTCTTTTCTTTTTCGAAACAGGAAATTGTTAGTACATATGGTAACACTATAATGCATACATAAACATAAATAAAATGACAAAATAAATTAGAAACAAAATAGAATATGACAGGAGCAATTTAATACCATCAAGATCAATATTAAGCAATAAATTGAATTATTCATTAAAACCAGAAAATATGCTAGCAAAGACTAGCAGTGTATTCAATCATAAATAGAAACTGAATGTAAATTAATTTTTTCCCGACATAAAAAAGGAAAAACTGAAAATAAAGTAAATTGTTTCCAAAGTAAAAGCAGTAAAACATGAAAAAGCAGTGCTTCAAAAATCTAGCCAAGGCGTTTCTTCAAAGATGCAATGGCTTGGTTCAAATGATCAAATTGCTCAACTGTCAGATCCATGAGGCCGACAATATCTTGTCGCATGGTCTTCAGTTCACCCTTTACTGAGGTGATCTCTTTATGATAGTCATTCAGAGTTTTAAGGATGGTAGTCAGATTTGCAGCATAGTTTATGGCATCAACCTTAGGAATGGCAGTGTCATCTTGGAATTCCATAAAGTCAAAATCATGGTAATGAGGGGGTGTCTTAGGATCAATTTCAGGCTCAGGAAAGGTTACTTCAGGTTCAGGCTGTGGTTCATCTAGGTCATATAGCCAGTTGTGTTCGTTGTGCACACTTGTGCGTTCATGATTTGGTAGAGTAAAATGTGGCACAACTACATTATTGATCAGGAGCTGGAAATGGTGTGGACCAAGGTCTCTAATCATGGCTCTATTGAAACAGAAGGTGATATTCATAGGCCTAAAGTCTCCAAAAGGGTTGATTTTAGAAAGTTGGGTCCTAAATCCCATAGCATCGGCTATTTTGGTAACTAGACCAACTATCAGAATTGGGTTATTTTCATTTCTAATGATTTTGCAGAAGTTATTAAACATGAAAGTCAATCCGTTAACCTCTCTAGACTGAATTGCACAAAAGATAATAAAGAGCTCATCCCTTGAAACAGTATTGTCATTCTCAGGCTTTCCAAACAGGGTGTAGGCTAGGATCATATGAAAGTATCGGATGGCTGGGTTATGAATTTCGGTTGACAGCATAGGGTTCATGTCAAAATCAGGTTTTCCTAAAATCCTACCCCAGAAGGCATTCAGTTCACCTACCAACATCAAATCCTCTTGTACCACGGAGAAAACGGTGGGTCCTTCAGGGAAACCTAAAAGATCTGACAGTTCCTTAATGGTAAACTGGCAGTGGTATCCAAACAACCTAAAAGTAATTCGGCCCCTATTAATGCCTTTTCCACAGTAAGGATTGTAACTCAATGAACTTAGGAATTCTAAAGTCAGTCTACGATAAGTCTTATGTTTCTTATTAGCAAAACCCTCCCAACCTAGTTGGTTAAACAGAAAATCAATGCTCTCACCTAGGCCTAAAGAGGTCATGGTGGGTCTGTGGGCAAATTTTGTCAAGGCGAAGGGTCGAAGAGACAGAGCCTCATAGCGATGCCACTGAGCTGCATCTCTGAATTCTACCAACATATTATCTTCGTTCTCCATTTTTTTTAGTGATTAATAAAGAATGAAATCAGAAGAGGAGAACAGAAAATGTAGAAAGACTTTGTAATCCTGTATTTTGCAATTATATGATTAGCACAGCAATTTCCAAAAATTTTAAGAAAATATAAATGAAATTAGAAATTTGAAAACAAAATGGAATATAGAAAATGTAAAGAAATAACAATTATAAAGAAAGAAAAACAATCAGCATGGGTTGCCTCCCATTAAGCGCTGTTTTTAACGTCGTAAGCCTGACGAAATCAATTAGATATTTTAGTTAGGGGGATCAGCGGGCAACTCTAAAAGTCTAAGGCTATTCAAATAGTCCCTATTTTCAATGTTATGATAGTGCTTTAAACGTTGCCCATTTACTACGAATGGTTCGCTATTCCTACCCTTAATTTCTATCGCTCCACTCTGTAATACCTTGGTAATTTCAAAAGGACCGGACCATCTAGATCTTAGTTTCCCAGGAAAGAGTTTTAGTCTTGAATTAAATAGGAGCACAACGTCTCCCACACTAAATTCTTTTCTAGATAAACGCTTATTATGCCATTTCATAGTTCGTTCTTTATATATTTTTGCGTTCTCATAAGCGTCTAGTCTTAACTCTTCTAGTTCGTGCAGATCTAGGATTCGCTTTTCACCTACAGAATCGTACCTTAAGTTTAGTGTTTTAATAGCCCAATAGGCTTTGTGTTCTAATTCTACTGGTAAGTGGCAGGATTTACCATAGACCAGCTTGAAAGGTGTAGTCCCGATTGGTGTTTTGTAGGCCGTCCTATATGCCCATAAAGCTTCATTAAGTTTAGATGACCAATCTTTCCTAGAGGTGGCTACAGTCTTTTCTAAGATTTGTTTTATTTCTCTATTCGAGACCTCAACCTGTCCACTAGTTTGTGGATGATATGGTGTTGATACGTGGTGTCTTACTCCATACTTTGATAGTAATTTGTCAAATATTTTTGATATGAAATGAGAGCCACCGTCACTTATGACAAGTCTCGGCACACCAAATCTAGGAAAGATTGTGTTTTTAAAAAGCTTTATGACTACTCATGTGTCATTTGTAGGAGAAGCTATAGCCTCAATCCATTTTGAAACATAGTCGACAGCTACGAGTATATATTTATTTCCAAAGGATGATGGGAAAGGTCCCATGAAATCAATCCCCCATACATCAAAGACTTCTACTTCCAATATGCCTTTTTGGGGCATCTCATCGCGTCTTGATATGTTACCAGTGCGTTGGCACCGGTCGCAGTTTAGTATTACAATGTGGACATCCTTCCAAAGGTTAGGCCAGAATAGGCCAGATTGCAGAATCTTAGCGCATGTCTTTGAAGTACTTGCATGTCCTCCATAAGGAGCAGAGTGACATTGAGAGATGATGTCTGCTATTTCACTTTCAGGGACGCAACGACGAAAAATACCGTCGGCTCCTCTCTTAAAGAGCAGAGGTTCATCCCAATAATAATGTTTTAGATCATGAAAGAATTTTTTCTTTTGTTGATAATATAAGTCTGGTGGAAGTACTCCAGCTGCTAAGTAGTTGACTATGTCAGCATACCATGGCAGTATTGTGTGTGAGTTAATTTCTTCCACGGCTTCTTCTATTTTTTGTTCATTTAGATGTAGTTTAGACATATCACTTTCAAGTTGGGCTATGAGTCGTTCATAAGGGAAATCATCATTAATAGGGACTGGCTCTGGTTTGATGCCATCTAATCTGGATAAGTGGTTTGCTACTACATTTTCAGTTCCTTTCTTATCTTTGATCTCTAAATCAAATTCTTGTAAAAGCAGGATCCACCTTAGCAGTCTAGGTTTTGCATCCTTTTTGTTTAATAAATACCTAATAGCCGCATGGTCTGTATAAATGATGATCTTCGCTCCCACTAGGTAAGAACGGAATTTGTCAAGGGCGAAAACCACGGCTAGAAGTTCTTTTTCTGTGGTGGCGTAGTTCATTTGAGCAGGGTCTAAGGTTTTACTTGCATAGTAAATAACATGGAGTTTTCTATCCCTCCTTTGTCCTAAAACTGCACCTACGACATAATCACTCGCATCACACATGATTTCAAATGGTAGTCTCCAATCTGGTGGTTGCATGATAGGTGCGGTGATGAGAGCTGTTTTTAACTGTTCAAACGCTTTTAGACATTTCTCATCAAAGGTAAATTCAGTGTCTTTCATTAATAGACCGGTAAGAGGTTTGGCAATTTTCGAGAAATCTTTTATGAATCGTCGGTAGAAACCGGCGTGTCCTAAGAAACTTCGTATTTCTCGTACGGTTTTCGGAGGTTGAAGATTTTCTATAATTTCTATCTTGGCTTTATCAACTTCAATCCCTCTGTTAGATACTACGTGTCCAAGCACGATTCCTTGATTTACCATGAAATGGCATTTCTCCCAGTTTAATACGAGATTGACTTTTACGCATCTTTCAAGTACCATTTCTAGGTTCGATAGACATCCTTCAAAACTCTGCCCACAAACAGAAAAGTCATCCATAAACACTTCCATAATGTCATCTATAAAATCAGCGAAGATTGACATCATGCATCTTTGGAATGTTGCATGAGCGTTACATAGTCCAAACGACATTCGTCGATAAGCAAATGTTCCATAGGGACATGTGAAGGTTGTCTTTTCTTGGTCATCAGGATGTATCAGGATTTGAAAGAATCCTGAATAACCGTCTAAATAGCAGAAGTAAGAATGTTTTGCCAATCGTTCCAACATTTGGTCAATGAATGGTAATGGGAAATGATCTTTACGAGTAGCTTTGTTCAATTTTCTATAATCGATACACATTCTACTTCCAGTTATAACTCTTTGTGTGATAGATTCGCCTTTTGCGTTCTTAACAACTGTAACACCTCCCTTCTTTGGTACGACATGTACTGGGCTAACCCATTTACTGTCTGATATCGGGTATATAATTCCTGCTTCTAAAAGCTTTTTCACTTCATCCTTGACTATAGTGCTTAAGATTGGATTGATCCTTCTCTGGTGTTCTCTAGAGGTCTTACAGTCTTCCTCTAGCATAATGCGATGCATACAGATAGAAGGACTTATTCCTTTAAGGTCAGCGATGTTATAGCCTAACGCAGTTGGGTATTTTCTTAAGACATCTAAAAGTTTCTTAGTTTCGGTCTGTCCTAGGTCTGCATTGACTATCACAGGTCGTTCAAGTTCTGTGTCCAGAAATTCATACCTTAAATTATTGGGTAGTGTTTTTAGTTCTAGGGCTGGTTTCTTCGGGCAAGGCAGATGATCTGGTGTAAGTGCTAAACATTCGCTTAGGCTATCGTCTTGATAAGGTTCGCGCCAATTATCATCTTCAAAAATCGGAGGTATTGGAATTTTTAGAATATCTGAGTATGTGGTTGGTTCCATCTCTATTTCTCTTACGCACTCATCTATGACATCTAGTAGATAACATGTGTCGTCTATAGCTGGAGCTTGTAAGAATTGTGTCAAAATAAACTCAACCTTCTCTTCACCAACTTCAAAAGTTAGCTTACCTCTCTTCACGTCTATAATGGCTCCTGCGGTAGCTAAGAATGGTCTTCCTAGGATGATAGGAGTAGTGGAGTCTTTTTTAATATCCATGATTATGAAATCGGTAGGGATGTAGAATTGTCCTATGCGAACTGAAACATTTTCTAGTATACCAACTGGGTATTTAATAGAGCGGTCAGCTAATTGAACAGACATCTTAGTTGGTCTTAAGTCTCCCATATCAAGCTTCTTGCATATGGATAAGGGCATTACACTAATACTGGCTCCTAAGTCGCATAGAGCTTTGTCTATGACGAACTTTCCAATTACACAAGGTATGGAGAAACTACCTGGGTCTTTCAGCTTAGGAGGCATATTGTTTTGAATTAATGCGCTACACTCAGCAGTAAGTGTAACTGTTTCGTTATCCTTAATCTTTTTCTTATTGGATAGGATTTCCTTAAGGAACTTATCATATGAGGGCATCTGAGTGATAGCTTCTGTAAAAGGCATTGTGATGTTCAATTGTTTCAGAAGTTCAACAAATTTCTTAAATTGCCCTGCAGTTTTAGAATTTGCAAATCTTTGAGGATACGTAATAGGTAGTTTATAGGGTGGGGAGGCACATAAGGTTTTTCTTTGTTTACGACCTCTTGTTCATTATCTTCCTTTTCCTTGGGTTCATTTTCCTTCTCAGTTGTTGTGCTATCAGGCCTTTGGTACATGGCTGGATTCTGAAGTCTCGGATCAATGGGTCCGTCTAGTTCTTTACCACTTCTCAATATAACGGCATTTGCATGTCCTTTTGGATTGGATTGTGGCTGTCCAGGGAATGTTCCAGCAGGAGCAGCAGTAGGTGCTTATTGTTGTGCCACTTGTGAAATTTGTGTTTCAAGCATTTTGTTGTGGGTGGCTAAAGCGTCTACTTTGTTTGCTAATTGCTTAATTTGCTCACTAGTGTGTATGTTTTGATTCAGGAAGTCTTTGTTTGTTTGAGCCTGGGTAGCTATAAAGTTTTCCATCATTAGTTCAAGGTTGGACTTCCTAGGAACATTAGGGGCAGTTACGGCAGCCTTTTGGTAACCTGGTGGTGTAGCAGGTGCTTGACCAGGTGCATACAATGCATTGTTGTTTTTGTAGGAGAAGTTTGGATGATTTTTCCAGCCCAGATTATAGGTATTTGCATAAGGGTTCCCTTGAGCATAATTCACCTGGTCACTGGAGACTCCTGCCAAAATTTGACATTCAGTGGCGGCATGTCCAGGTGTTCCGCATAATTCGCAATTTTGAGCTACGGCAGCCACGGCGGCTGCAGGCGTTATGGTCAAGTTATCAATCTTTTAGGCAAGGGAATCCACCTTAGCATTGACACGATCAAGGCTACTAACCTCGTACATTCCACCTTTTGTTTGGGATTTTTCCACTGCAGTTCTTTCTCCTCCCCATTGGTAGTGGTTTTGAGCCATGCTTTCGATCAGTTGGTAGGCTTCTTCATACGGTTTATCCATAAGTGTACCACCAGCGGCGGCATCTATTGTCAATCTTGTATTGTACAAGAGACCATTGTAAAACGTGTGGATGACTAGTCAATCTTCAAGACCGTGATGCGGACACATCCTCATCATGTCTTTGTATCTTTCCCATGCTTCGTAAAGAGATTCGCTGTCTTTCTGTCGAAAACTATTAATTTGGGCTCTCAGCATAGCTGTTTTGCTTGGGGGAAAATACCGTGCTAAGAATACCTTTTTCAACTCATCCCACGTAGTAACGGAGTTTGATGGCAAGGATTGCAACCAAGCCCAAGCTTTGTCTCTTAATGAGAAATGAAAAAGACGTAGTCTTATCGCGTCTGCAGTTACACCATTTGCCTTCAATGTGTCTGCGTATTGCACAAACTTGGTCAAATGTTCGTTAGGATCTTCTGTAGGATTTCCAGAAAATTGATGTTGTTGTACGGCTGACAGCAATGAGGGTTTCTACTCGAAATCGTTCTGGTTGATAGTAGAGGCAGCAATGCTGTTGTGTGGTTCTTGCTCAGATGGGGTAGCATAATACTTAAGAGGACGGTTCTGTGGTCCTTCGACCATGTTTCGTTCTTTGACTGGTTCAGGAGTATGAGCAAGGAGATCGGGAATATTATACTTGCGTTGATACTCAAGTATTCTGCGTCTTAAATGTAAGAAACGCTCTAATTCGGCGATTGGTGGTTGCAAGTCTTCGCTTTGTGAGCGAGTACTTGGCATACAATCGAGAAAAAGGGAAAATTTGTTTTTGCCTTAGTCTATACGGCGCAACAAAGGAGTTACGATATCAACTTAATTAGTCCACGGCAACGGCGCCAAAAAACTTGATCGCTATTTAGTGTGCCTAAATAAATCTAACTGCAAGTATACAGTCGTATCGCGTAGTTTTAAAAGATTATCGATCCCACAGAGACTAAAAATCGAACGTATCGTTATCTAATGTTACTATGTAAATCTAAGGCTAATCTGATATGGTTTTAGGTTCAACAAGGGAAATTAAAGTGAAATTAAAATTTAGGAATAAACTAGTTATGATTAGGATATCGGTATATAATTCAGTATACCATCGTGGATTTCATTAAACCTAAGCGTATAAAAATTTATCACAATATAATTCTGTAGAAAATACCAGTTTAAAAGCCCTCACCTCACACTCTCGTGGTTATTGCTTCGGACTATACCTTTAAGTCAATATGTCTGCTCTCGCTAGCCCATATGAGTTTAAAAATAATTTTTGAAAACTAATAAGTCCTAATTAACTTTAAAGCGCTCTCGCTGTTTTTAAAACTAATGCTCGATTTCAGCTATCCGGGTAAAATCTCACACTCTCGTGGTCTTGACCTTAACCTTTGTTACCTTTTTACTCTCGTAATAAAAGTTGGTTTTAAATTAAAAAATCGAAGCCAGAAAATAAGTTGATTTATGATTTTAGCTTAGAAATATTCAATCCATTCCGGTTACTCAATTACATACCGATAAAATCGGTTTAGCTCGACATACTAATTAAAATAAACATGAATGTGAATAAACAATTAAACATAAACTCAGACATAATAAAAGAAAAACAATTGCTATAAATTGAAATGATAAAAACCTGGTAAATGCGGTCTAAGCAATTCCTCCACAGATCGGCAAGCTTTTGCTTGAATAAATGGAAAGAACAAAATGATGAAGGCAGGAAACAAAAACTTAAACTAAGGTGCAATAGTTCCTCAATGTGAGAAACTATTACTTTGTTCGGTAATAAGGGACAAGGAAAATGGTAAAGGAAACAAAACAAAACAAGAATGTAATTCTGGAAATAATTCTGCAGCAATACGGTACTTCGGAAAGGAAAATTTGTGACCACCCGGTTCTTGGAATCCTTCTCATATATATAGCCTCAGCTATGGCAGTTGTTGGAGAAAATGTAGGAACACCACTTTTTCAGTTACTTGGTTTGGAACCTAGAAATCTTCGGAGGAAATGTAAACGTGTGAAGTCTAAAATTCTGAGACTTCGTGACCACGTTTGTGCTTAATGTATTAATTATGTTTTGATTCCATGACGATCGTGAGGAAGCTGTGACGGGCGTGATACATTTGAAGTCCATGACGGTCGTGAGGGAGCTGTGACGGTCGTCACACCATCAAAAATGTGATTTCTGCTATTTTCTGCTCTTTTCTTGCTTGTTCTGCTTCTTTTCTACACTTTGCATACTTTTAACTTGGAAACTGAAATACCTGCGAAAACACTTAAATATTCTCGGAATAATCGGAGATTAGACGGAAATGGAATAAGATTTTAACATAAATCAAAGTAAAAATACGATATGTTTTCGTGTTATCAAATGTATAAGCTTAGGTCTCTGGTGTATCAATCTTAAGGAATCATCATGAAGTCAATTATGCATTGTCAAGAACATCTAAGTAATGTGTTTTTAAATCGATTCATCTAATGCGAATTTAGTTGTCATGTAAGCAATTTTCACTAGAAGTAATCAATCTCATGGTAGTCTCATGTACATTTTCATATGGCATTGATTCATTGAGATGCTTCCAAGCTCTCATTTTATGTTTTGCTTCCGCGCTTTTTAAAATCTCAGATTTCATTATATGGGACCTAAAAAGTTTTTCAAATTGTCTAAAAGGATTTTGGGTTTATTCAAAGCCCCTTCTAGACATTGTTGTTTCCATGTCCTCACCCAACAGTATGTCCCTTTAAGCTCCAAGAATCCGGACATAAGTCGTATAACTTTCTTTGCTCGAATGCTTATCTTTATTTAAGGAATCATGACTCAATTCTTATTTGATATTTTCTAAGTAAAAAAAGGATAAAAAAAAGGATCAGTTGGATGTATATCACTCTGATCCTGAGCATTCAGGCACAAGTTGTATAGCTTGCTAGTTTGAATACTCGTCTTCCTCTTAAAAGTAATTACAACCAATTAAACAATTATCTTTCTGCCATAACGCGAACAAATCCCTTTTATTTCTTAACCAACGAACAACCTTTTTATGCCATAGCCCGAACAAATCCTTTTTTATTTTTCGACCAGCGAACAACTTTTTCTGGCCACAGCGAGATCAAATTCTTTTTATTTAAAATCAACCAACACACAAGATTTTTATACCCATAACTATGTAGCTTTGAATTCCCCATCGCACCTGGGGATACGTAGGAGCAAGATTCGCATCTTGTCAAGCACCCTGATAAAATCTTTTTTTTTCCTTGTATATATGTCGTAATAACTTGGAGAAATCCAATACATTATGTTAAAGGTAACTATTGTTTACAACAAATGTCATGAGGTGCTAATACCTTCCCCACGCATAACCTACTCTCGAACCTTAATTTGGTTAAGATGACCATATTTTTTTCTTTAAGGGTTTTATTGAATTTTTCCCTTGTAGAAAATAAATTTCAGTGGCGACTTCATTTCTTTCGAGCATGTTCTCACTCAGGTATTTTTTTTACTGCGACAGACTCCATACACAAGAGGGGGGTAAATTGTGTAGGTTTGAAAAACTTTGGTTTAAAAAAAAATTATTTGTAAAATCAGAGTTTAAAAGTATTTTATAAAACAAATGAGTAAATCGATAGCGAAAAATCCAAAGAAAAAAATTACTAGAAATTAAAAGAGATAAAGGAAGAGACATAACACTAGAGAATCATACAAGTTCGGTCAAGAAGACCTCATATTGTCCCAAATAATTATTCTTGAGAGTATTTAGTAAACTTGCGAGATTTTATAAGGTTGTGTCAACGAACCTCCTTATACAAAGAAATGAAGTTTTCACGCTAACTTCCAACCAAATAGTGAACAAGGTTTAGAGCGGTTAGTCTCCAAATTAAACATAGATTTTGCACGGATAAATCTTGAACCAAGATAGAGTTTTGAGTTGGCTATCCTCCAAACTAAACTGAGGTTTTACACAAGTTGACCAAAAAGCAAACCACAATTTTTACTGAACTGATCTTAAACCTACTAAGTTTTTACACCATGATAAACTCAAAAATCAACAAAGATTTTAACCGGGTTGATTTCGAACCAATAGAGCTTTTAACCGGGATGAGCTCAATAATCGTTGTGTAGATTTTTAGTGTCTAATCTTCACGAACTAAAATAGAGATTTTTCTTCAATGGCAAAACTCACAAACCAAACAGAGACTTTCTAAGGCAATCCCCATAAAATAAAAGACATTTTAACTGGTTTAGTTTGCATCCGAAATAACGACTTCCTATGGAATAATTATTTACTCAAGATAAAAAATACGCTTGGTAAGTTTACAACTTTTCCCTCACCAAGAAAAAATATCCTCACTGGGACTCAAAACCCTCTCGAATCACTATGGTTAAAAAATGTGAGAAAATATGAGAGATTTAGAATGGTGATGGGAGAAATAAAAAAGTGAGGTTTTTCACGATGGACCAAATCAATGCTCTAATTGATTAGGCTAAGTAAGCTTTCACACTTTCTCTATTTCATAACTCTGAACTTTCAAGTCCTTGCATCATTATCTTTGATTTTAGCATAATACTAGAGCTTTGATTCTTCTTGACGAGGATTGAGATATCTCCATGTTGATTACCATCATCTGAGAGTTGAGAAGTCAAATCATCGGTGATTTTTGAAACCAATGTCTTCACTTGAAAGTCACAGGAATACAATGTTGACTTTAAATAGATATATTTAGCTTGATTCAGAAGTACACATTTATCAACCATCTTGTACATCTTTGACCGCTTGAGCTATCTCTATCACATGTATGACTTTAGTGTAATCATCATAAAAACTAATCAACTACTAGTTGATTTTCCTTTTTTTCTAGCTATAAGCTTCACCATCTTAGATCATGTTCCGTTGTGGAACCAGAAATGGTGATGATTGCCAAAACTACAGTGAAATAAAGCTTCTGATGTACTACGTTGATGCAACACCGTGGATCGAAGGTTCCAATCACAATGCTTCTTAAACCAAATAGATTAGTCTTGATGTGATGCCGTTAATTGGTGTTGTTATGTCAGATACGGTGGACTTAGGGAGGGTACCTGCATTGTTAGCACTCCAATGCCCAAGTCAGTTTAAGGTTCAATATAGTGAAAGTGAAGATTAGAGATTGTGTTCCTAAGAACCCTGGTATAGAGGTATTTATACCTTGGGCCTAATAAAGTAGGCTAGATAATGGGCCTCGTGCTATTGGGCCTTTGGCCGACTTGAAGTAGTGGGTCTCGGGTCTTTGGCCAATACATAATAGTTACCCTTAAGACTCATAGGGCATGTTTGATGTTGTGAGAGTCTTTTTGTAGTAGTGGGCCGCCTTAAAGGATGTTTGTCCATGCGCTGGGTGGCATGCACCACTTGGGTTTTACCAAAGTGTGATGCAGACGTGAGTGTTAAATTCAGTCCCATTAATGAAACATTTCGTAGTTTTTTATTTGATGTGTGACATGAAAAGGTGTGGGCGATGTGACGCAACTTTCCATGTACTCGAGTACACTTGAGTATGGTTTGTCTTCCCCATATGAAATTTGATCGTTGATTTGCCCTTATTTTCCCATTTGGGTATGATCTGTTCGATTGCCTCCATATATATAAAGATTGATAGAGATCGTGGAGAAACTTTTAGCCATCTTATAGACTGAGTTTCCTTTGTCTCTTTGAGTTTTTCCTCTTATCTGAGAGCATTGGCCTTCCAAAGTAGCTGTAGTGGCATGTTCACAATTTTAAAGCGCTAAAGCTTTGACTTTTCAACTCCCTTCCTTATTTCAATATTTTCACCCTCATATTTCAAGGTACCTTTTCCTCTCTTAAGATTTTATTCATGTTTTTATCTCATTTCATTATGATGAGTGGTAACCCTATTATTGTTGAGATTAACTCGAAGGGTAGTGTTTCTTTGTCTTCAAAAAAAGGGAATAAAGTCTGAATCTCATTTCTTCTCCTCTGTTAGTAGACTTTTTTAACCATGAATCATCATTTTGAGTGACTATTCGAGGATGAATGAGCCATATTGAGAATCTCTTTCAGACAAAGCTCCCTCTCTCTCTCTCTCTACGAATACTTAAGAATCTCTTTTTACTATGAAATCCAAAGGGGCTGAAAACCTTAATGAGAGATCGATTCCTCCTTTAGTCTTGACCAAGGCAGAAAGAGAGGTTTCTCGTCAAAAGAGAAAACATGTTGGGTGCTTTGTCAAAACACACTGGGAGTTAATTGGTCATGACTCTGGTGACGCTGAAATTGCTCTTCATATAGAGTGTCAAGGGCATCATAATGTCATGTCTTGGTTCAATCCTGGTGATCATCATATAGTTTTCTTATTGGCCCATAAGGGTCTTCAATTAATATAGTCGACCAATCACTACTACAAAACGCGCAAACAACAACGTCTGGTTTACAACGGATTCATATACACCGCTGTAATATATTAAAATTTTCGCGCCTAGTGAGTAGCAGGATTTATAAACAGTAATTTAATGACGATTTTCTATAAAAACCGTAGTAATAAATGATGTGTAGCAAGCTTCGATTCTCAGCAACTACATTTTTTCCATTTTTTAGAGTACATTAAGCGTGTGTCACTTAAGTCCTTTATTTATAAAAAAAATGTAAATGATTTTACAATGGTGAATTTAAACAACCGTTGTTATAAGCTTGTGTCACTTAAGTCCATTATTTAAAAAATAAATTGTAAATGATTTTACAACGATGAAGAAAATCAACCGTTGTTAGAGGACTTACATTTCCACTACGTTTGCGTTACACAACCGAGATTAAACGGTTTACTAATAAATTAAAACAAAACTTATTCTGTATTTCTTTCATAAGACACCCTAGGCAAACAAATGAGCCAGAGACGACAGCGGTGGCGTAATCTTTACTTTCTTCGTATCCATTCATTTGGAGCTCAATTCTTCACCTTTCTCAGTACGGTACTCTTCACCATCTTCATTCCTTTTATCTTGGTTTAGGTTGTATATGCTCAAATATTCACCCTCTTCCTTCATTTGATTCCTCAGCTTTGAAGTACGGTACTCTTCAACATCTTCATTCCTTACGTGCATAAGATTCTCAGCTTTGAAGTACGGTATTCTTCAACATCTTCATTCTTTTTTTCTTTGTTTATGTTGTATATGCTCAAGTTAGTATGAGAGTACATGTTTCATATACTTTAGGTTATGATTGTCTGCTAGGTTGTACTTTGGTATAAGTTACCAATTTGTAATACATACCATGGTAATCTGATTTCATTGGCTATGATATGACATTTGTTGGTTATCATAGATAGAATTTTGATTTCTCTTGTCGAAGTTACAGGTATATAGAACAGGGTTATGCAAAGTTGTGCAAGAAATCTGGTAGCCATGATGCTCATGTTGTATTTGCTATATGGCGATGTTGTATATGTGAAAATTCCAATTGGTAAAGGATGTTGCTTTGTTCAAGTTGGTGTTAGGTAACACTTGTTGTATTGCCAATATCATCAGTAGTGTGTTATTTATGTCTCATTTGCCATATACGTTATATTTTAATGCCTTCAGTTGTTTCGGTAACAGAAATAATGTTGAGGAAGCTATTCAGGGATTGAATGGAACAATAAAATCAAATCAGACCGTGCGTCTTTTTTGGGTAGCAGTCCGGGAAATAAGCATGTCAGTTCTATTTTCTTTTACTTCAAACTTAATTTATTCATAATCTGGTCCAGTTTGATGTTTGTGTACTAAAACTTCTAATCTAAATTTTGTCATCGTAACCATGTACATGCATCATCAATGAATGTTTTTATATCATCATTATTTAATGTTTTGTGAAAGGTTATTTTAGTAATATTTTATACATAACGAAAATTTATAGGAAAGGCCTATAATAGTTTAGAACAACATCATGGTGTGGCATCTTAGGGCCCATTATTCCTTAAACACACATTACCACTTCTTATGTAAATAACATTTGGGCCCATAATTAGTTTATTTAATGTTTTGATTTCCAATACCCCATCTTAAATAAGAATATAATAAAAAATGAATGAGTAACTTGATCATCACTATTCAATAACCAGCAATGGTTTTTGAATTAAAGAAATAATAATGACTTTCAACTAAAACTATTAGATTTTCAATGTAAAGAGAAGATGAAGAATCAGAGAAATCAGTATAAATACGTTATTCCTCTACTTACCATCTGTCATACCCCAAATTTGTCCTACCTATATATAACTTTCATCTATACTTCCATCTACTAACTATTATTAAAAAATCCAAAAAATATGTTGTCTTCCTGTTGCCTAAGTCTGTGCTTTATTTGAGGATACTAGGTCAGAAGTGTGTGTAATAGGGATCGAAGTTTCTGATTGTGCCCTAATTTTGTTTGGTCAGACAAAGGTTAGTTCCAAGAACAAGGCTATAATACTGAGTTTATTTGGTGTGGGTATCCGAAGTTCCAGTTAAGGTTTTTCACCCAGTCAAGACAAATATTAATGGGTCAGGTTCATCAAGCTACAGTAATGTCCGGTATTTCATGATTGAAAACCATCAGGGCTCAGTTAGGGATGTGTGCTTCAAAGTAAACGTCTTGGTTCATTCATGATCAAAGTAGCATTACGTTAACTATGCAAGTTGTGGATTGTTTCAAACATGTTCAAAGTGGTTTCAAGTGAATTTTTGGCTCATGGCAAGTTGCAATAAAAGGTCCATTTATCAATTTTCCTCACAAACCATCTTATTCAATAAACGCAAAGTCTATCTGACACAAAAATATCCAAAAAAAGAGTTGATTTCAAGCCTTTGTTTCAAGTTAGTTTTTAAGCCATTTTCAATAAATCAGTCCAATGTCAAATTCTAAAAAAACAAGCCCATTACTTTGATTATCATTTTTGAAGCCCTTGATAAAAGTCCACTACATTTCCTTTAATCCATTACATGACAGCAAATTACATAAATAAAAAAGGTGGAAAAAGGAATGTCATTCAACTTGACCAAGCTCCACGCCATACACCAAAACAAATTATACCTGCATAACAAAAATGCAACGTATCAGGACCCCACACGCCACAACGTTCCAACCAAAGCACGCCGGACCAAGTCTGCTACCACTACCAAAATCGTACGACTTCAGCACACCAGACCAAAACCTCTGCCAACCTCCTGCAATTGTACAATTCAAAAACTTAATACACAAGTTTTAATTTGGTTTAAAAGGCAAAGGAAGTCACAGAGAAGAGGAGGAGGGGAGATGATAAAAAAAGAAACAGAGAGGGGACCTGGATTCAAAAAATAACATAATCCTCTTCTTCTCCAAGAACTCAGGGCCAAAAATAAAAACCCAAATCATCATCCATTCTCATCAGAGTTTCCGACCTGATTCAATCATCTTCATTGTCTCCCACCTCAAACAACAACTCTTCAGAAACTTTCTTCAACCATTATCACCTCTTTTCAAGACCACCAGACAACCATTCATGAACCCGTAAATCAATCTCAGAACCTCTCCTTCAACAACCCAAAAAAATCTCTCCTCTTCACAAACTACAATCTTCGACCCAACCTCCATCGTTACAAACCACGAGCCCTCTATATTCTTCAACCTTTTCATCTTCAAACCTCCCTAAACTCCACTGAAACTTCATCTTCGAAAACAAAACCAAACAGAACCCATTCTTGCTTCAAATCATTACCTCCATCACCATTTTAGTCTGTTTTCTACAAATACAACAAATCACACTTGTAGTGAATCACCATGGATTCCCGTCGCTTTCCCACCGTGTTCACCACCTAACACCGATGAACACCATTATCCAGACATTCCCAGCTTCATCATCAAATTCATAACCTGTAAAAAATCGTCCAACAACACAACAACTTCATTGCAAACTCAACATAAATCCAACGCCACTCAGAGCATCAACAACCTTCTGCAACTCATCATCAACAACCGCAAAATCTAATTTCCACAACTTCAACAACATTACAAGCAGCACGGTGAAGGAGTAGAAGGAGAATTCAGAATTTCAGCTTGCAACAACGACGAAGAAGAGCAAAGAAGAAGAAGCAAGTTGAGTCGAAGAAGGAGGGTGCGAGATACCTGAACGATAGACTCTGGTTTTCTTTTTGTCGCCGACGAAGACGCCATCGGAGCGACTCCGATTTGTAAGTATTTATCTCCTTTATGAAACGCTGATTGTGTTTGATTTGGTTGAATTGTTTGAGCTCGTTAAGTTGTTCGCTTTTGCTCCGATATGTTGTTGTGTTCTGTTTTGTTTGAGATGAGTGAGAGGAGAGATGGAGAGGATATGATCTGAGTTCTAAGAAGGAGGTGAAGCTGAGTGGTTGTCGCGGTTAGGTTTGACGGTGCGATTCGTTAGCGTGTTAGATTGGGTGAGCGACTGAAGGTTGTGAGCAGAATGTTAT
The DNA here is from genome assembly GCA_022829125.1 of Lathyrus tuberosus. NCBI lineage: Eukaryota > Viridiplantae > Streptophyta > Magnoliopsida > Fabales > Fabaceae > Lathyrus > Lathyrus tuberosus. Next base: position 7,879,369 of record JALAZF010000278.1, on the reverse strand, counting down.
TGCCGAAGAAGAAGATCTAAACATGATGAAACAATGAAGAAGAATGAAACGGAGAAGCTCGCGGCGACGCTTTTGTTGAAGGAGGAGTGTGTCGGAGAGAGGGTTTTTTGGCCGGCGGCGTAAACGAAAGGAAAGAAAAGCAGTGAGTAAGGAGGAAGATGAAACACGACTGAAGGGGGAACTTGAGTTTTTAGGTTAACCAACTAAACTTGGATCAATGGGCCCTAAGCCCTTCCTCTTGCGGGTTATTTCATTTCCGCACCCCCACCCCATTTGCTTCATCATTGGGCTCAAGCGAAAGGCCCACACGTATTGCTTATCACACCTCCCAGAGTCTACTCCGCACCCCCTGGCTATTGATTCAATTTCATGGGCCTCAGAACCCAGGCCCAGCGCTTGGACTGCTTTGTCCACACCTCCAAATTTTGACTGCACTCCTCTTTGTTTATTTGTTTTGTTAATTGTTTCTTTTATTAATTGGTTTGATTATTTGTTTTAATTAAGTGATTTAGGTTAATTAGATTGGATAATATTTTTGAAATTAGATTTTTATTAGAAATTATTTTGAATTAATTTTAGGTTTAGATACTAATTTTTTGATTAATCTTTAGTTTTAGCTTTTAGCCTTAGAATTTAATCTTGATTTTAATTTTCACTTTATTTTATCTTGGATATTCTTTATCTTGATTTTTGATGCATATTTTGATTAATTCTTGATTAAGTACTTGACTTTCTCTTATTTGATTTTCTCTTTGTGATTGAGTTGTCTGGTGTTTATTTGTTGATTACTCTGTATTCACATGCTCCCTTAAGGCTCCTAGTCTGACTTAATTTCTGATTAAGCTTGGAGTAGGATAGACATTAGGCTCTCAATCCAAGCATGATAACATTAGGTAGACTCCCCTCCTAATCCTTGAACCATTAGGACCTCCTTTCCATTAGTCCTCAACCATTTCGCACGCACAATTCAAACCTCGATCAACATCGAGCATTTTTCAAATCAAATTAATACACTTAACCATATTTAAACATAATTTCTTAAAAGGTGAAAAGGAGGGGATCAAGTCTTTGGTCTTTCTCCTCAATTGTTTGGGTGCGAGTTCTCTTACTCGTGTGTGGACAATTGGTGCCTATAAAAAATACAAACCAAACAACCGTAGTCCCACGAACTACGAATGCTCTGACTTTCCCATTGCACGAGGGAATACGTAGGCACAAGGGTTCAAATCCTTGCCGAGCACCCTAATAAAAAAACCACCTCATTTCCCCCTTTCAAAAGCAAATCCTTTAGAAGATAACAAACAACCCTAGCTAACTTTCTCGCAAATCGAATCAAGAGGTTCCCGTTGGATACAACGGACGTAGAGGGTGCTAATACCTTCCCTCTTGCGTAACCGACTCCCGAACCTAGAATTTGGTTGCGATGACCATTTTCTTATCCTTTTAACGGTTTTACCGATATTTTCCTTTCCCTCATTTGGGATAAATAAAGTTCGGTGGCGACTCTGTTCGAACATTTTTTTTCGCGTCCATCACGAGGATCGTATTTTTCGAGGTACGACAGATGACGACTCTGCTGGGGACAGTTTTTTCCACGTCCATCGCGAGGATCGTATTTTTTGAGGTACGACAGATGGTGACTCTGTTGGGGACCATCATTTCCCTATACTAGAGAGAGTCAAGCCTAACTTGACTCAATTCGTGAGTGTTAGATCTGCTTGTTTGTTTATCTTCTCTTGCTTGTTTGCTTGCTTGTCTGATTATCTGTTATCTACTTGCTTGCTTATTTGTATTATATCCTATTATTATCTCTTATGACGCACTGTGGGGGTTCTCTGAGCATTGGTGCTCTGTGAGATGGCTCTATACCCGAGTCCGAGTGTAACCCTAGGATTAGGATGGTGGTTGTGTAGTGGAGGCTTGCGTGGTCTCTTCCGCGTGAGCCAAAGCAAAGACCCCGCTTGGAGTAGATTCCCTTGGAAATGTTATCGTTTTGACGTTACTTTGTCACGATGATAATGTTTTCGAGCCTGAATCATTGATCCCAAGGACCTTTAACCCATTTTTATCCATGGTGGTTGGTAGTGTTAGCTCTTTGTGGGTTAATGCGAACGCCACAATCAGATGAGATCCCTCGAATGTATTACTTCCTGACAGTAATATTTTCGACCTCGATCTAGGATTCTGAGAACCCTACTTAGAACCCGTGTGTCGATGGTTGTGTAGTGGGCGCCTCCGAGGAGTCTTTCTCGTGGGGAAGAAACGAATACCTCACCTAGACGAGATCCTTTCAAGGATATTATCGTCTAATGTTCCTTCATCATGGCTATAATGTCTTTGAAAGACATCCATAACTCTAGGAACCTACCCGTTTAGAAACTACCTGTGGGGGGGTCTTGTGATCAGATATATCCTATGTCTAACTCCTTCCTCAGAATCAGATGTTGTTTTGATCTTGGAACCCTGCATTGCATACTCATGACATTAGCATATCATTTTCCAATAAACTCATCCGATCCTCTGTCCATTTCCTGCCAGCTGATTCCCCGATGCTCATATTGAACCTGTGATAATCGCAAAACATTTAAAGCAAGTTCAAGCGGAGATAAGAGGAGCATAGACAATTTGAAAGTTGTGATGGCTACGTCAGAGGATAGCTTTCAACATGTTGGGATGAGGGATTTTGACTCCCCTTCAGGTTTTACTGTATCGACTAACCCATTGTATGATTGTCTACCTGGTGATCATCCTCCACGAGTGAACATCCCTGCTCAGTCTCAGATGATGTCGCTGACTGATTCCATGGAGAAAAGGTTTTGTGCCCTCAAAGAGAAAGTTCAAGCTATGAAAGCACGCGATATTTTTGGGCTCGATGCTGTTGATATGTGCCTAGTGCCAGACTTGGTAATTCCTTCAAAATTCAAAGTACCCAACTTCGAGAAGTACGCTGGTATCAGTTGTCCAAAGCGTCATTTGATGATGTTCTGCCGAAAGATGACTTCTCATGTTCGCGACGACAAGTTGATGATTTATTGTTTCCAAGACAGTTTAAGCGGTGCATCTTTGAATTGGTACATGGATTTAGAAAGAAGATGTATCCAATCATGGAAAGACTTATCCAATGCTTTCCTAAAGCAATATGAGTACAATTTGGACATGGCCCCCAGTCGCACGCAGCTACAAAGCCTATCTCAGAAGAGCGGTGAATCTATTAGGGATTATGCACAGCGGTGGAGAGAGTTGGCAGCTAGGTTACAACCACCACTCTTGGACAAAGAATTGATTGACGTGTTCTTGGACAATTTGCATGCCACCTATCTTGAAAGAATGAATGACAGTTCATACTCAAGCTTCTCTGACCTTATAATAGTAGGAGAACACATCGAGAGTTACCTTAAAGCTAAACAAGTCCAAGACGTTTCGAGTAATCAAGCTGGTGAGACTGAATCCTTCAACAATCCCCAAGAGGAAGAGGATAATGAAATTGATGCAATCCTAGCAAATGTTGAGTACTCTCAGGGTACACCAGCAAGACTTTATAGCCCTTCAGCTTCTCGGCAGTTATCATTGTCAGCGCCATATCATCCTTATGGGCGACCTGTCAATCCTAGGGCATCATACCAGAAACCCATGATTTCTCCTCGTGCAAATCAACGAGCCCATGGTCGAGAATATCATAATCATCATCATAATCAGCATAGGCCTCGAAACAACTTGGAAAGAAGGACTGCTCCTCTTCACCTAGTTCCTATGTCGTACAATCAACTTTTACCGCATCTGGTCTGAAACTCACTGGTAAAGCCCAAAGCTATCAAGCCATTGCCAAAACCATACCCGCCTGGATACGACCCCAATGCACATTGTGGATATCATGCTGGATTAATGGGGCACTCAACTGAAGATTGCAAAGCTTTTCAAGCCAAGGTGAAACAGTTGATTGACAAAAAGCACATATCATTCACAGAAGGAAACTTGGTTGTGCACGTTAGCTTCTCGCCCAAATGAGTTCCAAGACTTCAAGAGGCATCCCCTAAAGCCAGTGGTTCAGACAGGAAGCTTCCTCAGATACTGGCAACCACTGGACATTTATCATTTGCATTTGTAATTTCGTTATGTTAAATGCTACTTGTTTTTTAATATTGTTGTTTTGAATGGTAATATTAATGATGTGATCATGCATTTTCTGAATTAATCATGTCGCATTTGCTCATTTTTCTTTACTTAAAAAAATAAAAATACAAAAAACAAAAACAACAGAATTCTTCCATATACTTCTTGTCCACTCTCTTTATCAAACTTTTGTTTAGCAAAGATTAGAGGGAGGATGACGAAAACGAAGTACCCATAATTGCTGATGGTATGCTTTCGGATGGAATCCTGTCAAGGATGTACAGGCATTGTTTCAAATCCCCAAACACTGGAGAGATAAGGAGTTAGTCCCTAGTTAACCACTTTGAGCCTAGAAGTAGGAGTTTACTTCGGATTTAAAAACCGTTACACTCAACCTGGGGCAGGGTAGTGTTCAGTTAACCCGATTACGCACTCAGATCACAAAAGCAAAATCCAAAAACATAATGGTTGTTCATCAATTACCCATGACTTGGCAGTCACAATCCTCTGACAAAGTAAAAAAAAAAGCCTGCTAAGTCGAACACCTCAAAAGGAGACTTAGGCAAAAATCAAGGCAATCCCGATGGACTTGAAACAACAAAATTAGTCCAGGCAAAAGTTAGGGATCAAAATAAAAATAAAAAAGGCAAAAGGGTCACTGACATCCTTAACAAAAGCAAAATAAGGTGACTTCCATTTCAAGAAGACCTCGAATCCTCATCTTCACTACCGAGATGAATGTGTGTATCAATTTAACTGAACGTAGGACTGAAGATCATCACGAAGAAGGGGTGGGTGCAAAACAGATCTTGGGCTTTATATCTTTTGTTTCTATAACCGTGAACCAGACCACGTTATAACCCTTAAAAGACCTAATTGAGGCGGGGTTTATTCTGAAAGCATACTACAGCAAGGTTGCGTAAACTGACTCCTACAAATTTGCTAATCACTTGTTTTGGTGTTATATTCTTGCTATATCTTTCATACATCAGCTAGATCAACATTGTCACGTCATTCCAATAGTGATTGAATTTTTTTTCTTCAAAACTTGCATAAGCATTGCATTAAAATTACCATTTGTGAAAGAACAATTTTGACTGCAAGTCAGTGTTTGACATCAAGGAAATTCCAACAAGGAGCAATCAAAGAGAGCTAGATCATTCAACAAAGTTGATTTGAACTAACAACACCTCATAACCCTATGGAACAGGGGCATTGACATCCAATGATTATGGAATCAGTCAGTTTAAAGCAAGTCCTCGAAGCATTAGTTGATTATGGGGCAAATCATTCAGGAATAAGGTTGAACATGGTGAATCATCTCAAGACTCTACCAACCAGGGGCCGGCCACCCAGAGGTTCTTTTGATTAAAGGAAAACCCCTCCAATGTTCAATCAACACAAGTTAAGTCGCTCCAACTCTCATTCTGGGGCAAGCTACCTCAAGGGTACTTCGAAGCCAAATACTCCAAGAGCCAGTCAATCAAGGAAGAATTCTTTCATGGCTTGGAATTCTGGGGCAAGCCATTTCGAGATCATCTCATGGTACATCTGCTTCCAACTTCCTTTCAAGGACAAAGCCTTTCACGACTTGGAATTATGGGGAAAACCATTTCGAAATCATCTCATGGTACAGTTGCTTCCAATTTCCTGTCAAGGAAAAATTCTTCATAGGCCCAGACTGGGGCAAGATGAGCTACACAGGAGCAAATCTCTCAGTTGCTTTCAATCTGCTCAAGCAAGCACCGTCAAGTGACCTTTGAGTTCAAGATGAGTGTCGGGGAATCATGCTATCACCCCACAATTAACCTTTTGCCTTCCTTCTGACAAAGGACCTTGCTGCATAGGAACCTATTCATCCATTATCCTCTACTGGGGCATCTTTGGACCTTTTATATCATTGCATAAATCACTCATATGCATTAGTCGTGTCGCTTCGCTCATTGCATAGACATGTGTATCATACCCCAAGCCTAACCTTCCAACAAGATTTGACGTCTCAAAGCCTGGTATCGCAAGACTTGACACCAAATTCCAATTTAGCTTGGCAATCCAAAGTCTAACTTAGCTTGGCAACCCAAAAGTCTAACTTAGCTTGGCGATCCAAAGTCCAGTTCCTGTCTGGAAAAGCAATCCAAAGTCCAGTTCCCGTCTGGAAAAGCATTGCAAGGTCCAGTTCTCGTCTGGCAAAAGCATTGCAAGGTCCAGTTCTCGTCTGGCAAAAGCATTGCAAGGTCCAGTTCTCGTCTGGAAAATCATTTTAAGGTCCAGTTCTCGTCTGGAAAATCCTTTAAGGTCCAGTTCTCGTCTGGCAAATCACTTTAAGGCCCAGTTCTCGTCTGGCAAACCAATTCAAGGTCCAGTTCCCGTCTGGCAAATCATTAAAAGGTCCAGTTCCCGTCTGGAAAATTGTTAAAAGGCTCAGTTCTCGTCTGGCAATCCATTTTAAGGTCCAGTTCTCGTCTGGAAAATTATTTTAAGGCCCAGTTCTCGTCTGGCAATCCATTTTAAGGTCCAATTCTCGTCTGGTAAAACATTTTAAAGTCCAGTTCTCGTCTGGCAAATCTTTTAAAGCCCAGTTCTCGTCTGGAAAATCACTTTAAAGCTCAGTTCTCGTCTGGAAAATACCCTTTTCTCGCCAACTCTCGTCTGGTAGACTATCCTAAAGTCAGTTCTCGTTTGACAAACAAAAGTTTAAACACCAGCTCTCGTCTGGTAATTTATCCTCCAATCCAGTTTTAGTCTGGAAGTTTGACCCAAAGTCCAGTCTTCATTGGCAACCATTAAAAGGCCACTGTCGTTGGCACTCTCATAACACCAAGTTTGACCAAAGTCTAATTTCACTTGGCAATTACCAAATCCAATCCCTGGTGATACCCACGACAAGGAAACTTATCCCCAGCGCGCCCGATCATTTGCATCGTCATATGCATAGCATGCTAGCATAACATTACATAATCATATCAAACACTATCATATCATACGTGCATTAGATTCCTCAGCAGTTGCATCCTAGTATGCATGTTTCAGTGCATTATGCAATGCATGGCATTTCCATCCCTAACATAGCATAACAGGATCCAGGATCAGTTCACAAGCATCTTGGCTAGTCCTCCATCAAAGTCGGCAGTATTCCCCTAAAAAGAGTTGGATACCCCGCACGTGCTCATGGAATCCTATTCCCCAGCAAGTCATTCTTCAGCCAGGTAGTTGATATTGACAATCCCCAGCAGCTGTTACTATTTTTGCTCCCCAAGCAGAAGCTATTTTAGAAAGTTTCTTGTGAGCTCCTCCTGCAAAGCCAGCACATTTCCTCCGACAAGAATCATGCTCAACTATTCCCCCAGTAAATTTACCGCAAAGATACTCCTTTGGTATCATCGAGGAACCTTAATGGATAAGGGACTGCTTCGACGACCCAGAGAATCGTCTGCCTTCAGAGATACTGCTTTGGTATCATCGAGGAACCTTAATGGATAAGGGACTGCTTCGACGACCCAGAGAATCATCTACCTTCAGAGATACTGCTTTGGTATCATCGAGGAACCTTAATGGATAAGGTACTGCTTAGACGACCCATAGAATCGTCTGCCTTCAGAGATACTGCTTTGGTATCATCGAGGAACCTTAATGGATAAGGGACTGCTTCGACGACCCAGAGAATCGGCTGCCTTCAGAGATACTGCTTTGGTATCATCGAGGGCCCTTAATGGATAAGGGACTGCTTCGACGACCTAGAGAATCGTCTGGCTTCAGAGACGCTGCTTTGGTATCATCGAGGAACCTTAATGGATAAGGGACTGCTTCGACGACCTAGAGAATCGTCTGCCTTCAGAGATAATGCTTTGGTATCATCGGGGAACCTTAATGGATAAGGGACTGCTTCGACAACCCAGAGAATCATCTACCTTTCAGAGATATTTATTTGGTATCATCGAGGAACCTTAACGGATAAGGGACTGCTTCGACGACCCAGAGAATCGTCTGCCTTTCAGAGATACTGCTTTGGTATCATCGAGGAACCTTAATGGATAAGGGACTGCTTCGACGACCCAGAGAATCGTCTGCCTTCAGAGATACTGCTTTGGTATCATCGGGGAACCTTAATGGATAAGGGACTGCTTCGACGACTCAGAGAATCCTCTGCCTTTAAAATATTACTTTGGTATCATCGAAGGGCCTTAATGGACAAGGTGCTGCTTCGCCCAACCAAAGGATCTCAAGTTATTTTGTTCAGTTTGAACCTCGCTACTTCATTCTATCCACTCTTACACTATAGCATTTTACCTTTTGTCAAACAAATTTGGGGTCTTCTTATATCTAATTGACTTCCACCCTAAAAATGAACGCCATGCAGCAGTTCATTCTCTCGGTTCAAGCTAATTAGATATGGGCATCTGTCATACCCCAAATTTGTCCTACCTATATATAGCTTTCATCTGTACTTCCATCTACTAATTATTATTAAAAAATCCAAAAAATATGTTGTCTTCATGTTGCCTAAGTCTGTGCTTTATTTGAGGATACTAGGTCAGAAGTGTGTGTAATAGGGATCGAAGTTTCTGATTGTGCCCTAATTTTGTTTGGTCAGACAAAGGTTGGTTCCAAGAACAAGGCTATAATACTGAGTTTATTTGGTGTGGCTATAATACTGAGTATAATACGAAAGGAAAGAAAAGCAGTGAGTGAGGAGGAAGATGAAACACGACTGAGGGGGGAACTTAAGTTTTTAGGTTAACCAACTGAACTTGGATCAATGGGCCCTAAGCCCTTCCTCTTGCGGGTTATTTCATTTCCGCACCCCCACACCATTTGCTTCATCATTGGGCTCAAGAGAAAGGCCCACACGTATTGCTTATCACACCTCCCAGAGTCTACTCCGCACCCCCTGGCTATTGATTCAATTTCATGGGCCTCAGAACCCAGGCCCAGCGCTTGGACTGCTTTGTCCACACCTCCAAATTCTGACTGCACTCCTCTTTGTTTATTTGTTTTGTTAATTGTTTCTTTTATTAATTGTTTTGATTATTTGTTTTAATTAAGTGATTTAGGTTAATTAGATTGGTTAATATTTTTGAAATTAGATTTTTATTAGAAATTATTTTGAATTAATTTTAGGTTTAGATACTAATTTTTTGATTAATCTTTAGTTTTAGCTTTTAGCCTTAGAATTTAATCTTGATTTTAATTTTCACTTTATTTTATCTTGGATATTCTTTATCTTGATTTTCGATGCATATTTTGATTAATTCTTGATTAAGTACCTGACTTTCTCTTATTTGATTTTCTCTTTGTGATTGAGCTGTCTGGTGTTTATTTGTTGATTACTCTGTATTCACATGCTCCCTTAAGGCTCCTAGTCAGACTTAATTTCTGATTAAGCTCGGAGTAGGATAGACATTAGGCTCTCAATCCAAGCATGATAACATTAGGTAGACTCCCCTCCTAATCCTTGAACCATTAGGACCTCCTTTCCATTAGTCCTCAACCATTTCGCACGCACAATTCAAACCTCGATCAACATCGAGCATTTTTCAAATCAAATTAATACACTTAACCATATTTAAACATCATTTCTTAAAAGGTGAAAAGGAGGGGGATCAAGTCTTTGGTCTTTCTCCTCAATTGTTTGGGTGCGAGTTCTCTTACTCGTGTGTGGATAATTGGCGCCTATAAAAAATACAAACCAAACAACCGTAGTCCCATGAACTACGAATGCTCTGAGTTTCCCATTGCACGAGGGAATACGTAGGCACAGGGTTCTAATCCTTGCCGAGCACCCTAATAAAAAAACTACCCCATTTCCCCCTTTCAAAATCAAATCCTTTAGAAGATAACAAACAAACCTAGCTAACTTTCTCACGAATCGAATCAAGAGGTTCCCGTTGGGTACAACGGACGTAGAGGGTGCTAATACCTTCCCTCTTGCGTAACCGACTCCCGAACCTAGAATTTGGTTGCGATGAACATTTTCTTATCCTTTTAACGGTTTTATCGATATTTTCCTTTCCCTCATTTGGGATAAATAAAGTTTGATGGCGACTCTGTTCGAACAGTTTTTTCCGCATCCATCGCGAGGATCGTATTTTTTAAGGTACAACAGATGGCGACTCTGCTGGGGACAGTTTTTTCCGCGTCCATCGCGAGGATCGTATTTTTAGAGGTACGAAACCATCACACAAGCAGCATCATTGAAGAGGAATAATCAAAATAAGTTCCAACAATGCAGTCCAGGTCCAACAAACTGTAGATGTTCAACAACCTGTCCAAGTTAAAAATGTTGTAGAGGTCCAAGAAGTTGTCCAGGTCGTAGAGGCTGTAGAGGTCCAACAAGTTGTCCAGCCCGAACAAGTTGTACAGACCCAACAGGCGGTCGCCTTGCAAGGAATACAAACCAGGAGGAGAATAAGGAGATTAAGAAGAAAGAGAAGGAGGACAGCTACAGTCGATTCAGATGATGACGGTGTAGCACCATATAGTTGGAGTAACTTTATGTCAGCTAAGGCATTTAGATTTGATAAGTAAAACTTAAAAGTGTCTTTGTTGTCTTCAATATTCAGAAGTTTTAGATGTATTAAATATGAAACTTGCACTTGTGAAACATTTTATTGTCTTCAATATGGCACACACTTCTTATTAAAAGTACTTGAATAAAAACTTTACACAAATGTGAGTTGTATTTTCTGTTGTGATATGATGAACAATAATACAGGTTAAAAAAATGGGATTATATATATAAAAGCAGGATGATATTTGTTAATCCTGCAGAATATATAACAACGGTTATACATCATAACCATTATAATATCTCGCGCACTGTCCAGAAAAAAATAAATATCAAAATGACACAGCTGGGAATCGAACCTAGGACCATTAATTTTATCACAACGGTCCTTTGGAAAAGCCGTTGTGATAGGGCGTGCGCTTTCCAGTTTATTACAACGGTTTCTGGGCCGTCATAGTTAGTATCATATATACAACGACACTCTACATAACAACGCATGCACCCTCGTGATTATATATCTTTCCCAACAATTGTTAAATGGGTTTTCTGTAGTAGTGAATGCGAATAGGTGCCATTGGGTGGCCGCTAAAATAGTTGGGTTTTCTTCTATTTTAAACACCATCGAAGCCATAACCCAGACCAATATCATAGTTGGCAATTCCCTGGATTGGGCGATTCTACCAGTAGGTCTGGATGAGAGGTTATGTAGCTCTTTCGAGGGTTGTGCAGTTCTCCAGTACGAGTGTCTTTTCATCATAATAGGGATAAGCCTACCCTTCTTTGATTTTGAGGTGGCTGTAGTAAATCATCTAAAATTTTCCTCCTCGCAACTTCATCTTGGAGCTTTGGCCTTCATGATGTCGTTCCAAATTTGCATCGGATACAAGTCTTGGAACCTTCATTAGGGTTCTCCTTTCGTCCCTAAGTATCTTGGTTCAACTCTTTTGCTTTAGATTGGGGTGATTTTCTAGAGCATTTTATGTTGGTGAAAACTGCTACTTCTAAGGCACATATGACCTTCTACGCTTCTTTGGATCCGGTGGGAAGCGCCCACTCTTGTAGAGGCGGCTTTCGGAAATATTGGTCCAGGGTTCATTTCCATCAGCCTATTCCTTCTTATCACTCCGGACCAACTTCTCTGTCTCCCGAGGAAGTGAAAATGAAAGAGGATTTGAACACCTGTTATCAAGGACTCAGATATGAAGAAGTGTTTGGTCTCGATGAAGTACTTTCCTTTTAGCAAAAGAAAAAGAGAATAGATACTCATGCGGTCATTAATGCATTTGAAAATTCTAAGAGACAAAAATTACTTAGTGTGGATGGGGATCCGATTGCCTTTTTTCCTACCATGGGACTTGTGCTTTTGCAAATAACATGAATCAGTTGAGTCAACTGGGAAAAGCTCGGATGCTCGCAAATGATCAAGGCCTTACAATTGACTTATTTGTCCTGGTGCCGACAACATCTGTTGTTTCTTCTACTTTTTTTCAAAGGCTCGAATTCCTTTTGTTTTGGCGGTAGTCAAAACTGTGTTTTCGATTCCGAATCCTAAAATGGTTTAGCCGGCTACCGCTGTGACTGATTTATCTGCTCGGGGACCTTCACATTCTCCTTCCCTTTCCAAGAGGGGTCGGGGTGAAAGTCTGTTTACTCCTATTAAAGTACGTTCTCCCAAACGGGTTCACTTGGAAGAGGGTGCCAAACAGGATGCTCTGACTCCTTTCTTCCGGCTTCCTGCTATTCTTCATTCCCGGGTACCTAGCACCCTAAAAAAGTTTATTGTTGTTGTGTATGCTGAAGACCTAGATTTCATTTGGGGTTTTTCTGCGACTGACATGTTTCTCGTACTTTGTTTAGGGCATGATCCATTGTTTCTATTGTGGTTATTAGCCAAAATGATGTTCTGAGTTCTAATGAGCTTTTAATAGGACGAGATAAGTTGGGGGAAAGGTGCGAAGCCCTTGAGTAGCAAAATTCTGATGGTGAGAAGGAATTTATTAATCTTTGGATGAATGTTGATGCTCTTAGCTCTTTGCAGAAAGAGGTGGATTGGTACTGTAGACCGTCCATTTTGGCTACTCAGATAGAGAAGCTGAAGGCCTCCCTTGCTGACGGGGAGAAACACTGTAAGAAGGTTTTTGAAGATGCGGCTAGAGCGTGTCGGGCATTCGAAGCGAATCGGAAAGATCTTAAGCAGAAGAAAGATGATTGGGTCAATATTTTGAAGGCTCTCGAGGAAGAGGTGGTTGTTTCTCAAAGTGGATCAGAAATATCTTTAGTAGAAGAAAGATGTACCATCTGAGGGTGACCCCCGTGAAGGTGCCTGACAACAACTTACATTATAGGGAGTCCGGTGCTCCTATGATGACCATTTGCGTGTTGATGGAGGCGACATGTTTTAGGGATCACTACATCCATTGAACTTGGCCAAGGACGGGGGTATGAAACCTTCGGGGACATGGGCTCCCCATATTTCGGGGGATTGACCTCCTATTGGCTTTGTGTGATGTTCTGGACGTCGTCTTCCAACATCCGGTTGTGGCTTCATAATTCGTCCATGGCGGCTCGCATCTCTGTTATTGCCTTGACATCGCCTATACCGCTGGTAGCCTTAGGAGTAGGAGATTGAGCTGTTTTGTTCACCATTGTTGATAATAATTAGGTGATGGAGTTAACGGTGCGGCAGGAAAGGTGATGGTTGTTAAAAAGGGGTGTGGCTCATGTTAGTTTTATCAGACCCCACGGTGGACGCCCTTATACTGTCTAAAAAGTTTAGGGTGTACGTGTTCCCCTTGCGAGAGCAGGGAGACTCAGAGGTGTCTCAAAAATCATAAATTTGTGACTACCTATCCATTTTCGTACCTCAAAAATCATAAATTCTACATATCTAACAAACTCTTTTTATAAGCTGCCTAAATAACTTTCTTAGAGGTATGTGATCTTTTAATCTTTTCCTTTGGTAACCCTTGTTTTGCATCGATGGTCTATTTTACATGTTCATCCTTAAATTGGCTTTCATATTTGTTTGGCTTAAATGCACTTTTGGTCTCTGTAAGTTGTGTGTTTTTTATTTGGTCGCTGTAATTTTTTTTTTGTCTGAGTCCCTATAGTTCACTTTTTATAGTTGCTTTAATTCTAAAGCTAAAATCCGCAAGAAACCTACGAATTTTCCTACGGATTTTGACTTTTGGAATTAAACCGAATGCAAAAAAATGAGATACTATTTAAACCTATTTGTTTTTATTCGTGGATAGCCTTTCATTTGCACCAACACACTATAATATTAGGACTTATGTTTGAAATTTGGTTAACTTTATACTCATGTCCAACAATAATATAATAATAATAATTTAATTGAGTTGTCAAGAGTCTAATGAAGAAGTATATGTCTAATAAAGAAATATGGTTATAAAGAATGAAAGTTAGGGTGAACACAATGTAGAAGAACACTGATTCTCCTAATTCACTTAGCACTATGTTACATTTCTGTTATTCCAATTTTCTCTAACTGTAACTACATTTCTGTTATTCCAATTTTCTCTAACTGTAATTAGTTAGAGTAGTTCTTGTGTTATGCGTATCACAATAGTTATTGTAGGTCATCATCAACTTGTATATAAGGATGATCATTCATTTTATTCAAATTCAAGTGAAATAAACTACACTTCAATTGGTTTTTGGCTAACATTTTGTTATGGAGTTAGTTAGAACTCATCCAATTTACAGTTCTTAACATGTTAACATAAGGGTGCTACAACATGTTAACCTTATGTTCGCCTAAAGATCTGGAATTTGGAAAGATATCATGACTTAGAACAAATGTCAAGGTATTTACGACCCCTTCTATATCGAAATGCTAGCTTGATATGCCCAGACCATCATTGAAGCTTCATAGATATGGTCTCCTTAAGGTCGCACACATACTTTCTACCATCATGAAGGACGTTCTTACAAATACTAGAACATTGCAAGACTCAAGCACTTCAAAATTTTGAGATAGGTTTAACCTAAAAGTACACCTGGACAAAGTCGAAAGGACATTGAATATCGTCTAATGGTACTTTAAAGGATAATCTAAAATAAACACTTGTATCAAGTAGAAGATTTTAAGGTCTAAAAACCCTAAAACCTCGCAATAATTTTGTTCAATTCAAATTTTTGACAAATTAAAATAGTTCAATTCAATTCAAATGAGCTTTTATTATGGTCCAATTTCATTTTCCCTCATCAACTAATCTATTTTGTCCAAGGGATGAGAGAAAATTTTCCTTCAAGGGAGTAGAGACCAAAAAACTTCATGTTTTCAGGTTTATCCAAATTTATCTTTTTATTTTTTTTTATTTTTTATGTTACATTATAGAAGGTAAACTAATTTTAAGTTTTAATTTTTCCAATTTCCTTTATGAAAAATGAGCATGTACATTTCGTAGCACTTCGTCCCTTACTACTTCATATTACTCCACTAATGAGCAAAAATGAACCTTATAAGATATAAAATCAAAGGAGGATTTAATTCAATTTTAAAATAAAAGTTGGATTTTAAATTTATATCTTATTGCAAATAAAACTTCTTAGTGAAACAAGTGAACTCAAAAACTCAAAGGTCAAATGGCAACAAATAGGGATGGCAACGGGGCGGGGCGGGGGCGGGTTTAATTATACCCACACCCGCACCCGCCTCTATGTAACACACCCGCCCCCACCCCCAAACTCAACTGGGGGTAAAAATTTACCTCCCAGACCCACCCCCAGTAGTGAACGGATACACCCGCACCCGCCCCGCCCCCAACCGCAAAAAAATAATTTCTTTTTAATTACAATAAAAATTAATAATTTTAATTAAAAAATTGATTATTTTAATAAATTAATTAATTATTTAATTAAAATTTTAATTAATAAATAAATATTAACTTGATAAATTTGATTATTTTAATTGCAATAAGGGTATTAATAATTTAATTAAAAATATAATTAATAAATGAATATTAAAATAAGTAAAATAAGGGAATTAAAATAAAATGCATTATCCGAAGGCGGGGCGGGGGCGGGTGCGGGCGGGTCTTAGTGTCTACCCGCCTCCGCACCCGTAGTTAAGAACCGGGTTTCACCCGCACCCGCATCCAATTAAATCGGGTTTTCTCCGTTAATTTCGGGGCAGGCCCGGGCGGGTCCGGGTTTGTTTGCCATCCCTAGCAACAAATCCACACTATAAATTGAGCCAGTGTCAATGTTTTTTAAGCCCAACACACTCCACGTTTAGAGCTGCTGAATATACTTGACTACCACTTCATTTGGATTTCGTTCTACAAATCCATAACAAATGCCATTTTTTTCTCTTATCATTAAGGCGAAATTTCATCTTCTAGAAATCATAAAGACAGAACTAACTGTTAACAGTACATGCTAATAAAAGATAAGTAGTCCTGCAGGTGGAACGGAAATGAAAACTGCAACATCTTCAACAAGGATGGATGCATTTACAGAGGTAGTTCACCGCTGTCAGCGATCACAACCTTGCTCTTGGGAGTTCCACTTTGACTTCCTTCGGCTTCAACCTTGTAAACAACATCCATTCCTGAAAGCACCTTTCCAAAAACAACATGCCTTCCATCCAACCTATCAAAACAAATAGATACATACATTATTAGCAAAAATGCAAAATAAATCACAAATGATTATATCTTTAGTCGTGCTATGCAATCTGAACAACGGTTAGAGGAAATGCAGGCCTTCACAGATTGATGTATGTCATGTCGTGATTATGGAAAAACAAAGTTATCAGGCACTACAGTTATTATGCCTTACTAAATTGGAAAGAGGAGACTCTATGTTGTAGAACATAACATGTTAACATAGAGAACACGAATATAATTACCAGCTAGTTGTCACAGTTGTAATGAAAAATTGTGAACCATTGGTATCAGGACCAGCATTTGCCATTGATAAAAATCCTGTTTGTTAAAATGAAAAACAAAAATCAGCCCCATCACATATTCATTTGAATTTATTTATAATTAGTAAACACCTAAAACAACAGAAAGAAAAATAGAATAAAATTACCTGGTCCGGTATGCTTTAGCTTGAAGTTCTCATCAGCAAACTTCTCTCCGTAAATTGATTCTCCGCCCATACCATTGCCGTGTGTAAAATCACCTCCTTGGATCATAAAGCTAGGTATAATCCTATGGAATGAGCTACCTTTGTAATGAAGAGGCTTTCCACTTTTACCAACTCCCTTTTCCCCTAATAATTTAACCAAATAAACTTAAATATGTATATAATGTATTTCAATTTGTAAGATGAACACACACCTCATACGCTCAAAACTTGATTTCAATATATTCAATGTACTTAAGGGAGGAGAAAATGCTATTTTACTTTAACATCAGTGAAAAGAATCTATCCTCAATTTGTACTCATAAGTAGGGCTATCAGGTTTTGGGCCAACAGCTGATATTCATCAATTTTTATATCGAGTAAACTTTTTAGTGATTCATTAATGTATTATGCTTTAGATGAAGCACATAGAAAAAGGATTTAAACAATTATATGATAAATACAATACACAACAGCAGCAGAAACAAGCTCACCTGTGCAAAGAGCTCTGAAGTTTTCTGCAAAAAGGAATATCAAAACAAGGCTTTAGAAAAAGTTAATGATGTATTGTAAGCACCAATATACAGAGAATTTTAAAACCTAACCTGCAGTTTTTGGAACTGCCTTCCCAAAAAGTCCAATTACAACACGACCTGGAAAGTCAAGAATCGTGGCTTCAGCACCAATTATATACCACATATTGAAAAGGAAAAAACCAATACTGGTATGAAACATCAGGCCCCTATGGAGAAAAGTTCTCCTAAAAAAAACACTTACCAGACTTACATATATAAAAAATTAAAGAATTCAGTTAGTGCAACAATCAAGGCAGCGGCAGGTCTGTAACTGCGTCTACAATATCCTACTTAATTTATATGTGGATCAACTAAAATACAATTAAGAAGCAAAAAGATTATATTCTGTCAGTTCTCTCTTAGATTTTTATCTCACTTATCACCTACTTGCATCTCGTCCAGTGTTATCAAATATCCATAATGGCGGTGCAATGACGGATATACGTGGCCGTTTTTTGGGCTAACCGCAATGGAAAATATCAGCCAATATTTCTGGTTTTTCCGCCATAATTCGCTATAAAGCGCCGCAAAGCATCCGGTATGGTGGGATTTTGGCTCTCCGCCAACCGCCATGGACAACACTGATCTCATCTACATTCTCTCTAGAACTTTCTCTCATTTTCCCTTTTCTAGAAGAATAATTCCATCTCACTGTAAATCACTTCAATTAGGTTGTTTTTGAATTGATAGGAATGAAATGAAATAAGATGGAATGGTATAAACTTTCATACCATACCATGGTTCTCCATCATTTTTTATACCTCCGATTTGGACTGAATGACACATTTGCTCTATTTTATCATGAAATACCCAAACAATGGAATGACATTTATTCCATTATGCTTCGTTCCGTTCCACTCCGATCCAATCGTTTTACAATATCCAAACATTGCCTTAACATAATATGAAATTTAATTAACCAAAATTTACCCATTATTAACCACTTAACAACCTATACTTCACCAGCATTTAGTAAGCCCTTTGATTCATTATAGAATGATTGTTGGTTAAATAAGTTTGATATTTCACCAATGGTAATGGTTAACGGTAAGTGGTGTTTTTATGCAATAATCCATTACATAAATAATAATGATCAACAATTTATGTTTCATCTCAAATTAATTTGAAACCATATATAGAAAATCAAAAATATAGAAACAACAGTGAATAAAAGGCACAAGGTTAAAAACCTGCAGCCTTTCCATCAATCTCAACATCAAAAAAAACCTTCTGAGTCACTTCCTTCAAATCCTCCTTCGATTTCTTTGCCTGCAATTAATTTAGAAAAAAATTATAAAAATCAAATCAACTCAAATTTTCAACAAACACATTGCAAAATACCAATCCAAACCAGTTCTATCACTCGAGCTAATTTTATCTAACATATCATATTCTGAGAAAAAAAGCACCGATCTGAAGCTAATTATGAACTAATTCCAAAACTGAAATCAGATCAAGATAAAGAAAAATGGAATTTGAAGTTTGTATAGAGAAATCGAAGGAGCGAGAAAAGACCTGGATAAGAGATAGAGTAGCAAAGAGACACAGTGCACAGAGAAGCAACGACGTCGTTTTTGCCATCGGTTTGTTGATTTGTTCTGTGATCTCACTCTTCGGTGCTAGACTGACTCGGTGAGTGTGACGCGAGAAATGAGTTGCTGTGTGATGTAGGAATTGTCCTTTTATACGGGAATTCCGTTCGCGTCGTGTGGACCATTGGGAGGCTGACACGTAAGTATTTCTTGTATCCAATTGGTTGAATTAGTTGGGCCTTTTTTGCAAACGCTCTTCATAGAACTTCTGGGCCACTAGTATTTAACTGGTCACACCCCAATTATATCGGATATCCTATGTTTAGAAGAATTTTACTGTTATATC
Organism: Lathyrus tuberosus; assembly: GCA_022829125.1. NCBI lineage: Eukaryota > Viridiplantae > Streptophyta > Magnoliopsida > Fabales > Fabaceae > Lathyrus > Lathyrus tuberosus. The sequence continues at coordinate 7,860,205 of JALAZF010000278.1, read as the reverse complement.
CATTTCTAAATATTGAATTTTTGAAATATACTTAATTTTATCGGGAATTTTGAATCTGTATTAGAAATTTTCTAGTTATATTTTTTTACTGTAATAAAGTCAAAAATACCGTTAATTTGAAATTTTCAGTACATACATATTTGAACTTTTAAAATTTTCGATAGAGACACGTAATATTTTATTAAAAATTGTGAAATTTCTGGAACTTACCACTATATTTACTGGAAATTGTGAATCCACGAATTACAACAAAATTTCGGAAATAGTGGAATTTCCCGTATTTGTCACAGAATTTTGCAAATTAAGAAATTTCCGATATATAATGAATGAAACTTGTTCATTTTTTTCCTTGCATAACCGATTCGATAAAAAAACTTTTCGATAAAATATATGCATATAATAAAAAATGATACATACAAAATACAAAACAAATTAAGATGACTTCCTAACTTTATCTTCTCAGTGCCTAATGCGTTCTGCATATGCTGATTGTTATGCTTTTGCATCTTCAATACAATACTGACTCCAACGGTCTGTGACAGGAGATGATGGACAATCAGGTTTCAACTTTACCTGAACCTAATTATTGTTGTTGACAAAACCAACAACAACAATTTTATGCATGCTCGTATACATAGGTGAAACTAAGGCAAGAGGGAAAAATGTGATGTTAAGCATCTTTGACAGGGAGACAAATACGACATTGTATCTACAAGTAATAGGGTAACTCTTATCAGGAATCATTATTCATTTATCGATACCATCCACACCCAAGTGTTCTACTCGTAATGCATTCCTAACTGTAGAGACCGTGTCATAGAACAAATTCAAAAATAATTGAGGGTGGTGATGAACTTAAGTATCTAATTGCGTCTGAATCAAAGGACATGACTCTTCGCCCCATCGAAGGAAAGCTGCAATAGCCCAAAAACCACAATTTCCATCGTCACCGACATCAACAATGTCATCAATGTATGTATGTAAGAAATCAGAAAATTGAGACAAGTAAACATCTCTCGAAGATGCAATGGACGATTGACTTCTAGTCGGTATACTCGACGGTTGACTTCCAGTTGGCTTTGTGCATGGTCTCTTTGTAGTCTGACTCCCCTACGAGAACTCACCATACTTCCACTATGAAGGATCACGATGTCAATCACTCTTTTCACCTTTTCTGCTCTTCTTAACTTCCCTATCTGGCTTGTACTTCACAGGCAGTGGAGACATTTAAGTTGTGGATGGATGTGTTAGTTCCCAAACCTTTTTCTTCAATACCATTTGGCCTACAATATCCAAAGTACTAAAATATGTATTCAAATCTTCGCACTTTTCTTCTAAATCCAATTGTGTACCACTTTATTCATGACTGACATCATGCTCTTCGATATGTAATTTCTTCCAAAAAATCATGAATTGGTTCTAAAGGAACTGGATTGCCTTAAAATTGGAAACCAACAAGTTAACACGCACATGGTAACCCATGTGTTGTTCTAATGAAACAACCACGTGCATCTTGGCTTGCACCAACAAATTTTACCCTTTCTAGTTCTTTTCCAATGTGTTCTATAAATTGTCTTTAAACAAAATCGTGCAAGTTGGTATAGAATGGAGTGTTATGCTAATCTCAATGTTGACAATACTTTTTTGAAATGAGACCCTGATTGAACCTAGTTGCAACTTCAACATGGTGTTCACAACATCCCAACTTCGAGATACATCTCACCGGCTTGTAGTCAACATATTTTTTAGTCTCCAATGAGAAGACTCCGCCCTAAAAACCATAAATAGACATATATGTTAACTCATGTTTAGTAATGTAATAACATCTGTAACACCCCAAAATTTTCCCTTTCGTTTCTAACCCTAACTGGTTTATGCTTCATTTTATTTTGCATAATTGCGCATATCATTGCATGGGTTTTCTGCGACATGAGATCAAGGTGTTTTCCAGCAGCTCAGGTTGTCATCAGTTCCGGGGTTATTTCAGCAATGTGCAAAGCTTAACAGATAGTTTTCAAAGTCCTTTCGAGCATTTATTTTTCTCACTAGATGATTTGACTGTTAGAGGCTCCGGCATTTTCTTTTATTCAACGGCTCAGCGCCGAACAGTTATTTTTTTCAGTAGGTTATTTCAAGTGCGGAAAGAAATTCACAGCTTATTTCAGGCATGATTCAGTGGCAATATCAAATGACAAGTTGCAGGGGCCTAACGTGGCTCAGAACAGGTGGAAACGGGTGATTCTTTATGATTCCCTCCAAAAGGCGCCAAAATTCAAATTTCCCTTGTGTTAATCGATTAACACATTTTGCACTGAAAATGGTTAATCGATTAACCAAGGCAAAATTTGCCTAGATACTGCATTTTTTCAGCGATGCAGCTTGGAGTCAATTTCAATCATCAATTCAATTTTTCACACCAGTAGAAGGATCTAGAAGTGGTTCCAATTTGATTTATTTTCCAATTAATTCAAATTTCCTCCAATTTCCAAACATTTCCTTTCCTAATTCCACTCCTAATTTTCATTCCAAACACTAACCCACACTCCAAACCACATTTTGATTCCTAACCTAGGGGTTATTTAAATCAAATTGCTCCAAACCTCACTCATACACTCTCATTTTCACCCTCATTTTCAGAATTTGCTCTCAATTCTCTCTCACTTTTTCATTCTCCATCTTCATCTTCAACCTCTCACCAAGGCTCCATATTCATAGATTCACAAATTCTTCATTGGAATTTGTGAATTCTTGAGCTAAACATCCATCACATCCTCATTATTGGTTCAATTCTGCAGTAGCAACTGGTTTGAACTCAGATTCAAGGTTTTGGAATCACTTCTTGGAGAGCTTTTGCTTATTTGTGGATTATTGCTTGGATCTTCAAATGTTCTTGATAAAGCTTCATAGATCTTTGGATTTCTTGCTTCGATTCATCAATTTTTGTTTGCAACACTTACCAAAGCAATTCTCAGCTTTGTAGGTTGGTTTTTCTTATATCTATGCTTGATCTAGCTTAATTTTAACTTATACAATGTAGATCCATGGTTGTTAACATGTTTTGATCCATTTTCTTGAATTTGATTGTTGATGTTGATGATTGTTGGATCTAATTGATGTTTGATTGTTGTAATTCAATGTAATTTTCGTGCATATTTGATTGATTGATCATTTGGATGCTTGAACAATTGTTTTACTGCTGAAAAAGTGCTTTTCAAACTTGTTTTTTGCTGTTGGAACAAGGTTAATCGATTAACTAATTACAATTCAAATTGGTTAATCGATTAACTAGTGTAAATTTTGCTGAATTTGAGCTGTTAATCGATTAACCAATTTGAACTGTAAATGGTTAATCGATTAACACTGATGCAGAAGGTGTTTTTTGTGCATTTTCAAGGTTGTTGTTCTGGACTGAGCAGGCGTTGTGCCCCCAGAGGGGCAAGGCCCAACCCAATCCAGCCATTGGACAGGCCCAATAGCCTAAAACTAGTCGTTGGGCAGAAACTAGTCGTTGGGCATGTCCCCTTCACTCGCTAAGCAGTTCGCGTGGCCAACTGTCTCCCCGAATCTTACAGAGACAGTTAGACCTGGTCAAAGGGCCACGCGCTTTGCCCTTCACTTGGCAACCCCTCATTGGTCGACCAGGCGCTTTGATCACATGGGATCTCCCCATAAATACCCCCTCATTTGAGAGGGGCAGGTATTCAATATCCAATACTTGAACCCTTTTACTTGTTTTTCTCTCTTTTGACCAAACACTTACTTTGACATCGGAGTACCTTGCAGGTACCACCCCCCTTTTTTTCTCTCATACAAGCATCATCACTTGTCCTACGCGAAGGCCATGACGATCCAGTCTGATCCGTCCCGATCAGTGGCGCCGTCTGTAGGAAACTAGCTTCCCCGTCTTTTGATTCAAGATCCTCTCTTTTTTCCATCTCGAAGACCAAAGCTTTCTTCATACCTCTGTCGATCATCATGGCCTCCACCAAGAATGATGCTACCCGTCAAGAATCCACCGTCGCTGTTATCACTGACAACACCGACCACATCCTCTCCGGAGCTGCTTTCCCGGAGAGAGATCATCGTGACGGGAGAACTGCCTCTCCTACTCCCGATGACGTAAAACCTCGAGCACAAGTCGCTGAATGTGTTTTCGAACCTATTTCGGTTCCTCAAAACGCTGACCCCGACATGGCTGCTCTTATAGCCTCTCTCAATAGGTCAAACCTCTTGATCTTCCAGCAAGGAGAAAAGATCAACATTCTCGAGCACATCCTCCAAGAATGCATGCCCTCGGAGAAGCCTCGCAGCCCGTCTCCATGTCCTCAGAAGCGTAGACGTGACAGGTCCAGAAGCCTCTACCCGGTACGAGGGCGGTCAAGATCGGAAGAGCCCGCATCCGAGGTAGCACGAAGACGACACCGGTCTCCCCCGCGAAAGTCAAGACGTTCCCCAACGTCAAAAAAAGACCAGGCACTCGGAGAAATACGAGCATCGCCGCTCGAACAGGCATTCTCCACGACGAAGCAGGAGACGTGGTCGTAGCCATTCCTTCTCCTGTTCACCAAGTTCAAGCAGTGACGACGGCGTCCATGGCCCCCTCTCACAGGAGATCATGGACACCAGAATTCCTCGCGGGTTGGAAAAGTCCCCCGCTTTGGCAACATATGACGAAACCTCTGACCCCAGCGAGCACATAGAAAATATAGAGGCAATGCTCCACTACCACAACGTGAGCGGGACCATAAAGTGCAGACTGTTCCCGATCACCCTCAAGAAGGGGGCTATGGCTTGGTACAAGCGTCTTCCCCGAGGGTCGGTGATCGGTGGTTTTCATACGTCATTTTACTATTTGTTTTAGTTTATCTTTTGTTATTGTTTATTTGTTTTACATCACTTTTACCACATTTTATGCCTTGGTTGTGTCCTTTAGTGTTTTCAGGTTCATACAAGCATTCAAGAGGAATCAGAGCGAAAAATCGAGAAAAATCACAAGATTCGAGATGAAATTAGAATGAAGACAGTGGCCTGATGCCCGTGTCACCTGACACGGCCCGTGTCAGGAAGAAGCCAAGAGAACGAGATTTTGAAGAAAGACAGTGGGCTGACACGGGTGTCCGTGTCACCTAACACGGCCCGTGTCAGCAGGCCTGGAGTGAAATTGTTTGCGCTGAGAAAACAGAGGGCTGACACGGGTGCCCGTGTCAGCAAGCCTGGGAGAGGAAATTTTATGATTTTTTCTTATTTTCTGAGTTTAGTGCTCTGAGGGGTATTCTGGGAATTTTGCACTGTTATGATTGTTTTGGGAATTACTTAGGCAAGGTTTGGAAATGAGAGAAAACACTTTTACTTTACGAAAAATTTACGATAGTTTTATGCGATCAAGGAGATTGGGAGAAGGGGATTGTTCATGAGTGGAAGCGATTGAAGAATCAATTTACTCCAATCAATTTGTAATGTCTTTCTTTAATCTTATTATTGTTTTTATTTTGAATATTATGAGAGGCTAAACCCCCCAATGCTAGGGGGTGTCCCTGAATTATGATGTAATGAACCTTTGTTGAATTATTTGATGAGATTATGTTTTCTTGCCTTAATCTTTTGTTATGCAAATTATTTAACATTTATCGACTGGTTAAATTGGGAACGGTTTACGATTAGGGATTTGGCCTGAAAAACCAATCTATTGATTTTGCATAATAACATTACAGTAGATATTGCCTAGGAATGGGGATATCCCGTAGTGAGTAAAAAACTTTGTCAGAACTATTGCTTGATGTTCTTTCTTGATTGCTAAGGAATTAGGGTCAAGGGAGAATATCAAAGGTTTTTCGTTTAAAGGAATTTAAGAAAAATATTTGAGGGTCGGTAAAATTAAGGTTTGAGGCATATCTCTCTGATGATAATTTCGGGTTCTTACTGAGCAATTTATACACCTTCCCTAGCATATTTCATCATATTCGTTAAAAGCACTTTTTATTGTTCTGCTTATTTTATATTGTTATTATAACTTTTGTCAACCCAAACAAACCCTAAAAGTAATTTTTGTTTAATTGAAATAACACCCACGCTTACATATTATACGCAGTCCTCGAGAGACCGACTCTGGGAATAACCCCAATTATTACTACATCGTTAAATAATACACTTGCTATTTACCAATCAAGTTTTTGGCGCCGTTGCCGGGGACTGTCAAATTATAAGTTCTGGTGTTAATTCAACTGGAATTTTGTCACTCTGTGACTAAAATTTTTATTTTATTTTTCTATTAGTTTTTTTTGTTTATTATTATTATTATCTGCCTAACCTGTGTATGCGAGGTAAGACCTCAGATGTAATTTCTTTTGACGCAGAACCAGAAATATCATTGCACGCTAGACGCCGTCAAGCCAAGCAGGGAAGACTGGATACGTCAAGTTCAGAACTGATTATTTCTGAACAAGAAAAAGAAAAAGCAGTTTCAGTCCACTCTGAGCACACAGACTCAGAGCCGGAAACCGTTATTATGGCTAACAATCCACTAGTAGAAAGACTTCTGGGCAATTACGGTGGGGCAAATACACCGGCTGGTAGGTTAACAATTGTGAACCAACCGGTGAATGTGCCGAATTTCCAGTTGCATCTGAGCACCATCACTCAACTTGAGAGGAGACCTTTCACCAGAAAGGTTAATGAAGATGCCAACAAACATCTGCAAAGATTTCTAACTATGAGCACCACTCTCAAGATTGAGGGGCACACCGAGGAAGCAAAAAGGTTAAAAATGTTTCCTTTCACTCTGGCGGAAGAGGCTGAAGAGTGGTTCTACTCGTTACCTTCTGGGAGTATTACCACTTGGGAAGAGATGGAGAAGGCATTTCTGAATGAGTATTTTTCGGCCTCTGTTTATATCCGAAAAAGATATGATATTGTGAACTTTAAACAGAAGGACGGAGAATCTCTCGGAGACGCATACAAGAGGTTCAAGAAGGTTTTGGTAGCCTATTGTAGCGAGCGATTTTGGACGCGGTTCTTAAGCGCTGGTCGCTCTCTGCGGTTTGAGCTTTGACTACAGGTCGATTCATTTTTTATCCTATTGTGAGCTGAATAAGGAAGGGAAATAAATGTCTCCAATTAACCTTGCTTGCATACTGAGTTTAAACAGCGGTCTGTTAGGTTACGGATGCTATCAATATGGGGGGCCTTTGTACTGGTTATTTGTATTTTCGCCAATACGGTTTTCTTTCTTTCTAGGACTTTCTAGCGGGGAACAAGGATTAGGATGTTAGGACTGATGCTTTTGAATTACTGCTTTTGATTGATGGAGATATGAGATTTGGGTTTTTTGTTGATTGCGCTCGCTAAGATCTTTTCTTTCGATCTTATGCCTACGTATTCCCGTTTACCGAAACAGAGAAATCAGAGCATTCGTAGTTCCTCCTATTCTATGGGAGGAAATTGGTTTTTGGTGTCTTGTTCAAAGCCCAAGACGTGAAGCGAAAGGTGATTTGTATCTTGTTCAAAGCCCAAGATGTGAAGCTGAAAGGTCTATTTGTGTCTTGTTCAAAGCCCAAGACGTGAAGCTGAAAGACCTCGACTTTAGAGAGAATTTGTCATCTCTAAAGAGGAGAGAAGGAGAATTACTTTAACTGGGATACGCGGATCCGAGCAATGCCATAATTTCCGAAGAAAGGGTTTTAACCTGAAGGAGAAGACTTTAACTCAGTGTAGAGCAATGCCATCTTTCCTTAGGAATTTCTCATGCTAAAAGAGGGACAGTGGCGTGGATATAGATGATCCAGAGGCTTGCCGCTTACAGCGATTAGATAGGGGAAAGAGTTGTTGATGTTTGTGTACTGTGAACGAGGCACAGCTTTGATGCTAAAAGGTTAATTGGATTAACCAGTGGTTTTCTTATACGAAGCCTAAGAGGAGGCTAATTTCCGCTAGGAAAATCATTATACAAGGCCTAAGAGGAGGCTATTTTGTGTCCCGTACAAAGCCCGAGAGAGAGAGGCTAAAAGGGTTGACTCAACAGGAGAATCTTTTATACTCAACAAGAGAGTGATTTTGTATCTCGTATGAAGCCCGAGATGGAGGCGAAAGGGGTAATTGACTCAACGGGGGAGTCTCTTATGTGTCTCGTACGAAGCCCGAGAGAGAGGCGAAAAGGTTGTTTTGACTCCGCTAGGGAGAATTTTGGTATCTCGTACGAAGCCCGAGATGGAGGCTATTGTAACTGTTTCAGTTGAGTGACAGATCCAATATACTGATTTTAAAAGAGAAAATCAGTTCTTATATGAATAACACTGTACACAGGGATTTGATTTGAGGATCAGGGATATTTCTTTCTCTTTGAGGAAACGGGAAATCCAAAGGGTGTCGAGACTGTCCGAGTCTGCGGGTTTCCTTCCTATTTTTGAAGGGGTCGCTTGAGAATGTCTTTGAGACTCAAGGCAGTTAGACTGTCCGTGTCTAGAGTTTTATCTTTTGTACTATGCTTTGAGAAACAGTAGTAGACTCTATGAAAGGACTGTTTTATGCAGATGACTAGGTTCTGTTCCTATACCTCTAGGAGGTCGTCGGGACAATTTGTACGAAGCCCAAGAGGAGGCTAGAAACTTTTAAGAAGCCGACGGGTCCTTGTACGAAGCCCAAGAGGAGGCTATCATTCCCGGAGGAAGAGTTCATTATACGAAGCCTAAGAGGAGGCTGTGAATACTTCTAAGAAGTCGTAGTGTCCTTGAATAATGCCCAAGAGGAGGCCGATGCTTTTAAGAAGCCCGTGGGTCTATCATATCCTTTCCATTAGGAGAGATAACTCTTTTAAAGATAAAAACCACTGGTAAACGTGCGAGGTTTACTATCCAACGACTTTTAGCTTTTGAAGAGGGTTCCTTAGTTAAGGTCCAAGATTATGACCGTAGTGGGTACCCAAACCCCGAGACATTCAAGGCAAGCTATCCATAAGGAATAGATCAAGTCAGGAAAGTTCGAGAATTTGGAAGAAACTCAAAGATGCCATTCACGGAGAATACATTCATCTCGGGGAGTAGAGCTTCTTGACGATTCCTAAGGAGGACAGCCGAAGAGAAGACTGTATCTGGTGCTCCTATTGGGGATCTAGGCGTCTATTTCTACAAATAAATGAAACGGCGTCACCTAGTTCTAGACGTAGTTGCCGGGGAAACTCGAAATATCTATACTATTATTACACAGTAGATATGAGTTTATGAAAGGAGACTTACAGTGAGCAGCCCCACAATACAGTTTATAATATGAAAGCAGTAAACGAAAGCGATAACCACATACTCGGTTGGAGTGCTTCCATGCTGTTTGGTTAGTTGTTCAACAAAGAAAGATTGAAAACAACAGTATATTCAAAATCAAAGGAGAAAGTGCTTTGAAAAAGAAAGATTTGGGGCTTACAGCTCAAGGAGAGGCCCAGGGTTTTATCAGTGAGCGCACTGTTTGACTTTGTACAGCGGAACTTATACAAGTGACTGAGGCCCAAAAATGGTTTTCTGTACAAAGGGATGGATCTTACACTCTCTCAAGAGGCCCAAAAAGGTTTAAAGGAAAAAGAGTGGGGCTTATAACACGGGGGTAGGCCCAGATGATTTTTCGTTTAAAAATGGCGATTGCGCCGAGGTTCTCTTTTAACGCGGAGGGACTTATATAATAAGTGAGGCCCAAAATGTTTTGGTTAAAAGGGGGATTGGGTCTTACACTCTAATAGAGGCCCAAAGTGTTTTGAATGGGTCATATAGCTCACGGAGAGGCCCAGATGATTTTTATTTTTAAACGGGCGACGATCGCGCCGTTTACTTGTACAGAGGGACTTATACAATGAGTGAGGCCCAAAAAGTTTTTGTACAAGGGGGGATGGGTCTTACACTCTCTCAAGAGGCCCAAAGAGTTTTGAAAATGATTTATGAGGGTTGAATTAATCCAAAACCCTAATTTGTTTTCAAAATGTATTTAATTGAATAAAAATTCAATTAAAATGATCAAAAATTGTTTAACACATGGAAAACAAATTGTGATCTTGGATTAATGCTTCAAAAATTAAGTATTGACCTACAAAATAATTAGAAAGCATTAAAAGTTGCAAAATCAATGTGGAAAAAATATTTAAAATGCCAAAAACAATTAAAATATTAATTCTTTGCAAAAATATCAATTATATGAAATAAATAATATTTTTGGGATTTTTTGTGAAAATAAAATATTTTGACATTTTTGTGAATTATTAAAAAAAGAATCAACTCAAAATCATTAAAACTCAGAGAGAAATTAATTTTTGAATCAATTAAACAAAATCACAAAATTCAAATATTTGAATTATTCAAAAATGGCGCCAAGAACAGCTGAAGAACACGCGCGTGTTCTTGGTTTCTCAGATTTGCATTTTCTATCTAATCTCCATGAATACGTAATCATATCATGCAATCCACATATCATTATGCTCGTCTCAACCTCACGATCATGTCTATGTACTTTAATTTCATTTAAATTAAACATACAACAAGAAATCACGAAGAAACCTCAAGAACCCTAATTTCTGCATGAAGGCTAGGATTTTTGATACACGATTCAAACAATGCAATTAATTGAGGGAAAACATTCCATGCATGATTATGAACATATGGCCAAATTATTGTGCGAGGAAATATGCATAGATCGAGAGATGGCCAAGTATGTGCTTACCTCCAAGTCGTGACAGCAAGTTCAAAGTGATTTTTGATTTGGAGGTGTTACAGATGAGTGGTGATGATCTGAACAGCTTCCCTACACCCTATGGATTGTGTTTGGATGGTTGGACTTGATTGAAATTGGTTGGATCATTTTGTGGTACCTCAGCTGCACTTTGGTTAAAACCTTGAGCAACCAGCTGGTGATTTTGTGAAATTGATGTTTCAGAAGTAATCTAAGTGTTTGATCAGCTCATATGTGATGTATGTGAGGTGTGTGAGTGATTGGTTTGATTGGAATTGCTCTCAAACTCAAAACCCGATAGTGACTTGCCTTAGAAGGCAAAATTGGAGTGAAAGAAGAGATTTTGACGAAAGCATCTGTTAGATGGCTTTGGTGTACTTAAACTGATCACAATTGAGCTCTATTTATAGTAGAGCAAGTTTGTTTTGCAAGGAATAGTGCATGGCAGCTGGTAAGTAGGTTTGGCCAATGTTGGCAAATGAAAATCCAAGTCTCCTCTAGCCATTGACTAGAGGTTAGGGCACAGAGGTTTGGTCCCCTTGGTCTTGGATAAGTCTTGACTGATTTCAGATGAGAATGGCTCAGTCCATGCCACCTTGATGGTTCCATTGAATTCCTTATTCCAAATTTGAAGTCTTGTCCCTATTTTGGCCATTCTAGGTTCAACAAGCTATTTCTTGTTCCATGGACTTTAGAGGCTTGGCTCAGTGATTGTCCCCTTTGGATTCAATCCTCTGAGGTGTCCAAGTGGATAGGAGCAATTGAATTTGGCTGATTTTGGCAAATCGACCAAAGTTGCAAATTCTGCCTTGCCTTGACAGATTTCAGCAAGGCAACTTGGCAATGTTGTATCTCATGGTGTAGGTTGAATTTGGCAATGTTCTTGGCCATTTTGGAAAGCTCTTACATGATACAACAACTGTTTGAACAAGTTTGGTTTTGATCTCTTTTGATTCCAAGTGAAAAATCCCTCTACATTTGGCAAAAAGTGAGGCAGAATCTGACTTAGTGAAAATTTCACTAAGTGTTGGAAAAAGTGACATTTTCACTTTTCAGCCACTTTGATCACTCCATAACTCAAAATCCTTAATGAATTGGAATGACTTGTAGTTGAAGTTTTTGTAGATGATAATGAGGGCTAAAAATCCATCTTTGGATGAGAAAAAATGGCCTTGTGGTTTAGGAGTTATGGTCCTCCAAAGTTGGTACCTTTGCCACTTTATTTTTAACTTAGAAAAATTTCTAAGTTTTATGGTTACCCCTTTTACAAGTTATCCCACTTTTCTTGATTTTTCTTGATGAATGATGATTCAAATCATACATTAACATCATTTTAGGGTTAAAAATCCATTTTGGTGAAAAATCTCAAAAAGTCAAAGTTGACTTTTGTGCACAGTTGACTTTTTATCAGATGAATTCCAAACTGTGCAATTCTTCAGGAAATCATGTCCTTGACCTAAATAAAACTTGATGGGCATGTTCCATGGGTGTCATAGGGTATATTCAATCATGTATTAGGGTTTGGGAGCATGTCCTGGTCAAAAGTCAAAGTTATAGTTGACTTTTCCCTTAAAACCCTAATTGTGGTGCAGATGGAATTGAGACTTGTTGCTCAAACTTCTTGGATCAATCCATTATTCCAAATGGATCAATATGGTATATTAGAGACCCTCAAATCATCTCTTGAGGTCTTGGCTCATGGTTTGTCCCAAAAGTCAACTTAGGGGTGAATTAGGTCAAGAAACCCTAATTCCTGATTTTTGATGAATGCATCCCCTGAGGCAAAATTGACTTGATGCATGGGTTCATGAGGTTCCATGAAGTATATTAGGTTATGTTTTGGATCATTGCCTTGTGCCCAGATGAAAATTTCCATCTGGAGGCCCTGGTCGACCAAAACCCTAATTTGGTGACACTATCGATCTTGAGACTTGATCCACCTAGAAGGGAGCAGCCTTGTGCTTAATCCTTGAAGTGGGAGTCCTTTTTGATCCATTGTGGATGTTTAAGAGATTAGAAAAGTTGAAGATCATGTCATTTCTTGATTGATCCTTTGTCTAAGCACTCAGAGAGGGCTTGAAACCCTAATTTTGATTGTAGTGGATGCTCACCCATCCTTGGGGAGACTAAGGAAGCATAAAGGTACATCCATATTGTGATGATGATTTTCACAATGATGGGAAATCTAAGTGGTCAAAATTTGGGGTATTACACCTATCCGACTCACAATATGGATCAAACTGAGCAGATGCAGGTGTTCGTCAATGGCCTCCAAATGAAAACTAAGAAACTTATTGATACAGCTACTGGTGGATCATCCAACTTCACCACCGCGACTGGTATCAAGAAAATTATTGAAGCTATTGCAGCCAATGAACATTTGGAGTTATATGATCGAAGTGTAAGTAAATCTGAGGGTGTGATTAATTTGAAGCTGAATAATCAAGTTGTGAAGGTAGAAGATCAGATTGCTCCGGAAGTTGAAAGAAGGCTAAAGGCTATGAAAGTGGATACTCAAAATGTGGCACAAGTTCAAACTGGTCAACCCATGAGTTATGAGATCTATAGTGGACCACATTATACTGCACATTGTGTTGCAACCCCGCAACAAATTGAAGAGATAAAATTCTTGAAGCAGAATAATCCCTACAGTCAAACTTATAATCTAGGGTGGAAGAATCATCCTAACTTCTCCTTGAAAGATCAGAATCAGCAACAATACCCACAGCAGCAACAAGCCCCCCAAAAAGCACAATGGGAGATTTCCATTGAGAAGATGACAGCTCATAACATGCAATTTCAGGAAGAGACCCAGAATAGTTATAGGAATACCACAGCCTCCATAAAGAATCTGGAGGTTCAATTGGGTCAGATAGCTCAACAAGTTGCAAATTCTCAAGCACCAGGCGCCCTCCCAAGCGCCACCATACCAAATCTGAAGAATCATGAGAATGTCAATGTTGTTACCACAGAAAGCTAGGAAGTTGCAGATGAAGAAGCCAGACCAACCGAAGAGAAAAGAAAAGAAGCGGTTAAACCTAAGATCAAGTTACTGTACCCCTCAAGAGTGACAAAGAAGGAGACACAAGAAAAAGACTTTGAGAAATTCAGCTCACTGTTCAAAAAGTTAGAGATTAATATGCCCTTCTTTGAAGCACTTGAACAAATGCCTCTATACAAGAAATTCATGAAGGAGGTCATTGGAAAAAAGAAACCTAGTGGAGAGGAGGTAAAGAGTCTAATTGAGGAGAGTAGTGGGGAATCACAAGGTAGGAGAATTCCAATCAAACGGAAAGATCCTAGTTCTGTATCAATTCCCTGTACCATAAAGGATAGAACTTTTAAGAGAGTCTTGATTGATTCGGGTGCTAGCGTGAGTCTCATGCCCCTCTCGATTTTCAAAAAGCTGGGTATAGGAAAAATAAGTGAAACGGGAATGAATATGAAGTTTGCTGACCACACTACCAAGCGGTCATACGGGCTGGCAGAAGATGTGCTTGTGACCATTGATAACTTCACCTATCCAATAGACTTTGAGATCATTGATCTACCTGAGGATGAAGAGTCGACTATTATAATGGGTCGACCATTCTTGATGACTAGTCGGTGCAATATGGACATCGAGGCTGGTACTTTAACCTTGAAATATTTTGAGGAAGAAGTAACCTTGAAAGTGTTGGAACTCGAGAAGCAAGGTCAAGAAGAAAGCAATCGCCCCTCAGTTGGAATGATCCGAACAGTGGGAAAAAGCAAAAGCTCAAAACCACTTCTTGAAAAAGTCTCTGGAATAATCCATCAGGTTGCAGCATCTGAGTCATCTATTGCACCTAGGAACACCCCAACATCTAGTCAAGAAGTCAATAAGAGGAAGAAGCATCAAAGAAAGAAGAGAAAAAAACGTCAAGGGAAGAAGGTGGAAGTTGGATGTGAGTTGAATTAAAATGTAGCTCTTAGTCCTGAATCTGACTGGTGCTCTGTTGCGGAAAGGCCAGGCAACAAAAGCAACAAAACGTGTAAGCTGAAGTACCCCCCATAGCATTGGGGAGTAACCCGTCGAGCCATGCGATGTTAAACGAAGCGCTACGTGGGAGGCAACCCACGCTTGTTTGATTAATTACTTTCTATTTTCTGTTTGTTTTTGTTTTGGTTGCAGGAAATAATCTGGATCCTACATGTGCAAACAATGATGTAGCAGTGGTGTGGCATTACCGTCAACATCCTGAGTTAGGATCTCTGTGAGTGACCTCTCTCGCTCTTGTTCCAACACATTTGGGTCAATGTGTAGTTCAAGTTTGGGGGAGGATTTACTGCTTTTAGTCTTTCCTTTTTGTACGGGTCATGTCTGTTTTGTGTGTTGTTTTTATGAAAACCTCTCTGAATTCTCCCCGAATTAGAACCATCAAAATTTTTCTTGTGAATACTGTGATTTTGAGATGGTCAAGAAAGTATATATAGTTTGAGGGAAGAGGAGTTAGAACTAGAGAAATTGGGAAAGTTTGAAAACTTAGGAATGACCCGAACACCCTAGATTCCCCGGAGTAAGAAAACGAGTCCAACGTGTAGATTTGTGCCATAGTACTTGGATTTGAGAAGTATTCCCCGATTAGTTCATAGTGATAGTCCGGCATGACAAAAGAATTGCATGTATAAGGTTGATTAAGAGAATGACTTAAGGCACCAAAAAATGAATAATGGCGATAAAGACAACTTGTCCTTCTAAGTTGGGTAACTCTCACCCGGTTACTTAGCCTAACGGCGGTTGAGTCTTAATTGTCGTCACAAAGTGGACTAATAAACGCCAATGAGCGAGAAAAAAAAAAGAGATCATGGTGCATAGAAAAAGTTTCGATCAATCTTGTACATGTGAGGGAAACGAAAAATTGCCTTAATTTGATTATCTGAATGAAAGGGGTAGAAAATCGAAGAAAAGACTTAAGCCTAAAGCATAGTTGGAGAGGTAACCGAAAGAGGGATTTAGGTCTGTGGTTTTATCGCGGTATGTGTTTGGGTAATACCTTCGTTAACGGACGACTACCAAGAGAACTAGTTTTAGCCAATCAGAACAAAGGCTCACGTATGAGTATTAACGCACCTTACCTTCACAAGTTTTTCTCTTGAATGGTACCGTTTGATCTAGGAAGTCTGTATGCAAGCTTGTTGCTTGAGGTCAAGCAACAGTTTAAGTTTGGGGGAGTTTGATCAGTGGTTTTCTTACGTTATTTTACTATTTGTTTTAGTTTATCTTTTGTTATTATTTATTTTTTTTACATCTCTTTTACCACATTTTATGCCTTGCTTGTGTCCTTTAGTGTTTTCAGGTTCATACAGGCATTCAAGAGGAATCGGAACAAAAAATCGAGAAAAATCACAAGATTCGGGATGAAATTGGAATGAAGACAGTGGCCTGACACGGGTGCCCGTGTCACCTGACACGGCCCGTGTCAAGAAGAAGCCAAGAGAACGAGATTTTGAAGAAAGACAGTGGGCTGACACGGGTGTCCGTGTCAGCAGGCCTAGAGTGAAATTGTTTGCGCAAAGAAAACAGAGGGCTGACACGACCCGTGTTAGCAAGCCTGGGAGAGGAAATTTTATGATTTTTTCTTATTTTCTGAGTTTAGTGCTCTGAGGGTTATTCTGGGAAATTCGCATTGTTATGATTGTTTTGGGAATTACTTAGGCAGGGTTTGGAAATGAGATAAAACACTTTTACTTTACGAAAAATTTACGATAGTTTTATGCGATCAAGGAGATTGGGAAAATGGGATTGTTCATGAGGGGAAGCGATTGAAGAATCAATTTACTCTGATCAATTTGTAATGTCTTTCTTTAATCTTATTGTTGTTTTTATTTTGAATATTATGAGAGGCTAAACCCCCCAATGCTAGGGGGTGTCCCTGAATTGTGATGTAATGAACCTTTGTTGAATTATTTGATGAGATTATGTTTTCTTGCCTTAATCTTTTGTTATGCAAATTATTTAACATTTATCGATCGGTTAAATTGGGAATGATTTACGATTAGGGATTTGGCCTGAAAACCCAATCTATTGATTTTGCATAATAACATTACGGTAGATATTGCCTAGGAATGGGGATATCCCGTAGTGACTAAAAAACTTTGCCAGAACTATTGCTTGATGTTCTTTCTTGATTGCTAAGGAATTAGGGTCAAGGGAGAATATCAAAGGTTTTTCGTTTAAAGGAATTTAAGAAAAATATTTGAGGGTTGGTAAAATTAAGGTTTGAGGCATGTCTCTCTGATGATAATTTCGGGTTCTTACTGAGCAATTTATACACCTTCCCTAGCATATTTCATCATATTCGTTAAAAGCACTTTTTATTGTTCTGCTTGTTTTATATTGTTATTATAACTTTTCCCAACCCAAACAAACCCCAAAAGTAATTTTTGTTTAATTGAAATAACACCCACACTTACATATTATACGCGGTCCTCGAGAGACCGACTCTTGGGATAACCCCAATTATTACTACATCATTAAATAGTACACTTGCTATTTACCAATCAGTCGGTCACATCGTGGAGGGATTTGAAGAGCCGGTTCACCCGACATTTTACAGCTTCCCGACGACATCCCAAGTCGGAGGCCACCTTGGAAGCCATCATATAGAGCAAAGACAAATCCCTGCGGGCATACATCGAGCGATTTAACAAAGAAGCCATGGAGGTCCGTACTACGGACCATAGGAAAAAGTATCTCCTCGAGAAGGGCCTGAAACCAAAAAGTGAGTTTCGCAAAGCCGTCGGGATCGAGACTCCTCGAACGTTGACAGAACTTCTCTAGAAAGCTGAAGCGTATATACAGTACGAGGAGAAGGAGGCTGCCTATCATACCCGGGACACGAGTGGTCGAGACAGCACCCGGGCATCAAAAAAAGACGAGTCGGAGATATCCCGACAAGGAAAGAAAGGCGACGAGACGATCGTCCTTGAGAAGGTAAAGGGTCTGCTGGCCAATTCACAGAGTATACCCTGCTCACAGCTCCTCGCGAGCGCATTCTCTCTGAATGCATCAATACTGAATTCATGCAGGGGGGCGTCAGATTCCCCAAACCGACGACGTCCAAAAGCAACATCGACAAGAGCAAGTATTGTCGCTTCCACCGCAGCCACGGCCACACAATCGAGGACTGCGTGCACCTTAAAGACGCAATAAAGATCCTTATCAAAGAGGGTCATTTGAAGTAATACGTAAAGAAAGGCGAGTTCTCCAGACGAGAGACCTCAGATTCAAAAAAGGAGGCAGAATCGTCTCAATCCAGTCCTCCCCCGCAGGTCGCATTGTCCATTACGCGACCAGAGGACTTCGTCATTCCAGATTACCTCATGGAGCCTTTCCCGATATCCGCTCACAGCACTTGGGAGGCATTCCCTGCAGCCATGGTTATCTCATGCGGGGGGTACAATGAGCTGACAGTAGGATCTGTCAAGAGGAAGTTCGAGCAGCTTATAGATTGCAGTCCTGACCGATTGTCTACGCTTGAGAGAATCAAGGGGCGCTCCCAACCGATCACGTTCTACCACGAGGAGCTGCCCGGGGGCTCTCCAAATGCTCACATTCCTCTACTCATCAGGGCCAAATTAGCAAACACCGATGTCAGAAGGATCCTGGTCGATCAGGGTAGTTCGGTGGACATTATGTACATTGGCCTGTTCCGCGCCCTTAAGTTAGACCAGATGAACCTCTCACCGTATGTGGGATCCGATTTGCAGAGGTTTAACGGAGCCACAGCCAGACCCTGGGGGTACGTGGAGTTGCCGGTCACATTCAGGGAAGATGACGCATCCAGGTCAATCAGGACCCAGTTCTTGGTGATCGATTGCCCGTCGCTATATCAATGCATTTTGGGGAGACCAGCCCTCGCAGAACTGGTTGCTGTTCCTTCAACCGTCCACCTCAAGTTGAAGTATTATACTGAGAAGGGTCACGTCGCAACTTTACATGGGGACATAGAAGCTGCCCGCAGATGCTTCGAGGCAGCGACCAGGGGACTAAACTAGATTGGACCAGCACCTAAAGCAGCCAAACGGGAAAGGGAGGAAGATCGTCCGACCAAAGATGGCCAACTAGACTAGAAGCCTGCACTCCCCATGTATACTATCGACCTGGATAGCCAAATTTCAGAGGACGGCAAGGAAGATAACGGTGAGGGTGCACCAACGGGGACGACCAACTCCCTCACACTAGCCCTCATTTGACCAGTTCCAGACGGAGAGTTCGAAGTCATCACCTTCAACAACAACCCCAACAGAGAAGTAAAGATAGGAGTTGAACTGCCCGACGAGGTCAAGCTACAGCTGAAGAAGTACCTGGACGACAACGCTGACTTGTTCACTTGGAGCGCAGGAGATATGCCCGGCTTGGACCCTGAGACCGCATGCCACCACTTAACCGTTGATCCAGCTGCCCGCACCATTGCGCAACGAAGAAGAAAGCAATCTGACGAGAAGGCACAGGCTGCCAAAAAAATTGGTACAAGACCTCTTAGAGGCAAAATTCATTTCGGAGGCCAGGTATACAACCTGGCTATCCAACATTGTACTTGTGAAAAAATAGTGGAAAATGGCGCATGTGCATTGACTACACCGATCTCAACCGAGCTTGCCCGAAAGATGCTTATCGTTTACCGAGCATAGATAAACTCGTAGATAACTCCACAGGTTTCAAACTCTTGTCCTTCATGGACGCCTATTCGGGATACAATCAAATCCCTATGACCGAAGAGGACAAGAGATATACCACATTCATGACCTCCTCGGGGAACTATTACTACAACGTAATGCCCTTCTGTCTGAAAAACGTTGGGGCCACGTACCAGCGCATGATGAACAAAGTCTTCCGATCAGAAATTGGGGACATGCTCGAAGTTTACATGGACGATATGATTGTAAAGTCCCAAGAGGAATTCGATCATACGACTCACCTGCAAAAGGTTTTCGACCAGGCCAGGAAATGTAAAATACGCTTTAACCCAGAAAAATGTACCTTTGGTGTACGGGCAGGGAAGTTCCTCAGATTCTATCTCACCGAAAGGGGAATATAAGCAAACCCAGATAAATGCCAAGCACTCACAGAGTTCCCCACACCCAGGTCGAAGAAGTCCATACAATCCCTAAACGGGATGCTCACCTCCCTTTCTCGTTTCGTGGCCAAATCCGCTCAGCACGCCCTACCCTTCTTTAAACTCCTCAGGAAAGAGACCAGTTTCGAATGGACAGACGAATGCGAGCAAGCCCTAGCCCACCTTAAGCGGGCTCTGTCCGAGCCACCTGTACTTTCTCGACCAGAATGTCGGGAAACTCTATACTTATACCTCTCTGTTGCCAGCGAAGCCATCAGTCCTGCTCTCATCCGCGAACAACGGACGGGCAAAAGCTCATCTATTTCTCTAGCAAGGCCTTACAAGGGCCAGAAGTCAGGTACGCACAGATAGAGAAACTCGCCCTTGCTCTCATCACCGCCGCGATGAGGCTTAGACACTACTTCCTGGGCCATACCGTAGTTGTCCGTATGGACCAGCCCATCGGGCAGGATGCTTAAATGGTCCCTGGAGTTATCAGAATTCGACATTCATTACTAGGGCAGAAAGGCCCTCAAGGCACAAGTTCTGGCCGACTTCGTGGCAGAAATGACACTGCTACCGTCCCCGTCATGTGGAGCACATAAATGGACTGTTTACGTAGATAGGGCATCCAGCCCCTCAGGTAGCGGAGCATGTATCATCCTCGAAAATAAGAAAGGAATACTAATCGAAGTGTCACTGGTCCTGTCCTTCCTTACATCCAACAACCAAGCCAAATATGAAGCCTTCCTCGGGGGACTACGGTTGGCCAAGGACGTGGGTGCCAAGGAGGTAAAAATCTACACTGATTCCCAGCTCATAGCATCACAAGTACGGGGAGAATTTCAAGCAAAGAACGACCAGTTGGCCGAATACCTGGTGCTGGTAAAGGAAAGACTTACAAAGTTCGACGCGTGGGAAGTCCATCACATCCCCCACGAACGAAACACGCGAGCAGACACCTTATCCAAACTGGCTAGCACCAGAAAGAAAGGCGGAAATAAGTCCGTCATACAAGAGATACTCGCCCGACCTGGCATCGAGAAACCATCCCAGCTGCTCGACGTTAACATCATCGGTGACACCCATTGCTGGATGACTCCCTTATACAACTACCTCACCAAAGGGGAGCTGCCCGAGGACAGTAAAGAAGCTAGCATAACTAAATGACGAGCCTGTTCGTATGTACTAGTTAAAGATAAACTCTACCGAAGAGGAGTCTCCATCCCCATCTTGAAATGCGTTGAGGAGAGTAAGGTCCCCGAAATTCTACAAGAAATCCATGAGGGCATCAACGCGCAACACTTGGGGGGAAGATCCTTGGCACGAAAAACCTTGTGAGCAGGATATTACTGGCCAACCATGCAGCACGGCGCCAAGGAGCACGTCCAAAAGTGCGACCGATGTCAGCGTCACAGGGACATGCACTTGGCACCCCCAATGAATTGAAGACTTTATCCTCGCCATGGCCCTTCGCCTGGTGGGGGATGGACATACTCGGCCCCTTTATAATGGGGTCTTATCAAAATAAATTTCTAATCGTGGCCGTCGACTACTTTACAAAGTGGATCGAAGCCGAAGCCCTCGCCAAGATCGCAGCCTTCAACATACTTCGTTTCTACAAAAGAAATGTCCTCGCACGGTTTGGGGTGCCCCAGGCCCTCGTGACCGACAATAGAACTCAGTTCACGGACAGAAAGTTCCAAGACTTCGTCCTCAAATTAGGCACGAAGCAGTACTTTACTTTCGTCGAGCATCCCCAGACCAACGGGCAAGCAGGGGCTGCGAACAGGGTGATCCTTCGTGGTCTAAAGCGAAGGCTGGGCGAATCCAAGAAGAGATGGGTCGAGGAGCTACATAGTGTGCTCTGGGTCTACAGGACAACACCACAGTCCACCACCGGGGAAACCCTTTTTCGACTAGCCTACAGAACCGAGGCGGTGATATCGGTAGAAATCAGAGAGTCTTCCAGACGAACGGAAGCTCCACTCGACGAGGAGATGAACGACGAAGCCTTAAGAGAAGAGCTCGATCTGGTTGAAGAAATATGATCAAGAGCAGCTCTCCGCTAGGTCTCGCTGAAATAACAAATAACCTTGCGCCACGATGCTAAGGTCATAAAGCGCGACTTCCCCATTGGCAGCTTGGTCATGCGCAGAAACCAGAAAGATTCGCGCGAAGGGAAGCTGGCCGCAAACTGGGAAGGACCCTACAGGGTCAAGTCCAAAACGGGCACCAGAGCATACTACTTAGAAACTCTGGACGGAGAACCATTTTCTCGACCATGGAATGCTGAAAAGCTCAAACAATACTATAGTTAAGACTAACCACGAGGTCGGACTAACTGCCGACGAGATCACCCCGAATAGGGAGACGGCGCGGCCACAGGATCATGCCCTGGTGAAGCACAATCCATTTTACAACGCCGACCAGCTTCTGCTCATGGGACGAGCAGATCTTATGCACAACGGGGATACCTCAACCGAGCTCCGCCGTTGCCACACCAATCAGGCAGGACACCCAGCTCGCGATGGGAACATTCCAAGCCTATGTGTTTAGTACCTCAACCGAGGTCCTGGTCTCATCACTGGCAAAAACACCTTGCCTTCCTCGACGAGTTTCCCAGCCTGTCGAGCACAACAAAAACAAGTCAAGCAAACGTCGATTCAAACAAGCATACATAAATAAATGCGACAAGAAATTTCCAAACATAATGTTAATAACATTGGCTACAAGGCCGGAATAAGTCAGGGTTACATCAAAAGAGCAGCGCCCACAAAATACATATACATTCATAAATATCCTAGTCAAATTAAACGACCTCACTAACACCTTCCGGGGGAACCACCTCGCCGTTAACGACCACATTAAGAAGACCCATTCCCTCGGTCAGCAACTGGACGTCAGAATTGAGGGCCTTCACCTGCTCCAGAGCAGCGTTAAAACCAAACTCAGCTGCCCCCAGGTTGTCCTCCCCGAGGACATGGATCCTTTCGATCAGGTCCCTCCTCGTCCTTAAGGCCCTCTCATCTTCACGCGCTGCCGACGACCCCTCCAACTTTGACATCCTCGCCTTCAAGTGGGCATTCTCATCATTGACATTCTTCACCTCCTTCATTTGGGTCACTTCTTTTTGAAGCAGTATCTTGGCCTCCTGGTGACCTTGCAGCTTCTTCAGCTCATTATATATGTCGACGTTCTCGCACTCTAAGGCATTAATCCTGGACTTTGCCTTCTTGAGGTCGAAGCGATGAACTGCTTCTGCATCTCCCAAGGCCAACGCCGCTTCCAATATCTTGATCATACCTGCTGCATCCTGGCAGAGGAGCTTCCTCTGCGCCTGAGGATCAGCTGATAGAATCGGTGAGGCATCAAGATCTGGGATGACAACGGAGATCTCCTTGTCGAACATCTGCCCCTGCTGATAGCATGCGGGCAGTACAAACTTCCCTCCAGGAGAGCCACCCGAGCAGCCCGCAGGAGAGGCCCCAATATCTTCCCGCTTCCTCTTGTGGGAAGAGTCAGGAGTTGGTGGTACGGAAGTCATCCTCAGGGTAGGGCCAGCGCCGGACACGATCTTCTCTAACGTCACTTGCTGCTTGGCCGCTCCGGCTTTGGGAACCGAAGGCACCTTATTCTGGACTTTGGCTGCCTGCGACCTCATCAGACGCTCCCTCATGTCGGCCATTTTTTCTGCAAACACAAAAAGACAAAAGTTAGCAGATAGAAGAAACTTAGCAAATACGGGCACGAGAGCAAGTTATACCAAGAAGCTGGAAGGCCACG
This sequence comes from Lathyrus tuberosus, assembly GCA_022829125.1. Lineage (NCBI taxonomy): Eukaryota > Viridiplantae > Streptophyta > Magnoliopsida > Fabales > Fabaceae > Lathyrus > Lathyrus tuberosus. Next base: position 7,836,641 of record JALAZF010000278.1, on the reverse strand, counting down.
TCGTCGTTTTCACACTCGAGGAGGGCCTTAGTGTTAATATAACGACCTGCTCTTGCGGGCACCCCATCGTCCCCGAGCAGTTCTTTACCATCTCTGTCCACCACAAAGGCCGGGGTGAAGCTCTCCACATAGGCATGGAGCACACGGTATGACTCCTTGTCCGCCTCGCAGAGTTGGTAGTGCTTTACCAAGAACTGGTCGGTCCTTTATCTGAAGTGGGCGAACACCCACTCCAAGGGGAACTTAGATACGGGCTTTTCAACTTGTCGACCATCAATGGTCACCGTCTCGAGCGTAGATATAGACCTTTTGGCCGCTTCGGAGACAGGCTTGACAACCAGGAACCTGTCCTTGAAGTGTCGAACAGACTCTGAATATGGCTAGAAGAGTCCGCTCTGCTGTTTAAAGGACACCCAGCTTTGCTTCGAGCCCGTAGTTCTCCGCTGGAGTTGGAAGATGCAGAAGAACAGATCCATGGTCGCCTTGACATGTAAGTAGCGATACACTAGCTTGAAAGCACGTATGAACGCTAGTGCATTTGGGTGGAGCCGAGTGGGGCACAACTCCAAGTGACGAAAAAGGGCCTCCTGGAAGTCGGTGAAAGGCAGCCGAAACCTAGCCTCCACGAAGGCAAACTCATACATGGGGAACCGCATCCCCGAGTAAATTGAGCAGATTTTGTCATTTTCGGTCGGACAAATAGCCCTCCATTGCACGGGCGCATCCTCGGCCCAATCCTCCAGATAGGGGAACTCCCGAACCTCCTCCTCAGTAAACGTCGACTTGGTCGACAAGGGCTCGTGGGCTATCCATTGTAGGCCCCCCTCGCAACCTGGACGTTAGCATATTCGACGGCCTGCTCCGCCTCCTCTTGTGCGGCTTGGGCGTCGGGCATGACTTCTTCACGAGGATCAGCCATTTTGACCTGAAAAGCAGAGGAAGGAAAGTGAATTCGACGGATAAGTTCAAATCCACCCTTCCACCACTAGTCAAGTGAAAGGGCGAGGAAGAAGTCGAGGACAACCTCGAGCCCACTTTGACCGTGACTTAAAACGATGACAATGTCCCCCTACCACGGGGACGAGTTTCCGCAACTTAACAAAAGGACTTGAGCTCTCACAAAGCAAGCTCGTCGCGCAAAGCCAGAGCTTCGCGTCGAACAGGCCTAGTGCCTGACTACAAACCTAAAACTAATCCTAGCCAGAATCTAGGAGAATCTACACAAAAAAAAATCCAACATGCATTCCAGGTTCTTCGTGTTCTTCATGTTCTTCATAAATTTTCCAGAAATTCATGTGATCATCGAAGAACACATGAATCTTCAACCGGAGAACTCATATGTCACCGGAAAATTCATGAAGAAACCCAAAAAACGAAGAACTCCATGAGAAACGCAGAAAAGATGAACAAACTTACTTGAATATGAAGAGTTGGAGATGAAGGTGTGGACGAAAGCGATGAAGATCTACGGCGGCGAAGGTGGGCTCTGGCGAGGGGACGAATTGCAGAGCAAAAGAGGGGAGAGGAGAAATTTGTGAGAAGTGTACAAATAAATTCCTCCCCCCATTATAAGCATTTGCTCATAGGGAAGCGCAAAGGCCATCATTGCCTAGGCGGCTCTAGGTCTGAGAAAAGACTGCATGTTCAACACATGTCAAGAGAAATCTTCGTTTGGCATTCCCAAGTATAAACGTTACATGCACCAGGCCTCTTGCTATTCCGCGAGCACACCCCTTCGCTGACACACACCAAAGGTCCCCGGCATAAAAACGCCACTACGACGGGCATCTTCGCAAAAAGCGTGCTCGACAGAAAAAAAACCTTTGTACAAGATATTCTTCGAGCAACAATGGTTGGCCGGACAGATCAAATCACCATCACCGACCAGCTCAACCTTAGCGAAGGCGAAGAGAGTCTCCCCGAACGCTACTCAGATAATTGTCCACAAGGATACCTTAAGTCCTCACTCTCTACCAAAGCGAGGACTTGGGGGGCTCTTGTTCTGGACTGGCAGGCGCTGTGTCCCTAGAGGGGCAAGGCCCAACCCAATCCAGCCATTGGATAAGCCCAATAGCCTAAAACTAGCTGTTGGGCAGAAACTAGCCGTTGGGCACGTCCCCTTCACTCGCTAAGCAGTTCGCGCGACCAACTGTCTCCCCGAATCTCACGGAGATAGTTAGACCTGGTCAAAGGGCCACGCGCTTTGGCCTCCACTTGGCAACCCCTCATTGGTCGACCAGGCGCTTTGATCGCATGGGATCTCCCCATAAATACCCCCTCATTTAAGAGGGGCAGGTATTCAATATCCAATACTTGAACCCTTGTACTTGCTTTTCTCTCTTTTGACCAAACACTTACTTTGGCATCGGAGTACCTTGCAGGTACCACCCCCCTTTTTTCTCTCCTACAAGCATCATCACTTGTCCTACGCGAAGGCCACGAGATCCAGCCCGATCTGTCCCGATTAGTTATTTTGATTCCTTTCCATCCTTAAACTTCGCGGATTGATGTGATGCATTTATGTGGATTGTTTTTTACCTTTTTCATCATCCTTGATAGTATCCTTGTGTTTTTTCGACACGCGGCTTTTGGTTTTTGTTGATGGGCATCTATGATTGTGGTGTTGCTTTCTTGATGTGATGAACATGTTGCACACACTTTTGAATCATGTTGATTGGTTATTAATGCTCAACTTGCTGGACTTATAATGTGTGATCATTGTTTGCTTCTGGTTTCGTTTATGCTTGTTGTTTTGGAAAATGATTAAATTGTACAACTCTATTGAGCATGCTTATTCTTGAATTGTTAACATGACCATTGTTGCTCATTCTTGATGCTTGCAATCTCTATGCTTGATTTGCCCTGCTATGCTTGCTCATTTGCAATTGTTGCTTGCTTGTTGTATTGTTTGGGTGTTCATGAACACATGTTGCCTGACTTTTCACACCTGCTGCTCTGGATTTTAACATGTTGTCCATTATGTATTCATGTTGCCTGCTGCCTTTTACACATGTTATGTGCTGAATATGTGAGTTGTTAAATGTTGTTTGGGTGTATTTGGTGGATTTTATAGTTGTGCATTGAAGAAGCGTTGTTGCTGCTGCTGTTTTGGGTTTATTGCCTTGTCTTTTGTTTTCTTTTAGAGAATGGAGAGTCACTCAACTTCCTTATAGTTGAGATCACGACACCATTCTTTCCTTGTTGACGGAGAGTCACTCAACTTCCTTATAGTTGAGATCACGACACCCTTCTTTCCTTGTTGACGGAGAGTCACTCAACTTCCTTGGTTGAGATCACAATATCGTTCTATTTTGTGATTGTTTAGTATTATGTCTACTTGTGTTTGTTCACGTGATCCCTTAGGATTCCTAGCTCGACTTAATTTCCGATTAAGCTTGAGGTAGGGGAGACATTAGGTTTTCAATCCATGCATGATAACAATTAGGATAGTCCCTTTAAACCTTAACCTTAGGTCTATCTATTTTGCAGGCTAACATTAGGTAAAATCCCCTTCTATCTCAGCCTTAGGACCATTGTGTATGACAACATTAGGATCTAGTTTCCCCTAGTTGTTTTTCTTTTTAACCCTTTGAGTCCTTCTCTTCTCATCTCAAACAATGTTCAAAACACTTAATAAATACAACGAGTATTGTGCGCCACAATCCTTAAGTACACGGGAAGTGATAAGCGGGAGTTCCTCCTTACCTTGTCTAAGGTGTTTTGCATGCGTCCCGTCTTGGGTTGATTTGCAATGCATTCGATCCTATGTCATAGACTTTAGTGCAATACCAGTTTCAAACTAACTTAATCCACTTCTGTCTAAAAAACACAAAAAAAAGTTCAATTCTTTTTATCCTTTGGGATAGGTTTCAAATCATTTTCAGAAAAGAGCACGTTAATTCCATTCTGTCGCAAGCAGGCATCAACCCTAACTACCGGACGCGAACCTAACATCGCTCATAAAAAATACTTACCGACCCGTAGGTCAAACTACGACTACTCTGATATCCTTTTTCTCGTCTGATTGAGGATATGTAGGCACAAGACAACGATGTCTTGGCGAGCAACCTTCCCCCTTTCACCCGTAGTCTTTCGAACTACGTTGACTCTGACTTTCCCATTGCACGAGGGAATATGTAGGCCTAGGACGACGAAGTCCTATCAAGTCTCTTTTTCTCCTTTTGTTTTCAGTTTTCGTTTAGCAGTAGGCTTTAGATGACACACCCTTTGGTTAGACAACAAACGTGACTCCCATTGAGTACGATGGACGCGAGGGGGTGCTAATACCTTCCTCTCGCGTAACCGACTCCCGAACCCAGACTATGGTTACGATTACCATGTTTTTCCCTTTCTTTAGGTTTTCTTCGATCGTTTCCTTTCCCATCGTCGGGATAAATAACTTTCGGTGGCGACTCTTCTATTTTTTTTCTGCCGATTATTTTTCGCAATTGCGACAGCTGGCAACTCTGGTTCCCTATGCGAGTCAATCCTAGCGCTTGTCTGTTTCTGTTTCATTGGGTGTTTATTTCTGTGCATTATCTGTTGTATATTACTGTATTTTACCGTATTTATTGCATTTGATTATTGTTATCATATTGCTCTGCTGCTGTTGGGTGGGTTGGATCCATGAGAGATAAGTCTAATACCCAGGCTTGAGTATACACACAGGATTATAGTGGAAAGTAGTGTGGCCCGCGTAGCATCTTGGTACGTTTGGTTTACACGAAATCAACATTCAGGCGAGGTTTTCTTAGGAGATATTCTGATTTACGCATCTTGTGCATGTCAAAGTATTAACTTAGAAGGCTTACGACTCTGGAAACCGTTCATTTGGAAGTCAGTTAAGGCCTCCTCGATTGGTGATGATGCCAAACCGGAAATGGTGAACGTATCATTATTTCTCGACCTGAGAGCTTGTGATACTGAGGACCTGTTAGGATGCCGTCCAAGACTAGAACCCACAAGTGAGAAGGGATGAGTATTTACGGGTTTGCAGGAAACCTTGACCTTCAACCTACCTAGTTTTATGGTTTTCTTATCAGTGTGAACTTATCAGCCTAGTATTCTGGTATTCTAATTATCCAGTATTCTGGTATTCTGGTATTCTCTTCAGAGCAGACTCGTGAACTTACTCAGTCAGCAGCGCAGTTATTTAGAATATATGGAAGCTTCGATCCCATGTCTTTTGAATCTATAACATTACATTTTCATAAGCATCTGTGCATCATTTTGCATATCATTTCTTCAACCAGAACAACAGAGCTCATCCATCCATTGTCCATAACCGCAGTTGATTTCCCGACACTCATATTGGACTTGAGTCAGCTTTTGGAAGAATCATGAATTCAGGAGAGCAGAACCAGTTTGTGATAAAAGAGGATGTTGAATTGATGAAAAGCCAGTTGGACCAACTCGTGGAAGCTATGACAGCCATGACAAGGGGAGATGACAATATTCAGAGGACTTCAATTACTGGGAATGTCATTCCACCTCAAGTAAACAATGTTGCTCGAGCTTAGCCTGTGCGAATCCCTGTTGAGAAGCCTGCTATACAAGAGCGTCCCATCGTCTGAGATGGACATTCCTCTTCTCTTGATGCTACAGACTATCAAAGTTTTGCATTCTCTGTGCCATATTTCCAAGGGGTAGTTCCAAAGATGAGACCTAAGGACCCACAGTCTGTTAAGTTTATGGAAATATACGGTGTGTTGGACGAGAAGCTTAAAGCCCTGAAGGGCCGTGATGCTCTTGATCTGAATGCTTCAAGCATGTGTTTGGTACCCGACCTTGTAATGCCTCCAAAGTTCAAGACACTGAAGTTTGAGAAATACATAGGGGATAGTTGTCCAAAGCAACATTTGGTGATGTTTTATAGAAGAATGACCTCATATGTCCGCAACGACAAGCTTATGATTCACTGTTTCTAGGACAGTCTAAGTGAGGCATCACTGAGTTGGTATATGCAGTTGGAGAGTGGTTGCATCCAGTCATCGTCATACCTAGCCAACACCTTTGTGAATCAATACAGATATAATTTTGACATGGCTCTCAGCCGCATGCACTTGCAAGGCTTATCTCAAGCGGATAATGAATCATTCAGAGGGTATGCTCAGAGATGGAGAGAGTTAGCTGCTCGTGTTCAACCCCCACTCTTGGATAGGGAATTGGTTGACCTGTTCATGGGTACTTTGCAAGATCCATACTTGGATAAGATGATTGGCAATGGGGCATCAAACTTCTCTGACTTGGTAATAATTGGAGAACGCATCGAGAGCGGCATCAAGATTGGAAAAATCTGAGAGGTCTCGAATTTCCCAGCTAGTGAAAGTGAATCAGTTGTAAGTTCTCAAGAAGAATGGGAGGAAGAAAGTAATTCCATCTGGGTACATTCGCCACATCATCCTCAATATTTAGGCAATTCAACTGTTCAGAGTCAATAATCTCTTGGGCCTCCGTATCAGATACCGTTCTTTCCACATGGACAATATTCTTCTCCAAATCAGGGATCTTCACCGAGTCAATGGTCATATTGCCATCAACCACGTCGGCACGCCCAACAAAGGCCAAGGAAGCCAGAGAGACATTTTACTCTATTGCCAATGTTATATAGTCAGGTATTGCCGGATTTAATCAGAGGTGGAATGATAGTGCCAAAGGAGATAGATCTAGTGATTCCTCCATACCCACCCACCAGGTTTTGATGCCAATGCCCGATGTGATTACCATGCTGGGGAACGGGGGCATTCAACTGAAGACTGCAAGGTGCTCAAAATCAAGGTTCAGACACTTCTTGACTCCAATATGTTCTCATTCATGCCTCAGGGTATTCAGATCAACAATTCTCCTTCATCCAGTCATGTGGGTTCATCGGTCCATGTTATGGAAGAAGCCACCGAGAGCAGTTGTGCAGATGATTATCAGACTGACTTCGACGAGCAATTCTGAAGATGGATAGCTCAGTAACAAATCAAGATTGGAAAGCCCAGTTCCCCGAAGTTGGCAATCTTTTATATCATGTTATTTCTTTGCATTTGTAGTTTCTTTTCTGTTAAAGTGCAAACTCATTTGTAAAACTTGTTTGTTTTCGATTGATAACGATAATGAAATGAATATGCATGTTTTGATTAAATCCATTCGTGTTCACTAATACTTTTTTTATCATTATCAAGTGTTTGTTTAAGAAAAGTCCGAGGGAGGATGACGAAATTGAAAGAGGCAAAACTTCTTATTGTATACTTTTGAAATAAAACCCTGCTAATGATGTACATGCATTGTTTTAGCTCCCCAAACACCGGAGACATAAGGAAGATAATCCCTTGTCAACCCCGTTGAGCCTAGAAGTAGGAGTTTCTTTATGAAAACGAAAAACCCTCAATCTTAACCTGGGGCAGGGTAGGTGTCAGTTAATTTGACCGTGCATTTAAATTTCAAAAAGAGGAGTGTTCCCATTCGAGGATCAACCACATCTTATCCCTCATCAACCAAGAAACGAGGCAGTTACAACCATTTTAGACAAGTCAGACAAGCCAATGTCACACGATTTGAAAAAAAAAATGAAAAAAAAAAAGAATCAAAAGAAAAGGAAAAAGAAAAAGAAAGAAAGCCCGCTAAGTCGATAACTTGAAAACAAGTGACTTAGGTAAAAGTTAGGGCATCCAGCTGGACATCAAAATCGACAAGAATTTAAAAGAATCAGTCCAGGAAAAATGAGGGAAATAAAAAACAAACAGAAAAAGGCGAAATGAACCAAAGGAAAATCCTCAATAAAGAGCAATTCGTGTGACTACAAAACACCAAAGACAAAGAAGTGACTGCCACTCCGAAAACCTCGTGGGTCCATTAACGGTTACTCATCACAAAATCTTTTTGAAAGGTGAGCATTTATGCTGAATTAGCTGAACGTAGACTGGAGAATATCAAGGAGAATGGGTGGGTACAAACAAATTTTGAGCCATAAATATTTTTTTCTTAAACCGTGAACCAGGCCACATTACAACCCTCAAAAGTCCTAATTGAAGTAGGGTTTATTCTGAAGGCGTACTTCAATGAGATAGCGTTCCTGACTCCCATGAGTTGTGTTAAAAGACTTTTGTTGGTATTGCATGTGCAGGATTCCTATCATTCAAAAAATTATAAATGTCGTAACTAGTGACTCATTAACATGTGTGTTGCATTATAATTATCGTTCTCATGATAAACATTTTTGCTTGCATACATGTGCTTAAGCAGCAAGGAAGCTTACATAATGAATGTCAGGTGAGAAGCTTGATCCTGCCATGTTGAGATGCTTGAAAATTCTAAAAGGAGAGTCATATCGAGGGGCACATTGCCAAAAGGCTTTGTGGAGCATGAGCTTCCCCAGTAAGTCGTGATAAGAGTAGCCAATCTGGGACAGTCACGTCGAGAAATCTCTCCAAAATTCTGCCAATCTGGGGAAATCACGTTAAGATTCAGTAAATCTCTTGAAGATCAGCCAGTAAGAGGCAAATTCACTTCAAGGCTCGTATCGAGGCAGGCCACTTCAAGAGCATGAGAAGTTATCCTCTCTAGAAAACGGTTAATTAAAAGCACCTCTTCGAGATTTAGAATACTGGGGCAGAATATTTCAAGTCATTACGAATCCTCACGAGGCAAACTCCTTCATAGATTATGCAGTCTGGGGCAGTTACGTCGAGATCAGATAAATCTCTCCAAGAGTTTGAAGACCCTGGGGCATTTTGAATGCCAGGTTTTTTGTAAAATCCTCTTGAGACGATTCCTCCCAGTAGACCATGTGGTCTGAGACATGTGGAGAGCTAAAAGAGCCATTGTTTGCTTATGATAATCAGCATGAGGTTGATCAGCAGAAGCGTGAAGTGCCAAAGTAGTTTCTAGTATGGGGTTGCTCTTCCTCGGCAAGGTTCCAGAAGGTATCTTTTCCCAGCGAGGTGTTAGAATCACTATTCGTCCCCAGTAGAGATGGCTGAAGTTTACATTCGGCTGAGCATTATGAAGATTGTGAACCCTATCAAGAGTTTAGGAGTTCGCTCACCCTAGCCAGGTTGGTGAAGTTTATTGCTCTTCAGCAAGAGTTCATATTCCCTGTACAAGTTAAGAGTGTTGGGTCTGTGCTTCCCAAGTTTGTGGTAAAGTGGTTTCCGTCTCCCCAACGGAGTAAGAGTAGAACGTAGGTTTCCAACAAAGGATTAAGTCCAATGTTGTCCCCTAGTAGAGCTGATATCGTTAATCGTCGTTTCCCAAGCAGATTTGTTGGTGGTGGTTGGTATTCCCCAGCAGGTCAAAGGCCAATTGTCATTGATACTTCTCTTCAGCAGATTCCTGGGATGTTTCCCCAGCAGATATTTGTTATTCTTACTTTCCTGCAGAATGGGGGTTTGGTTGGGTTCTCGAGCAGAGTTTATGACCCTGGAGACAGTTCAGTTTGTTATCCCCAACGGAGTGGGCCTCGTCTCTTCCACGTTTATTTGGCTAGAATAACCATGTCGCATATAAAACATTCTGTTGTTTGTTAAGTGTTTGCAAGATGACACAAGATCTTCTCCCCAATAGAGTTTCTCTATAGCATGGAAGATCTAGCATCCTCAGTAGAGCATTAGGAAATTCACTCTCCCCAGCAGAAGTACAGAGGATTGTGTTCCCCAGTCAGATTGGTTTATTACTCCCCGACGAGTGTTGAGAAGTCGACTGTCCCAGACAGGATAATGTGGCATCTCCAGTGGGAGACTATTTGGATATCATTCCATGGCAGAGATTTTGTATTCCCCACAGTTTCGTGGTGTCTACTTTTCTCATTGGGTCAGGAAGTGTAATTTCGCCAGCAACAGAGTGCTCTTATCCCCACCAGGGTAAGGTTAAAATCATTTCCTCCAGCAGGTTAAGTCCAGTGATACTCCCCGACGGGTTTAGTATTATTGACTTTAATTCCCAAGCAGAGTTTGGTATTGATTCTCTCGACATGTAGATCAACAGTTGTAGACATCCCTGGCAGATTCTAAGTCCAATGGTTTTTGGCACTGTTCCGCATCAAATCTTTGGGTTTTATCTTCGGCGGTTGTTATTCATGATTCTCAGCGTAGGGGAGGTTCTCTTCGGGTTTTATCTTCAACAGAGGTTTTGATCAGGATGGCCGTTCAATTGGTCTTTCTCAGCATGGTTTGTGACCCTGAAGACAATTTAGTTTGTCATCCCCAGTGGAGTTGCCTTCGTATTTTCAACATTTATTTTACTGAGGGACCTCTTTTGCATATCATATGCATCTTTGCATTGCATCCTCCAAATGCGTAGCATTTCCATTTCGTATGGAGCATTACGCCATAGAAAAATTCAAACATATGCATTCGGAGCATAAGCCGATTTGATTTTATCTTTGCCAAACGTTTCCCCAACAGAGAGTGGCATAACTCAGGAGATTTTGTCTTACTTTATTCCCAGTGAAGTTGCCGATGGATTCGTTAATTCTGCTTGTACCCCTGCAGAGTTGTCTGTTTAAACATCTATTTGCCCCAGTGGAGTCTAGTTCCTGTATATCTTTGTTTATCCCAACTCTTGGTTGGCACCCAGTGAGTATTTTCTTTCCTAACTCTTGGTTAGTATTCTTCGTTGTGAGTTCGCCTTTGGTCGGTGTTCTCATTATCCTAACTCTTGGTTAGTATCCTTTATCCTAACTCTTGGTTAGTATTCTTCGTTGTGAGTTCTCCTTTGGTTGGCGTTCTCGTTATCCTAACTCTTGGTTAGTATCCTTTATCCTAACTCTTGGTTAGTATCTTTTATCCTAACTCTTGGTTAGTATTCTTCGTTTTATGAGTTCGCCTTTGGTCGGCGTTCTCGTTATCCTAACTCTTGGTTAACATCCTTTATCCTAACTCTTGGTTAGTATCTTTTATCCTAACTCTTGGTTAGTATTCTTTGTTTTGTGAGTTCGCCTTTGATCGGCGTTCTCGTCATCCTAACTCTTGGTTAGTATCCTTTATCCTAACTCTTGGTTAGTATCTTTTATCCTAACTCTTGGTTAGTATTCTTTGTTTTGTGAGTTTGCCTTTGGTCGGCGTTCTCGTCATCCTAACTCTTGGTTAGTATCCTTTATCCTAACTCTTTGTTAGTATCTTTTATCCTAACTCTTGGTTAGTATTCTTCGTTGCGAGTTCGCCTTTGGTCGGCGTTCTCGTCATCCTAACTCTTGGTTAGTACCCGTTATCCTAACTCTTGGTTAGTATCTTCTTTCCCGACTCTTGGTTGGTATCTTTCGTTGTGAATTTGCCTTCGGTCGGCGTCTTGGTTATCCTAACTCTTGGTTAGTATCTTCTTTCCCGAATCTTGGTTGGTATCTTTCGTTGTGAATTCGCCTTCGGTCGGCGTCTTGGTTATCTTAACTCTTGGTTAGTATCCTCTTTCCCAACTTTTGGTTGGCAATCGTCGGTTTTATCTCAACTTTTGGTTGATACCCTTTGTGAGCTCGCCTTCGGTCGGCAGCCTCGTTACTAATTGTTGATTAGTGTCCCGTATCCCAACTCTTGGTTGGTAATTTGTCTTTTATCCCAGATTATGATAGATATCCTATCCTTTATTCCAACTTTTGGTCGGTATTCTTCGTTTCGAGTTCGCTCTTTGTCCCAACTCTTGGTTGGCATCTTTGGTTGACGAACCTGTCATCTTTCACTATTTCAACTTTTTGTTGGTATCCTCTAGCTTTGAGCCTCCTTTGGATGGCAATCATTTTTATCACATATTTCCCCATGGGTTGCAAATTTCCGGGTTCTTTTGGTATTCAATCTCCGTGTACCCTGAATGTATGAAAGCCGTTGGTATCACTCCTTCAAATCTAGGTAGATTGAATAGGGGCAGCTGTAGCACCCCAAAATTTTCCCTTTCGTTTCTAACCCTAACTGGTTTATGCTTCATTTCATTTTGCATCATTGCGCATATCATTGCATGGGTTTTCTGCGACATGGGATCAATGTGTTTTCCAGCAGCTCATGGGTTATTTCAGCAATGTACAAAGCTTAACGGATAGTTTTCAAAGTCCTTTCGAGCATTTATTTTTCTCACTGGATGATTTGACTGTTAAAGGCTCCGACATTTTCTTTTATTCAGAGGCTTAGAACCAAACAGTTATTTTTTTCAGCAGGTTATTTCAAGTGCGAAAAGAAATTCACAACATATTTCAGTGGCAATATCAAATGACAAGTTTCAGGGGCCTAACGTGGCTCAGAACAGGTGGAAACGGGTGATTCTTCATGATTCCCTCCAAAAGGCGCCAAAATTCAAATTTCCCTTGTGTTAATCGATTAACACATTTTGCACTGAAAATGGTTAATCGATTAACCAAGGCAAAATTTGCCTAGATACTGCATTTTTTCAGCGCTGCAGCTTGGAGTCAATTTCAATCATCAATTCAATATTTCACACCAGTAGAGGGATCTAGAAGTGGTTTCAATTTGATTTATTTTCCAATTAATTCAAATTCCCTCCAATTTCCAAACATTTCCTTTCCTAATTCCACTCCTAATTTCCATTCCAAACACTAACCCACACTCTAAACCATATTTTGATTCCTAACCTAGGGGTTATTTAAATCAAATTGCTCCAAACCTCACTCATACATTCTCATTTTCACCCTCATTTTCAGAATTTTCTCTCAATTCTCTCTCACTTTTTCATTCTCCATCTTCATCTTCAACCTCTCACCAAAGCTCCATATTCATAGATTCACAAATTCTTCATTGGAATTTGTGAATTCTTGAGCTAAACCTCCATCACATCCTCATTCTTGGTTCAATTCTGCAGTAGCAACTGGTTTGAACTCAGGTTCAAGCTTTTGGAATCACTTCTTGGAGAGCTTTTGCTTATTTGTGGATTATTGCCTTCAAGTGTTCTTGATAAAGCTTCATAGATCTTTGGATTTCTTGCTTCGATTCATCAATTTTTGTTTGCAACACTTACCAAAGCAATTCTCAGCTTTGTAGGTTGGTTTTTCTTAGATCTATGCTTGATCTAGCTTAATTTCAACTTATGCAATGTAGATCCATGGTTGTTAACATGTTTTGATCCATTTGCTTGAATTTGATTGTTGATGTTGATGATTGTTGGATCTAATTGATGTTTGATTGTTGTAATTCAATGTAATTTTCGTGCATATTTGATTGATTGATCATTTGGATGCTTGAACAATTGTTTTGTTGTTGAAAAAGTGCTTTTCAAACTTGTTTTTTTGCTGCTGGAACAGGGTTAATCGATTAACCAATTACAGTTCAAATTGGTTAATCGATTAACTAGTGTAAATTTTGCTGAATTTGAGCTTTTAATCGATTAACCAATTTGAACTGTAAATGGTTAATCGATTAACACTAATGCAAAAGGTGTTTTTTGTGCATTTTCAAGGTTGTTTTGATTCTCTTCCATCCTTAAACTTCGTGGATTGATGTGACACATTTATGTGGATTACTTTGACCTTTTTCATCATCCTTGATAGTATCCTTGTGTTTTTCCGACACGCGACTTTTGGTTTTTGTTGATGGCCATCTATGATTGTGGTGTTGCTTTCTTGATGTGATGAACATGTTGCACACACTTTTGAATCATGTTGATTGGTTATTAATGCTCAACTTGCAGGACTTATAATGCGTGATCATTGTTTTCTTTCGGTTTCGTTTATGCTTGTTGTTTGGGAAAATGATTAAATTGTGCAACTCTATTGAGCATGCTTATTCTTAAATTGTTAACATGACCATTGTTGCTCATTCTTGATGCTTGCAATCTCTATGTTTGATTTGTCCTGCTATGCTTGCTCATTTGCAATTGTTGCTTGCTTGTTGTATTGTTTGAGTGTTCATGAACGCATGTTGTAATGCCCCAGTTTTTGTCAGTTTTAGTCTGTTTTATTTATTTGAGTCGTTTTTTATTATTCTATTATTATTTTATTTTATTTCTGACTTTTATCTGAAAATATGTTATTTTTAGTCGAGATTATATTTTATCGGGTTTTGGGAGCGTTTGCGAGATATTTGGGTGTAGGGGTATTTTGGACGTTTTGATTTATTTGGGTAAGTTAAGAATAGAAAGAAAAAGAGAGAAAAATAGTAAGAGGAGAAAAGAAGAGAAGAGAAGAGAAAAGAAGAAAAGAGAGAAAAACTCGAGAAAGAAGAAATCAATCAACCGATTTTTCTACGTGCTATTTAATCGGGTAAGGGTGCGAAACTCGATTATGCTATGTTTGTGTATGATTATGTATGTGTTTGCTTGGATGTTTCTTGTCTTTCCATGGCTTTTGAGTTCTAGGTCGAAAATGATAAAATGATTAGGAATCGATGTTTGCGCGGTCGGAAATCGATATAATTTGCGTTGTATGATCACCATGTGTTTATGAGTCATTGCTGATAATTGTTTTGGTGTTGGAATTGATTTGGAATGAAAAAAGAGGTTTTTGGAGGTTTTTGGATAGTGTAACCCGTAACAGCATTTTTCTGGTTCTGGTGTGATTCGCCAGGCGAATTTGGGATTCGCCAGGCGAATTGAGTACCGCCACTAGCTCGCCAGGCGAACTGCTGGCGAATGGGATTCGCCAGGCGAATTCGTAAGTCGCCAGGCGAAATAGGAATTACAGAAAGGGGGTAGCTTCTGTAACTCTTGGTTTTTCTTCTAATTGGTGATTCGCCACTGGCTCGCCAGGCGAACTGCTGGCGAATGGGATTCGCTAGGCGAAATCCATGGCGAATGGGAATTCGCCAGGCGAATTTGGCTGTATCTCAATAAATTCTTTTCTTTGAAAAATTCATAACTTTTGATCTGTGGTTCGGTTTGAGGCGTGGTTTGATGCGTTAGAAAGCTCATAAAATGTACTTTATATTGATGATGGTTTTGAGAATTGTTGTCCGATTATATTATGTCAGAAATTAGAAAATGTGTTGTTTTGTTGTCGACTTTTGCCGTTTAATTGTGTGAACTTGATGTGTATGTGCAATATGTTGTTGGTGTGGATATTTTATGACTTGTGTACTGTTGAGTGATGAAATTGCATGAAATACATATCGTAATGATGATTGGTGGCCTTACGGCAAGAAATTGCAATGTGTTGTAATTGTTGAGTTATGCATGATTATGGATGAGTAAATGTGTGCATATGAATGTTATGAGTCATTATATGCCAAGCATCATAATAAGCATATTGTGAAGTCGAGTGCCATGAGGGTATGAGCGACGGATAGATTCCAATGGGAATCCGCTATAACATCGTGAGCCTTAAAAATAAGAGGACCTAAAGTGATTTGATATATCATGAGCCTTAAAAATAAGAGGACCGAAAGCGATGGTTATAGACGATCGTGTGCCCTTGTGGTGTGTGAGCGATCGGATTGTGAACCTTATACAAAGAGGACCGAAAGCAATCCATAAACGTCGTGAGCCTTATACAAAGAGGACCGAAAGCGATGGGGAACATCGTATGCCCGACGAGGAGTTACACTAAGTAACGAGCGATGGTTCCAATAGTTCCTGAGTGAACTGGTTCTGAGATGTGATGAGTCGGTACCGCATGTGCATTGCATGGAGTCGTTGTGTCAGTCTCTGTGCATTTGCATAAATCATGGATTAATTGTGTATGGAATTGTGAATGTGACTGATGAGATGAAATATGTATATTTATGTGGTTGATGAGAGTATTGTATATGATCGATATGCATCGGCGACGTATATATAGAATATGTGTTGTATTTGATTGTGGTGCAATTGTGGTGAAAATATTTTATATGTGCATTTTGTGTTAATATATGATTATATGCAACTGTGTTATGATTGTGTTTCTCACCCTTCTGCTGTTTTATAATGCTCTATGAGGCATTGCAGATTAGAGTTGCTGGAGGTCTTTTTGTGAAGCTTTGCGTCTTCATTCTTTTGTCGGTCGGCTCTGATATGTGACGCCGGGTAGTTAGGGTGGCCGTTTGTGATTAGTTTATATTATGTATATGTATCTGTTGAATTGTACATGTATGGTTGTATATGACAAACAAACTTTCATGATATATATATATATATATATATATATATATATATATATATGAGATTCAGTTGCAGATTTTCCGCTATTATTCTGTTTCTGATTCGTGGGTGTATTACTACCTGAATTGTTGCATATCTGTATGAGCAGGTGTTGTATGTTTGTTTCAAATTGATGTGGCGTCTCCGGTCTATGACGTGCATGTTTTAATTATACTCTGATGAAATTTTAAATTTTCTTTTACCGCTTTAATAGCTTGGGGGGTATAGATTGGGGGTGTTACATTAAGTGGTATCAGAGCCAGTCCGTGTCAGTTTGTGTCAGTCCTTGTTGTCTTTGTGGTTAGGTGAGCTATTTGTTTAACCATAGTTGTTGTTATTGGAAATGAACAGAATATGGCTGGAAGGAACGATGCTGCTTTAGCTACTGCGATGCAGGCTATGGCTCGGGCTGTGCAGGGTGCACCGAATGCTGCTGGCAATGATGAGTTTTGGAAGAATAAACCACCTGTCTTCAAAGGGAGATATGATCCTGATGGTCCACAAATTTGGTTGAAAGAGATTGAAAGGATTTTCCGAGTGATGGATTATGATGAGGATCAGAAGGTGAGACTAGGTACTCACATATTGCTGGAAGAAGCTGATGATTGGTGGGTTGGTACTCGTCATGTGTTGGAAGCTGCAGCGGAGGAGGAGGAAGAGATCACTTGGGAGTTGTTTAGCCGGGAGTTCTTGAGGAAGTATTTTCCCAAAGATGTCAGAGGGAAGAAAGAGATAGAATTCTTGGAATTGAAACAAGGTAGTATGTCTGTTGTAGAGTATATTGCTAAGTTTGTTGAGCTGGTGCAGTTTTATCCACATTATGCGGAGGCGACTGCGGAATTCTCTAAGTGTGTTAAGTTTGAAAGTGGGTTGCATCCTGAGATTAAACAGGCTATTGGTTATCAGAGGATTCGAAGGTTTGCAGACTTGGTGGATTGTTGCAGGATTTATGAGGAGGATAGTAAGGCTCGTTCTACTCACTATAAGAGTATGACCGACCGGAAAGGGAAGCAACAGGTTCGTGGTGGTCCTTATGTGACACCAGCTGATAAAGGTAGGAAAAGGGGTGCTTTTGATCGAAGGTCAAGTGGGGGAGGAATGTCTAGTCCTCTTAGGTGTTTTAGATGTGGTGATGTGGGACATCGTCAGTCTGAGTGTAGGAAGGATTTGAGGAAGTGTTCTAATTGCGGCGGTGTAGGACATGTGGTTGCTGATTGTGCAAGGAAGAATGTGTTGGTATGTTTCAACTGTGGCGAACCTGGTCACATTAGTACCAAGTGTCCAAAACCGAAGAAGGCTCCCGTTAGTGGGAAAGTCTTTGCGTTGTCAGGGACTCAGACTTCAAGTGCAGATCGTCTGATTCGAGGTACTTGTTTTATTAATAGTATGCCCTTAATTGCTATTATTGATACTGGAGCGACTCATTCGTTTATTTCGTCTGAGCGCGCGAAGCGTTTGAATCTTGTGTTGTCTTTAATAGATGGTGAGATGGTTATTGATACGCCAGCAATGGGTTCAGTAACTACTTTGTTGGTTTGTTTGAGTTGTCCTTTGACCATTTATGGTAAAGATTTTGAGATGGATTTAGTGTGTTTGCCGTTGGAGGATTTAGAGGTGGTTTTGGGAATGAATTGGTTGCAATTCAATCGGGTTCATATTGATTGTTATCATAAGCTAGTAAGGTTTCCTTCTCTTGAGGAAGACGGAGACTCGAGTTTCTTATCTACCAAAGAGTTGAAGAAACTTTTGGCGGAGGAAGCTCAGTTGTTCGGGTTGTTTGCATCTTTGACCGTGGCTAGTCAAGTGTCGCTGGATGTGTTTCCTGTTGTGTGTGAATTTCCTGAAGTGTTTCCTGAGGATATTTCAGATGTGCCGCCAGAGAGAGAGGTGGAGTTTTCTATAGATCTAGTTCCTGGTACTAGACCTGTGTCTATGGCACCTTATAGAATGTCGGCATCTGAGTTGGTTGAGTTGAAAAAGCAATTGAATGAGTTGTTGGAGAAGAGGTTTGTGAGGCCAAGTGTTTCTCCTTGGGGTGCTCCAGTTTTGTTGGTGAAAAAGAAAGATGGAAGTATGCGATTGTGTATTGATTATCGTCAGTTGAATAAGGTGACGATTAAGAATAAGTATCCTCTTCCAAGGATTGATGATCTGATGGATCAGTTGGTTGGTGCTTGTGTGTTTAGTAAGATTGATTTGAGATCGGGGTATCATCAGATAAGGGTGAAAGAGGAAGATATTCAGAAGACGGCTTTTAGGACACGATACAGTCATTATGAATATTCGGTGATGCCGTTCGGGGTTTCTAATGCGCCAGGTGTGTTTATGGAATACATGAATCGTATTTTTCACGAGCATTTGGATCGTTTTGTTGTTGTGTTTATTGATGATATTTTAATCTATTCTAAGTCTCGGGAGGAGCACGCGGAGCATTTGCGTATTGTTTTGCAGGTTTTGAAGGAAAGGAAACTTTTTGCAAAATTGTCCAAGTGTGAGTTCTGGTTGTTGGAAGTGAGTTTTCTTGGACACTTAATTTCAGGTAATGGTATTTCTGTGGATCCATCTAAAGTAGAAGCAGTTCTACAATGGGAGTCTCTGAGATCTGTTACTGAAATTCGAAGCTTTTTGGGTTTGGCTGGTTATTATCGGAGGTTTATTGAAGGTTTTTCTAAGTTTGTACTTCCATTGACCCAGTTGACTTGTAAAGGGCAAGCGTTCATTTCGGATATTCGGTGTGAGGAGAGTTTTAGTGAGCTGAAAAGAAGATTGACGACAGCTCCGATTTTGATTTTACCAGATCCAAATGAACTATTCGTGGTTTATTGTGATGCGTCTTTGATTGGCCTAGGTGGTGTGCTGATGCAGGAAGGTAAGGTTGTGGCTTACGCTTCAAGGCAATTGAGAGTGCATGAGAAAAATTATCCTACTCATGATCTTGAGTTAGCGGCTGTGGTTTTTGTGTTAAAGATTTGGAGGCATTATCTCTACGGTGCAAGGTTCGAAGTCTTTAGTGATCATAAAAGCTTGAAATATTTGTTTGATCAGAAGGAGTTAAATATGAGGCAGCGTAGATGGTTGGAATTCTTGAAGGACTACGATTTTGGCTTGAATTACCATCCTGGTAAAGCTAATGTGGTAGCTGATGCGTTGAGTCGGAAATCATTGCATATGTCAGCTTTAATGGTTAAGGAGTGGGAACTTTTGGAATTGTTTAGAGACTTGAGTTTGGTATGTGAAGTGACTTCGGATAGTGTGAGGCTGGGTATGCTGAAGGTTACTAATGATTTTCTGATGACGGTAAGTGAGAAACAGAAGTTGGATGTGAAATTTGTGGATTTGATGTTGGTTGACGGAAAAGATGCGAGTAGTGATTTTGAAGTGGATGTTAATGGTGTTTTGAGGTTCCGTGGCCGAATTTGTATTCCTGATGATTCGGAGTTGAAAAGGATGATTTTGGAGGAAGGACACTGGAGTAATTTGAGTATACATCCGGGAGCGAATAAGATGTACCAAGATTTGAAGAAGATTTTCTGGTGGTCTGGATTGAAAAGAGATGTGGCTCAGTTTGTGTATGCGTGTTTGACTTGTCAGAAGTCGAAAGTTGAACATTTGAGGCCTAGTGGTTTGTTGCAACCGTTGAATATTCCGGAGTGGAAATGGGATAACATTTCGATGGATTTTGTAACGGGATTGCCAAAAACTCAGAGAGGGCATAATGCTATTTGGGTGGTTGTAGATAGACTGACTAAATTGGCTCATTTCATTCCGATTGATATTAGTTTTTCTTTGGAGCGGTTAGCTAAGATTTACATCAGTGTGATTGTGAAGTTGCATGGGGTTCCGTTAAGTATTGTTTCTGATCGAAATCCAAGGTTTACCTCGAGATTTTGGGAAAGTTTACATAAGGCTTTGGGTTCTAAATTGAGATTGAGTTCGGCTTATCATCTGTAGACGGATGGTCAGACAGAGAGGACGATTCAGTCGTTGGAAGATTTGTTGCGAGCGTGTGTTCTTGAACAAGGTGGTATGTGGGATAGTTATCTTGCATTGATTGAATTCACGTATAACAACAGTTTTCATTCTAGTATTGGAATGGCGCCGTTTGAAGCATTATATGGACGAAGGTGTCGAACACCGTTGTGTTGGCACGAATCTGGTGAGAGAACGGTGGTAGGACCGGAGTTGGTGCAGCAGACTACAGATAAGGTGAAGTTTATTCGTGAGAAGATGAAAGCTTCTCAGAGTAGACAAAAGAGTTATCATGATCGGAGACGGAAAGATCTTGAGTTTCAAGAGGGCGACCATGTATTTTTGAGGGTTACGCCGGTAACGGGTGTTGGTCGTGCATTGAAATCGAAGAAACTTACTTCTCGGTTTATTGGTCCTTACCAGATATCCGCGAGAGTTGGTACTGTGGCGTATCGGGTGGCGTTGCCGCCGAATCTGTCGAATTTGCACAATGTGTTTCATGTTTCACAGTTGCGGAAGTATGTTCCGGATCCATCACATGTGATTCCGATGGATGAGGTTGAGGTAAGGGAGAACCTTACGGTTAAGGCTTTACCAGTTAGGATTTTGGATCGCGAAGTGAAGTGATTGAGGGGCAATGATATTGCACTGGTGAAGGTAGCGTGGGGAGGCGCTGCTGAGGGCAATTTGACTTGGGAGTTGGAGAGTCGGATGTGGGAGTCGTATCCAGAGTTGTTCGTCTCAGGTATATTTTCGAGGACGAAAATTTCTAAGTGGGGGAGAGTTGTAACGCCCCAGTTTTTGTCAGTTTTAGTCTGTTTTATTTATTTGAGTCGTTTTTTATTATTCTATTATTATATTATTTTATTTCTGACTTTTATCTGAAAATATGTTATTTTTAGTCGAGATTATATTTTATCGGGTTTTGGGAGCGTTTGCGAGATATTTGGGTGTAGGGGTATTTTGGGCGTTTTGATTTATTTGGTTAAGTTAAGAATAGAAAGAAAAAGAGAGAAAAATAGTAAGAAGAGAAAAGAAGAGAAGAGAAGAGAAAAGAAGAAAAGAGAGAAAAACTTGAGAAAGAAGAAATCAATCAACTGATTTTTTTACGCGCTATTTAATCGGGTAAGGGTGCGAAACTCGATTATGCTATGTTTGTGTATGATTATGTATGTGTTTGCATGGATGTTTCTTGTCTTTCCATGGCTTTTGAGTTCTAGGTCGAAAATGATAAAATGATTAGGAATCGATGTTTGTGCGGTCGGAAATCGATATAATTTGCGTTGTATGATCACCATGTGTTTATGAGTCATTGCTGATAATTATTTTGGTGTTGGAATTGATTTGGAATGAAAAATGAGGTTTTTTGAGGTTTTTGGATAGTGTAACCCGTAACAGCATTTTTTTGGTTCTGGTGTGATTCGCCAGGCGAATTTGGGATTCGCCAGGCGAATTGAGTATCGCCACTAGCTCTCCAGGTGAACTGCTGGCGAATGGGATTCGCCAGGCGAATTCGTAAGTCGCCAGGTGAAATAGGAATTACAGAAAGGGGATAGCTTCTGTAACTCTTGGTTTTTCTTCTAATTGGTGATTCGCCACTGGCTCGCCAGGCGAACTGCTGGCGAATGGGATTCGCTAGGCGAAATCCATGGCGAATGGGAATTCGCCAGGCGAATTTGGCTGTATCTCAATAAATTCTTTTCTTTGAAAAATTCATAACTTTTGATCTGTGGTTCGGTTTGAGGCGTGGTTTGATGCGTTAGAAAGCTCATAAAATGTACTTTATATTGATGATGGTTTTGAGAATTGTTGTCCGATTATATTATGTCAGAAATTAGAAAATGTGTTGTTTTGTTGTCGACTTTTGCTGCTTAATTGTGTGAACTTGATGTGTATGTGCAATATGTTGTTGGTGTGGATATTTTATGACTTGTGTACTGTTGAGTGATGAAATTGCATGAAATACATATCGTAATGATGATTGGTGGCCTTACGGCAAGAAATTGCAATGTGTTGTAATTGTTGAGTTATGCATGATTATGGATGAGTAAATGTGTGCATATAAATGTTATGAGTCATTGCATGCCAAGTATCATAATAAGCATATTGTGAAGTCTAGTGCCATGAGGGTACGAGCGACGGATAGATTCCAATGGGAATCCGCTATAACATCGTGAGCCTTAAAAATAAGAGGACCTAAAGCGATTTGATATATCGTGAGCCTTAAAAATAAGAGGACCGAAAGCGATGGTTATAGACGATCGTGTGCCCTTGTGGGGTGTGAGCGATCGGATTGTGAGCCTTATACAAAGAGGACCGAAAGCAATCCATAAACGTCATAAGCCTTATACAAAGAGGACCGAAAGCGACGGGGAACATCGTATGCCCGACGAGGAGTTACACTAAGTAACGAGCGATGGTTCCAATAGTTCCTGAGTGAACTGGTTCTGAGATGTGATGAGTCGGTACCGCATGTGCATTGCATGGAGTCGTTGTGTCGGTCTCTGTGCATTTGCATAAATCATGGATTAATTGTGTATGGAATTGTGAATGTGATTGATGAGATGAAATATGTATATTTATGTGGTTGATGAGAGTATTGTATACGATCGATATGCATCGGCGACGTATATATAGAATATGTGTTGTATTTGATTGTGGTGCAATTGTGGTGAAAATATTTTATATGTGCATTTTGTGTTAATATATGATTATATGCAACTGTGTTATGATTGTGTTTCTCACCCTTCTGCTGTTTTATAATGCTCTATGAGGCATTGCAGATTAGAGTTGCTGGAGGTCTTTTTGTGAAGCTTTGCGTCTTCATTCTTTTGTCGGTCGGCTCTGATATGTGACGCCGGGTAGTTAGGGTGGCCGTTTGTGATTAGTTTATATTATGTATATGTATCTGTTGAATTATACATGTATGGTTGTATATGACAAACAAACTTTCATGATATATATATATATATATATATATATATATATATATATATATATATATATATATATATATATATATGAGATTCAGTTGCAGATTTTCCGCTATTATTCTGTTTCTGATTCGTGGGTGTATTACTACCTGAATTGTTGCATATCTGTATGAGCAGGTGTTGTATGTTTGTTTCAAATTGATGTGGCATCTCCGGTCTATGCCGTGCATGTTTTAATTATACTCTGATGAAATTTTGAATTTTCTTTTACCGCTTTAATAACTTGGGGGGTATAGATTGGGGGTGTTACACATGCTGCCTGACTTTTCACACCCACTGCTCTGGATTTTAACATGCTGTCCATTATGCATTCATACTGCCTGCTGCCTGCTGCCTTTTACACCTGTTATGTGCTGAATACGTGAGCTGTTAAATGTTATTTGAGTGTATTTGTTGGATTTTATAGCTGTTAAATGCTATTTGGGTGTATTTGTTGGATTTTATAGATGTGCATAGCAGGAGCGCTGTTGTTGCTGCTGTTTTGGGTTTATTGCCTTGTCTTTTATTTTCTTTTGGAAAATGGAGAGTCACTCAACTTCCTTATAGTTGAGATCACGACACCGTTCTTTCCTTGTTGACGGAGAGTCACTCAACTTCCTTATAGTTGATATCACGACACCATTCTTTCCTTTTTGACGAAGAGTCACTCAACTTCCTTGGTTGCGATCACGACATCGTTTTTTTTTTGTGATTGTTTAGTATAATGTTTACTTGTGTTTGTTCACGTGATCCCTTAGGATTCCTAGCTTGACTTAATTTCTGATTAAGCTTGAGGTAGGGGAGACATTAGGTTTTCAAGCCATGCATGATAACAATTAGGATAGTCCCTTTCAACCTTAACCTTAGGTCTATCTCTTTTGCATGCTAACATTAGGTAGAATTCCCTTCTATCTCAACCTTAGGACCATTGTGTATGACAACATTAGGATCTAGTTTCCCCTAGTTGTTTTTCTCTTTAACCCTTTGAGTCATTCTCTTCTCATCTCAAACAATGTTCAAAACACTTAATAAATACAATGAGTATTGTGCGCCACGAGCCTTAAGTACATGGGAAGTGATAAGCGGGAGTCCCTCCTTACCTTGTATAGGGTGTTTTGCATGCGTCCCATCTTGGTTCGATTTGCAACGCATTCGATCCTATGTCATAGACTTTAATGCAATACCAGTTTCAAACTAACTTAATCCACTTCTGTCTAAAAAACATAAACAAAGTTCAAATCTTTTTATCCTTCGGGATGAGTTTCAAATCATTATCAAACAGAAGCACGTTAATTCCGTTATGTCGCAAACAGGCATCGACCCTAACTGTCGGACGCGAACCTAACGTCGCTCATAAAAAACACTTACCAACCCCTAGGTCGAACTACGACTCCTCTGATTTCCTCATTCTCGTCCGATTGAGGATACGTATGCACAAGACGACGATGTCTTGGCGAGCAACCTTCCCCCTTTCACCCGTAGTCTTCCGAGCAACGTTGACTCTGACTTTCCCATTGCAAGAGGGAATAGGTAGGCCTAGGACGGCGAAGTCCTATCGAGTCTCTTTTTCTCCTTTTGTTTTCCGTTTTCATTTAGCAGTAGGCTTTAGATGACACACCCTTTGGTTAGACAACAAGCGTGGATCCCATCGAGTACAATGGACGCGAGGAGGTGCTAATACCTTCCTCTCGCGTAACCGACTCCCGAACCCAGACTATGGTTGCGATGACCATGTCTTTCCCTTTCTTCAAGTTTTCTTCGATCGTTTCCTTTCCCATCGTCGGGATAAATAACGTTCGGTGGTGACTCTTCTGTTTTTTCTTCCGCCGGTTGTTTTTCGCAGTTGCGACAACATTAAAATGACATTTGTGTACCTGTTCGTTGTTGTGTTCCTTAAATGAGTGACTATGTTAGTCAAAGCAGCAACAAACCTTTCTTTATAAGGTGTCAACCATGTTTCACTCACATACTTAACAAATAAAGGAATATCAACATAAACAATCTCAAAGTGCTTCAAGTGTTTGACAAACTCAGTTTATCTATTAGCATACATGATGTTTTTCTATAGATCCATGACATGTTCTTGTTTTTCTGATTTAACATACTCTTTACATTTCATACTAACGTTTTTTGAAATATGGAACGAACACAACATATGAGTTGAATTTGGAAACACAACTTCCATGGCATTCATCAACGCAGGTTTCCGATTTGTCACCACAAACTTCAGTAGAAAATTCTCTTAAGAGAACAACTCTTTGAGTTTCTCTAGTGCTCATTTGAATTTCTCCTCTTTTTCATGTTCCAAATAAGCAAAGCCCACCGAAAACGTCAACTTTGTTTACGTAACACCAATAATCTCAAGTTGTGGTAGTCGGTACCTGTATGATCACAATGCATATGATCAAAAATCTAATAAATCAAAATATTTCCAAAAGATACCAAAAATTAACATTTGGCCATTACCTATTTGTCTTGTATGTACAATTAAAAATCAACACCAAATGAAACATATTATGTAACACCCTAAACCATAGACTTTAATTTTAATGATAAAATCATACATAGGATGTTACTTCATCAAAAACTCTCATACATAAACATGCAATTAGTTATTCACAGCGGAAGATAAAATAAAAACATGTCATAAGTCTGAATAAAAACATTTATGAAAAACTCCATAAAAGATATTAACAACTCAAAAATGAAAGTACAAGCACCAAAATCCCCGATGTTAAAGACCAGAGCATTTATTCGACTAAAATAAAGAAAAATGGTAAATGTTGAGAGGGTGTCGAAGCCATATCACGATCATCACAATCTATCACCCTTGTTGATTACCTGTACAAAATTGAACAAAGTCAATCCAACAAAACAAGCAAGGGGTGAGAATACACTTACAAGTAATAACGATGAAATTTAGCAACGGAATGATAAACAAATATAATAATAATTTTAATACACAAACACATACACCAATACAAGCACAAATATCATCCTCAATATATGCAATGCTATTATGCACTAACTCTTCCACCTATATGCATATGGTACCAAGTTTTTGTGGATATCAGAGGTATATTGCTGATTTCTTCCACGACCTTCATTCCCTCACCTGAACCGATGATCCCCACCAAATAGATATGAGACCCGCCTATGGTCTCTCAACTAGACCAAAGATCGCACCAAATAGACCTGAGACCATCAAATGGACCGAAGTACCACCTAACTCCAATGTATATGCATGCATGGAAATGCTATTAATCAAACAATATAATTCACCCATACAATTATAAATCACCAAAAATTATTTAATCGATTATTCACCCAAAATTATTTAATTAATTATTCATCCAAAATTATTTAATAAATTATTCACCCAAAATAGGTTCCGAGTATAAACCATATATCAACAAAAAAATCCTCCAAAATAATCACTGTTTCCAATAATTATTTTAATTTTATTACTCTAAAATATCATTCATTCTATTATATTTCCGAACGAAAACTATAAATATTTTATTTTATTCAGAAAAAGGATTTAATCTCAAAAGGGGTTATAATTATATTCAATATTACACGAAAGTCAAAGAAAGGTCCTTTGAACTCGAAAAATGCCAAAAACGACCGAAAATTTCTCAAACTCGTCGGACCGCCACCTGTCATTGCCATCGGACCCGTCGTATCCACCGCAACGATCGTCGTGGCGCCATCGATTTTCCCGATTCACAATTTTTTAATTTTTGCAACTTTTCAATTTCTGCGATTTTTTTGACTTTTCCGTACCGCCATGTTTAAAAAAAAAATCAATTTCCAACAAAAAAAAATGTGATTTTTACGAGAAAAAAAGTGATTTTTATGGAAAAAGTGATTCCTACGACCAACTTTCGGTATTTTTACAAAAAAAAGTCATTTTTCTATAATCAATAACAAATTACAGTAGTATCATCACCAATTTTATCATAAAGTGACCAAAAGGGATTTTACCAAATCCCATTTTATCACCCAAATTTTTCATCGATCAACAAACAGTCCCATTTGATCACAGATCGTAACAACGATCAATACCAAAAACTCATACAATCATACATATATGACATATATCATAACAAATTTTCAATATTAACACTTTTGAGATATTACCATAGATCAGTGACCATAGGGGTTAGGGAAACCCTATTTGGCCAAAACACAGAACATACAAGAACACAAATATACAGAAACACAAAAACACATAATATAAAAACACATAAAATAGAGCTAACATGCAAAGACTCTTGGCGCTGATGAGAGGGTAAGGGAACCCTCATCATCTCGCTGTCTAAAAGTACACCTTACAGTAAACAATTCCCCTTACCTTAATTAGAGCTTTTAAAATTTCTTCACGTTCCTTCCTCTCCAAAGTTCTTCTTCTCACCTTTCAGATGCGTCGTTTCCCAAAATTTCAATATTTCTCTATTACCCTAGTTTCTAAACCTCACGTTAAAATATATAGTCCCAATTAATCTCATTTGGATATTTCACCCTCTACTAACTCCCACACCACCAACCACCAAGTGTTACCATTAACATTTTAACGTTAAAAATATGTTTCTTTTTATTATTAATAAAAATAATTCAAATTTAATAGTTATTTTAAAATATTCCAATTAAATAAATATTTTAATTAAATAAATATTTAATTAAAACCTTTTAATTAATTCCTAAAACTCCAATTATTTTTATTAATACTAAATATTTTAAAATCAACTAATTATCACTAATAATTCAAATAATTCTAATTTTTAAATCCCACGCTTTCAACTCAACTATTTCAGTAATTATAAAATTACCAAAATACCCTTATAACCCTTATAACACCAAAATCACCAAAAATGACACAATTAATCAAAATAAATCATACTACACACAAATTAAAATATCCTAATATTTAATTAAAATATTAAAATAAATTAGGGGTGTTACAACTTGCCCCCCACTTAAAATAATTTCCGTCTTCGAAAATTACCTGACGAAAATAACACTAGATAAGATTCCTTCATCCGGCTCTTCAGTTCCCAAGTTATACTACCTCTAGCAGGTCCTCCCCAAAAAACCTTCACAAGAACAATCTTCTTGCCACGTAGCTGCTTCATTTATCTATCCTCAATCCGAACAGGCAATGCTTCAACAGTCCGATTATCTCGAACTTGCACATCGTCCATCTGAATTATGTGAGACAGGTCATGAATATACTTCTAAAATTGTGACACATGGAAAACATCATGCAGGTTCGAAAGAGATCGGGGTAAAGCAACACGGTAGGCAACAACTCCAATCCTCTGAGTAATCTGATATGGTCCAATGAAATGAGGAGTAAGCTTCTTAGACTTCAGATCATAACAAACACCGGTCACTAGAGTGACTCTCAGAAAAACATGATCACCTTCTTGAAACTCAAGATCCTTCCTCCACTTATCGTGATAACTCTTCTTCCTACTCTGAGATACCTTCATCTTTTCTTGGATCATTTTGACTTTCTCAATCGCCTGCTGCACAATCTTAGGTCCAAGTACAACACTCTCTTCAGAATCATACCAACTTAAGGGAGTCCCACACCTCCTACCATACAAAGCCTCAAAAGGCGCCATGCCGATACTAGAATGATAGTTGTTATTATATGCAAACTCAATCAATGGCAGGAAGCTATCCCAAGCACCCCTATGCTCTAAAACACGGGCCTTTAACAAGTCCTCTAGAGACTGAATAATCCTCTCAGTCTGACCATCGGTCTGTGGGTGATAGGCAAAACTCAACCTCTGTTTAGTACCCAAAGCTTCATGTAAGCTCTCCCAAAATCCGGAAGTGAATCTCAGATCTCTGTCAGAAATTATACTCGACAAAATGCCTTGTAGCTTCACAACAGTATTAATGTATATCTTAGCCAATCTCTACAATGAAAAACTGGTCTTAATCAGTATAAAGTGAGCTGATTTAGTCATCCTATCAATAATCACCCAAATTGAATCACTTACTCTTGGAGTATTCAGCAACCCAGTAACAAAGTCCATCGAGATACTGTCCCACTTCCATTCAGGTATATCAAACAGTTGAATCAGACCAGACATCTTCTGATGCTCAATCTTTGACTTTTGACAAGTCAGACAAGCATAAATAAACTCGGCAACATCTTGATTCATACCCGCCCACCAAAACATCTTCTTTAGATCTTGGTACATCTTAGTATCCCCAGGATGGATACTCAAGCTACTTCTATGAATTTTCTCAAGAATCATTCGCTTCAGGTCTGGCACATCAGGCACACATACTTTATTCTGAAACTTTAACATACCATTCTCGTCAACTATAAAATCTTCATCTCCATTGTGACCAACGGAAGATAGTCAATCAACCAAACTTATGTCACACTTCTGTCTTTCTTTGATATCATCGAGGAAACCATCTGTAAGCTTCAGCATGCCTAATCTCACACTACTAGGAGTCACCTCGCATACTAAGCTTATATCTCTCAATTGTTCGATCAAGTCCAATTCTCTCACCATCATAGCTAACATGTGCAACGATTTCCAACTCAAGGCATCGGATACAACATTGGATTTACCAGGGTGGTAATTCAGACTAAAGTCATAGTCCTTCAAGAACTCTAACCACCTTCTCTGCCCCATATTAAGCTCCTTCTGATCAACAAGATATTTTAGGCTTTTATGATCACTGAATACTTTGAACCTAGAACCATATAAATAATGCCTTCAAATCTTCGATACAAAAACCATTGCCGCCAATTCTAAGTCATGTGTAGGATAGTTCTTCTCATGAACCTTCAGCTGTCGAGAAGCATAAGCCACTACCTTGCCATTTTGCATACGTACTCCGCCTAAACCCATCTTGGATGCGCTACAATATACTACAAATGGTTCCTTTGCATCTGGTAAAGTTAAAACATATACAGTAGTCAACCTCCTCTCTAGTTCTTTGAAATTTTCCTCGCACTAGATATTCCACACAAATGCTTGGCCCTTTCAGATCAATTGAGTCAATAGTAAAGCTAGCTTGGAAAAACCCTCGATGAATCTCATGTAGTAACCAGCTAGTCCTAGGAAACTTCCAATCTCAATAACTGTCTTCGGAGCTTCCCATTATAATATTGCATCTACTTTCGAAGGATCCACCGCTATACCACCACTGGAAATTACGTGACCCAGAAAACTAACTTCATGTAACCAGAATTCACATTTATACAACTTTGCAAACAATTGTTTCTCTTTCAACACTTGAAGCACAATACGGAGATGATATGCATGATCCTCTTCTGACTTGGAATATATCAGGATGTTGATGAAAACTACCATAAATTTATCCAGGTAAGGGTGGAAAGTTCTGTTCAAATACTCCATAACACACCAAGGGCATTAGAAACTACGAACAATATCACTAAGTATTCATAGTGATTGTATCGCGTTCTAAAATCAGTCTTCGAGATATCTTAATCTTTCACTCGGATCTGGTGATAGGCCAATCTCAAATCTATCTTGCTGAATACACATTCTCCAACCAATTGGTCCATAAGATCATCGATTATGGGAAAAGGATATTTATTCTTAATAGTGACTTTGTTCAACTAGTGATAATCGATGCACAATCTCATATTGTCGTCCTTCTTTTTCACTAATAACATCGGAGCTCCCCAAGGAGATACACTTGGTCTGATAAATTTCTTCTCAAGCAAGTCTTCTAATTTTTTTAATTCATTCTATTATGCTAGAAACATACGGCAAGGTACCATCGATACAGGTCTGGTGCCCCGCACTAGATCACTGGAAAACTCGACTTCTCTCTCTGGCAGTAAATCAATAATATCATTTGGAAATACTTTTGGAAATTCGTTCACCACTGGTAGATCAACCATTGATGTCTTACTTCTTATTTGTAAAGAAGGAAACATCGTAAACACTTGGGCTTCACCTTTAAAGAATTCTCTCATCTAACTAGACGACATGAATAAATGATCTTTGTCTTCCACGAACTCGAGAAATAACACTGCCTTGGAATAACAGTTGATATACATACGGTTAAACTCTAGCCAGTTCATTCCCAAAATAACATCAAGCTGACTCAACAGTAAGCAAACTAAGTCAATACCAAAGTCCATACCATATATCTTCATAGGAAAATTCAAACAAAGTGAATAAGTAGTCACCAACCCATTATCTGGAGTATCAATTCTCGTAATCCCACCCATTGGGGACACAATAAGATTTAATATTTTCACACAATCAGCAGATATAAAAGAATGAGTAGCACCCATATCAATGATAATAATCGAAGGAATACCATTAATAAAGCATGTACCTTGGTTAAGATTATTGGAGTTCGAGGCCTCTGCACCACTGAAAGCAAAAACTTTTCCTCTAGATTTGACATCCTGCGTCTTCTTAGGTTTGGTACTGATGTGACCAGTATCTCCACAGTTATAGCAAACCACTCCAACACTCTTACATTCATTAGCATTATGCCCAGCCTTCCCACATGTGTAACATGTCACCCCAGTACACTCTGAAATACGAAGACGCAGAACATAACATTAAAACACTTAATCGGATTAGCAACACCTCCCCCACTTTGACTCTTCCCACCATTATTCTTCTGCTAGAACTTCTGTTTACCTTTACCATCAGGAACAACATAAGGTTTCCCACAATTTTGATTACCATTTCTTTTGTCACTGACACTCTTGTAATGGGAAGATCTAGCACGATTGTCTTCATTATAGACATAACACTTGTTAACTAGCACAGAGAACTGACGAATTTCCTGATACCCAATAAATTGCATAATCTTTGGGCGTAATCTATTCTCAAACTTGATACACTTAGACATTTTAGCCTCCGCCCCATTATAGTGAGGTCAGAACCTAGACAATTCCTTAAACTTGGCAGCATAATCTACAATAATCATATTTCCTTGCTTAAGTTAAAGTAATTCCACCTCTTTCTTGCCACGCACATCAGCCGAGAAATATTTTTCCAAGAACGCTCCCTTGAGAGCAGCCCAAGTAACCATTGTACCATTATCCTCAAACCTCTGTCTAGCATTATCCATCTAAAACTCTGCTTCTTCAGACAACATATAAGCACCATAAAGAATCTTCTGAGCATCTGCACATGCCATCACTCGAAAGATTTTCTCGATCTCCTGCTACCAAACCTGTGCGCCTTCTGGATCATGCCTTCCTTTGAAGGTTGGTGGTTTGTTCCTCAAAAACCTGTCAATTCCACGGGATCCAGCATCTTCAACCTTTAGATTCTGATGAGCTTGCAACACTTGGGCCAAAGTTGTCAAGGCATCAGCAATAACACAATCATTTCTTCCAGCCATTTCTCTGTATATCAAACAACAACTATTAGAACAAATATTGTATCAACAACACTCACACAAATGTCGTACACCAGGAATAATTAAAATCACAAAAACCTAGCCGGAAGAACTGACCTATTTGATACCATTATGTAATACCCTAAACCCCAAACTTTAATTTTAATGATAAAATCATACATAAGATGTTACTTCATCAAAAACTCTCATACATAAACATGCAATTAGTTATTTCATAGCGGAAGATAAAATAAAAACAAGTCATAAGTCAGAATAAAAACATTTATGAAAAACTCCATAAAAGAGAGTTACAACTCAAACATGAAAGTATAAGCGCCCAAATCCCCGATGTTATAGGCCAGACCATTTATTCGACTAAAATAAAGAAAAACGGTAAATGCTGAGAGGGCGTCGAAGCCATATTACAATCTATCACTCCTGCTGATTACCTGTGCAAAATCGAACAAATCCAATCCAACAAAACAAACAAGGGGTGATGATACACTTACTAGTAATAACAGTGAAATTTAGCAGCAGAATGATAAACGAATATAATAATAATTTTAATACACAAACACATACACCAATATAAACACAAATATCATCCTCAATATATGCAATGCTATTATGCACCAACTCCTTCACCTATATGCATGTGGTACTAAGTTTTTATGGATATCAAAGGTATATTACTGATTTCTTCCACGATCTCTGATCCCTTACCTACACCGACGATCCCCACCAAATAGATCTAGGACCCGCCTCTAGTCTCTCAACTAGACCAACAATCATACCAAATAGATCTGAGGCCACCAAATATATTAAAGTCCCACCTAACTCCAATGTATATGCATGCATTGAAATGCTAATAGTCAAATAATATAATTCACTCAGACAATTATAAAATCACCCAAAATTATTTAATTAATTATTCACCCAAAATAGGTTCCGAGTATAAACCATATATCACCAAAAAAGGCCTCTAAAAATAATCATTGTTTCCAATGATTATTTCAATTTTATTACTCCAAAATGTCATCCATTCTATTATATTTCCAAACAAAAACTATAAATATTTTATTTTATTCAGAAAAAGGATGTAATCTAAAAAAGGGTTACAATGATATTCAATAGGCAAAAATACTATCTAGGTCCTTTAAGTTATTTTAAAATATCAAGTTAGTCCTTTAAGTTTTTTTGTAACGCTTTGGTCCTTTATGTTAAGTAACGTTTGCGCCGTTGACCTTTTTAAAAATCTCTGTTCCAAAAAAGCCTATGTGGCACAAACGGAGCACATGTGGCATTTAACAGCGATGATGTGTCATTTTATTTTATTTTATTTATTTTTTAATTCCACGTGGATTTTAATTTTTTTAATTTTTTTTAATTGATTTTATTTTATTTTTATTTATTTTTATGTTTTTTTACTGGAAGGACCTGATTGTTACATTTTAAAAACATATGGGATGTGAGTGTTACAAATTAAAATATAACCGATATGTTGTTTTACACTATTTTGAATCTTAAACAATAACTTATGTGTTGTTTTACACTATTTTGAACCTTAAACAATTACAAACAGCATACCAAGCATTAAATAATCTAAATATTGTCAAAAGCATTGTTATAATGTTATAAACCAATACATGCATAAACTAACAAATAGGGATAAAAGATAATCATATTTATTACTAAAAATATTAAAATCAATTTGAAAATACTTGTTTATACTTTTTATGCAAAAAATTTATTTACAAAGCATTGTTGAACAACATTGTTGAACACGGAGTAAACCAATGTGAATGAATGCATCTCATTATATATTGCGAGCCATTGTTTAATGATGGATCTATTATATTTGTGATTGTATCCTCTCTCCAGTTTCTACACACTTGCTTAATTGTATATATCTTCACTAATTACAATTCCAACCTTAATATGTTTAGTTATATGTAATAATGTTTCAATGCATACTTTTTCATTGGCATGAAGAAATAATAATGAGAGATAAGGACTTACAAAGCCAAGTAAAGCTTTTATACTCTGCTAAGATAAATATAATCATCTCATGAACATCCTCCAGCCATTCATTCATGCATTTAACCTGTTTCTATATGGGGTGTTGAGTGCTCAAACTTAACCTCATATCATTTCTTGCATTCATGGAAACACCTTCCATCACAAATATTCATTTCATTTTCCATTCCTTGCATTCATGCATTTAGGAGAGATTATATACCCAGACAGATAACAACAACGTAGAAACTTAAAAGCTTTATGTTGCTAATAAGAACCCATTCACGATGGTTTTATAGTTTAGAGCATATAATATAAGACTTTCCTTATTCAACATTTCAGAATGTTTTAATTAGAATATAAAAAGTTGTTCTAATAATTATGATCAACTGACAGAAAGTATCAAACCAATATTAGCAAGAAAAACTGATGAGAAAGGTATGAAACTGAAATGAAAACTAGATGGAAGTCATAGTATAAGAAAATTTGCCAAACAGAAGTAGCCAATCATACAGCTAGTGAAACCAAACCAATATTAACAACACGGATTAGGAGGCAAGGTGAAATAGGTTGGTGGGTGAAGAGGAAATAAATAAAGGAATGAGGGTATGTATGATTGATTACATGCAAATTGCAACGATTACAGTGAATGATGTATGAGCAATTAACATATCAGTTATTGTTTAAAATTCAAAATAATAATTTTGCAAAAAAAAATATATTTTCAAAGTGATTTCAATATCTTTAGTAATAAATATGATTATCTTTTATCCCTATTTGTTAGATTATGTATGTATTGGTTTATGCATGTATTGGATTATAACTTTATAACAATGTTTTTGACAATATTTAGATTATTTAATGCTTGGTATGGTGTCTTGTAATTGTTTAAGGTTCAAATTAGTGTAAAACAACATAACAGTTATGGTTTAAGATTCAAAATAGTGTAAAACAACGTATCATTTATATTTTAATTTGTAACACTCACGTCCTGTATGTTTTTAAAATGTAACAATCAGGTCCTTCCAGTAAAAAAAAACAAAAAAAAAACAAAAAAAATTTAAAAAATAAAAAATAAAAAATTAAAATTAAAATCCACATGGAATTAAAAAAAAATAAAAAATAAAATAAAATGACACATCATCGCTGTTAAATGTCACATGTATTCCGTTTGTGCCACATAGGCTTTTTTTGGAACGAAGATTTTTAAAAATGTCAACGGCGCAAACGTTACTTAACATAAAGGACCAAAGCATTACAAAAAAAACTTAAAGGACTAACTTGATATTTTAAAATAACTTAAAGGACCTAGACAATATTGTTGCATATTCAATATTACACAAAAGTCAAAGAAAAGACCTCCGAACTCGAAAAATGCCAAAAACGATTGAAAATTTCTCGTACTCGTCGGACCGCCGCCCATCGCCGATATTCCGAGTTTGCGTTTTTTAAGATTTCTGCAGCTTTTTTCGATTTTCCGCGATTTTTTGACTTTTCCGTAAGATTTCTGACTTTTTCCTAATTTTTTTACTTTTCCGTACCACCATGCTTGTTCGTACGGAAAAAATCAATTTCCAACAAAAAAGTGATTTTTACGAAAAAAAAGGTAATTTTTACAGAAAAAAGTGATTTCATACGGAAAAGTGATTCCTACAGCCAACTTTGGTATTTTTACAATTTTTTTTTCTATAATCAACAACAAATTACATCAATATCATCACCAATTTCATCATACAGTGATCGAAAGGGATTTTCCCAAATCCCATTTCGTCACCCAAATTTTTCATCAATAAATATCTCGATCAACTAACAGTGACCAAATGGGACTTATCCAATTTGATCACAGATCGTAACAATGATCGATACTTAAAACTCATACAATCATACATATATGACATATTATTACAATTTCACAATAGTAACACTTTTAAGATATTACTATAGATTAGTGATCAGAGGGGTTAGGGAAACTCCATTTGGCCAAAACACATAACATACAAACAAGAACACATATATATAGAAACACAAAAACACGGAATATAAAAACTTGTATAATAGGGTAAACATGCAAAGACTTTTGGCAACGATGAGAGGGTAAGAGAACCCTCATCATTATGCGTCTCCAAAGTTCCAATTAATCTCATTTGAATATTTCACCCTCTACTTACTCTCACACTCCGAAGTGTTACCGTTAACATTTTAACGTTAAAAATTTGTTTCTTTTTATTATTAATAAAAATAATCGCAATTAAATAATTATTTTAAAATATTCTAATTAAATAAATATTTCATTTAAATAAATATTTTAATTAAATAAATATTTAATAAAAACCTTTTAATTGATTCCTAAAACTCCAATTATTTTTATTACAACTAAATATTTTAAAATTAACTAATTATTACTAATAATTCAAATAATTCAAATTGTTAAATCCCAGGCTCTTAACTCAACTATTTCAGTAATTATAAATTTACCAAAATACCCTTATAACACCCAAATCACCAAAAATGACACAATTAATCAAAATAAATCATACTACTCACAATTTCAAATATCCTAATATTTAATTAAAATATTAAAATAAATAAGGGGTGTTACATATTACACAACTTCACTGAATCAGGATGTGTCCAAATATATCAGCAACAACATTTGAGTCTTCCATATTTCTTGTCCAACACATGTATTTTTCTCTATGAATAAGACTCAATAACATTTGCATTTCCGTCAATGGATCTCTCTTGCTCGCATTGTATGTTGCTCTAGCTTTATACACCTGGGTGACATTGGTGAGGTTTTCTGGATCTTTATCTTCAAAGCAACAACTATGTAACTTGAAGTCATGTTGTACTTCATCATGTCATTCATAAATTGTCTTTCATGATCTTTTAGATGATCCAATATGTCATGGCCTTCTAAATCCTTAGATAGTTTATGATTGTGCAACTCGCACATAACTATCACCTTTCAACCGTTACCACCTGGAACAGATCTCATCCTAAAAGAATATTTAACTTTCATACTATAAATGCGGTATGAGGAATTATTGCTTTCAAATGCATTCTTTCTTTTGTAGTTTCCTCCTCTTTCACATCCCATAATCAATTTATCTTTCCTACCTCGCTTCCCATTTGCAGCATCAGAATGAAAAATCACAATAATAATACCATGTTGTTTACCAATGGTTTGTGCGCATGCTAATACTTTAAATCGGGATTCAAGTATTTGTCATTTACAACATATAAAAAGTATACTATGAATATCATATGGAGACGGGAAAACATTTAAATGAAACTTGCTACATAGAAAACCTACCGCGAAAGTGGTTAAGAATTATGTAAAATATATACAGGGATCTGTAAAAGACCCTGTCGGACCACACAAGTAAAGCATTTTTCTGCAATACCACCAGAAATTTTGAGAATGGGAAAATTTTCAAGTATACCGAAAAATTTGAAATTTTCAGAAGTTTTTGTAGTTTTCTCGAAATTTCAATAATTTCCGATATGGGTTTGGGCTTCTCAGGATATTAACGGAATTTTCAAAATTTACGGTATTTTTTCACTGCAAAATTACAAAATGTCGGTAAAAATGCTTGATTTTTTAAAAAAATGCGAAAAAATCTGTACCAGAAATTCCGTTTTCGGGCAGAACTGGATTCTCCACCACAATAGAATCCTCCTGCGACGGTGTTAAGCGTGTGGAAAACGATCATGTCGCACTCCTTACTACTTGAATCCCTTCTTTGACTGGTCTGGGGACTCTCACAACCTTTATGGCCTTTGAAACCATACCTTATTGCTTCTCTACTAGGGCCACGCTTAAGATATTTATGTAAATATCATTCCTAGATAAGGCGTTCTAACTCCTTCTTGAGTTACAGACAGTCCTCAGTGTGGTATCCTTCGACTTTGTAGAACTTACACCAATTATTAGGATTTGGTCCAATGAAGTCCTCCTTTGGTGTTGGTGGTTGAGGGATGACATGCATGTGAAGGACTTTACGCCATATATGCTCTCATAAAGTGTTCAGAGGCATGAAACTCTCCACAGGATTTCCACTTTGCTTAAAGGCAGTTTTGTCTCTAATAGGAGATGCATATTGGTTCCTCTGTGAGTAGTTGACACTAAAATCATGTTCTTTTGCGTCACATGCCTTCTTCCCAGCATTACTTTCCTCCCCCTTGAAGTAAAATTTTGCTCGTGTACTACCTCATCCAATGTTGTTGTTGGTATTCAGGCGAGGGATTCTTTGAAATGTCTTAATTTTGGTGGATCAGCTTGACGGTCCTTCATTGAAGTAGATGATATATTCCCTCAATGACTATGATAGACCCTGGCATATGTGTGAACATGCTGGTGGTGGTTAGCTTTTGGTTCCTAGTTGTGGTTAATTGATGGAATAATTTCCTCACCAGGTCTTGATAGCCGATGACAAAGAGTTTGTAGAAGCCCATATACCATCTTAGGGATGTGTCTCTTAAGGTGTCAGGAAAGAGCTTGCACTTTAGAGAGTTAGGCACCCCGATGATGGCCATATGAGTCTTGATGAATACCACATGCTCATACGGGTTGTTGCGTGTTGAAACTCTAATACAGCAGCAAGCAAAAACTAATTTAAGTAACCCAGTTTTGTCATCTCCACAGGGATCAGTGCGAGGGAAAGAATTTCGTTCGACGATCTCTATGTTTCTAAGCTTATGGTTCAAAAGTTTTAGTTTAAAAGAGGAACCAAAATTAAATGCAGAAAATGTAAAGACTGAACATATAAAATAAAGACTGAATTATAAACGGAGCCTTGTTGGAATTGGATCTCATCAATTGATAACACATGCATTCTTCTAATCATTTTATACATAAATCAATCATTCGCCTAATATCCTTACGTATCACCCACGACAGAGGTTATGTCTAACGCAACGTCGAGAGATCGACCGTATTGTCTCATTGGTGATGTCTCATGCAACAAAAACCAACACAGAGCATTAAGAGCTGATACTCACGCAAGTGTTAAGCCTAAATATATTTCTAGAGTTTAGAACAAAACAGATAATCATCTTAGATCCAGATCCGAAGAGTATATGTCTATAGCGGTTCAAATCAAAGATAAACAGGTAAACAAAGATGACACCTAGATCAGATAAATGACTGCTCCATATAAAATGCCAATGATCAGAATACGTACATACGTTTAACCCTTTTTACATGTATTCAACTAATTTGCCAAATGAATGTGAATATCGCTCTTCATCAATATTATCACGCATCCTCGCAATACCGTATCGATCCTCCTCATGCTAGCCATACTACTTAATCAACACAATACAACAAAAGATACAATGAATATCAACTCACAAAACCATGTCAAAAGTTTGTTCATTGAAAGATGAAAATCTAAGATCAAGGATTTGTAAAGGTTTTGTCAAGACCACAAATAATCAATCAAAGACAACAAACAATAGAGAATCAAAACATATTCACAAACATACATTAGATGAAATACATAAGGTATCAAAAGTTTACATCCAACCCCAACAAGAGATTGAAGATCCTACCTTTTCCCTCTTGAAATGAAGAGATATCAAGTTTTGATATTTTCTTTACGAGTTATATCAATTCATTCTCTAAAAGTTATGAAAAATCTATTTATAATACATTCAGGATTTTACAAGTTCGTACTGTGAACGTTTCACTCGCAAAGCGAATGGTGAAAAATGGCACCTGAGGTGCCTCTGAATAGTTAAACCGCCACATAATTTCTTCATGAGTTCGTAATGTGAAGGATAGTTCGCAAAGCGAACACTCGCTTTCAAGTTTGCAAAGCGAATTTTAGTGCATTTTTCCTTTGCCATAATTCTGGGACCATTCGCTGGGGACTTCGCCAGCCTTCGTAAAGCGAAGCTTCGCTGGCAAGTTCGTAAAGCGAACTTGCTGATGTTTTCCTCTTTTCTTTGGAAACTTGTATCATTTCTTGTGTCTTACATCTTTTATCATTTAGTGCCTTTTCCTGCAAAATAACACACATATTACAAGCACCAAAGGTATATTCTCAATGTTAGAAGAACAACAACAATCATGAGTAAAATCAATGAAAACATGAGAATTGTGTAGAAAAAGTGCCAAGAAAGATAGTTCATTTTAAGGTAAAATCTGCACTTAACAACTCTCCCCAACTAGATTTTTGCTTGTCCTCAAGCAAAGTATGCCCCTCATTAAAACAAGAGGATTTGCTCAAACATAAGATTCAACCACAACAAGAGAAATTTGGCCAAGCACGGAAATGCGCACAAGCAACGTTCACCACTCAATAGAATCGAACAATGACAAAGAATTAAGTTCTTAAACAAATATCATGGAATGTTTCAAAGAACAACTAAATTTTCATACTTGAATCACTCTAACACTCCTCTTCAGAATAAGAATGAAGAAATTAACCGTTTGCAACCGCGGGGCAATTTCACTCACCTGACAAACAATGCTAATAACAACTCAATTCATACAACATCTAACAATCAAAAATGAAAACATGGAAGCAAAAAGATCACTAAGGGCTTCAAAGATTGTAGCTTGGTCGGGTTCACAACAAAGGGACATTTCTAACGGCCATTGAATCGAAATTGCCGATGCAAAAAGAAACATTCACTATACATGGTATTCACACATCTCAACTTCATTCACCATTTTCATTCCTTTACCATAAACCTTCTCAAACTTCCTTATGCACAATTATTTCATTCTCTATTTTTCTTATTCAAACAAGCATTCTTTTTCTTTTGTTTTTCACATTCATATTCATACTTTTTCTTTTCATACTTGTTTGAACTTTTTCAAAAGTTTTAGCAACCTACCATTCTTCTTTTCCATTCTCCCTAACTTGAATTCAACCAAACCTTAAGTGAATGTTCCTTGCTTTTTAAAGCAAGGAAATCAAATTAAAACAACTCTCAAAGGTTCAAGAAGAAATTTTTAGAACCTCACAAAATTCAATGATGAACTACACTTTCAAATTATGTACGTAAACCAAGTTCATCACTAAAATGAGATCTAAACTGTTTAGGCTCAAAGGGGTTAACGAATTCTCTCCACTCACGGGTAAGGTACTTTCGGATACAGTTGTGCTCAATATAAACAAATACCTTGATCATTTCTAATGCTTCCACAAAATCACAATAATCAATAGATAAAGCATGAATCAAACGAATTAAACAAAGTTATCAGTCATCCTAGCATATAGTAAACAATGGAGGCTTCTCACAATTTGTGGCTTTTGGACCTAAGTGAAACAAGCATTCAAACAAGTTGCAACATGAAACAAAAATACACATTTGCACAAAGCACAAAATTCTTAAATCATTCTAACATTCTATGAAGCGGTACAATTTACCTCGCAAACATTCAAATCTCACCATCCTGACTCGGTCGAAGCTTCATTAAATACTTTTATACAAATAGCAACCAATCTAGAAGGAGTTCTCATAATTCCCGATCACACTAAAGAAAACATAAAAGAAAACAATTACATACAATATAAACAAATGTACAAAGCTCAAAAATATAGAAACTATCGCAATGCGATTCAATATCTAAACACCGATCCCCGGCAACGGCGCCATTTCGCAAGCAAAAACTAATTTAAGTAACCCAGTTTTGTCGTCTCCACAGGGATCAGTGCGAGGTAAAGAATGCCGTTCGACGGTCTCTATGTTTATAAGCTTATGGTTCAAAGGTTTTGGTTTAAAAGAGGAACCAAAATTAAATGCAGAAAATGTAAAGACTGAACATATAAAATAAAGACTGAATTATAAACGGAGCCTTGTTGGAATTGGATCACATCAATTGATAACACATGCATTCTTCTAATCATTTTATACATAAATCAATCATTCATCTAATATCCTTACGCATCACCCACGACAGGGGTTATGTCTAACGCAACGTCGAGAGATCGACCGTATTGCCTCATTGGTGATGTCTCACGCAACAAAAACCAACACAGAGCATTAAGAGCTGATACTCACGCAAGTGTTAAGCCTAAATCTATTTCTAGAGTTTAGAACAAAACAGATAATCATCTTAGATCCAGATCTGAAGAGTATATGTCTATAGCGGTTCAAATCAAAGATAAACAGGTAAACAAAGATGACACCTAAATCAGATAAATGACTGCTCCATATAAAATGCCAATGATCAGAATACGTACATAAGTTTAACCCTTTTTACATGTATTCAACTAATTTGCCAAATGAATGTGAATATCACTCTTCATCAATATTATCATGCATCCTCGCAATACCGTATCGATCCTCCTCATGCTCGCTATCCTACTTAATCAACACAATACAACAAAAGATACAATGAATATCAACTCACAAAACCATGTCAAAAGTTTGTTCATTGATAGATGAAAATCTAAGATCAAGGATTTGTAAAGGTTTTGTCAAGACCACAAATAATCAATCAAAGACATCAAACAATAGAGAATCAAAACATATTCACAAACATACATTAGAGGAAATACATAAGGTATCAAAAGATTACATCCAACCCTAACAAGAGATTGAAGATCCTACCTTTTCCCTCTTGAAATGAAGAGATATCAAGTTCTGATCTTTTCTTTACAAGTTATATCAATTCATTCACTAAAAAGTGTGAAAAATCTATTTATAATACATTCAGGATTTTACAAGTTCGCACTGCGAATGTTTCACTCGCAAAACGAATGGTGAAAAATGGCACCTGAGGTGCCTCTGAATAGTTAAACCACCACAGAATTTCTTCATGAGTTTGCAATGCGAAGGATAGTTTGCAAAGCGAACACTCGCTTTCAAGTTCGCAAAGCGAACTTTAGTGCCTTTTTCCTCTGCCATAATTCTGGGACCATTTGTTGGGGACTTCGCCAGCCTTCGCAAAGCGAGGCTTCGTTGGCAAGTTCACAAAGCGAACTTGCTGATGTTTTCCTCTTTTCTTTGGTAACTTGTATCATTTCTTGTGTCTTACATCTTTTATCATTTAGTGCCTTTTCCTGCACAATAACACACATATTACAAGCACCAAAGGTATATTCTCAATGTTAGAAGAACAACAACAATCATGAGTAAAATCAATGAAAACATGAGAATTGTGTAGAAAAAGTGCCAAGAAAGATAGTTCATTTTAAGGTAAAATCTGCACTTAACATCGCGTCCATCGAACTTAGCCAACGATGGCGGCTTGAAGTTATCTAGGATGAGATCCCCCCATATTGAGTACAATGAGCATGAGAATTCATCTTGAGTAAGGGAAATCAAAGGTTTTATGATATGTTAAGGATTAGAACTAGCCCATATAATGAAGTGAGAAGTTATGTATAGGTGGTTTCTTAGTGTTAGAGATTATCCATTAGTACCATGCTAATATTATATTTATAGCCCCCAAGGGTCTTGAATCGAATGAGCCAAGTCTCTCTAGAATATAGCAACACTCACAAGAGTGGGTGGTAGTTACCCAGAAATTCAGGAGATGTAGTTAAGCCCCACAACTTCCTAGGTACAAACTATTGACCAAGTACATGTTCCACCCAAGATGTCATGTTATGGACGGGGAAATAGGAAGTCAAGAAACAAATCCAAACAAGGGGGATCGAACCAGATGAAGGGTGCTCGAACTAATACAGGGTTGACTCAGAAAAGACAAAGTGTGTGCCTCTTGCCCTCGCCTCAAGGTCTTCCTCAATTATTCCACTAAAAAAACTATAACTATTTTTTATACAACAAATATAAATAAGTTACATTCCTAAAAATGATGAGACTGTTTGGAATCTATTATTCCAAACATACAAAATTCAAAAATCTTTTTGAGACAT
The DNA here is from genome assembly GCA_022829125.1 of Lathyrus tuberosus. Lineage (NCBI taxonomy): Eukaryota > Viridiplantae > Streptophyta > Magnoliopsida > Fabales > Fabaceae > Lathyrus > Lathyrus tuberosus. The sequence continues at coordinate 7,792,441 of JALAZF010000278.1, read as the reverse complement.
GCAAAAATATTTAACTTGACAGCTATCGAGTAAGCCAATCTTTATCACATTTCCTTCACTGAGGTGAAGACGATCACAAAGTCCATGCTACTGACCATCAATCCTAACTCGTGTTTTTTGTCTAATTGAATGTCAACGGTGCACAACCATGTGCACATATAATCATCAACCAAGTAGATCTCGCAAACATTTGCTCCAATAACATATTAACCAAATCTATAAAAGACATGTTCTGCAAACATATATACCACTTCATATATATGATAAAAACATCAAAATAATAAAATACCAGAAACCAACAAGTATCATTATCATAAGTCAACCACATGAATGTTGAAACTCTAAACTGGATGGCTGATACGAACCTGGTTATTGCGTTGTTGATGAACCAATTAAGTAATCATCTATTTTTTCAAGTATTGGTGGAAGAAAGTATCTATTTGGAGGGATACAACTTGGCAAAGGGACAAATTTTTCAAATCTATCAAATTCAATACCGGGGTGGCTCCTCATGTAGCCCAATAAGCACCTTCTGAAGACTAATGCAAATCAGTTCCATAGTTTCGTCCTTCCGTTTCTAAGTATCCCTTTCCTTGGAAGGATTACCTGGGGCCAAGACATCTCCCTGTCTAGCAGAGACAAGAGATAAGATAAAAGTAGCTTTGAACATGTTGTGAGCAAGCTACGAAGCCGATTCCATCTTATCCCCTCAAGGAGATTCTGAATGATGGATAAGTTCAACATTAAAAAAACAAGTTTCTGCCTCCTTAGGAGTGCAAGGTAGCCGGGAAGAGAAAACATCTAGTATATTTATAGAGTTATCTCCCTGGAAGCACTGCCCTTAGGACCCGAGTCTATTTTGGAGAACCCTTAGTTCAGGAGGATTTTCGTTCTTCATACAAGGCTCTCTTCAGCGAAACCGAAGGTGGGGTTGATTCTTCCATTGATAAAGTGGTCGCAACATCCACAAGTTGATCCACCTCAAAAGCACGAGTAGGAATCTCTATAACCAAGGTAGAAGAAGAGATTGGAGTTGGATCGATGGTGGCCTGAGGAGCAGGTGCAGTGGTAGAAGTCCCATTATTCACCACAACCCAAATTCATTGAGCATTTGCAAGGTTGTAGAACATATTCAACTTACTTACTTTATCCATACTATATGTAAATGCAATCACACATATTAAAAAAAGGACGAAGACTCCGCTCTCACCAAAAATCTTCCTCATCTGCTCTTAGCTAACTGCACTCAAGATAACATGAGTGTCAATCTGTCTCCTTTTCACTTCAACAGGGGGTGTACCTTACCAGGGTCGAACCTGTCCTCATAGCCAAACCCATGAAGCCAAGATCACCCTTCCTCCGTCATTATCACCTCGTCCGGAGAGATAGAACCCGACTTGGTATAGTAGGATAGAGCATCCTGGTTAAAGTGGATCTTGGACCAGTACTTTGTATATAAAATCTGACATAAGCAATGAGAATCAACATGAATATAGCACAAAACAAGATGTGAGACATGTGTGGGGGGCCTTACCAATAAAAAACACTCTAAGAAGTCTCCCTGCTCCAAAGCAAATGGGTCGAACCAAGGATTGACCTGGTGGAAGTAAATAAGCCCCTGGTTACAAAAATTGTCTAGGAAGAATGCCTCAGATGGAAAAGATTAAAAAATAACCTAGAAGAGGACTTCCATGATTTGTACTCGGCACACAACTGGAATAACCTTATTTATACCCATGACCCGAGATGAAGCTGGGAAGGAGCAACTTTTAAATATTTTAGGACGACTACCTTAAATTCAGAAAAGGAAACAAAAGTCATATTCTTATAAACAAGCATTCATAAAATGGGATCCTACAGTCGTAAAATGAATATCATATCCTCTTTTCCCCTGACATGGGAAAGGCTAACCACTCCGAAGGGTCGTTAAACACGATCCCAACCACATCTATGTAAGCCTTGGTGCTCAAAACCGAGGAAGTGCGTGCTACTTTTCCATCTACACAGTCATACTCTGACGCACCCCGGGCGACTTCAAAGTTTCAAGTGGGTTAGCACCTCAAGGTGACTGGGTTCTTAAACATCAATCTGTAGATGGAGTTTAAAGTAATATTTAACGCATTTTATCATTTGCATTTTGGCTTGTATCTCCCCCTCAAATAAGATGCGAGGGGCATCACATGCGATTTATTCCTCTACCAACATTTGATATAAGGGCATCTGATGAACTAGATGACAAAGTTTCTTCCTCCAAGGAATTCCTAGACACCCTTTCCGAATTAGAATCATTAGATATGGATATGATTGCTTGTTCTAGGTGATCACTACTAAGAGGAAAAAGATGAGAACCCGGGGAGGTCCCCATTGCAAAGGCAAATGAAGTTTTAACTTAAAAATCACTCACTAGGTCGGTTGTATTATCGCACATCCTGACTAGAAAATAGGAAATGTTGGAAGATAAATGCTTAAGTTAGAAAGGTATCTGGTTATGTGGGATTGATGAAGCAGGAGGAATAGAAAAAAGGGGGAGCTTTAAGAAAAGCATCGAGTCGCTTCTAGTGATAATTTCAAGGAAGAAGGAACGACGATGTTTTTCTGAAAAGTAATAGTATGTCTGGATGCTAAAGGTTGTGAAAAACTTCCAAATTCTCAATTCATACTATTTATAAGCAAAAATAATCGAAAAGATCAACAACTATGAAAATGAATCACAAGATCAATGACTAGATTTCCACTCATGGATATACACTAACTCAAGTACACTCCAGTACTCTATAAGCTAAACCATATCCTAACTGGTCACATCGTACTTGTCAAAAAAGGTTTATAAAGCGTTTCAATGATGGAACTACATTAATGTATCTATTCCCCATTGCTTTTCCAAAAACAGATCCTAAGTGTTTCAATTCCCTTCCACACCCGACCATATTATGGTGGTCGGTCAATGATACTTAAACCTCCCCCTTGCTCCTTTAGTGCTCGAGAAATCCTTGGGGTGACTGTTGTGGAACGGCCAAAATCCCAAGTGACCAAGGCCCAATCTATATCAAATTCACTCTACTTGACCCAAGGTATAAAACCAACTTATAGGCTAAAAGCAAGGTACAATATCTAATCTTCAATTTTCATTATACTCGTCCTTAATCTTGAACTGACTTAGGCATTGGAGTTTTAACCATTCAAGTTCATCCCACGGTGCCATAAAGGAGATCAGAGCCAACGTTCAAGATCATTAGTTTTCCAACTGCATTCATTTCTTGCTCTCGAATGGAACAAAACCCTAGACCAACAAATTACATTCATTTAACTCAATTCTTGCTCCCGAATGGAACAGAACTCTAGACCAACAAATTACATTCATTTAAATCAACAAACACATACCTACCCCACCTACTCAAATTAAAGGTGAAAATTGGACTCATACCTAGTGGTCACCCAAAAAATATACATAACAAGTAGGGTAAAAACCTGAAAATGGGTATGAGCATGAGCTTAGGTAATTTCATACTAAAATAAGCAGGTACAATGCACGTATGAGCACCTTAGTACCCACTCCGCCCCATATCCACACAATATATATATATATATATATATATATATATATATATATATATATATATATATATATAAATTTATATTATTATATAAAAATGTATATGATGACATTCTATCATTGCTTGATTTCGGCCAAAGAAACAGATCAAAACAAGTTAAAGAGGAGCAAAAATGAAAAATAAAGACCAAAGAATAAGGAAAAAATAGATAAGTGTGAAGAAATAGGGACTTAGTGAAAATCAGGTGAAAAAGGGAGCAAAAACATGCAACTACTGGAATAATAACGCGTAATATCGTGCAACATCGCTCGCGTGATAAGGAGGTAACAATTGTATCGCGCGTGTGATGCAGGTCATCACGCACGCGATAACCCCTTTTTTTGGGATTTTCTGACGCGGTCTAATCCATTCTGAAGGTTTTTTAAGGGGACTTTTGGCACTTTTCAAGGGTTACAAATTTATACAAATAAAGTACGAGTTAACAACATCAGAAGTGATGTTTGAGAGCACTTAAAGCCATTGGAGGCCAATCCTTCAAGGGATCTCTTATGAAAACTTTCTTAATTGATTTTGGTATTGTAATTTGAATTACGAGTAGTTAAATCTCTCTAGGTTAGGTTGTGTTTGATGAACATATTTTGATATTGTTGGGACACATGTTTGATTTGATATTCCATGAGTAATTTGATATATAATTCTATTCAATAGCACCTTATTCTTAATGTTTTTTTATCTGAGATACCCTTTTAATCTGATTTTGGGCACATATGGAATACTGGCCATTAGTATATTTGTTGGAACTAGGGCAGTTGTTGTGCTTACGCTGATTAAATAGGGATATGAGACTCCGAGTAGTGGCCTAGGAATTAATGCTTTGTTGCATTACCTAATCCTGCTTACGCTGATGGACTAGGGGTAGAAAACTTTGAGTAGTGATTAGTGAGCTATACCGCAAGGGATTGGGTATAACGATTTTGTTAATTCACCGTGTGATTATAGTGACAATATCATTCATGTAATGCATCGAACATCAATAATAGAGAAATAACGGATTTTATACATAAAATGACCGCTTTAGTAGACTTATTAGAATATTTTATTTTATTGTTGCAATTAAAACTCTAACCCCTCCCCCCAATTTAGTATTTTCTATGCATTGCAAAATTTTGTCTTGTTAAATAGTAGTGTGGATTTGATCTTTTTTATTACTGCGACGTTATCGATACACTTGTCGAAAAGTCATCAAGTTTTTGGCGCCGTTGTCAGAGACTGTGTATAATTTCAACAAGGCAACGCTTGTGCAACTTTTTGTTTTTAGTTTTTGAATTTTGTTTTATTTTCTCGTTAATTATATTACTACTGAGGTGTTTTTTATTTGTGTATGCGCAACTCAAAATTGACATTGACATCGTTTGATCCAGAAATTGAAAGAACCGCACATGCTATCAGGAGAGCAATTAGAGAAGCAAATCTAGCTCAATGGATCTTACTATAGGATCACCCACTGATTTCTTAGGGCACTGAAAAGAAAATCCCCATGGCAGCCGCATAACCCCAAACTATGGGGGATTACTACAAAAGAACCGATGAAGGACATGTTTCTAGAGGGTTTGTACCGACAAACCCTGCTAACTTTGATATTAAGAATATGCGCTTTCAGGTTTAAGAGACAATCTGTTCGACGGGAACGATATCAGAGACCCATGGGAGCATCTTGCAAGCTTCTACGAAACAGATTCGATGTGCAAACCAGATAATGTCACCGAAGACCAAGTCAAGCTACGGTAATTTGGTTTCTCACTAATTGGAAGGGCTAAAAATTGGTTACTTTGCCTTCCAAATGGAATGTTATGAACATGGAAGGAGATGGAGGATACATTCTTAGAGAGATTCTTCACCACTACTCAGTTTGCTGAGCGAAGAGCAGAAATTGTAAATGTTGACCAGCGGGAAACTGAATCGCTGTATGACTTATGGGAAAGGTTTAAAATTTTATTACGCAGGTGCCCAAATCATAATATGAATAATATGGAGTAAATGAAAAATTTTATAAAAGGTCTCAAGAGTCAAACACACATGTTGTTAGATGCTTCCGCGGGAGGCACAGTCAAAACAATGACTGAACCACAACTTAAAGACTTGATTGAGAATGTGTGCTTGAATGAATATAGTTTAAAGAGCGAAAGGTCACTAAAATTTGAAACTGTATGCACACTCAAAGGTATGTTATATGTTGATACTCATGCTACACTTTTAGCTCAAATTGAATTATTGAATAAAAAGCTAGCTGGAAGCAACTTAAGTAAAGGTAATGTGAGCCCGGTACAAGCACTGAGGTGTGATTTTTGTGGCAGAGGACATGCAAACGGAAGGCACTCTTTGGAAGAGTCAAGTAAAGAAGCTCAATGTACCGATTTCCAGAAGAATACCCTTATTCCAACACCTACAATCCAGGATGGAAGGATCACCTGAATTCCTGATGGGGCAATAACCATAATACAAGTGCTAATCAAGGTATGCAAGAAAACCAACAAGCTCTCATCCAAAGAAAACCTTCACAACTGGAAGAGACCCTATAAGACTTTAGTAAGGTCAGTCATAGTAGTTTTGATCAGGTTAATAAAAACCATGAGACAATGAGTAGGAACCATGATGCGTCTATAAAAAAATTTGAGATGCAGATTGGTCAACTATCTCGACAAATAACCGGTTTACCTAGCTCGAGTGGAGGATGTATAGGTAACACTACAGATAATCCTAAGAATGAGTCTTGCAAGGCTGTAGAAATAGGTTTTGAGGTGATCACCAACAAGGGTGAAGATGGAATAGTCGAAGAGGTTTTGATGGAAAAGGAAGAAGTGAGGACTGAAAAAGAGGATAGTATATATCAGGGTGACCAAGAGGAGAGAGAAGTCACCATTGAACAATTAATAGATAAAAACACTCCTTGGAGAAGGACTAAGAAGCAGATCCTTAATGATCCAAATCCAGAACTACCAGATTACATCAAACCACCCTATCCCCTAATTAAGAAGAAACCATTATAGGAAGACGAGGTAGGGTTGTTTGCAAAGTTTAAAGAGATGTTGACTACACTTCAGGTAAGTATTTCGTTCCATGAGGTTTTAGAACTAATGCCTAAGCTTGATAAATTTATGAAGGCATTACTAAAGGGTACGAAGCAGAAAGTGGTCAAGGAACAAGTAAACATGATTGAGAAGGATGAGACGACAGTGCCTCAAACATTTCCACCAAAGCTAAAGGATCCATGTAAGTTTACTATCTCTTGTAATATAGGTGGAGTAAAGATCCCACACACTTTATGTGATTTAAGGTCTATTATCAATATCATGCCACTGAATAAGGTTTAAGAGTTTAACTTGGGAGAGATCATACCGAGTAATATGACCCTCACTTTAGTTAATTCATCCGTTACTCACCCGTTTGGTATCTTACAAGAAGTGTTAGTGCATGTCGATGGTTTAGTTTTTCCTACAGATTTTATGGTGATTGATATGAAAGAGGATTCAGGAGGGTTAGTTATTCTCGGACGCCCATTCTTGGAAACTAGGAAGGATTTGATAGATGTGGAAATTGGTGAACATGTCTTGAAGTTTAACAAAGAAAACATGGTTTTCAATGTGTATGACTCAACACCATATGTGGATGACTTGGATACATGCTATCGTATGGAGGAAAAAGGTGGCACGATTGACAAAGGCAAGGAAACAAGTGAAGTGACCAGCGTGAGGGTATCCTTTGCGCCCGACGTGCCTTAGGCACCGACCGTAAAGCTAATCGGTAAAAAATTATTTTATTTTTACGGTGAATTTTAATTTTAAAACATGTATAATTTGTGTGTTATGTTGCTAGAAAAGAAAGCATGTAAAAGAAGAGAAGAAAAGAAACCAAAGGAGAAGAAAAGAAGAAGAAAAAAGGAAGGAAAAAATCTGAAGCCCGTGGAATAATCACGCAGGCTATCACGTGTGTGATAGGACCTCATCGTGCACGCGATATGTGCATAATGCGCGCGATAGAGGCTTTGGGTAGAATTTGAGTATCGTTAGCCTCGCGCGCGCGCGCGATGAGAGCATAATACGCGCGATATAGATGTTAAAGAGAGGCGTTGGGGAAGACTTTTACTATCACGTGCGTGATGGATGTATAATGCGTGCGATGGGAAACGACTAGTTGGCCTATAAATAGTGATTTTTCAAATCACTTTCCCCGTAATTCTTTTTCTTCTCATTCTGCTTCTCACCAACTCACCTGAGCATAATCTCCGCTTAATTCTTTTCTCTATACAATTTTGTGTGTGTTGATTTAGGTACAAATGGCTTCAAAAGAGGACGATTAACAAGAGGCTCATCTTCAAGAGCTTCCCTTGCTCCTAGTGCTCCTACCTTCCTCAATCTCAAATTTCTTTCCGAGGCTCATGTTGAAAAGTACTTCAAATTGGTGGATTACCATATTGTGAGGGAGAGAGCATTCGCTTGTGAAGATCTGTAAGGTTTTGGAGAGGTGGTAGAGATGCTGCAATAAAAGGTGTTGGGTAAGTTTCAACAATTCGATTCATGAAACAAACAAAACCATATGCCTAGAATTTTATGTAAACGCGACATTTGATGAGGTAGGCACCTACACTTCTTATGTACGAGGTAAGTATATTGGTTATTATCCTAGTTCTATTAATTCTCTTTTTAATTTGCAACCTCCTTCTATATATGCTCTTAGGAACTATAGACATTAGCACAAAGTGATAAATAAGGCAATGGCCCAAGAGATGATAGAAGCTTTTTGCAGGCCAGAGGCAGAATGGGTGGTTGAGCGTAGCTTAGCGCTGCGACTCAAAACTGGTGAATTTTACCAAATTTCGAGGGCTTGAGCCTCATTTTTTTGTATAGTATTTAGAAGCAAAGTCTAACCAATCAGAATTTATGGTGAAGCGGTGTTTAGGACTTTTAGCTCTTTTGAAGGGGGTGTAGCGCAATTTTTGTGATTTGGAATCACTATCGCTTTGGTACTACAGTTCGATTCATTTTTTTATCCTGTGAAGCTAATTAAGGAAGGGAAATAGATGTCTCCAATTAACCCTGCTTGCATACTGAGTTTAAACAGATGACTGTTGGTTTACAGATGCTATCAAAAGGGGGGTCGGTCTTAGGTTATTTTGCTTAAGAATACGGTGTCTGGACTATTTGTGAGGTTTTTGGTAAGGTATTAGATCTGATGCTTTTGGTTGATTGACGGAGGTACTGGACTTTGAGTTTTTGATTAGTATGCTCGCTAAGATTTTGCAATCTTATGCCTACGTATTCCCGTTTAACGAAATAGGGAAATCAGAGCGATCGTAGTTCCCTCCTATTCTAAGGGAGGAAAAAGATGTTTGGTGTCTTGTTCAAAGCCCAAAATTGAAGCTAAAAGGGTATTTGTATCTTGTTCAAAGCCCAAGATATGAAGCTAAAAGGATTTTTGTGTCTTGTTCAAAGCCCAAGATTGAAGCTAAAAGGTTTGACTGAGAGAGAACTTGTCATCTCTAAAGAGGAACTGTTGATGTTCGTATGCCTTGATTAAAGCACAAGTTTGATGCTAAAAGGTTGATTGACTCAACCAGGGATTTCTTTATACAAAGCCTAAGAGGAGGCTATTGACCCAACAAGAGAGTGTTTTTTGTCTCGTACGAAGCCCGAGATAGAGGCTAAAGGGGTTGACTCAACAAGAAAGTACTAACAAGTGACTGACTCAACAAGAGAGTGCTTTTATATGTCTTGTATGAAGCCTAAGACGGAGGCTAAAAAGGTTTGACTCAATAAGAGAGTACTTTTATCTGTTTTATACGAAGCCCAAGACGGAGGCTAAAAAGGTTGACTCAACAAGAGAGTTTGACAAGTTGATTGACTCAACAAGAGAGTCCTTTATACTCAACAAGAGAGTGATTTGCTGTCTCGTACGAAGCCCGAGATAGAGGTAAAAAGGAAAGTGACTCAACAAGAGAGTCTGAAAAGGTTAAATCCGCTAGGGGGAATCATTGTACAAAGCCCAATAGGAGGCTGACTTCGCTGAGGAAGGATCCTTATACAAAGCCTAAGAGGAGGTTATCCTTCTGCCGGGGATTCTTGAGATCCCGAGGCCATTCCGAGAAGGGAATCAATCCTTGCAGAGGAATGTGTCGCTCCCGGGATTTTCATCCAAGTACAAACGCGAAAGTGACGCTGAAACAGAGTCACCAGCAATGTGTATTTATCCCAAGAGAGGGAAAGGAAACACTGCGTAAACCTGAGGGAAAGGAAAAGCATGGTCTCGCGACCAAGAGAAACGGGTAAGGGAGTCGGTTATGCGAGGGGAATGTATTAGCACCCCCACGCGTCCATCGTACTCGATGGGATCCATGCTGGTTGTCTCGATCAAAGGGTGTCGTCGTCTGGAGCTCCACTGCTACTGGAAACGAGAAGGAACGAGAACAGAGAAGAGCGAAGAAATGGGGGAGAAAAGAAAAAGAAGTGACTCGATAGGACATCGGCGTCCTACGCCTACGTATTCCCTCGTGCAATGGGAAAGTCAGAGTCAACGTAGTTCGGACACAAACTAAGGAGGGAGGTTGCTCGCCAAGACCTCGACGTCTTGTGCCTACGTATCCTCAATCTAACCAGAAGGAGGAAGTCAGAGCAGTCGTAGTTCGACCTAACAGGTCTTAGTGTTTTTTATGTGCGACGTTAAGTTCACGTCCGACAGTTAGGGTCGATGCCTGTTTGCGACAAAACGGAAAGTAACGTGATCTTTTCTGAAAATAGTTTGAAACTTAAGGATCCCAAAGGATAAAAAGGTTTGAGTTTATTTTGTGTTTTTTAGACAAGAAGTGGATTGTAGTTAGTTTGCAACTTGCATTGTACCCAAGTCTACAACATAGGAACGAATACGTCGCGTATCGTCCCCAACAGGACGTACACTAAGTACCCTAAAAGAATGAAGGGATGTTCCCCCATACCTCACTTCCCATATATAAGGCTCATGCGCAATACCCGTTAACCTTTATTAGATGTTTTAGAAAGGTGATGAGATTAGAAGAGAAGACTCAAAGAAGAAGAAAACACTAAGGGGAAACTAGTTTGTTCTTAATGTTATCATGCAAAAGATGGCCCTAAGGTCAAGGTTTAAGAACCTAAGTCTACAGAGAAGATAGGGATAACACTACCTAATGCTTATCCTACCTCACCTTAATAAAAAATTAAGGATGAGCTAGGATCCCAAAGGGTGTGAGAAAGTTGTACACAAAGCATTATATCTTGCTATTCACAAACACACAAGAGAAAGTAAAAGAGAGGAGATAAAAGGAAGAATAAACATGGATAACCATCTACATGTTCAAATGTCTTACCTCTGCCCCTACATAAAAAGTTAGTACCGAATGATTACAAGTAATGAAAACAAGTGTCAAAAAGTAAAGCAAGCAATGCAAATTGTCTTAAGAAGACAACCTAAGAAGCATACAAGTGTTAAACCAAAAGGGAAAGTTCCTAAGGGTTAAGGATGCTTCAAGGTCAGCAGGTATAGGCCAAGGGATCCTACTAAGGTAAACATGCCAAAAGAAACCAAACAATGTCAAACTATGCATTAAAAGTTCACACAAGTGCAAGTTATGCAATAACTATGCAAGATGAATGCAAATGGTTCATAAACATGAATAAATGCATATGTAAATATCAAAGTCAGAAGTGAATGACATTTATTAAAGCATGGAGATGTCATTGAATGAACATACAAGTCATGGATGCAAGCATTTAAAGAATTTAAGCAAGAAGAAGTGAACAAACACAATTGAAGTTCAACAATGAAGCATACTTGTAATGCAAGTCAAAGATAAAAATGAAATGAGATCAAACATGTCTAAAGGACACAAGTCAGTAGCATAGGACATTTGAAATGACATGTAGAAGTAAAAAATGTATGCACAAAGTTCACACAAGTATCATGTTGACACATGTTCAAAGGTAGAAGCAAGTATGTGCAGACATGGTCAAACAAACATGCAAAAGTTAATGAACTTAAGAAACATGTCATTGTGAAATTATAGGTCATGGAATATGGTTGAGGATGATTACGAACAGAAGTGAATCATGTTCAAAGTACATGTGCTAGACCATACAAGAGTTGATACAAACATGTGCTCAAAGAAGGTCAAGTGAGAATGCACAATTACACAACACATTTCAAGTTAAGACTTGTGCATACAAGTCATGTAAGGATGAACTTTGAGTGACCTATAACATGAGAAAAGTGACCTATAATGTTCATGCAACATGGATTAACTCAACAATTGTCAAAAGGAAATGCACACAATCCACATTAAAACCCTAGCACAAGCCTTCTAACATTCACACAAACAAACATGCTTTCATACAATCCATAAAGTCATGTTAAGATAATGAGAAAATTGAGAAAATCCAAGTAAATTGAGGTACAATCAGTGTGAAAACATGTCTTAAAAATATAGCTCAAAAGCAATCACCACACATGCTCAAAGATGCTTCACAATTTCATGCCCATCACACAAACAAATGGCTCAAAGACCTCATCAAAAGTCAATCAAACCATGACCTAAAAATCTATGAAAAAAATATGAGATGCATCAATATATCATGGAGGTATGTATCAAATATTAGGTGAAAATTCAACACAAAACTATATCAAACAAATTAGAAATGAAGTATGTATCATGAATAGATGCACAAACAAAAGAAATTAAAAGAATATTCATGAAAATATAGCAAAATATGATAAACTCAGAAAATAAAATATGTCTAAATTATTTAAATGTCTAATAATGCTTCATGAATTTTTGTGGAATTTTTGGATGCTCAAAAGTATTTTTAAAAATCAAATGGCAAACATATATGAAAAGAAAATTAAAAAAACAAAGGAATGGTCAGGGGGGTGCCACGAAAGCAAAAACCAAGTTATAAAACATTGGACTCAGGGAGAGGGGGTGTGAACATGAAAAAACACAAAGCCCAAAAGCCCGTGGGTCTGCAGAACATATCATGAGGTTTAGTCAAAGGAATTGACTCAATTAGAGCCATCGGAATCAATCCACTTACGATGATCAATAAAGGTGTGAAAATCACATGATCCACAACACAAGCACACAGTATGGTATGGTGAGGCAAACACACATAATCAATAAAATCCAAAATATTCAGAAAATGAATGCATATGCCAGGGAGGTTGTATCATTAATGTGCTGGCATCACATGGCGCGTTGGATTCAAATGATCAGACGACTGGGATTTAAACTGAGAAAAAAAGCCAGGGTTTCAAACATCACCGGCCGGAGAAGACTCCGGTCATCTTCTCCGGCCACTCTACACCGTGCCAAAAACTTCAGGTCACCAGAAATGATCAAATCACATATCAAAACAATCCTCAAGTCATGTAGATCATGGATCCAGCATCAAAATTCACAAACACATCACACACAGAGAGAATCAAATGAGGGAAGTTTGCCCTAGAAATTTCAACTAAGCACCTAAGGTGCCTATCAACTAGCCAGAGGTTCACATTGCTCCTATTGAGCTTCAATCACATAAAAACAAGTAAAATCAGGGCTAAAAGAGAGCAAAAAGTTTGAACTGAGACCTGTTCTTTTGATGCTTCCTTTGCTCAAAAGAAGACCAGAGAGGAGGTTCCTTTTTTCTTGAACTTGATATTAAGCCAAATAAAGGCTATAGATAATGCTATGTGCTTGAAAATTCAGAGGAAGAAAAATGAAATTGAAGTTGAAGATGATGCTACACGATCTACTGCTTCAGTTTCTTGATGCTTGCTGAGGAAGAGAGGAGAGAATGCAGAGTTCTTGAGTGGAGATGAAGATTCGAGAGAGAGAAATCTCAGAGAGAGAAAGAGAGTGAAAATTTCGTGAAAATTGTAGAATGAACCAGCTCGCTGCAAATTTTGTTAGAGGTTTCGATATATATGTGTGGTTAAGATCTAACTTCTATAGTTGATGGTTAGAACTCTAATTAAGTGAGTGAGTTAACTGAGTTAAGAATGAAATGAAAATGGAGGTGAGAGTGAGCTCGGGTTGTGTTGTCTTTTTAGGGTGAAGAGAATAACATGGAGTGTTATGGTGGAATTCAAATGGAAGATGATGATGTGGTACTGAGTTGGCATGGCTTGCTACAACAACTTGTCATCTAAGTTTCTTTTTTTTTGTTTAAACAATTGTAGCATGTATGGTACATGAGCATCATGGCATGTAAGAGTTGGTTTAGCTTTAAAAGGCAATGTTTTGGCATGGTATGGCTGATGTATGCGCATGACAACACCAAAATGCAACAGGTTTTGGTTTGCTTGGTGTGGAAGGAAACAGCTAGCATGAGGGCGAGTTTAAGACATCATATCTCTTGAACCAATGGAGGAAATTGATTGGTTTTTGGTTATTTGGAAAGGGGAGATGGAGTAGAGCAACTTTGGTGTGGAAAGCAATCCCAATAGGAGCCTTTAACATGCTTTAAATTGGTCATGAAACTGCTTGGTCATGGTTGGGCTGGCTGACCAACTTGCCTTGGTTGTGCCTAGCTCATGTGCATGGGAGTGAAACAGTTGAAACACCTAACTTTGCCTCAATATATCTCTCAATGAGTTGATCAAATGAAAAATCTTTCAACACCAAAGTTGAAGAGGAGATGGAGATGATCATGATTGATGTTGAACATTTTTCCAATTGAAGCCTCCATCAATGAGATATTTGGATATAAACTTGGATAGACCCGACATATAAGGTGTTTGTGAAAATGACTGCGTGCTGACTGGCTATGACTTGCCATTTTGCCTTGATTCCTCTCCACTTTGATCCATCATATCTCTCTCAATTTTGATCCAATGGGCATGTTCTTAGTATGGTTTTGAAGCTTGAAATATGAACTTTTGATAGGCCTCCATAAGCTTTCAATTTGGAGCTTGGATCATGGAAAAATAATGCTCCAAAGATGGCCCTTCAACTTGACAAAACTTGCCATAAATGGAAACCATTCATTACTATTTTTGGCAACTTTGCACATTCCTTGATTTTTGATGAATCTCTTAATAATTCTTGATCAAACCTTCATTAATGAACATATTTGACATGAGGAACAATATTTTGACCTCAAAAAGTCAATAGTTGACTTTTTCCTCTACACAGTTGACTTTTTCCTAATTCTTCTGATTTTCAGTCAAATGATCAATTGAAACCCTTCCAAACCAAATTGATGGACAATTCTCCAATCTTAGACACTTAAGGACATGAGGAATACCATAGAATCAAGTCTTGCCCAAAAAGTCAGAAATAAACTGATCTTATGGCAAACCCTAGTTTGGTGCCCTCAGTCTAGGAGAAATCAACACATCCTCCAAATCCAAATTTCTCTGAGCATGATGTGTATCCTCTTAAACAATGATGAGATATGCCATTTGGTGAGGATAAAACTCAAAGATCTTGCCCATTGGGGTGTTATACTCAAGAATCCCAAAACCCTAATCTTGCACTAGTTAGGAGAAGGTGGTTCCCTTGAGATTTCTTGTCAAGCTTGATCACATGATGAGATGGTAGGTCTATTAAGATCTCTCGAGGCTCAAGGCTCCTTTGATTTGATTTATACGCCTTGATCCCATGCTAAGAGCCAATGATATGCAAAGATGATGATGCAAGAATGCAATGAAACATAAGCCAGTTAATGCTAAAAATATGAGGGCAAATTTTGAGGTGCTACAGCTGCCCCTATTCAAACTTCTTGGATCCGAGGGTATGATAGCAACGGCTTTCAGACAATCAGGATACACGGGGTTTGAATACCAAAATAACCTGGAAATTTGCAACCTGTGGGGGTAATGGAATAAGGCAATTACGAGGGCGGCCGAAGGCGAACTCAAAAAGAAAAACTGGCCGAAGGTAATACGAGGACGGCCGAAGGCGAACTCGAAAAGAAACACCAGCCGAGGGAGGAATTTCAAACAAAGGTAGATCGGCCGAAGGCGGGCTATGCTGGGGAGGAAGACAAGACTGGCCGAAGGCGAGCTAATCAACGAAAGGATACGAGAACTGCCGAAGGCAAACACGAAAAGAAAGGATACTACGAGGACGGCTGAAGGCGAACTCGAAAAGAAAGACCAAGCTGAAGGTGGACTTTCAAAGAAAGGCTAAGCCAAGGGTAGACTTTCAAACAAAGGATACGAGGCCAATCCGAAGGTAGTCTCGAAAAAGAAAGATCGAGCCGAAGGTGGACTTTCAAAGAAAGGCTAAGCCGAGGGTAGACTTTCAAATAAAGGATACGAGACCAAGCCGAAGGTAGACTCGAAAAAGAAAGACCGAGCCGAAGGTGGACTTTCAAAGAAAGGCTAAGCCGAGGGTAGACTTTTAACAAAGGATACGAGACCAAGCCGAAGGTAGACTCGAAAAGAAAGACCGAGACGAAGGTGGACTTTCAAAGAAAGGCTAAGCCGAGGGTAGACTTTCAACAAAGGATACGAGACTAAGCCAAAGGTAGATTCGAAAAGAAAGACCGAGCCGAAGGTGGACTTTCAAAGAAAGGCTAAGCCGAGGGTAGACTTTCAAACAAAGGATACGAGGCCAAGCCGAAGGAAGACTAGAAAAAGAAAGACCGAGCCGAAGGTGGACTTTCAAAGAAAGGCTAAGCCGAGGGTAGACTTTCAACAAAGGATACGAAACCAAGCCGAAGGTAGACTCGAAAAGAAAGACTGAACCGAAGATGGACTTTCAAAGAAAGACTAAGCCGAAGGTAGACTCTCTAACCAACGAATACGAGACCAAGCCGAAGGTAGACTCGAAAAAGAAAGACCAAACCGAAGGTGGACTTTCAAAGAAAGACTAAGCCGAAGGTAGACTCTCTAACCAAGGAATACGAGACCAAGCCGAAGGTAGACTCGAAAAAGAAAGACCAAACCGAAGGTGGACTTTCAAAGAAAGACTAAGCCGAAGGTAAAATTTCAAACAAAGGATACGTAGAATCAACAGATCTACAAAGATGACTCCACTGGGGAAAAGAGAAATCTCAACAGACAACTCTGTAGGGGAGTATAGGAAGGAACAACAGTAAGAAGGACGAATCCACTGGTTGCGGTGTAATGTCAAACAACATCTCCTGAATTACATCTCTTTCTGCTGGGGAAAGAAACTGGTAACAGATATCAAACCTGGCTTATGCTTCGAATGCATATGTTTGAATTTTCCTATGGCGTAATGCTCCATACAAAATGGAAATGCTACACGTTTGGGAGGATGCCATGCAAAAATGCTGATGCAAATGCAAAAGAGGCATTCCAGCAAAATAAATGCTGAAGACAAAGGCAACTTCACCGGGGATGACAAACCAAATTGTCCTCTGAATTAAAAGATCCTACTGAGGAAGATTTCACTGAATGACTTCCTGATCACAAACTCTGCTGGAGATGAAAAACTCCGAGAGAAATTCCACTCTGTTGGAGATGGATAAAGATGAATATTAAAGATGGAACCCAAGAAATTTCTCTCCGCTGTAGATTACCCATGGCTTCTACCGAAGACAGAACCCAAAACCTGGATCTGAAACATGCCAATAACAATTGGACTTAAACCTGCTAGGGATGTTAACCGCTGTTGAACAAACCATTGTGAATATCACCACCAAACTCTGCTTGGGGAACAAGTCAATAATATCGAACCTGCTTGGGGATATTACTGAACTTAACCTGCTGTTGGGAAAAATTTGTACCTTCACCCTGTTGGGGAATATCAATCACTATTAGCAAACCTGCTTGGTGATTGACGACATCAACTCTTCTAGGGGATACCATAAAGCTTACTCATCTGTTGGGGATCAGACCATACCGTTGCTAATGAGAAAACATTTCCCGACTTGCTGAGGAAAATAGGTGCTCAGACCCTGTGGGGAATTAACATCTTTGTCCAAAGAAGATATTCCATTAGTCTCCTGCTGGGGATGCAGAAGTATCCATTTCTGGATGCTTGCTAAGAGGGTAATAAATCAATTACAACTCTAGCTGGGGGAATAATCCTCTGTACTCTGGCTGGGGAGAGCAACTACCTGCTGAGGAGGATGAATTTTCAATGCCGAGGATTAGAGCATGCCGTTGCTAACGGAATTATACTTCCTGACCTCGGAGCAATCCACTTCTGACTGCTTGCTGGAGAATAATAAACCAACCCTGCCTTTGGCAAGGGATCACGATCCTCTATACTCTTGCTGGGGAGAGTAAGCTCTGCTGAGGATGATAAACTTTTAGTGTTGAGGGGAACAACTCTACTGGGGAGAAACTTGCTTCCCTGCAAACAAAATCAACAGTATATGCAAAATAGCCATCTAGATTACCATCCTAATGACTGTTACTTGAGCAATTTCCACTGTTTTCTGATATGCTTCGCGAAGCTTAACATTTTCGCATGCAATGTTTATCAAAAATATCGGACGTTTTCACAAACAAAAACTGTTAAAGTAAAAACACAAAGGAAATCTCTTTGAATGAAAATGAACATTTTATTGAATGAATTGGCTTGTAAATAGGCATTTACATCCGGAAGCAATTCCTAAAAAGAGGTAATTGCACAAAAGAAGTAAAAGAAAATACACATATCGGCAATGTGGGGAACAGATATCCACCATGATTCAATTCAGCTATGACCCAATATGGCTCGTTTATCCGCAGATGCTTTGACCTTCGAAGAGACTGACTGGATTGATTCCTTTCCTTAGAAACTTTCCAAGTATCAAAAGTGTTCACAAATCGAACGCAGATCGTAGCCTCTTGCTTTCAAATCCCTAACTTTTGCCTGGATCGCCCTTTTCGGGTTTTCAATCCACCGGGATACCCATTTTTGCCAAAGTTGCCTTTCCAGGTTTTCAACTTTGCGGGTTTATTCTTTTCTTTTTTCTTTATCCCTAATTTTTGCCCGAACCTTTTCTTTTTATGGTTCGCCGGGATGCCTTTTTTGCCTGGATCTTCTTTTTATGTCCAGCGGGTCTCTTTTATGCAAAGTATTTTTTGACTACGTCTGCGTTCATAGGGGACGTAAAATCTTCACCATCCATAGTTGAGAGTAATAAGGCTCCACCAGAGAAAACCTGTCTTACTACATATGGCCCTTCGTAGTTTGGAGTCCATTTGCCCATGTGATCTGTTTGAGGAGGAAGGATCCTTTTCAAAACCAATTCACCAGCCTGAAAACACCGAGGACGCACTTTCTGATAAAAGGCTTTCTTCATCCTACTCTGATACAACCGACCATATGCAATGGCTACCAATCTCTTTTCCTCGATAAGGTTCAGCTGATTCAATCTGGAACGCACCCACTCAGCTTCATCAAGCTTCACATCCGCCAGAATTCTCAAAGAAGGAATCTCAACCTCTATTGGTAAAACTGCTTCCATACCATATACCAATGAGAAAGGAGTTGCCCCAGTTGATGTACGCACCGAAGTACGATAACCGTTTAAAGCATAAGGCAACATCTCATGCCAGTCTTTATATGTTACCACCATCTTCTGTACAATCTTCTTGATATTCTTATTTACTGCTTCAACAGCCCCATTCATCTTCGGACGATAGGGAGAAAAATTGTGATGTTCAATCTTAAAGCTCTGACATAGCTCCTTCATCATCTTGTTATTCAAATTTGAAACATTATCAGTAATGATTCTCGCCGGGACTCCATATCGGTAGATGATGTCCTTCTTGGTAAACCGAGCTACCACTTGTCTGGTGACGTTAGCATACGAGGCTGCTTCCACCCACTTCATGAAATAATCAATGGCAACCAAAATGAAACGATGCCCATTGGAAGCAGTCGGTTCAATCTTTCCAATCATATCAATTCCCCACATGGCGAAGGGCCAAGGTGATGACAACACATTCAGAGGAGTAGGCGGCACATGCACCTTATTTGCATAAATCTGGCATTTATGACATTTCCGGGCGTATTTAAAGCAATCAGACTCCATAGTCATCCAGTAATACCCCGCTCTCAATAGCTTTCTGGCAATAGCATGCCCATTGGCATGGGTACCAAAAGATCCTTCATGAACTTCTTCCATTAACAGGCTTGCCTCGTGTTCGTCAACACAACGTAGCAAGACCATGTCAATGTTCCTCTTGTACAACACATCGTCTTTATTCAAAAAGAAGTTCCCTGCCAACCTTCTTAGAGTTTTCTTATCTTTGGTTGACGCACCTTCTGGATACTTTTGACTCTTCAGAAAAACCTTAATATCATGATACCAAGGTTTACCATCTGATACACCTTCCACCGCAAACATAAAAGCTAGTCTATCCAGACGCATGATTCTGATTGAAGGAGTTTCATTCCAATGATTCACCTGATACATCGAAGATAACGTTGCCAATGCATCTGCCATCTGATTCTCCAACCGGGGTATGTGATGGAAATCGACTCTGTCAAAGAAAGGTAACAACCTTCTGGCATAGTTGTTATAAGGCACCAAATTCACTTGACGAGTTTCCCATTCACCTGTAATCTGTTTAACTACCAACGCGAAATCACCATAAACATCGAGGTTCTTGATTCTCAAATCAATCGCTTCTTCTAATCCCATGATGCAACCTTCATACTCCGCCTCATTGTTGGTGCATATGAACGCTAATCGGGCAGTGAAGGGTATATGAGAACCCTGTGGAGTCGTAATGACTGCCCCGATTCCGTTACCATATGAATTAACAACCCCATCAAAGACCAGCTTCCAGTGGGATCTAATTTCAGGTCCTTCATCATACAAAGGCTCCTCACAGTCTTTCATCTTCAGAAACATGATATGTTCATCAGGAAATTCAAACTTCATTGGTTGATAATCCTCAATTGGTTGTTCAGCAAGATATTTTGACAAAACACTTCCCTTAATGGCCTTTTGGGAAACATATTGAATATCGTATTCTGTCAGAACCATCTGCCAACGGGCTATTCTTCCAGAAAGCGCTTGCTTTTCAAACACCTACTTGATCGGATCCATCTTCGAAATCAAGAGGGTTGTGTGGTTTAACATATACTGCCTCAAACGCTTAGCGGCCCAAGCGAGTGCACATGTTTTTTCCAGCATCGAGTACCTTGACTCATAATCAGTGAAATTTTTACTCAGGTAGTAGATGGCATGCTCTTTTCTACCTGACTCGTCGTGTTGACCGAGCACACACCCCATTGAATTCTCAAGAATCGTAAGATACATAATCAACGGCCTTCCTGGCATTGGCGGCAAAAGGACCGGAGGTTTCTGCAAATATTCTTTTATTTTTTCAAACGCCTTTTGACAATTTTCGTTCCACCTGACCGCTTGATCTTTTCCTAACAATTTGAATATTGGTTCACATGTGGCTGTAAGATGAGAGATGAATCTAGCAATGTATTTCAACCTACCAAAGAAACCACGAACCTCTTTTTCTGTTCTCGGTTCAGGCATTTCTTGTATGGCTTTTACTTTGGCAGGATCAACCTCGATACCTTTTTCATTGACAATAAACCCCAGTAATTTTCCAGACCTCACCCCGAAGGTGCACTTGTTCAGATTCAACCTCAGTCTGAACTTTATCAACCTTTCAAACAGTTTCTGAAGATTCACCAGATGCTCTTCCTCCGTTTGTGACTTCGCAATCATGTCATCAACATAGACCTCGATCTCTTTGTGAATCATATCATGAAAGAGAGTCACCATTGCCCGCTGATAGGTTGCCCCAACATTTTTCAATCCAAAGAGCATTACCTTGTAACAGAATGTTCCCCACGGTGTTATGAACGTCATCTTCTCCATGTCCTCTGGGGCCATTTTGATTTGGTTATACCCAGAGAAGCCATCCATGAAGGAAAATACAGAGTATATAGCAGTATTGTCCACTAACACGTCAATTTAAGGAAGCGGGAAATCGTCCTTCGGGCTTGCTCTATTCAAATCTCTGTAATCAACACACATCCTGACCTTTCCGTCCTTCTTAGGTACAGGCACAATGTTAGCAACCCACTGAGGATAACTTGTCACAACCAGAAATCTAGCATCTATCTGTTTCTGAACCTCTTCTTTAATCTTGACAGACATTTCCAGTTTTGTCCTCCTCAACTTCTGCTTAACCAGAGTACATCCCTCTCTGAGCGGTAGCCGGTGTACCACAATGTCAGTGTCAAGCCCAGGCATGTCTTGGTAAGACCAGGCGAAGATATCAACATACTTTCGAAGCATTTCAATCAATCTTCTTTTTACACTGTCTTCCAAGGCAGCCCCAATCTTCACCTCTTTCTTTGCATCCTCGGTTCCCAGATTAACAATCTCGATTTCCTCTTGATGAGGTACAATGACCCTTTCCTCCTATTTCAACAGTCTGGCCAATTCCTCGGGTAAGTCACAATCTTCATCAGTCCCTTCTTCAGCCTGATAAATGGGATTGTCGAAATCATACCGAGCCATAGCTGAATCATGATTGGTGGTATCTGAACAAGGAAACCTGCATGATTGATGATTTATGTTTATTATGTATGCAACAAACAAAAACACATTGCCATTTTGATGTGAGTTAATGCAAAAAAGTAAAAACAGAAAAACAGGGATCAAAATATTTGAATGTGAAAAACGTCCTTTATTAATGATAAAAAAAAACATACAAAATATTCAAGCCCTACAAACAAAAATCACTACGCCTTGGGCATAGCGTAGGATTGTCATAACAGGAAAACAAAGGCAATTACATTGGGCCGGTCACTTGAATGGCTTTCTCTCATGACCAGTTGCAAAGACTTTGACCTGGAATGCAGGGGCGGATCCAATTATCCATATCGCAATCACTATCCCCTTCCTCATCAACAACATTGACTCTGTCAAAGAACACACCAACACTGGTAAAACGAACCGGACCATAAAATATGGGAAGCTCCTCAGGACGCCTGGGTGGCTTATATCCCAGCCCGTAAGTATTCTGCTTTTTCTGGACCTCGATAACCTGACCCCATTTCTGTGAACTGCCGGCTTCAACCACAGCCCGTGCATCCTTGAAGGAAGACATGGAGACCTCTGGCTGATATACCACTACAGGCTTAAGCATTTCAGATTGGCTGACTTCTTTGAGAGGCTCCTCATGATCTTCACCGCCTCAAAACCCTGACATAAAGTTTCGTGTATTTTTCTATCTACCTCCACATACTTGAAAGTAGATAGATGACTTATCGTGATATCTTCTTCTCCACAAACCGTCACTACGTGTCAGTCTACCCTGTACTTCAGCTTCTGATGTAGTGCGGACGTCACAGCCCTAGCCCCATGAATCCATGGACGGCCCAAGAGACAACTGTAAGTGGCCTGAATGTCCATGATATAGAAGGTAGCATCAAAAACCTCTGGACCAACCTTAATCGGCAGCACAATTTCCCCGAAAACAGATCTCTTCGAACCGTCGAAAGCGCGCACCACCAAATCACTTGGTGTGCAGATTAACCCATGAGTGTCCAACTTCATCAGTGCTTTCTTCGGTAAAATGTTCAAAGATGACCCAGTGTCAACAAGCACATGCGACATCAACGATCCTCGGCACTCAACTGAAATGTGCAACACATTATTATGATTTCTCCCAGCTGGCTTCAAATCCACATCAGTAAATCCCAAGCCATTTCCTGCATTTACATGGGCAACTACCCCCTCAAGCTGATTAACCGAGATCTCCTGGGGTACATACGCAACATTCAATACTTTCAACAAAGCGTTTCGATGCGCCTCTGAGCACAATAACAGAGATAATATGGATATCTTGGACAGAGTTTGGTGCAGTTGGTCAACAATTTTGTAGTCGCTTTTCTGAATCACCCTCATAAACTCTTCTACATTCTCGGAGAATGAGTTGTCAACTAGCTTTGCTGCAGAATCATTAACTACTGGCATCTGCACAGAATTATCCATAACCTGCTTTCCTTTGTCTGGTCTAGAACCACCAGCCTGATCATCAGATAGGATAAAGACCCTACCACTCCGGGTAATAGCTCATGCTTCACCATTACTTTCAACATTGGAGTTCATCACTGATGTACCCATAAACTCTTGCTTCTGCCCGTTAACAAACACTTCAGCACCGTAATTCCAGGCGATAACTTTTGTGCTCTCATACAGAACGAGCCCAGGAGTGGTGATAATGACCGGCGCTGGTCTTGTCGGTGCTGAAATGGTTACCATCTTGAAAGGGATAGTAACAGTGGCAATCTCATTCTTTCTGCCAATAACTTCCTTCTTCTTATCGCACCTATCAAACTGCAACCGACCTTCATCAATTAACTTCTGAATACCAGATTTCAATAGATCACAACCATTTGTCTGCAAAAAACACTCTGGACAGCTCTTATCACAACCAATGAATACTCCACCCTTCAGTAGTCTCTCCTTCACTACCAACAAAGGGGTCCCCAATTCATTCACGTCCAGAACCAAATTCAAAGACTCACCCTCTTCTATAACAGCGTTAACCCTCGGCCCATCATGGTTCGGCATTGGGTTTTGAATGACATTTGGAACGTCGTTGGAGAAGTTGATGGCCTTCGAATCCACTAAATCTTGGACTTTATGCTTAAAAGCTTTACAGTCCTCAATGTGGTGTCCGGGTGCCCCAGAATGAAATTCACAGTGGGCATTGGGATTGTAACCCGGAGGTGGATTACCAGTAATAGGAGCCAAAGTGCTCTTCTGAATTAACTGCAACTGCATTAAATGCTGAAACAACTGGGAATAAGGCAACAGTGGAGTATCAAAATGCCTATTTTGCTTAGGCCTGGGCTGATATTGGAGAGGAGCCTGATTTTGCTGTTGAGGTAAAAGTGCTGCAGGAATAGTTACTGAGGCCACATGCTGATTATAATTCTGACGCTGCTTTTTCTTACCGCGGTATGAAGATATAGAATTGGCTTCCTCTTTCTTCTTATAATTCACATAAGGTTTCTTACCTCCACTAGAAGAAGACCCATCATTTCCCGACACCTTTCCAGTTTTAATTCCACTTTCCAACACTTCCCCAACCAAGATCAGATCAGCAAACTTTCCTGACATGCAAGGCAGCAGCTTCTCGTAATAATGACCTGGCAAGGTAGCCATAAACATATTCAACATTTCCTTCTCCAACATGGGAGGCTGTACCCTCGCTGCCAGTTCACGCCACCTCTGGGCGTACTCCTTGAAGCTTTCACTGTTCTTCAGAGACATACTCTGCAGCTGAGTCCTGTTGGGAGCCATGTCAGTGTTATATTGGTAGTGCTTGACAAAAGCCTCTACCAGCTCTCTCCAATTGTGGACGTGACATCTCTCAAATTGCATATACCACTCCAAAGATGCCCCAGACAGGCTATCCTGGAAGAAATGCATAAATAATTTCTCATCACTAGAGTATGCAGCCATCTTCCTTGCGTACGCCCGGACATGAGTCTTTGGGCAAGTGGTACCATTGTATTTCTCAAAGGTAGGAACCTGAAACTTATGCGGAATTACGACACCGGGGACCAGCCCAAGATCATCCAAATCCATGCCCACAGAGTTTTGATTCACAACCCCTTTCAGCTATTCCTTAATCAACCGGATCCTCTGATCATCAACAATAGGGGGAACACCATCCCCGCCTTGCACAAAAAATATATCATCCTGTTGGTCATCATATCAACGACCATGAACAACACATACACTATTTCCCCCTCCTACAACAGAAGGAATCACAACCTGCTATCCTCCACCTGGAGGGATCACAACAGAATGAACATGAACACCTCCGCATAGAGGACCAATAGGAATACCATTACCATTACCCCCAACACCTTCGCCCGAAGGAATGACATCATTATGAAGACCACCATGAAGAACTCCGTCCTCGTCAACTCTTGCCACCAGGGGTTGAACAAGGGTTCTGAGCTGTTCCTGCCCCTGTGCAATGCCTTGCACTAATTCCATGAACTGGGTCATGCGAGCCTGCATGGCAGCCATCTCAGCCTGCATCTGTTCCATTGCTCTCCTTTGATTGGATCTGGTAGAATACCGATGAATCTGCTGGTCAGCAATCCTGCTTGTGGAAGAACACGATAAGAAACCAGAGATAAACCTGCTATGAAAAATGCAAAATGATTATGGTTATGCAAATACAAATGCAAACATCATATTTAAACATTCCCAGGACGTATCCGCTTTGATTCCAGTCTTTGAAACCGATCATGGAATTAGACACAATATCGGAAAATAAATCCGAACCCAGAAATACTGTAGACCTATCACAAAGGAAGCACATCTTTTCAAAAACTGAGAGCTGTTGAGACATATATGATTAAACCAAGCATTTTATATCATGTCATAAGAATTCATACAGACGGGTCTAATACAGTCAAAGGCGATTCCATCAACAATCCTGATGGTAATCCCGACAAAATATAACAACAAGATCATTACAAATTAATTCCAAACAAGCTGGCTTCCACTTCCTCAAAAAGATCCACGGTGTCTGGATGAGTAGGTCGCTCTATCAGCCCTTTGATCAATCTGTTTCTCTTATCAATATCTTGATTCAGCCTAGCAATCTGTTCTTCAACATTGTTGCCTTCGCGCCTTGACTTCTTGACTTCGGCTTGCACCTTGAGCTCTTCAATTTCCTTCTGAGCTTCTTTCCACTTACCAGAGAAGTGCTTTTTATCTGCCTTCATTTTCTGAAGTTCTTCTTTCAGTTCCCCATTCTCAATGTTGAGCTTTTCCCACATTTCCTGATACGTGGCAAGATTGGCTTCAGTCTCGGTCAAGAGGTTCTTGTTTTTCCTGTAGGCCTTGCCAGAGGCTTCAGCATCCATACTGACTTTTCTGAAGTGTTGAGCTCTGTCAGTTAGATCCTTCTCCTTCTCTTCCAGGTGCTCTGTCACATCTTGAACTTTCCATTTCAATTCCCGGTTGTCATGTAAAGCACCTTGGAACTGATTACTCATACCAGCATTCTCCATCCTCAAATCATGCACCAATTCTCGCTGCTTATCGAATTCTTCAAAGGGTACAGTGAGCCTTTCCTCCACAATCTCAGGATACAAGGGAGACGCCCAATCAAAAGGCAAGTAGAACTCTTCCATTCTTCTCTTTACCTAGCCTATATAAGGAGGGAAAGCTTGATTATTGGGTTTGCCCAAAGCGGCTTTTCCTTTCTTTTGTCTACTGAGCCATGCTTCAGAAGCTTTCTGCACCACAGCTAGACCATCGGCTACTTGAAAATACATAGACTCTTTCAAATCTTTTTCAACCGGAGGATATTTCAGAGCATATCCAAACTGCCTGATAGCCAAAGAAGGATTGTAATTAATACCCCCTTTTCTCCCTATCAATGGGACGTTAGGTTACTCACCATAGCTGTGCAAAACGTCTTTGCCGAACAATCCTTGATCCACCCAAACAATATCCTTAGCAGCTAGACCCATCAGGCGTTTACTCCAATCCAAAGAAGTCCTAGTATCCACAAAGGCACCTGACCAGGGTAGACTGTTTGCAAACCACTTATAGAAAAGAGATGCACAACAATGAACTATCCTGCCTCGTCTCTTTTCATTCCTGTTGTACAAGGAATAGTGAAGATCTCCTAACAAGGTCGACACTGGATTCTAAGCTGTAAAGATCCGGATAGCATCTGTATCAACAAAATCAGATTCATTAGGAAAAAGAACAATGCCATATACACAGAGAGCCAGTATTGCATTGAAAGCTGTCTAACTCTCCTCCTTAGCCGCTTCTTGAGCCTTCTTTACCAAGTACACCAAGTGATAACCACGGGAATTTCCCTTGTTGGTGATGTCAGCCTCCAAAGTTGATTTGCTCAAATAAAGAGCAACAGCCACAGCTTTGAAATCAAGGTCTGCCTTGGAAGCACAGAACATAACACCTTCTTTAATGGAAATCCCCAGGATGTTTGAGTACTCCTCCAGAGTAGGGACCAATACATAGTCTGGCAACACAAAGCACCTAAGGGAAGGATCATAGAACTGCATCAAGGTGTGTAAGTCATTGTATTCATACTCACTGATGTTACGAGCAAAAGATAAGATCCAACCATACTTCTTTTTAAACATCCCCACCACTTCCGAACCAGCCATATTCTGTAAACTGCCAATCTGACCAAGAGTGAGCTTCGGGAACTTGTAAACAATGATGTTCTTCTTGATCTTCTGAGTGTCCATCCCAATGACTGCCCGTTGACTAGAATCAAAAGATCAGATACTACCTAGAAATGCAAAATATGAATGTCAGAAAAAAGAAATGCAATGCAAATACCCAGAACACCCGAGTAACCACACTGATAAGTTCATACTGATAAGAAATCCAAAGTATCGAGTATGCTAAAAGTCAAGGTTACCTGCAAACCTGTAAACAACCAACCCCTCTCACATGTGGGTCAATACCACTGACTCTCAGGTCGAGAAATGATGATACATTCACCATTTCTGGTTTGGCATCATCATCAAACGAGGAGGCCTCAACTGATTCCCCTCAAAAAGGATATCCTATAACAAGTTCCCAACATTGGGTCCTCGGATCAAGAATGCGTAATGGGTTTGCCATTTATGGTCTGCCATTATCACATCTCGGGAGGAGTGCCGCAACTGAGTCCTCGGGAATGGTCACCAGAGTCGACAGTTCCTCAAGAGAATAACTACTGGTCTGTATCAACATACAGTAGCAGATATCTCCCGATAGAACCTCGTCTGGTTGTGGGTCTCGTGAACACCCGGACGTGGCCAACACCACGGGAGCGACACGTCCACCCACGTTAATACCTATGTGTATGCTCAAGCCTGGGTAGTGGGCTTATCTCTCAAAACATCCCAACCTGCCAAACAGAAAATCCAGTACAGCACAACACAACACAGTCCAGCATAATAATGAAATGCAAATGCATAAATACAGTAAAATAGTAAAATAGTAAAACAGTAATACAGTAATGCACAACAAAATAAAGCACCATAATAAACACCCAATGAAAAGAAACAGACAAGCGCTAGGATTGACTCGCAAAGGGGATGGACCAGCAAGAGGTCAATCTGTCCCCAGCAGAGTCGCCAGTTGTCGCTCCCGGGATTTTCATCCAAGTACAAATGCGAAAGTGGCATGGAAACAGAGTCACCAGCAATGTTTATTTATCCCAAGAGAGGGAAAGGAAACACTGCGTAAACCTTAGGGAAAGGAAAAGCATGGTCTCGCGACCAAGAGAAACGGGTAAGGGAGTCGGTTACGCGAGGGGAAGGTATTAGCACCCCCACGCGTCCATCGTACTCGATGGGATCCACGCTGGGTGTCTCGATCAAAGGGTGTCGTTGTCTGGAGCTCCACTGCTACTGGAAACGAGAAGGAACGGGAACGGAGAAGAATGAAGAAACGGGGGAGAAAAGAAAAAGAAGTGACTCGATAGGACATCGTCGTCCTACGCCTACGTATTCCCTCGTGCAATGGGAAAGTCAGAGTCAATGTAGTTCGGACACGAACTAAGGGGGGAGGTTGCTCGCCAAGACCTCGCCGTCTTGTGCCTACGTATCCTCAATCTAACCAGAAGGAGGAAGTCAGAGCAGTCGTAGTTCGACCTAACAAGGTCTTAGTGTTTTATATGAGCGACGTTAAGTTCGCGTCCGACAGTTAGGGTCGATGCCTGTTTGCGACAAAACGAAAAGTAACGTGCTCTTTTCTGAAAATGGTTTGAAACTTAACAATCCCGAAGGATAAAAAGGTTTGAGTTTGTTTTGTTTTTTTTAGACAAGAAGTGGATTGTAGTTAGTTTGCAACTTGCATTGCACCCAAGTCTACAACATAGGAACGAATACGTCGCATATCATCCCCAACAGGACGTACACTAAGTACCCTAGAAAAATGAAGGGATGTTCCCCCATACCTCACTTCCCATATATAAGGCTCATGGGCAATACCCGTTAACCTTTATTAGATGTTTTAGAAAGGTGATGAGATTAGAAGAGAAGACTCAAAGAAGAAGAAAACACTAAGGGGAAACTAGTTTGTTCCTAATGTTATTATGCAAAAGATGGCCCTAAGGTCAAGGTTTAAGAACCTAAGTCTACAGAGAAGAGAGGGATAGCACTACCTAAAAGCTTATCCTACCTCACCTTAATAAAAAATTAAGGATGAGCTAGGATCCCAAAGGATGTGAGAAAGTTGTACACAAAGCATTATATCATGCTATTCAAAAACACACAAGAGAAAGTAAAAGAGAGGAGATGAAAGGAAGAATGAACATGGATAACCATCCACATGTTCAAATGTCTTACCTCTGCCCCTACATAAAAAGTTAGTACCGAATAATTACAAGTAATGAAAACAAGTGTCAAAAAGTAAAGCAAGCAATGCAAATTGTCTTAAGAAGACAACCTAAGAAGCATACAAGTGTTAAACCAAAAGGGAAAGGTCAGTAGGTATAGGCCAAGGGATCCTACTAAGGTAAACATGCCAAAAGAAACCAAACAATGTCAAACTATGCATTAATGATCGCGATAAACTATACGTCTAACGGTTACTAACTGCAAGTGCACAGCCTAATCGCGTAGTAATAAAAGATATCGATCCCACAGAGACCAATGTCAACCTACCGTTATCTATCGCTGCGTTGTAAAGCTAAGGCTAATGATATTTTTTATTTAAGGGAAACTAAAACTAGAACTGAAAATAAAACTAAGAAAATATGACAGAAAGGAGAGACCGGAATATGAATTCTGCGTTCCTAAAGGACTTTGTAGAATTCGGGTACTAATTACGATTATAACTTAGTTCCGTAGAATATACCGACTTAAAGACTCCGCCTCACGCTCTCGCGGTATTAACTAAAGCCATACTTCCTAATCCCAAGATTTTGCTCTCGCTCGCCCGGTAACTAGGAAATATATTTTGAAAGTCAATAATATCCTAAACCCATCTAAAGCGCTCTCGCTGTATTTAGATTTGTTGCCTAATTTCCACTATCTGGTTCGATCCCCACGCTCTCGCAGTGCCGACTCTAACCTTAATTAATTTCTCACTCTCGTGACAAAATCGTGTTAAATAACCTCTCACTCTCATGACAAAGCTATTTAAACTCAACTTAGAAATTAAAACCAAAACAGATTTTTAATCGTAAGTTCGCACCTATAATTTTCTACCGAGTCCCGTCGGTAACGACGGTCCTCATACGCTGGACTCAAGACTACTTAGCTAGACATGGAGAAGGAAATAAACATGCAGATATCATAATAAACTAAAATCGGAAACATGCTTTAGGTATCAAATAAGGAAACGACACAATAAATAACAATAAATAAAACCTGGAATATGGTTTTGAATAATACACTGAAATCTTGAATGCAAATCCGGTTGCAGAAAGCAAAAGGCAGAAAATAGAATCCTAAAACTATATTGGGAATAGTCCCCCGATGTGGAGAACTATCCTTTTTACATAGTGCAAGAAGCTGCCTAAAAACTAAACAAGGAAAATCTGGCAAATGAAAGGTCCCACCCCCGCAATGGAGGTTTGCTTTCTTTTTTATACTGAGTGCTGGCAGTTGAGGAAATTGAGTTTTTACGTGGAAATAGTGTTGAGGAAAGACCGGAAAAATGAGTGGAGATGTGGAGAAAAAATAAATAAAAGAAATAAATAAAAATAATAAAAAAATAAAATAAAAAAAAAGGAAAATGGGCAGTTTTATCTCCTAAGAGATAGGTGGCTTGCACCACTCTCTCTCTCTCTCTCTCACACACATTTCATGTGGCGGGAGCCACCTTTATTTGGTGATGGGCGCCACCTTCATTTCTGGTGGCAGGCGCCACCCTTATGAAGTGTGGTGGGCCCCACCCCTTTTATTTTTTTTTCTTTTTTTTTTTCAATTTCTTTCCATTCTTTTTCTTTCCTTCTTCCATTTCTTTCCTTCTATTTTCTTTCTTGAATAATTCTTCAATTTCCGATAACTTCCGCTCCGACTCGAATGCCTGAAAAACATAAATAAATACGAGTAATACTAAGCATAAATCAGGAAAACTCAAATAAAACATAGTATAAATTCATGTAAGTCAAGCCAAATAAACGATACATTTACGTGTTATCAACATCCCCACAGTTAAACCTTTGCTTGTCCTCAAGCAAACTATGACTCGTAGGAAAAATAGGGCATGCAGATACTCATCCTAGGCTACCAACTCTACTTCGGTTAAGTTTGTGTCGATAGGTACTTGCTTACACACTAAGGATATCGTAACAACACAATTCTGCTTTTGCGGTCATCAGCCTCCCTCCTATACAAACCAATCCGAATCATGTCATTATACCTAAGCCTAACTCACTCATCCTTCTTTTATCCCTTTTCATTCTGGCACAATCACATTAAGCCCGTTATCCTTTCACACTCATGGTAGGATAACCTATTAGTGACTATGATCTCATTATTATCATCAATTTTTTTTCTTTTGCACATTGGCTTAAATATCAATAAAGAAGTTTGCACCGTTGGGCTAAATGATCGGGTGAGGATCACCTAACTTAGAAGGAGCATTTCTTTTCATTCATTCATTTTTTTCTTTTTCTCAATTTACATTTTAAGCCTGAGATCATACACTTATTTGCATCGGCTTCCTACTTAGTGCGTGCTTAGGATGGTGCTGACTGCTAAATAAACTACTTAGGGACTACTAAAGGGGTGAGAACTTAAGGCTATAGCATAACAACTACTCAAATTTATTTCCATAATTGGGAGGCTCACGGTGTTAGAACGATACCGATCTTGCGGAATTTTCCCAAGTCTCACAATCCAACCTCAATTTCGTCTGTAACCTAAGATTTTCAAAATAAACACTATTTTTAACTAAAAAATTTTCAAAATATTTGGTGTGGCTCAAGAGAATGGGAAAATCGATAAACAACATAAAATCAGCATAAAGACTTGACAACACATGCACAGACACAACGAAACATTAAAACAGAAAAAAATTTTAAAATCATGCTAGAAAACAGTAAATCTAACTAGAAAGCGGTAAAATGAAAGCGGTAAAGTTCCTCCCCCACACTTAAACCAAACATTGTCCTCAATGTTTTAATAGAAGGTGAAAAAGGAACGATAGAACCTGTATGAGTGCCACGACCAAATTCGCGCTGATTCTTCCCTTGTCGTCCTTGTCTTTGCTGGCCACTTCTACTCCGGTGTCTTGTATTACGAGTTATCTGAATTTGCTGAAACTTCATTTTACTGAAACCGCTCATCATACTATTTATTTCCGAAGGAAGTACCTGCAAAAAATGTTAGAAGAATACGGTGCAGTGTGTGCAGGTGGAACCTGACCATGCAAAGAACAAGGAGGAGATGAGTTACAAACGGGAGAGATATACCCTCTCCTATCATACTCAACATTGGTGTCACCACCAGCAGAGACATTCATAGGAATGTCCGTGGGCACCGACTCATCTTAAGGGATTGTCATCTAGAGATCTTTCGCCTAAATGTAGCTGAGACGTGACAAGCGATACAATTCTTTATTTTTTGCAAACACAAACAATAAAAGGAAAACATTAAATTAAAAGCTTGTGGGTTGCCACCCACGCGAAGTTTTGTTTCCCGTCGATAGCTCGACGAATAAGAGTGTTAATTTTCGGTTTCCAAGGCCATTTATCAAGCCATCTCATATATCCCTCACCTTTTCTTTTCTTCCTTCTGTGGGGTGGTTCATTCTTTTGAACTTGTGGTGGTGGTTCTGGATCTATCCTAAGTATTAGCTTTTCAAGTTTTGGCTTAGTTATCTCATCCATCACCCCAAAGTTTAACCTTACCCTCTTAACAGTAATGATATCCCTAGTTTCACAGTCCTCGAATTTTCTCTTTTTATGCAGGACCTCAGACAAAGGTGCATCGGTGTGGATATTTTCCAATACCTCCGCATATGTTTTGGATTGGGATTCTTCCTTTGGTGGGGTATATGGAGGAGGAACGACATTAGGTGCTTCCTTCGTTGCCTCTTTGACGACCTCCCTTTCAGGTGGTTCCAGTGAATTTTTCTCAATCTCTACTTCTTCCTCACCAGAACTCTTCTCAACCTCAATATCACTCTCATCGACCTCATTATCACTCTCCTCGGGATTCTCGATTTGTTCTTCATTAATGATTGTTACAACATCCACATGCTCCTCAAGGGAGGGTCTTATAGGTGTCAGGGCAAGTAGTAAGATTTGGGTCTCTAATGCCTCAGTGTGAGTCACGAGGGACTCGACCATAGTGTTCACCCGCCTAAGGGTTTCATAAGTATCGAGATGTTGTTTTCTAAGTTCTTCATTCTGGAGAGTTTGTGTCTCCACAAAGTGCTCTATCATAGATTTTAACCTCGAATTAGTTGTTGTTTCAATGAAGTCCTCCATTAATGCTTCGAGGTTGGAATTAACAGATTCTGGTGGTTCCTCGAAATATTGGGAATGGTAATCATAGGGAAAATTTGGTTGCGGTTCCTCAAAATTTTGGGATTGGTACGGTTTCTCCAAATACTGGGAGTTGTAATCGTAGAGGAAATTTGGGTGCGGTTCCTCGAGATATTGGGAGCGTGTCAGTGTCGCATTGAAATCTTGCATTAATATTTCTAGGTTGGAATTATGAGATTCTTGCGGCTCCTCAAAATGTTGGGATTGGTAGTTGCAGAGGTAATTTGGGTGAGAATGAGTTAGTGATGCATTGAAATTCTCCATTTGTATTTCGAGGTTGGAATTATGGAATTCTTGCGATTCCTCGAAATACTGGGAGTGGTGATTGTAGAAAAAATTTGGGTGATACATAGTTTTTAAATTTTTAATTATTATTTTTTTTTTATTTCAAATTTTTAAATTTTTAAATTTTTTTTTTTGGAGTGCCTTAGTCTATACGGTGCAACAACGGAATAACAATATTGACTGTTGGTCCCCGGCAACGGCGCCAAAAACTTGATCGCGATAAACTATACGTCTAACGGTTACTAACTGCAAGTGCACAGCCTAATCGCGTAGTAATAAAAGATATCGATCCCACAGAGACCAATGTCAACCTACCGTTATCTATCGCTGCGTTGTAAAGCTAAGGCTAATGATATTTTTGATTTAAGGGAAACTAAAACAAGAACTGAAAATAAAACTAAGAAAATATGACAGAAAGGAGAGACCGGAATATGAATTCCGCGTTCCTAAAGGACTTTGTAGAATTCGGGTACTAATTACGATTATAACTTAGTTCCGTAGAATATACCGACTTAAAGACTCCGCCTCACGCTCTCGCGGTATTAACTAAAGCCATACTTCCTAATCCCAA
The DNA here is from genome assembly GCA_022829125.1 of Lathyrus tuberosus. Taxonomy (NCBI): domain Eukaryota; kingdom Viridiplantae; phylum Streptophyta; class Magnoliopsida; order Fabales; family Fabaceae; genus Lathyrus; species Lathyrus tuberosus. The sequence goes on along the minus strand of JALAZF010000278.1, from coordinate 7,757,584 downwards.
GATTTTGCTCTCGCTCGCCCGGTAACTAGGAAATATATTTTGAAAGTCAATAATATCCTAAACCCATCTAAAGCGCTCTCGCTGTATTTAGATTTGTTGCCTAATTTCCACTATCTGGTTCGATCCCCACGCTCTCGCAGTGCCGACTCTAACCTTAATTAATTTCTCACTCTCGTGACAAAATCGTGTTAAATAACCTCTCACTCTCATGACAAAGCTATTTAAACTCAACTTAGAAATTAAAACCAAAACAGATTTTTAATCGTAAGTTCGCACCTATAATTTTCTACCGAGTCCCGTCGGTAATGACGGTCCTCATACGCCGGACTCAAGACTACTTAGCTAGACATGGAGAAGGAAATAAACATGCAGATATCATAATAAACTAAAATCGGAAACATGCTTTAGGAATCAAATAAGGAAACGACACAATAAATAACAATAAATAAAACCTGGAATATGGTTTTGAATAATACACTGAAATCTTGAATGCGAATCCGGTTGCAGAAAGCAAAAGGCAGAAAATAGAATCCTAAAACTATATTGGGAATAGTCCCCCGATGTGGAGAACTATCCCTTTTACATAGTGCAAGAAGCTGCCTAAAAACTAAACAAGGAAAATCTGGCAAATGAAAGGTCCCACCCCCGCAATGGAGGTTTGCTTTCTTTTTTATACTGAGTGCTGGAAGTTGAGGAAATTGAGTTTTTGCGTGGAAATAGTGTTGAGGAAAGACCGGAAAAAGGAGTGGAGACGTGGAGAAGAAATAAATAAAAGAAATAAATAAAAATAATAAAAAAATAAAATAAAAAAAAGGAAAATGGGCAGTTTTATCTCCTAAGAGATAGGTGGCTTGCGCCACTTTCTCTCTCTCTCTCTCTCTCTCTCTCTCTCTCTCTCTCTCTCTCTCTCTCTCTCTCTCTCTCTCTCTCTCTCTCTCACATTTCATGTGGCTGGAGCCACATTTTGGGTGGTGGGAGCCACCTTTATTTGGTGATGGGCGCCACCTTCATTTGTGGTGGCAGGCGCCACCCTTATGAAGTGTGGTGGGCCGCACCCCTTTTATTTCTTTTTTATTTCTTTTTTTTTCAATTTCTTTCCATTCTTTTTCTTTCCTTCTTCCATTTCTTTCCTTCTATTTTCTTTCTTGAATAATTCTTCAATTTCCGATAACTTTCGCTCCGACTCGAGTGCCTGAGAAACATAAATAAATACGAGTAATACTAAGCATAAATCGGGAAAACTCAAATAAAACATAGTATAAATTCATGTAAGTCAAGCCAAATAAATGATACATTTACGTGTTATCAACATCCCCATACTTAAACCTTTGCTTGTCCTCAAGCAAACTATGACTCGTAGGAAAAATAGGGCATGCGGATACTCATCCTAGGCTACCAACTCTACTTCGGTTAAGTTTGTGTCGATAGGTACTTGCTTACACACTAAGGATATCGTAACAACACAATTATGCTTTTGCGGTCATCAGCCTCCCTCCTATACAAACCAATCCGAATCATATCATTATACCTAAGCCTAACTCACTCATCCTTCTTTTATCCCTTTTCATTCTGGCACAATCACATTAAACCCGTTATCCTTTCACACTCATGGTAGGATAGCCTGTTAGTGACTATGATCTCATTATTATCATCAATTTTTTTTTCTTTTGCACCGTTGGGCTAAATGATTGGGTGAGGATCACCTAACTTAGAAGGAGCATTTCTTTTCATTCATTCATTTTTTTCCTTTTCTCAATTTACCTTTTAAGCCTGAGATCATACACTTATTTGCATCGGCTTCCTACTTAGTGCATGCTTAGGATGGTGCTGACTGCTAAATAAACTACTTAGGGACTACTAAAGGGGTGAGAACTTAAGGCTATGGCATAACAACTACTCAAATTTATTTCCATAATTGGGAGGCTCACGGTGTTAGAACGATACCGATCTTGCGGAATTTTCCCAAGTCTCACAATCCAACCTCAATTTCGTCTGTAACCTAAGATTTTCAAAATAAACACTATTTTTAACTCAAAAAATTTCAAAATATTTGGTGTGGCTCAAGAGAATGGGAAAATCGATAAACAACATAAAATCAGCATAAAGACTCGACAGCACATGCACAGACGCAACGAAACATTAAAACAGAAAAAAAATTTAAAATCATGCTAGAAAACAGTAAATCTAACTAGAAAGCGGTAAAATGAAAGCGGTAAAGTTCCTCCCCCACACTTAAACCAAACATTGTCCTCAATGTTTTAATAGAAGGTGAAAAAGGAACGATAGAACCTGTATGAGTGCCACGACCAAATTCGCGCTGATTCTTCCCTTGTCGTCCTTGTCTTCGCTGGCCACTTCTACTCCGGTGTCTTGTATTACGAGTTATCTGAATTTGCTGAAACTTCATTTTACTGAAACCGCTCATCATACTATTTATTTTCGAAGGAAGTACCTGCAAAAAATGTTAGAAGAATACGGTGCAGTGTATGCAGGTGGAACCTGACCATGCAAAGAACAAGGAGGAGGTGAGTTACAAACGGGAGAGATATGCCCTCTCCTATCATACTCAACATTGATGTCACCACCAGCAGAGACATTCATAGGAATGTCCGTGGGCACCAACTCATCTTAAGGGATTGTCATCTAGAGATTTTTCGCCTAAATGTAGCTGAGACGTGACAAGTGATACAATTCTTTATTTTCTGCAAACACAAACAATAAAAGGAAAACATTAAATTAAAAGCTTGTGGGTTGCCACCCACGCGAAGTTTTGTTTCCCATCGATAGCTCGACGGATAAGAGTGTTAATTTTCGGTTTCCAAGGCCATTTATCAAGCCATCTCACATATCCCTCACCTTTTCTTTTCTTCCTTCTGTGGGGTGGTTCATTCTTTTGAACTTGTGGTGGTGGTTCTGGATCTATCCTAAGTATTAGCTTTTCAAGTTTTGGCTTAGTTATCTCATCCATCACCCCAAAGTTTAACCTTACCCTCTTAACAGTAATGATATCCCTAGTTTCATGGTCCTCGAATTTTCTCTTTTTATGCAGGACCTCAGATAAAGGTGCATCTGTGTGGATATTTTCCAATACCTCCGCATATGTTTTGGATTGGGATTCTTCCTTTAGTGGGGTATATGGAGGAGGAACGACATTAGGTGCTTCCTTCGTTGCCTCTTTGACGACCTCCCTTTCAGGTGGTTCCAGTGAATTTTTCTCAATCTCTACTTCTTCCTCACCAGAACTCTTCTCAACCTCAATATCACTCTCCTCGACCTCATTATCACTCTCCTCGGGATTCTCAATTTGTTCTTCATTAATGATTGTTACAACATCCACATGCTCCTCAAGGGAGGGTCCTATAGGTGTCAGGGCAAGTAGTAAGATTTGGGTCTCTAATGCCTCAGTGTGAGTCACGAGGGACTCGACCATAGTGTTCACCCGCCTAAGGGTTTCATAAGTATCGAGATGTTGTTTTCTAAGTTCTTCATTCTGGAGAGTTTGTGTCTCCACAAAGTGCTCCATCATAGATTCTAACCTCGAATTAGTTGTTGTTTCAATGAAGTCCTCCATTAATGCTTCGAGGTTGGAATTAACAGATTCTGGTGGTTCCTCGAAATATTGGGAATGGTAATCATAGGGAAAATTTGGTTGCGGTTCCTCAAAATTTTGGGATTGGTACGGTTCCTCCAAATACTGGGAGTGGTAATCGTTGAGGAAATTTGGGTGCGGTTCCTCGAGATATTGGGAGCGTGTCAGTGTCGCATTGAAATCTTGCATTAATATTTCTAGGTTGGAATTATGAGTTTCTTGCGGCTCCACAAAATGTTGGGATTGGTAGTTGCAGAGGTAATTTGGGTGAGAATGAGTTAGTGATGCATTGAAATTCTCCATTTGTATTTCGAGGTTGGAATTATGGAATTCTTGCGATTCCTCGAAATACTGGGAGTGGTGATTGTAGAAAAAATTTGGGTGATACATAGTTTTTAAATTTTTAATTATTATTTTTTTTTTATTTCAAATTTTTAAATTTTTAAATTTTTTTTTTTTGGAGTGCCTTAGTCTATACGGTGCAACAACGGAATAACAATATTGACTGTTGGTCCCCGGCAACGGCGCCAAAAACTTGATCGCGATAAACTATACGTCTAACGGTTACTAACTGCAAGTGCACAGCCTAATCGCGTAGTAATAAAAGATATCGATCCCACAGAGACCAATGTCAACCTACCGTTATCTATCGCTGCGTTGTAAAGCTAAGGCTAATGATATTTTTGATTTAAGGGAAACTAAAACTAGAACTGAAAATAAAACTAAGAAAATATGACAGAAAGGAGAGACCGGAATATGAATTCCGCGTTCCTAAAGGACTTTGTAGAATTCGGGTACTAATTACGATTATAACTTAGTTCCGTAGAATATACCGACTTAAAGACTCCGCCTCACGCTCTCGCGGTATTAACTAAAGCCATACTTCCTAATCCCAAGATTTTGCTCTCGCTCGCCCGGTAACTAGGAAATATATTTTGAAAGTCAATAATATCCTAAACCCATCTAAAGCGCTCTCGTTGTATTTAGATTTGTTGCCTAATTTCCACTATCTGGTTCGATCCCCACGCTCTCGCAGTGCCGACTCTAACCTTAATTAATTTCTCACTCTCGTGACAAAATCGTGTTAAATAACCTCTCACTCTCATGACAAAGCTATTTAAACTCAACTTAGAAATTAAAACCAAAACAGATTTTTAATCGTAAGTTCGCACCTATAATTTCTAACGAGTCCCGTCGGTAACGACGGTCCTCATACGCCGGACTCAAGACTACTTAGCTAGACATGGAGAAGGAAATAAACATGCAGATATCATAATAAACTAAAATCGGAAACATGCTTTAGGAATCAAATAAGGAAACGACACAATAAATAACAATAAATAAAACCTGGAATATGGTTTTGAATAATACACTGAAATCTTGAATGCGAATCCGGTTGCAGAAAGCAAAAGGCAGAAAATAGAATCCTAAAACTATATTGGGAATAGTCCCCCGATGTGGAGAACTATCCCTTTTACATAGTGCAAGAAGCTGCCTAAAAACTAAACAAGGAAAATCTGGCAAATGAAAGGTCCCACCCCCGCAATGGAGGTTTGCTTTCTTTTTTATACTGAGTGCTGGCAGTTGAGGAAATTGAGTTTCTTTCCTTCTTCCATTTCTTTCCTTCTATTTTCTTTCTTGAATAATTCTTCAATAATTCTTCAATTTCCGATAACTTTCGCTCCGACTCGAGTGCCTGAGAAACATAAATAAATACGAGTAATACTAAGCATAAATCGGGAAAACTCAAATAAAACATAGTATAAATTCATGTAAGTCAAGCCAAATAAACGATACATTTACGTGTTATCAATTAAAAGTTCACAGAAGTGCAAGTTATGCAATAACTATGCAAGATGAATGCAAATGGTTCATAAACATGAATAAATGCATATGTAAACATCAAAGTCAGAAGTGAATGACATTTATTAAAGCATGGAGATGTCATTGAATGAACATACAAGTCATGGATGCAAGCATTTAAAGAATTGAAGCAAGAAGAAGTGAACAATCACAATTGAAGTTCAACAATGAAGCATACTTGTAATGCAAGTCAAAGATAAAAATGAAATGAGATCAAACATGTCTAAAGGACATAAATCAGTAGCATAGGACATTTGAAATGACATGTAGAAGTCAAAAATGTATGCACAAAGTTCACACAAGTATCATGTTGACACATGTTCAAAGGTAGAAGCAAGTATGTGTAGACAAGGTCAAACAAACATGCAAAAGTTAATGAACTTAAGAAACATGTCATTGTGCAATTATAGGTCATGGAATATGGTTGAGGATGATTACGAATAGAAGTGAATCATGTTAAAAGTACATATGCTAGACCATACAAGAGTTGATACAAACATATGCTCAAAGAAGGTCAAGTGAGAATGCACAATTACACAACACATTTCAAGTTAAGACATATGCATATAAGTCATGTAAGGATGACCTTTGAGTGACCTATAACATGAGAAAAGTGACCTATAATGTTCATGCAACATGGATTAACTCAACAATTGTCAAAAGGAAATGCACACAATCCACATTAAAACCCTAGCACAAGCCTTCTAACATTCACACAAACAAACATGCTTTCATACAATCCATAAAGTCATGATAAGATAATGAGAAAATTGAGAAAAGCCAAGTAAATTGAGGTGCAATCAGTGTGCAAACATGTCTAAAAAATATAGCTCAAAAGCAATCACCACACATGCTCAAAGATGCTTCACAATTTCATACCAGTCACACAAACAAATGGCTCAAAGACCTCATCAAAAGTCAATCAAACCATGACCTAAAAATCTATGAAAAAAAAGAGATGCATCAATATATCATGGAGGCATGTATCAAATATCAGGTGAAAATTCAACACAAAACTATGTCAAACAAATTAGAAATGAAGTATGTATCATGAATAGATGCACAAACAAAAGAAATTAAAAGAATATTCATGAAAATATAGCAAAATGTGATAAACTCAGAAAATAAAATATGTCAAAATTATTTAAATGTCTAATAATGCTTCATGAATTTTTGTGGAATTTTTGGATGCTCAAAAGTATTTTTAAAAATCAAATGGCAAACATATATGAAAAGAAAATTAAAAAAACAAAGGAATGGTCAGGGGGTGCCACGAAAGCAAAAACCAAGTTATAAAATATTGGACTCAGGGAGAGGGGGTGTGAACATAAAAAAACACAAAGCCCAAAGGCGCGTGGGTCTGCAGAACATATCATGAGGTTTAGTAAAAGGAATTGACTCAATTAGAGCCATCAGATTCAATCCACTTACGATGATCAATAAAGGTGTATAAATCACATGATCCACAACACAAGCACACGGTATGGTATGGTGAGGCAAACACACATAATCAATAAAATCCAAAATATTCAGAAAATGAATGCACGTGCCAAGGAGGTTGTATCACTAATGTGCTGGCATCACATGGCGCGTTAGATTCAAATGATCAGACGGCTGGGATTTAAACTGAGAAAAAAATCTAGGGTTTCAAACATCACCGACCGGAGAAGACTCCGGTCATCTTCTCCGGCCACTCTCCACCGTGCCAAAAACTTCAGGTCACCAGAAATGATCAAATCACATATCAAAACAATCCTCAAGTCATGTAGATCATGGATCCATCATCAAAATTCACAAACACATCACACACAGAGAGAATCGAAGGAGGGAAGTTTGCCCTAGAAATTTCAACTAAGCACCTAAGGTGCCTATCAACTAGCCAGAGGTTCACATTGCTCCTATTGAGCTTCAATCACACAAAAACAAGTAAAATCAGAGCTAAAAGAGAGCAAAAAGTTTGAACTGAGACCTGTGCTTTTGATGTTTCCTTTGCTCAAAAGAAGACCAGAGAGGAGGTTCCTTTTTCTTGAACTTGATATTAAGCCAAATAAAGGCTATAGATAATGCTATGTGCTTGAAAATTCAGAGGAAGAAAAATGAAATTGAAGTTGAAGATGATGCTACATGATCTACTGCTTCAGTTTCTTGATGCTTGTTGAGGAAGAAAGGAGAGAATGCAGAGAGTTCTTGAGTGGAGATGAAGATTCGAGAGAGAGAGAAATCTCAAAGAGAGAGAGAGAGAGAGAGAGAGAGAGAGTGGAAATTTGGTGAAAATTGTAGAATAAACCAGCTCCCTGCAAATTCTGTTAGAGGTTTTTATATATATGTGTGGTTAAGATCTAACTCCTATAGTTGATGGTTAGAACTCTAATTAAGTGAGTGAGTTAACTGAGTTATGAATGAAATGAAAATGGAGGTGAGAGTGAGCTCGAGTTGTGTTGTTTTATTAGGGTGAAGAGAATAACATGGAGTGTTATGGTGGAATTCAAATGGAAGATGATGATGTGGTACTGAGTTGGCATGGCTTGCTACAACAACTTGTCATCTAAGTTTCTTTTTTTTTTGTTTGAACAATTGTAGCATGTATGGTACATGAGCAGCATGGCATGTAAGAGTTGGTTTAGCTTTAAAAGGCAATGTTTTGGCATAGTATGGCTGATGTATGCGCATGACAACACCAAAATGCAACAGGTTTTGGTTTGATTGGTGTGGAAGGAAACAACTAGCATGAGGGCGAGTTTAAGATATCATATCTCTTGAACCAATGGAGGAAATTGATTGGTTTTTGGTTATTTGGAAAGAGGAGATGGAGTAGAGCAACTTTGGTGTGGAAAGCAATCCCAATAGAAGCCTTTAACATGCTTTAAATTAGTCATGAAACTACTTGGTCATGGTTGGGCTGGCTGACCAACTTGCCTTGGTCGTGCCTGGCTCATGTGCATGGGAGTGAAACAGTTGAAACACCTAACTTTGCCTCAATATATCTCTCAATGAGTTGATCAAATGAAAAATCTTTCAACACCAAAGTTAAAGAGGAAATGGAGATGAACAAGATTGATGTTGAACATTTTTCCAATTGAAGCCTCCATCAATGAGATATTTAGCTATGAACTTGGATAGACCCTGCATACAAGGTGTTTGTGAAAATGACTGCGTGCTGACTGGTCATGACTTGCCATTTTGCCTTGATTCCTCTCCACTTTGATCCATCATATCTCTCTCAATTTTGATCCAATGGGCATGTTCTTGGTATGGTTTTGAAGCTTGAAATATGAACTTTTGATAGGCCTCCATAAACTTTCAATTTGGAGCTTAGAGCATGGAAAAAGAATGCTCCAAAGATGGCCCTTCAACTTGACAAAACTTGCCATAAATGGAAACCCTTCATTACTATTTTTGGCAACTTTGCACATTCCTTGATTTTTGATGAATCTCTTAATAATTCTTTTGAAGGGGGTGTAGCGCAATTTTTGTGGTTTCGAATCACTATCGCTTTGGTACTACAGTTCGATTCATTTTTTATCCTGTGAAACTGATTAAGGAAGGGAAATAGATGTCTCCAATTAACCCTGCTTGCATACTGAGTTTAAATAGATGACTGTTGGTTTACAGATGCTATCAAAATGGGGGTCTGTCTTAGGTTATTTTACTTAAGAATACGGTGTCTGGACTATTTGTGAGGTTTTTGGTAAGGTATTAGATATGATGCTTTTGGTTGATTGACGGAGGTACTGGACTTTGAGTTTTTGATTAGTATGCTCGCTAAGATTTTGCAATCTTATGCCTACGTATTCCCGTTTAACAAAACAGGGAAATCAAAGCGATTGTAGTTCCCTCCTATTATAAGGGAGGAAAAAGATGTTTGGTGTCTTGTTCAAAGCCCAAGATTGAAGCTAAAAGGGTATTTGTATTTTATTCAAAGCCCAAGATATGAAGCTAAAAGGTTTTTTGTGTCTTGTTCAAAGCCCAAGATTGAAGCTAAAAGGTTTGACTGAGAGAGAACTTGTCATCTCTAAAGAGGAACTATTGATGTTCGTCTGCCTTGATTAAAGCACAAGTTTGATGCTAAAAGGTTGATTGACTCAACCGTGGATTTCTCTATACAAAGCCTAAGATGAGGCTATTGACCCAACAAGAGGGTGTTTTTTATTTGTCTCGTACGAAGCCCAAGATAGAGGCTAAAGGGGTTGACTCAACAAGAGAGTACTAACAAGTGACTGACTCAACAAGAGAGTGCTTTTATATGTCTTGTACGAAGCCCAAGACGGAGGCTAAAAAGGTTTGACTCAACAAGAGAGTACTTTTATTTATCTTATACGAAGCCTAAGATGGAGGCTAAAAAGGTTGACTCAACAAGAGAGTTGGACAAGTTGATTGACTTAACAAGAGAGTCCTTTATACTCAACAAGAGAGTGATTTGCTGTCTCGTACGAAGCCCGAGATAGAGGCTAAAAGGAAAGTGACTCAACAAGAGAGTCTTGAAAAGTGATGGACTCAACAAGAGAGTCTGGAAAGGTTAAATCCTCTAGGGGGAATCATTGTACAAAGCCCAAGAGGAGGTTGACTTCGCTGAGGAATGATCATTATACAAAGCCTAAGAGGAGGCTATCCTTCTGCCGGGGATTCTTGAGATCCCGAGGCCGGTCCGAGAAGGGAATCAATCCTTGCAGGGGAATGTAAAAGGAATTGATAGATCAGAAACCTTGAGGCTCTGGTTTGAGATAGTGTTATCTGACCCGGGTTGGGGAATTTTGGGAGAATGACGGGGTTTTAGAACCCACAAGTTTTGACTCGGCTGGAGATTAATCCAGAATCTGGGGTTTCTCCTATGTTTGAAAGGTGCTTGAGAATGTCTTTGAGACTCAAGGGAATTAGACTGTCCAAGTCGACTGGTAGAGTTTTATCTTTTGTATGATGCCTAAGAGGAGGCTTACTCTTTTAAGGGATGAGTATCAACCCTAAAATTGGTCTGAAGGTTATGACTCCTTTTAGAAAGACAGTTCTAACGAAGGATGACTAAGTTTTGTCCTATCCCTTTAGGAGGTCATGAAGGTCCTTGTACGAAGCCCAAGAGAAGGCATGAGAACTTTTAAGAAGTCGAAGGGTCCTTGTACAATGCCTAAGAGGAGGCAGGGATGCTTTTAAGAAGCCTGTGGGTCCCCAAACCAAGAGAAGTTCATGAAATGCAATTCACAAAGAAGAGATCATTCCAGGAAAGTTCGAAAATTTGGAAGAAACTCAAGAGATGCTATTCACGGAGAATAAATCAACTCTGGGGAGTAGAGTTTCTTTGATAATTTCTAAGGGTGACAGTCTGAGAAAAGGTTCGCCGAGAATACTGCCTTTCTCTTTGTTCCATATTGTTTAACCCCAAGAGAAGGGAAGACTGTATCTGGAATCCTACGGGGGATCTAGTTTTGTTTGTATTCGGGAATGACCAACAGGCTTTACCTAGTTCTAGACGTAGTTGCCTGGAAAAATTCTAAATAACTATACTAGTATTACACAGTTGATATATGATAAGTATATAAAAAGGTATGAAAGAAGACTAACCATGTGCAGCTTCCCACAATACAGTAATATATATATCCGACGTGTATTTAAAAGAATGAAAGAAAACTAACCATACGCCGCTTCCCACAATACAGTTATATATATTAAAGCAAGTAAATGAAAGCGGATAAAACTTACAGGTGAGCAAGCTTTCATGCTGTATTGTTAGTTGTTCAAAGAAATTAAAGAAAGTTTTGATAACAATACATATATTTGAATCTAAATCCAAAGGGAATTGTTTTGAAAAGATTGTGGGGCTTATACTCAAGGAGAGACCCAAGTTTTAACGATGATCGCACCGTTGTTTTAAAAACCGTATAGAGGGACTTATACAATACGTGAGGCCCAAAAAGTTTTTATGTACAAGGGGGTGGGTCTTACCCTCTATTAGAGGCCCAAAGATTTATTTTCGTACAAGATATGAGACTTACAACTCAAGGAGAGGTCCATGGTTATTTGTTTGAAAACGGCGGTCGCGACAAGGTTTTTGAAAAGGGGTTGGGTCTTACACTCTATTAGAAGCCCAAAAGTGTTTTTAAGAAAAGAAATGGGTCTTATAGCTCAAGGAGAGGCCCAAGTTATTTGATTTTGAACTGGCGATCGCGCCGAGATTTTTGAAAATGTGTTGGGACTTATACAATATCTGAGGCCCAAAAAGTTTTTGGTTAAAAAGGATTGGGTCTTACACTCTATTATAGGCCCATAGAGTTTGAAAATGAGTAAAGATGGGTCTTATAGCTCAAGGAGAAGCCCAGTTGATTTTGTTAAAAAGGCGACGATCGCGCCGAACATTTGAAAATATACAGAGGGACTTATACAATGTGTGAGGGGGGTTGGGTCTTACACTCTATTAGAGGCCCATGAGTGTTTTAAAAAAGATTGATGAGGGTTGAATTAATCAAAACCCTAATTTTGTTTAAAAATGAATTAATTTTGTTAAAAAAAATTAATAAAAAGTATTGAAAACATGTGAAAAATGAGTGGTGATCTTGGATTAATGTTTGAAAAATCATGTTTATATCCACAAAATGATTGGAAACCAATTAAATTTGGAAAATTGAGGAAAAAATATTTTATATGTAAAAAAAACAAGTAAAAGATTAATTCTTTGCAAAAATATCAAGTATATGAAATAAATAATATTTTAGGGAATTTTTGGCAAAATAAAATATTTTAACATTTTTGTGAATTATTAAAAAAAGAATCAACTCAAAATCATTAAAACTCGGAGAGAAATTAATTTTTGAATCAATTAAATAAAATCACAAAATTCAAATATTTGAATTTTCAAAAAAGGTGCCAAGAACACACCAAGAACATGCACGAGTTCTGGGTTTGGCCTGATTTACATTTTCTATCCAATCTCACTGAATACTTGATGAAATCACACAATCCACATATCAATCTGCTCGTTTTCACCTCACGATCATGTCTATGGTCTTTAATTTCATTTATTTTAAGCATGGAATAAGAAATCAAGACCAAACCTCAAGAACCCTAAAATTTACATGAAGGCTGAGAATTTTGATACACGATTCAAACAAAGCAATTAATTAAGGGGAAACATTCTATGCATGATTATGAACATTTGGCAAAAGTATTGTGCGAGGAAATATGCATAGATTAAGAGATGATAAAGTTTAGGCTTACTTGAAGGTCGTGACAGCAAGAACAATGTGATTTTTGAGTTGGAGGTGTTACAGATGAGTTGTGATGATCTGAACAACTTCCCTACACCATATGGAGTGTGTTTGAATGCTTGGACTTGATTGGAAATGGTTGGATCACTTCATTGCATCTCAGCTGCAACTTGGTTGAAAACTTGAGCAACTGGCTGGTGATTCTGAGAAATCAATGTTACAGTTGTGTGTTTAGTGTTTGATCAGCTCACATATGATGTTTATGAGGTGTTAGAGCAATTGGTTTGAGTGGAATTGCTCTCTACTGAAAAATTTGATAGTGACTTGCTAAGAAAGGCATTTTCGAGAGTGAGAAGATGATTTTGATAAAGGCAAGTGTTGTAGGCCTTTGGTGTACTTAAACTGAGCACAAATGAGCTCTATTTATAGTAGAGCAAGTTTGTTTTGCAAGCAATAGTGAATGGTAACTGCAACAGCTCATTGTCTAATTGCATCACTTTGGAATCTTAAGTTTCCTCTAGCCATTGACTAGAGGTTAGAGCACAGGCCTTTGGTTCCCTAGTTCAGAGATCATCCTTGACTCATTCAGTTGGAAAAGGCTCAGTTCATGCCACCTTGGTGCATCCATTGAATGCTCCAAAACAAAATTGGAGTCTTGTCCCCTTTTTAGGCATTTTTAGGTTTGTCATGCTACTTTTAGTTCCAAAGACTTGGGAGGCTTATGGATCAATGTTTGTCCCTCCTTGGTCTCCCCCTGAGGTGTTCAGATGGATAAACTTATTTTTCATTTGCACAATTTGATCAAATCGAGAAAAATGCACAAATCTGCCTTGCCATGACAGTTGCAGCAAGGCATATTGCCACTGTCATAACTCTTAGCTCAAATGGAATTTGATGGAGTTCTTGGCCATTTTGGAAAGCTCTCATATGATACAACATATGTGTGATCATAGTTTGTCTTGACACTTTTTGGATCCAAGTGAAAAATGCCCCTACATTTTGAAAAAAGTGAAACAGATTCTGACTTAGTGAAAATTTCACTAAGTGTTGGAAAAAGTGGCATTTTCATGTTTTTGTCATTTTGGTCACTCCATAACTAAAAATCCATGAAGAATTGGAATGAGGTGTAGTTGCCACTTTTAAAGTATGCCATGATAACTACAAATCCATCTTTGGATCAGCCAAAATGGTTGCTTGGATCACAAGTTATGATCCTTGAAAGTTGGTACCTTAGCCACTTTGTTCCATAACTTAGAAAAACTCTAAGTTTTTATGGTTACCCCTTTTACAAGTTATCTCACTTTCTTTGATTTTTCTTGATGAATGATGATTCCAATCACACATTAACATTATTTTAGGGTTAGGGAACTATAATTGATCAAAAAATCAAAAAGTCAAACTTTGACTTTTGGGCACAGTTGACTTTTTATCAGATGAATTCCAAACTGTGCAATCCTTTATGAAATCAAGTCCTTGACCTAAATTAAACTTGATGGATTGATTTCATAGGTGTTATAGGGTGTATTGAATCATGTCCCAAGGTTTGGGAGCATGTCCTGGTCAAAAGTCAAAGGCACAGTTGACTTTTTCTTCAAAAACCCTAACTGTGGTTCAGATGAAATTGAAACTTGTGCATCAAGCTTTTTGGATCAATCCATTGTTGCAAATGGATCAATGTGGTTTATTAGATACCCTCAAACCATGTCTTGAGGTGTTGGCTCATGCTTTGTCCCAAAAGTCAACTTAGGGGTGAATTAGGTCAAGAAACCTTAATTCTTGATTTTTGGTGAATGCATCCCCTGAGGCTAAATTAACTTGATGATTGGGTCCATGAGGTCCCTTGGAGTATTTTGGGTTATGCTTTGAAGCATTGACTCATGCCCAGAGGAAAATTCCCATCTGGAGGCCATGGTCGAACAAAACCCTAATTTGGTGACACTGGCGATCTTGAGGCTTAATCCACTTGGAATGTTGCAGCCTTGTGCTTGATCCTTGATGTGGGAGTCCTCTTGATCCATTGTGTATGTTTGAGAGGTTTAGACAAGTTAAAGATTATGTCATTCCTTGATTGATCCTTTGTCTAAGAGCTCTGAGAGGGCTTGAAACCCTAATTCTTAGTTGTAGGGAATGCACAATAATTCTTGAGGAGCTTGATGAGGCATAAACGTTCATCCACATTGTGGTGATGATTTGAAAAACTATGGGAGATCTTAGTGGTCAAAATTTGGGGTATGACAGGGGGGAAGGGGCTATTGATTTGGGGCGTTTAATTTCTGAAAATATAGAATACATGGCTAATGTTGCACAAAGAGCTTGTGAGAATTTTTGTGTTATTAATGAACTGTGCAGGAGAGCATGTGTGCCCGTTTACCCCTATGATAAGATGATCAATCCAAAAGCAACTCTCAACACCGCAACTATAAGGACGCTGCAAATTATGCATCAAGCAGAAGCTACTCCAAATGATCAAGAAGGAAATCCAGCGGAAAATGGTGAAGGATTCTACCAACCACAACTGCAGCACAAACCAGAGAAAATGCAAGGTCAACAAGCTTTAGAGTTTAAAAGAAGAATGGAAGCTCACGCAGTGGGGGTTACAAGGTGGATTACACAAGTTTCACCCACTTTTTATGCCGAACCTCTGAGATTCGCTCCCGTGTTTCGAGACTTTTATAACCTGCAAGAAGACCATATGCCGGCTCAGAGCTTAATAGCACGATTTGCAACAGTTGAAGAAATGGAGAATTACTTCCCCAACCAAGATCAAGAGCAAGCAAGAAGGAGAGACCATATGCGAGCATAATGGACTAGGCATAATAACAAATTCAACAACACAATGAATGACATGCATGATCTTTTCCGCATTGATAACATATGAAAAGACACGTAGTTTGTTTTTATTTTATTAGAAGACTTTCTTTTTTATTTTCAAATGTATACCTAGAGAAGAATAATAGAACCTATAAGTACTCTTCCCCCATTGTATTATTCAGTTATATTGTCTTTAATGAACAAGTTTGTAGTTGTTGTTTCGTTCAGATTTACAAATTTACAACTTTAGCATTGAACAAATGAACCAAAAGAAACTTGATCATCAGAAAAACAACTTACAAATTGAAGGCAAAGGATGAGAAAAGAATCAAAGGACTTGTACTCAACCTTCATATACCTCAACTAGTAAAGTTTGAGCCAAATGAATTCCATTGTCCACTATTCTTTCTTATTGAGTATATTCATGCATTATTGTTTTTATAAGGTTTGATCTATTTCTGATTAAATTTGTCTAGTTTGATTGACACACACTAAGACAGTTTTTTGTTTATAACTTTGAGCCTTTTTAACCACCCTATAGTAATAGGTATATTTATTGCTAACCACTTTGAGCTTAGCCCTTCTTTTGGTGACTCAGCCTTAATTTTTAGACGTATGACTTGAAATATCTTATCTTTCCACCCTCTATTTGGAGATAGGTAGGATTGTAAGTCTTAGGTGGTATGAAAAAGATTAAGTTTGGGGTTGCTCTTGGAAGTGAGGAAAGTCTTAAGTTTGGGGTTGGGGTGCTAGAGAAAATTGGTCAAAAATTCAAAAAAAAAAGTGAGAAAATAAGAAGTGGAAAAAGAAACTTCTTAAAAAAAGATTAAAAGAATGCAAAAGTGCATGATAAGGACCATAAAAGTAAAATCTCTAGTACTATCAAAAAGGAATAAATGGGTATGATAATAGAATGAGAACTAGGCACCTAACTCCAAAGGTTTAAACCTATTTTCCCAAAAATATCCTACCCGGACATAAGCCAAGACACAACCGAAAAATCCCTCAAATGTCTGTGTTTTGAGTTCTTTGATGAATTATATTAGAACATGATCAAGCTAAGTATAAACTATTTTGCATGTTGATTGAGAGATTACCTTATCCATTGAATGAGTCAAGGTGAGATGAGAGACAAGTTGAGTACTTGTCAAAGTTTAAGGACATTTTCTAAATTTGCCGGATGGAAGTTGGAAGCTAAAACGGCGGTTAGGTAAAGAAAAAATTATATGGTGATGTTCAATTGTTATTGTGCAACTTGTTTTCTATTAAAATGTGCAGCTGCAGGCAAATTACTTGAGGGCAAGCAACGGTTCAAGTTTGGGGTTGTAATGACATTTTGTCATTGCTTGATTTCGGTCGAACAAACGGATCAAAACAAGTTAAAGAGGAGCAAAAATGAAGAATAAAGACCAAAGAATGAGGAAAAAATAGGTAAGTGTGAAGAAATAAGAACTTAGTGAAAATCAAGTGAAAAAGAGACATTATTTATCTCTCTTGGTGCTGGATTGGAAAAATATCGAAGAAAAATTTTTCTTGTAATTATTACGATTGGATCAAAGCTCCTTGTGATTTCATGGAAAGTGGAATTGGGTGGGTGGAGCTTATTTTGTACGTGAGTTTGGATACCTCTTTGTATCCTTATAATTTTATTTGCTTATTAAAAAAAAGGTGAAAAAGCGAGCAAAAGCGCGCAACTACTGAAATAATCACACGCAGCATCGCGCGCGCGATAGGGAAGTAACAGTTGCTTCGCACACGATGCAAGTCATCACGCGCGCGGTGTCCTTTTTTTTTGGGATTTTCTGTCGCGTTCTGATCCATTCTGAAGGCTTTTTAAGGGGACTTTTGGCACTTTTTCAAAGGTTATGAATTTCTACACAGAAAGTACGAGTTTACAACACCAGAAATGACTTTTGAGGGCATTTAAGGCCATTAGAGGCCAATCCTTCAAGGGATCTCTTATACAAACCTTCGTAATTGATTTTGGTATTGTAATTTGAATTATGAGTATCTAAATCTCTCTAGGTTAGGTTGTGTTTGATGAACATATTTTGATATTGTTGGGACACATGTTTGATTTGATATTGCATGAGTAATTTGATCTATAATTCTATTCAATTGAACCTTGTTCTTAATGCTTTTTATGTGAGACACTCTTTTAATTTGATTTTGGGCACATAGGAAATACTGACCATTAGTCTATGTGTTGGACCTAGGGCAATTGTTATGCTTACGCTGGTTGAATAGGGATAGGAGACCCCAAGTAGTGGCTTAGGAATTAACGCTTTGTTGCATTGCCTAATCCTTCTTATGTTGGTGGACTAGGGATAGAAAACTCAGAGTAGTGATCAGTGAGCTATATCGCAAGGGATTGGGTAATTTGTCGTGGGATTATAGTGACAATATCATTCATGTAATGTATCGAACATCAACAATATAGAAATAAGGGATTCTATACACAACCTGGCCGTTTTAGTAAACTTGTTAGAACAATTTATTTTATTTTTGCAATTAAAACTCGAACCCCTTCTCCAATTTAGTATTTTCTAAGCATTGTACAATTTTGACTTGCTAAATAGTAGTCCCTGTGGATTCGATCTTTTTTATTACTGCGACATTATCGATACACTTGTCAAGAAGTTATCAGTAGGTCTATCGATTTTAAAAAATACATCAATGTTTAACAATTACGTATTTAATATAAGCGTTTATTTCATAATTTTAACAATAATTTTTTTTTTAAACTTTTTAATCTTTTTAAAAACTTGTAATGATATGATATTTAATAATAGGTATATTTATTTTTATTAAAATACAAATATAAATATGTTTATTTACATTCTCATATGACACTTGTACGAGTGCTAATGTTAATGTCCAAACAAATATGAACCCGAGTGCAAGAATTTTTCCAAATACAAATATAAAAATGAGTATTATAGTACTCTCCAAACCTTACCAATTGTAATCCCTAACCCAAATCCCCAAATCCATATATAATTGTATTGCTACACTTCAAGTGATAGACCTTAAATTTAGTGAGAGCAATTTTTGAATTTGCTTTCAGAAAAAAAAAACAAAATTAAAGCCTTTTCACAGCTGCTTAACGTGTAACTGTTGCATATATGAATTATGGCGTGCAAAAGCAATTAACGATGTGAAATGTGTAGATTAAGCCATCTATTTAAATTACAATGCTTTTACTTTAAGGAAAATGCTAACTTGTATATTGCAAATACAAAAAAGATATTTTGAAAATCGTGTCTTTGATTTTTCCTATATTTTAAATTTTGAATTTTAATATAAAACTTTTAACTTTTTCATACTTTTGAGTTTTTTAAGCACACAAGTTAAGATGATATTTACTTTACTCAAAAAAAGAAAGAGAAAAATGTATCGTTTTCGTATATTAATCCAAAACATAACCAACTCTAAATTATGGATAATCTCGACCCAAATGGTATTCATAATATCCGAAAATTTGGATTTTGTATTACTAAATTGAAAAATATACTTTAGATTAAAAATATAAATTTATTATTTTTAAACAACTAAAACATGATTCTGTTAATCTTTTAAATTAAAAAGTCTTTTTTTTCAGATTTTTTTTGTTAAAGACAATTAATATAAAAAATTCAATTTAAGAAACAAATTAGTTTAGGTCAAATGGCTCATTAGTATTAGTGAATGTCCAAATTGATCAAAGAGTGATGACTAACAATTATTAATTAATTAATTCATATTTAATTTTCGGTTGAATTTTGAATTATTACAAGTTTAAGAAAAAAAAGTTAGTAATTTTCTTATATATAATATACTCTACCTAACTTGAAAATCTTTTTCTTTTTCTTTTTGACTAAACAAAATCATTTTTAAGCTACAATGGATTCATTTGAATTATTCCATAATCTTGATAGAATAACTTTTACATTTAAATATCACATGTTTTCATATTATACACAAAAAGAGAGATTCAGATAATTGTTTATAAAAAAAAAATCATTCTTTTATATGTTTTTTGAATCAATTTAATACTGTGATTTTCATCTTACAATCAATGGAAGAAGAATTATACCATCACTCTCACACATCTGAGGCACCTTCTTCTTTGTCTAACCATGAAAATATCCAACACAAGCATAGCAGCCAACAAGAACAAGTCAACATTTCAATCACAAAGCCATTTATGATTTTAATGTGGGACAATGTTTGGTCTTGCATTGTTGTTCTTGTGCTATTTTGGCTCATTGGTTAGTACAATCATTCCAATAAATTTTTATGCATTTTTTCTCTTTAATTAAATTGAAATATGCAATCTCGATCGCACTCTAGTCACATGAACTGTATTTTGTTCCCGTTTTTCTGTAGAATCTGTTACTATTGTTTTTGTTGGTGTCCGCGGATCTAATTTACAATTGGGATCTTACTCCTCACATTTGATCGAAATTAATTCAATGTTAGTACAATCTATCAAGGTATTTAATTATAATTTGAACATATATCTAATCATTCATGTTTTATTATTATTATTATTATTATTATTATTATTATTATTATTATTATTATTATTATTATTATTATTATTATTATTATTAATCTTTTATGACACATAAACAGGTGCAACAAAACAATAAGCCAAAACCTGGTATGATGCTTTATGGATTTGATGTTGCTCCTCCACTAGATGTCAAAATAAATTGGACTGAGATGTATGATGTATCCATACCACCAAGATCTCAAAAGGCATGACCCAATTTTGTATTATTTTTCATGTTTGTCTTATGTTCTTAAACTTTATAAACATGATGTTTTGTGCAATTCATATGGTTTTGCAGGAATGGATATTCTACCTGAATAAAGACTCTCAGTTAGATGTTTTTGTTAGTGTTAATTCTGTAGTTGCTCCTTTAATCTTTGTAATTGCTAAAGGTACACTTTTATTTTTATATATTGCAATTTATGGTTCTTTTTTTTTACCTTGTATGTACTTTTCCATTATATCTAATCTTTTACAAATACAGGTAGAGAAAGCATAGATGAGTGGAAAGATGATCCATTATCCCCTGATGCAACAATGTATTGGAATAATATATATGGTATAATTACTTATAAAATAGTTCTATTATGCTACATTTGTTTTGATGTTATCTAGTTGTGTCAGAAAATTGAGCCTAACAGAATCAAACTATAGCAAATGGTCATTCGAACCAAGCTGAATCATTTGAATTTATCTCAAACATAATCAAACCAAAATTATTGTGGTATACCGGTTCGGAAATTTAAACCATACAAACTGTTAGAAAATAGTTTTTCTCAAATTGAACTATTCATTAAATAACCGAACCATCATATTTTTTTTCAAATTTTTTTTTACCTTATTTGTAGCATTTTTCATATTCAATTTCGATTTGGTTCAATTTCAGTTTTGGTTCGGCTTTTATACAATTTGTTCGGTTCTAAAACTATTTGTGCAACATGGTTAGGTTTACCAACCAAATATAATATTTCAGTTATTTTATTTTCAGTTCAGTTCCGTTGAGCGATTCACTTCGGTGGTTCGGTTAGGTCCATATTCGTTTTTAATATTATTTTCATTCATATTTGTTTATTTTATTTACAGGAAGTAGTAATGTTACCAAGAAAATATCAGAATCATCTACTTATTATGTGGCTATTGGCAATATGAACCATCAAAATGTTAAGGTGATACATCAAAACAATCAAAACTCCATTCACATAAATATTCATACAATGTTTATCGCAAGACCATTTTTAGTTAACATTGACGACAAGTCATTTAGTGATATTTTGCAAATGGGTCATTAAGGCTTTGAAATGTTACTATAATCATCAGGTACAATTGAAATTCAACGTGAATGCACTTCTCTATGATACAACCAGCTCTTATAAAAGATGTTCTCTGGATAACAATTCATGTACAATAAACACAGCTCTTTCCACAAAGATAGCACTATTAACCACTCCAGGTCCTAGAGAGGTAATAAAATGACAAATTTACATTTTTATATAACTCTTTCTAATCCTATATATAATGATTTATAAGGATATCAAAGTAATTTTAATAACTAGTCTATCTTTCAGGGTGTAAGTAATCAAGAATGGTTTGATGTGAATGTGTCTTACGAACCAAGATGGATCATATATTTTATAGGAACAGGTATCACAATTTCTTTTGAGTGATATATATTCAAAGTTTTCAAAAAATGGCTTAAAGCGTGGACTAGTTCGACGCTAAATTGCATCTCTTAGCGTTGACAACATGGTCGACTCTAGAAGTGGCGGCTAAAATGCATTTTTAGTGGTGTCTATCAATATAAAATATACCCAAATTTAGCGATTGACATATTTGAAATGCTTATTATGCAATGCAATAAACACAGGTGTGATGGCTGTGATAATCATATGTGCATTGGAATTTTACCAAATGATCCAAACAAACAATGAAGAAAATGCGAGGTTTCGATTCCAACAAGTGGAAGTGATTTCAGAAAGAGCTCCGTTATTGTCTAGAAAAGACAGTGATGTTACAAGTTGGAGTTCATCTTATGATTCTTTCTCAAGTGATGATGAAAATTCCAGTGAAGGAAAGTCAATATTAGAAGGGGAAACCAGCAATAATGATGATCTTAGGTGTTTGTGTGTTATCTGCTTTGATGCAAGAAGGGATTGCTTTTTTCTCCCATGTGGCCATTTTGCAACATGCTATGCTTGTGGAACAAGGTAAAATACTATTTTCTCTCATTTATTTTATTTGAAGTTAGCTCAATATAGATATTAATTAGGTTTAAATAGTTAATTGATCCCAGTAAGTTAGCGAACTTTTGAGTTTAATTTCTGTAATTTAATTTTTTTAGTCCGAGTCCCTATATTTCACTCTTTGCATGCGCTTTAGTCCATAAAACCAAAATTTGCCGGAAAATCCGCAGATTTTCTTCAAATTTTCATGCGGATTTGGACTTTAAAAGCTAAAGCACACGCAAAAAAATGAAATATAGGAACTCAGACAAAAAAAAATTACAGAGACTAAATTAAAAAACTCGCTAATTTATCGGAATTAAAAGTGCATTTAATTAATACACCCTTATAAAAATAAGTGATTGTTGATGATATTGGTAAATGTTGTTTACTTATATTTCATAGCTTTCTTGTTTTTTTTTTAAAATAAAAATTGCATAAATGAGAGTATTGATTTTACATTTGTTCACATGGATAAATTTAAATTTTTAGAGATATTTTTTGTACATTAATGTAGAGGTTAACTCCTATTATATTTATGTGTAGAATTGCTAAAGAAACTTGCACTTGTCCCATTTGCAGAAGGAAAATGAAGAAATTAAGAAAATTTTATATTGTGTAATTTAGATGAGTATCATGGATGTAAATAGGCCTATATGAGTTTCTTTTTCTAGAGTCTATATTGCATCTTTCTTATTTTGGAAATAGAAAAATATATCATATAGAAAAATCAATTGATGTTGGGCTTATATAATTTTTTTTGTATGCCCAACATCTTTTTGGATGGAGATGGCTTCAAATAAATATTATATGAAGATATATTTTTATATATTTTGTTAAACTAAAGGGATAGAAATCCTAGAGTACGTTTTAGGTATTTATATATTTTTTTCTTTTTCATTTTGTTCTTCAAATATTTAGACATGTGTTTCCTTAGATTCTATTTTAATAAACCTAAATAAATTTTTAGAATTTTTTTTTTTATGTCTAGAAATTGATTAGTTGAATATATTGATTTTCATGTCTACAAAAATTGATTTATATTATGTTGGGCATCATTTTCATAAGAAGACTTTAAAGACGTTCGTACATGTTGAACATTTTGCTTCAATGCGATTTGTAGGCCAGACTAATCAAATTGAGCTTGTAATATATGTTTGCAATAATTTTGGGTTTTGTGTAAATAATATTTAGGTTTGTTTAATATTTTGATACTATATTGAAGCTATATTTAGTGCTTAATATATTGTATATATATATGCCATATTTTGGTTATACAAATTTGTGTGTTTGTTGGTTTATATTTTGTTGTGGTAGAAAATATGATATACAATAAAGTAATAAAAAAAATGGGGCATATATGGAATGTTATAAAAAACTATTTAAAAAACAAAGTATTTCACCACGGTTGAAATAATCAGCCGTTCTGAAAAGTGGCGCACCAAATATTATATATCATGGTATTGCTAGGAATTAAACACATGATCTTTATATATTTCACTACGGTTGATTAATATGATCGTGGTGATATGTAGTGCGTTACCTAGTTTCTTGCTACGGTCACGCGTCCATGTTGGAAAGCAACATACTTACTATTACACCCTTTGTTACCATGGTTCATCAACCGTAATTGATTCCTTTTTCAACTGTGGCGAAAGATCCTTTTTAAAGTAGGAGAGTAACTTCTAAGATACTAAGACAACTAACACACACACCTAAAATAATTTTAAGGCCTCTCTTTACTTAACAAAATCACATAAAAATATTTTTGGGGCCTAGCCGGTTGATTAGGAGTGTGTCTGATTGATTGAAATACTTTTTCCAACTAAATATTCGATTATACCATAAACCTAATCGATTATATCTGTGAATATTTTTTTGCTACATTTTTTTCCTATATAAATAAGATCTCTCCTTATTCAAAAGTACACCAGATTTATTGTTTCCTTAGCCAACTTTAAATTATGGATAACTACAATCAAAGTGGTGTATTATTATTAAATTTGGATTTTGTATTTCTAAATTGAAAAGTATACATTGAATAAAAATATATACTCACTATTTTTAAAAAAACTAAAATATGATTCTCCCAATTTTTTTATTATGAAAGTCAATTTTTTCCAGCATCTTTTTATAAAAAAAATTAATACAAAAATCTCAATTAAAGAAACAAATTAGTTTAGGTCAAATGACTCATGAGCATTAGTGAATGTCCAAATTGATCAAGAGTAACAAGTCAAACTCTATTATAACAATTATTAATCAATTCTTTATTTAATTTTCGGTTGAACTTTGAATCATTACATGTTTAATACAAAAACTAGTCATTATTTTATATATTCCATTTATATATAATATACTCTACCTAACTTAAAAGATCATATTTTTTTTTTCTTTTTGACTAAACAATATTATTTTTAGATTATTGTTGATTCATTAGAGTTATTCCATAATCTTGATAGGATAATTTTACAACCAAATATCACACCATATTTTCATTTTACTTCAAAAAGATAGATTCAAATAATTGTGTATACAACTATCATTCTTTATTTCTTTTTTAAATTAATTTGTGACTGTGATTTTCCTCTTAATTACAACCAATGGAAGAAGAATTATACCATAACTCTCACACATCTGAGACACAATTTATCAAGGTATTTAATTAAAATTTGAGTATTTTTTTTCTTGTATTTTAAACTAAATATCTACTCATTTATCTGTTTCTGGTTGTGTTATTATTACTAATATTTATTATTATTTTTATTATTATGTGCTGATAATCTTTTATGACTCATTAACATGTGCAACAAAACAATAAGCCAAAACCTAGACTGGTGTTTTATGGATTTGCCACTAGATGTCAAAATAAATTGGGCTGAGATGTATGATGTATTGATAGCAGACTCATTCGCGCTACTTGGAAACCCACATGGATGAGAGACTATGTGCCCAAATAATATGTTTTAATTCAGCAATTTTAAGTTTAGTTTATTTTTCTCTTTTGGGTTTGACCCTTTTAGCTGATCCAACATTAGTTTGTTTGTATTTAAGCCACTTGACAATTAAGAATGAAATTAAGAATTATTCAGAATTTTAATTTCCTTCTTTTGTTTTGTTTTGTGTTCATTCAATGGTAAACCCTAGTTTTAGTAGTAGTTGCTGATCCCCTTTCTATCATTGGTGCTTTCATCTTGAATTCATGGCTCCTCCTCCTAAACCACCCTGTTGTACCCCAAATTTTACCCTCAGATATTATGATCATTTGCACATCATTCTAAGTCGGCCATTTTTGCATTTCTAGTTAAACATTTTATTGACCATTAATCATGCATTTTCTTCTTCCATGTCATTCTTGATTTTTAGTAATTATTGTATTTATTTATATTTAATTCGTTATAAGTATCTTAGATATATTTAGGAATTTTATAGTTTAATTTCAATTTAGCTTTTTTATATATAATATATTTAAGTTAGTTTATTTTAATTATAACTTTAATTTTAAACTTAATCTCATTTTTATTTTAGTTTTTTATTTATTTAAGTTTAGTTTTGATTAACCTTAATTTTAATTTAGTTTTTTATTTAGTTTAGGTTTATTGGTTTAGCTTAATTTTATCTTAATTTTAATTTTTATTATAATCATATTTTTATTTTCCTTTTGTTTTTTTTATGGTTAATTTAAATTAGAGTAACTTAATTAGTTTTGAAGTTTTACGAAAATGACAATTCAAAAAGCAAAAATAAAAGGTCCCTTTTACACTTTGACCCAACCGTACCATTTTGCTACCTCCCACACCATGTCACTACACAAAATCTCCAAAGCAATGTCAGTACAACAATGACTTTACAAGCCTGCTACAAAACGCTGCATCACAATACCAAAATCATGTTGCAACCTGCGACATGACACTCAATAATTCAGCCTGCACAAATCGAAACAATGAACAATAAGCACTCTAAGACAAACTTCTGAGAGTTGTACCATTCTACTATGATCAGCCCCATTGAGAACAACAATTCAGAAAGGATATTCCATTGGTTTGAATTGATTTAAGGAGAGAGATTGATGAGACAAAAAAAAAAAAAAGAAGGAGAAAACGGATAAAAGGAAAGCTGAGTTCATGCTTAAATTCTGCACAAACCAACTTTGCTCTCCAGGAACCAAAACGATGTAATTCCTGTTCCAATACCTGCTGTAACCTGTGCCTGAGAGCAACCCATCACCAATAAAACAAAATTCAAATGAATAAGGAGACAGAGAGGTACGGATCAGAGAAGAGACATCAAAGAAAATGAGGTTGGTCTTCAAATCCAACAACCATAAATCACAAGACAAGGAGAACCCTTGAGGACTGACTTCCTGGGACGAACAACATCCTCCTTCAAAACAAAAAAAATCTTCTTATCACATTTCCTTTCTTGACCAACAACAAACTCTTTCCATCAAAGCTCCCAAAACATCTACCGTGTAAAACTCGCAGCACACACCTCCATAAAAAAAAACCTCCGATCGCCCACCATTCACCCTTGCCTCAACCTCTTTCAATAACAACAATACCAGTACCATCACTCCTATTTGCATCAACCACTTTTATACACAAACCTTCACTGCCATAACTTCTTCCCTTTCACCTTTCATAAACCAGAATTCATCAACATCAACAACTCACTTACCTTCATTTTTTTGAGAAAACCACCACGTGTTTAGCTCTGTTCAGACACAAGCAACAACCGGAAACCGCACCCGCACCGTGAGAGACGCAAAGCCGTGACGAACCGACAGAGAGCCGCGCGGAAT
Source organism: Lathyrus tuberosus (assembly GCA_022829125.1). NCBI lineage: Eukaryota > Viridiplantae > Streptophyta > Magnoliopsida > Fabales > Fabaceae > Lathyrus > Lathyrus tuberosus. Next base: position 7,730,571 of record JALAZF010000278.1, on the reverse strand, counting down.
CAAAAGAGAAAGAGCAATCGGAGGAAATCATTCACGAACACAGAGAGAACGCACGAGGATTCACCGGAGAGAGCGAAGACGGATTGTGGAGAAAGAGTGCCGAAACTCTAAAACGTGAGAAGCAGGGATTAGTGTTTACGCCGTAAAAGAGGTTCGTGAGGGAAGAAGAGGTTTTACGGTTGGATTTCTGCCTTTAGCTTAATATCATTTTTTTTTGTTTCTTATCTTTTTAATTAAATTAGGTTTAGAATTGGGATTTGATTGCCTATGAATCCATATCTTTTCTTGACACACCCGATACTGTTTCACCCCCTGGTTTATTGTTAGTTTTTTTAATTAATTAGATTCTTGGTTAATCAATTAGTTTAGTTAGTTTTTAAAGTTAAGTTAACTAACATTTAACTAGAACGTTAGTTTTTATTTTTATTAGATTAAATATTTTTTTTTTAAGATTAGATAAAAATACAAATTAGAATTTAGAATCTAGTAAATAGGATTTATTTTTACTTAATTAATTTTTAATTAGACTTTAATTAGTAGATTAGTTTTCAATTAGATTTTAATTTAGAATTTAATTTGATTATTATTTTTAATTAGATTATTTTCTTATTAGTAGAATTTGTTATTAAGTAGATTTTCTAATTAGAATTTAGTTATTTAGCTAGATCTTAATCCATTTTAGCTTTAATTAGATTTTTGTTTATTTAGACTTTTAATTAACTTTAACTTTATCTTGACATTTTGCTTTAATTAATTCCTGATGTTCATTTCAATTTAATTCTTGTTACACTTGCTGTATATATTGATGTTTTCGTTTGATACTGGAGATTTCCTCTTTTGCTTGTTTCACATACTTCATTCCAAAAGGAAATGACTCTATAATTGACTGCCATGTTATTTAGGATAGCCTTGTTCGTCTTGCCCTGTTTTACCTAGCCTTAGGTTTGGAGTCGCCGCACTCCACGTAGGTGTCTTGCTGTCAGACCCTACTTTCCCTTGGAACCTTGACCACAGTCAAGAGTTCTTTACCCCCGCATTGAGGGGAACTACGAATGCTCTGATTCCATTCCTGTCAGGATACGTAGGCACGAGATGCGATGTCTTGGCGAGCATACTTAGTGTACATACCCTTAGATCTTTACCTTTAGCATTTCTTCCCTTTGCAAGCAAACTTTAGAATAACACAATACTAACAAGAGGTTCCCGTAGAGTACTACGGGTACTTAGGGTGCTAATACCTTCCCTTAGTATAACCAACCCCCGAACCTAGATTCTCTTTTTAGGGTTTTCGTTCTTTACCCTTTCCTTTGGATAAATCAAAGCTCGGTGGTGAATTTCAAAGTTTTGCGATGCAAGTTAATTAATAGCTTGTTATCCGATTCTTGTAACACCCCCTTTCTATACCCCCAAATAATCAAATAATCAGTTAGGCACATATTAAAAATTTCGTCAGAGTATAATTATAAACATAGTATAAAAGAGGTATGTCACATTATACATGAAATTAAAACATTCAACACCTGCTCAATATTGATATGCAACAGTGGGGTAACTTTGCAACAGAGGAACTTAGTCCTTACACCCACATCTCAATATTTAGAATAAAAGCGGAAAATCTAAATATTGAAAAATATATAATATATATATATACATCATCAAGTATTATCCACTAACATACATCATGTTTACATAAACATTCATCAACAAGATACATGTACAATGTATCACAAAAGAATCATATACATCCTAGCTACCCGGTGCTACATATCAGAGCCGACCGACCAAAAGAATGAAGACACGCTTCACAAAAGACCACCAGCATACCTACTCTGCAATGCCTCATAGAGCATCATAAAACAGCAGAAGGGTGAGAAATATTATCATAATAACAATGCATATAATTATATATCTTAGCATAAAAATACACATATTCCACATTCACACCACAATTCATCACAATTCGCCCATATACATTACAATGTATACATATACAAATCCAAGCATTTCATCATGCATACCTTCACAATTCTTATCATTCCACATAAACATACATATTCATGTTTATTCATCAATGCACCATATAAAGATGATAAATGCAAATCATAGAGACCGACTCACGACTCTATGCAAATGCAACGCGGTACCGACTCAATCATCTCAAGTTCACTCATGAACTTATTGGAACCATCGCTCGTTACCAATGTAACTCCCCGTCGGGCATACGATGTTCACCCATTGCTCACATCCCACATGGGCACACAATGTTTATGGATCGCTCACACCCCACACGGGCACACGACCCGATCGCTCACACCCCACACGGGCACACGATCGTCTATAATCATCGCTCACACCCCACATGGGCACACAACGTTATAGCAGATTCCCTCTGGAACCAAACCGTCGCTCACACCCCACACGGGCACACGACGTTACAGCAGATTCTCATTAGAATCACACAACACAAGAATGCACACCATTATGCTTCACATGCAAAATGACTCAAGACATTCTTGAAATGCTTACATATTCACAATATATTCATGCATTCATCTCATACAATCACATACAATCTATATACATTCACATCAATGCACTATTGTATGATTCACATCCAAAACACACATTCAAATATCATACATCCATCGCCAATGCGTATCAATCATGCACAACATTTTATCACATATATTCACGCCATACAATAGCACACAAGCTATACATTACATATCAAAAGCATATAGCATGATACACATTAATCGCACACACTGCACGCGATAAAAACCCGACAACCCGACTATTTTCCAAAAACACGAATTAATTAAATCACCTTTTACCCTCCAAACCATTTTTAATAGAAAGAACTTTTCATTAGCTTTCCAATGCTTCAAACGGGGGTCAAAACGGACTTATGGTTCAAAAGTTATGAAGAAAACAAAATCGGACATTTTGGAAATTCTGTGACCATGCACCGACGCATGAATCTTGGAGGTCGACGCATGAATCTGAGAATTTCGCCCGGGTCAACGCATGAATTCATGAGTCGACGCACAGTTGCAGAGGTTAGCGCACGAGGTGCAGATTTTGCTGAAAAATCAGTTTTCGATCGTTAAATGTCTTCCGGGCCTCCGATTTCGATTCCGTAAAAAGCTGTGTTCTCAGAATTCAAAATACTACCATATTTTCACCATTAAAAAGCCATCCAACACATTTTTAATTTTTGAAATATGTTGAAACATAATTTTTAGCAATTTATTCACACCCCAAAACTCAATCAACACCTATGGGAACATACTAACAAGTATCCCAACTCCAAACTCATTTTTACACCAAATAGATAACACCCATATCAGTACCCAAACCTCAAACAACATCAACAACACATTTATGCATACAAAATCATGTTTTGATCATCATTCATAACATTTTCTACATTTAGGGTTTATACAAAAACTCATAAAAATCAACCACAACAACAACACAATCATACATAATGATATACATTGATGAGATAATAATATTTCATACCCTTACCCGGATTCCAAGCTTGCTAGATGATTGTTCTTGATGGTTTTCTAGGTTTTTCCAAGTTTTCCCCTCTTTTCTCTTCTTCCTCTGTTTTTCTTTTCTTTCTCTTTCTGTTTTTCTTTTCTTTCTCTTTTTGTTTTTCTTTTCTTTTCCTACTTTCTTTTTTCTCATTTTCTTTTCTTATTTTCTACTCAACTTCAATTAATTCATTTTCTCACACAATTCTATTTCTACTAAATTTCTAACTTAACATTAATTGAGAAATGTCTAAAATACCCTCCATTCTAATTTTCCCCGAAAACTCTCAAAAACGGTAAAATATCATAACATGCCAACATAACATATTAACACACCAATTTCACAGATAAAATAATTTATCGCTCAATTTAAATAAAAGACTCAACAAAATGGGAAAAATCGGAATCGGGACGTTACAACTCTCCCCCACTTTAGAAATTTTCGTCCTCGAAAATATTACCTGATTCAAACAACTCCGGATACGACTCTCGCATCCCACTCTCTAGTTCCCAAGTCATATTGCCTTCCGCTGCGCCTCCCCACGCTACTTTCATAAGCGCAATATCCTTGCCTCTTAGCTTCTTAACTTCACGGTCCAAAATCCTAATCGGTAAAGCTTCCACCGTAAGGTTATCTCTCACTTCAACCTCGTCCATAGGAATAACATGTGACAGATCCGGAACATACTTCCGAAGTTGCGAAACATGGAATACATCATGCAAATTCGAAAGATTCGGAGGCAACGCCACACGATAAGCCACAGCACCAACTCGCGCAGAAATCTGATACGGACCAATAAAACGAGAAGTCAACTTCTTCGACTTCAAAGCACGACCCACACCCGTAACCGGCGTAACTCTCAAAAACACATGGTCGCCTTCTTGAAACTCAAGATCCTTCCTCCTCTTGTCATGATAGCTCTTTTGTCTACTTTGAGAAGCTTTCATCTTCTCCCGAATAAACTTCACTTTCTCCGTCGTTTGTTGTACCATCTCCGGTCCAACTAACGTCCTCTCACCGGTTTCATGCCAACACAAAGGTGTTCGACATCTCCGACCATACAAAGCCTCAAATGGTGCCATACTTATACTTGAATGAAAACTGTTATTGTAGGTGAACTCAATCAACGCCAAATAACTATCCCAAGCACCACCTTGCTCGAGCACACAAGCACGCAACAAATCCTCCAACGATTGAATTGTCCTCTCGGTTTGACCATCCGTTTGCGGATGATAAGCCAAACTCAATCTTAGCTTAGAACCCAAAGCCTTTTGTAAACTCTCCCAAAACCTCGATGTAAATCTAGGATCTTTATCCGATACAATACTCTTAGGAACTCCATGTAACTTCACAACCACAAGAACATAAATCTCGGCTAACTTCTCCAAAGGATAACTAATATCAATCGGAATGAAGAGAGCAGATTTAGTAAGCCTATCAACGATTACCCAAATGGCATTATGACCTCTTTGCGTATTCGACAATCCCGTAACAAAATCCATCGATATACTATCCCATTTCCACTCCGAAATGTCCAACGGTTGCATCAATCCACTAGGCTTTTGATGTTCCACCTTAGACTTTTGACAAGTTAAGCACGCATACACAAATTGAGCCATATCCCTCTTTAATCCGGACCACCAAAAGATTTTCTTCAAATCTTGATACATTTTATTCGCTCCCGGATGAATACTTAAGTTACTTCGGTGTCCTTCTTCCAATATCATCTTTTTCAACTCCGCATCATCGGGTATACAAATACGACCACATAATCTCAAAACTCCAAAATTATCAACCTTGAAATCCTCATTCTCATTCATCATCAAATCAACGAACTTCAAATCCAACTTTTGCTTTTCACATACGGTTGCAAGAAAATCATTCGTAACATGTAGCATACCAAGTCGCACACTTCTCGGCGTCATTTCACAAACCAAACTCAAGTCTCTAAAATTCTCCAAAAGTTCCCATTCTCTCATCATCAATGCGGACATATGTAACAATTTCCGACTCAAAGCATCGGCCACCACGTTTGCCTTACCCGGATGGTAATTCAAACCAAAATCATAATCCTTCAAAAGCTCTAACCACCTTCTTTGTCTCATGTTCAATTCTTTTTTATCAAGTAAATATTTCAAGCTCTTGTGATCACTAAAAACTTCAAATCTTGCACCATAAAGATAGTGCCTCCAAATTTTCAAAACAAACACCACGGCCGCAAACTCCAAGTCATGTGTAGGATAATTCTTTTCATGCACTCTCAATTGTCTAGAAGCATAAGCCACAACTTTTCCATCTTGCATCAAAACACCACCTAAACCAACCAATGAAGCATCACAATACACCACAAATGGTTCCGTCAGATTTGGCAAAATCAAGATCGGAGCCGTTGTCAATCTTTTTTTTAGCTCATTGAAGCTCTCTTCACAATGAATATCCCAAATGAAAGCCTTTCCTTTACAAGTCAATTGCGTTAATGAAAGTGCCAACTTCGAAAATCCCTCAATAAACCTCCGATAATAACCCGCCAAGCCTAAAAAGCTTCGAATCTCCGTAACCGATCTAGGAGCCTCCCATTGCATCACCGCATCAATCTTGGATGGATTAACACTAATACCACTACCGAAAATAACATGTCCAAGAAAACTTACTTCCGACAACCAAAATTCGCATTTCGACAACTTAGCATACAATTGTTTCTCTTTCAAAATTTGTAACACAATCCTCAAATGCTCTTCATGTTCCTCTTGAGACTTAGAGTAAATCAAAATATCGTCGATGAACACAACCACAAAACGATCCAACTGTTCATGAAAAATACGATTCATGTATTCCATAAACACACCCGGCGCATTAGAAACCCCGAATGGCATCACAGAATATTCGTAATGGCCATACCGTGTCCTAAAGGCCGTCTTTTGAATATCCTCTTCTTTCACACGAATCTGGTGATATCCCGATCTCAAATCAATCTTGCTAAAAACACGCGCACCAACCAATTGGTCCATCAAATCATCGATCCTTGGAAGCGGATACTTGTTCTTAATTGTCACCTTGTTCAATTGTCGATAATCAATGTATAACCGCATACTCCCATCCTTCTTCTTTACCAACAATACTGGAGCACCCCAAGGAGAAACACTTGGCCTTACAAATCTCTTGTCCAACAAGTCATTCAATTGCTTCTTCAATTCTACCAACTCCGATGCCGACATACGATATGGTGCCATCGAAACCGGTCTAGTACCCAGAACTAGATCAATAGAAGACTCAACTTCTCTTTCCGGCGGTACATCCGTAATATCCTCCGGAAACACTTATGGAAAATCACACACCACTGGAAACACATCGAGCTCAACTTTACTCTCCACCGACAATGATGCAAACAAACCGAGCAATTGAGCTTCGTCCGCTAAAAGTTTCTTCAACTCTTTAGTGGATAGGAAACTCTCATCTTCGTCATCTTCCAAAGAAGGAAACCTCACTAACTTGTGATAGCAATCTATATGAACTCGATTAAATTGCAACCAGTTCATACCCAAGATTACGTCCAATCCCTCCAACGGCAAACACACTAAATCCATAATGAAGTCTTTACCATACATGGTCAAAGGACAACTTACACACACCAAAGACGTAGTTACCGACCCTGAAGCAGGAGTCTCAATAACCATCTCACCACCCCCAAGAAGTCATAAACAAATTCAAACGCTTAGCGCACTCATGAGAAATGAACGAATGAGTCGCTCCCGTATCAATAATAGCAACTAAAGGCGTACTATTAATAAAGCATGTACCTTTAATCAAACGGTCTGCACTAGTAGTGTCTGTCCCCGCTAATGCAAACACCTTTCCACCTGCTTGAGTTTGTTTCGGCTTAGTACACTTAGTACTAATGTGACCCACTTCTCCACAATTATAGCACTTCACCATATTCCTTCTACAATCAGTAGTAGCATGCCCAAGGCCTCCACAGTTAGAACATTTCACCATAGTCTTCCCACACTCAAATGATTTATGACCCATTCCACCACACTTGTAACACTTAACGGAACCGGAACTTCCTCCTCCAGATCTCCTCTCAAAGTTTCCCCTATGCTTGTCCTTATCAACGGGTGTCGCATAAGGTCCACCTCTAGCTTGTTGCTTTCCCTTCCTCTCATTCAAACTTTTGTAATGTGTAGAACGAGCATTGCTATCTTCCTCGAAGATTCTACAACATTCCGTCAAATCCGTAAACCTCCTTATCCTTTGATATCCCACAGCTTGCTTAATCTCGGGACGCAAGCCATTCTCATACTTAATACACTTTGAGAACTCAGCAGTAATTGCAGCATAGTGAGGATGGAATTGAACTAACTCCACAAACTTAGCAGTATAGTCCACCACGGACATACTACCTTGTTTCAGTTCAAGGAACTCCATCTCCTTCTTCCCTTTCACACTTTCAGGGTAATACTTCCTCAAGAACTCAGTACGAAATAAATCCCAAGTTATTTCTTCATCGTCCACCTCAAGAACTTGACGCATACCGACCCACCAATCGTCGGCTTCTTCCTTCAGCATGTGAGACCCAAGCCTCACCTTATTCTCCTTTGCACAGTCCATGACTCTGAAGATCCTTTCAATCTCTTTCAACCAAATTTGAGCACCATCGGGATCAAATCTTCCTTTGAAGACCGGTGGTTGATTCTTCCTGAACTCGTCATTAACATTCACGTTCGGCGCACCTTGCACCGCCCTAGCCATTGCTTCCAAAGCAGCAGTCATCGCATTGTCATTTCTACCAGCCATATTCTGATCATTCCTAAAAATGACAACAAGGTTAAACAACAGTTCAACCATCACAACAACAAGACAGACACAACTGACTCAACACTGGCTCTGATACCACTTAATGTAACACCCCCTTTCTATACCCCCAAATAATCAAATAATCAGTTAGGCACATATTAAAATTTTCGTCAGAGTATAATTATAAACATAGTATAAAAGAGGTATGTCACATTATACATGAAATTAAAACATTCAACACCTGCTCAATATTGATATGCAACAGTGGGGTAACTTTGCAACAGAGGAACTTAGTCCTTACACCCACATCTCAATATTTAGAATAAAAGCGGAAAATCTAAACATTGAATAATATATAACATATATATACATCATCAAGTATTATCCACTAACATACATCATGTTTACATAAACATTCATCAACAAGATACATGTACAATGTATCACAAAAGAATCATATACGTCCTAGCTACCCGGTGCTACATATCAGAGCCGACCGACCAAAAGAATGAAGACACGCTTCACAAAAGACCACCAGCATACCTACTCTGCAATGCCTCATAGAGCATTATAAAACAGCAGAAGGGTGAGAAATATTATCATAATAACAATGCATATAATTATATATCTTAGCATAAAAATACACATATTCCACATTCTCACCACAATTCATCACAATTCGCCCATATACATTACAATGTATACATATACAAATCCAAGCATTTCATCATGCATACCTTCACAATTCTTATCATTCCACATAAACATACATATTCATGTTTATTCATCAATGCACCATATAAAGATGATAAATGCAAATCATAGAGACCGACTCACGACTCTATGCAAATGCAATGCGGTACCGACTCAATCATCTCAAGTCCACTCAGGAACTTATTGGAACCATCGCTCCTTACCAATGTAACTCCCCGTCGGGCATACGATGTTCACCCATTGCTCACACCCCACATGTGCACACAATGTTTATGGATCGCTCACACCCCACACGGGCACACGACCCGATCGCTCACACCCCACACGGGCACACGATCGTCTATAATCATCTCTCACACCCCACATGGGCACACGACGTTATAACGGATTCCCTCTGGAACCAAACCGTCGCTCACACCCCACACGGGCACACGACGTTACAGCAGATTCTCATTAGAATCACACAACACAAGAATGCACACCATTATGCTTCACATGCAAAATGACTCAAGACATTCTTGAAATGCATACATATTCACAATATATTCATGCATTCATCTCATACAATCATATACAATCTATATACATTCACATCAATGCACTATTGTATGATTCACATCCAAAACACACATTCAAATATCATACATCCATCGCCAATGCGTATCAATCATGCACAACATTTTATCACATATATTTATGCCATACAATAGCACACAAGCTATACATTACATATCAAAAGCATATAGCATGATACACATTAATCGCACACACTGCACGCGATAAAAACCCGACAACCCGAATATTTTCCAAAAACACGAATTAATTAAATAACATTTTACCCTCCAAACCATTTTTAATAGAAAGAACTTTTCATTAGCTTTCCAACGCTTCAAACGGGGGTCAAAACAGACTTACGGTTCAAAAGTTATGAAGAAAACAAAATCGGACATTTTGGAAATTCTGTGACCATGCGCCGACGCATGAAGCTTGGAGGTCGACGCATGAACCTGGGAATTTTGCCCGGGTCAGCGCATGAATTCATGAGTCGACGCACAGTTGCAGAGGTTAGCGCACGAGGTGCAGATTTTGCTGAAAAATCAGTTTTCGATCGTTAAATGTCTTCCGGACCTCCGATTTCGATTCCGTAAAAAGCTGTGTTCTCAGAATTCAAAATACTACCATATTTTCACCATTAAAAAGCCATCCAACACATTTTTCATTTTTGAAATATTTTGAAACATAATTTTTAGCAATTTATTCACACCCCAAAACTCAATCAACACCTATGGGAACATACTAACAAGTATCCCAACTCCAAACTCATTTTTACACCAAATAGATAACACCCATATCAGTACCCAAACCTCAAACAACATCAACAACACATTTATGCATACAAAATCATGTTTTGATCATCATTCACAACATTTTCTACATTTAGGGTTTATACAAAAACTCATAAAAATCAACCACAACAACAACACAATCATACATAATGATATACATTGATGAGATAATAAGATTTCACACCCTTACCCGGATTCCAAGCTTGCTAGATGATTGTTCTTGATGGTTTTCTAGGTTTTTCCAAGTTTTCCCCTCTTTTCTCTTCTTCCTCTGTTTTTCTTTTCTTTCTCTTTCTGTTTTTCTTTTCTTTCTCTTTCTCTCTTATTTCTTCTTCTTATCTCTTTTTCTTTTCTATTTATTTTCCTACTTTCTTTTTTCTCATTTTCTTTTCTTATTTTCTACTCAACTTCAATTAATTCATTTTCTCACACAATTCTATTTCTACTAAATTTCTAACTTAACATTAATTGAGAAATGTCTAAAATACCCTCCATTCTAATTTTCCCCGAAAACTCTCAAAAACGGTAAAATATCATAACATGCCAACATAACATATTAACACACCAATTTCACAGATAAAATAATTTATCACTCAATTTAAATAAAAGACTCAACAAAATGGAAAAAATCGGAATCGGGGCGTTACAATTCTCACCGCAACAGAAATGGCAACTTCACTGGGGAATTCTCCCTAAGAGGGTTAAGCCTATCTTGTTTGTATTTGTGTTATTTATATGCTTGCTTGCTTGTACATTTGTATATTTATATCTGTATATATCTGTATACCTGTTTCTGCTTGGGATCTTCTGTGTGCAGGGTACTACTTTTGAGTGGTGAGATAAGTCCTAACCCGGACTTGAGTGTACTTAGGATAGGACGATGGTATTCAAGGAGGCTTTGAGGGAGTCGAATCCTGAAAAGTTGAATTGAGAACACCATCACTCAGTTGAGGCCCTATTTAGAGTCTAGTTATGTTGAACGAATTCGTTCGTGAAAACGTGCTACTCTCAACCTAGAAGCCCATGATATTGAGAACCGTAGTTACCAAACCCCACTTAAGCCTTTTTAGGATGTAGTGCGGTGACCATGATGAAGTCTATTTCTGAATTGGTTGTCATGCGATACTAATCTCAGACGAGATCCTCTTGAGAATTTTATTGATTACCAAGTCATTTGGGAAATCCTTAAAATTCGAAAGACGGGTTGCCGACTCTAGGAACTTCTTAGAACCCTGTTCTATGGATACAATAACCCTAGTACACATGTTGAAATACAAATAGAGTCCGGGTTTTAGTTATCGTTCCACAGAGATTGTTCGGTGATATCGCAGCCGTTCTACAGTCGTAACGTTTCGAGCCTTAAAGTAACAAGGGGTTTTAGGTTGTTTTCGTAGCGTTTGCATTCAAATTTAATTAAAAGCGGTAAAGAGATTGTTTTAACGGTTTATAAAAGCATGTCAAGATTAGGGTTTGACAAACCACTTTGCACGTATATAATCGATAAGCTAATGAACTCGGTTAAATGATAAATACAATCACATATCCTCCCAATATGTTTATCTCTAACACATATTGTGAGTTTTGCCATTTTGATCCTTTGTTGATTTCTCACACAAACTATCAAAATGACAACATTAAAGTTCAATATTTGGTGAACATAACCACACATTACTATCTCTAGCCAATGGACATTGATGGATGAAAAACCTAGGTAAAGAGTTGGAGCATATTTCTCAATCATGAACCAACACAAAGAATAAAAATAGAAACAAGGTTTTTCACCATACATTCATCATCTAAGAGTTCACAAACTAGAATCAATCCATATACATACAAAGGAAAGGTTTACCTACATCTAACCTTGACACAAAAGAGAAATTAGCTACACATATTCATGGTAGCTTGATCAACAAGAATCGGGAGAAGAGAATCGAGCATCAACGATGATTTATCGACAAAATGATGCTTTCAATCTTCCAAAGATGAAGTGCTACAGTGCATAATGTACTTTTATCTAAGAATGCAATAGAGAGTATCAAAATTCTGATCAAAACAACTTATAAAGGGGCTGAGTTTCGCGGAGCGCACTGAGCGCGCAGTAGCCCGCTGAGCGGGCTCCACTTAAAAGATAAACCGCCTAAAAGCGCGTTGAGCGTGTTAAGGAGCCCGCTGAGCGCGCAAGCTCCTGTAATTACTTCCATGCTCACGCTGGGAGCGCGCTCAAAGCATGCTCCAAAAATGAATATTTTGCAAAACTGCTTTTGTGGGGCCTTCATAGCTCCATTCTTCGCCCTTCTATGCAAAAATCTGTAATAAAAACACTAAAGTTAAATAGATAAGTCAAATAACGGAATTAACTAGAAAACGGTTATAAAACGGAAACAATGGGAAAAGGCTTGGATTTACAAATAAAGCTCACAAAAAGGTGCTAAAGACTTATCTAAATATTAACACTTTTTAGCACCTAACAACACACCCCGTGGTTGGTTCTTTACCCCAGACTCCATGTTGTGATCTCGAACCCTTGATCCTGTTGCATGCGTTTTGCATCCTGTTTGCGTTGCATTGCATATCATTTGCATCTTTGCATGATTCATTGCATGCGTCTGTCTGTCCAGTTACTTATTTCCAGTGGTCTCTATATTCCAGAGTCTGCCTGTGAGTCGTCAAGCTGATTCCTCGACACCGATACCGGACTAGAGCTCATTACAGACGCAAGATGTCAGAGCAAGAGATATACAATGTTGAGGTCTGAATGGAGATCGATGACCTCAAATCAAGTATGACTAAACTCACTGAGATGCTTCAAGTTTTGCTTGCTAGAGGAGAGCCTCCCCAAAGGACAGTCATCCAGGAAGTTTCAAGTGCTGATCCTCCACCAGTTCAAGTGCCACCTTCAACTTGGCCAGAGTTTGGTTTGCCACACAACTACTCTCCACCGATTGCATCTACTGCTATGGTTGGTTAGAATGTTATGCCTGTCCTTTAAGCTCCTGTTTTCGCCGAGCCCAGACCTGTGGTTCATGCTGTTCCACAGACTGTTCGAGCTTCTTTCGAGAATCCCCTTTATGAGTACAATGCTGCCAGTGCTCAAGGTGAAGACCGTGAAGACTTTGTTGAACCTGAAGTTGTCCGAGAGCAGTTTCAGAGCATAGAGAAGAGACTCAAAGCCATTGAGGGTACTGATTTCTTTAATGTAGACGCAGACAACATGTACTTAGTGTCTGACCTTGTTATACATCCTAAGTTCACAACTCCAGATTTTGTGAAGTACAAGGGTCACTCTTGCCCAAGAGCTCATTTGGTCATGTATCTTCGCAGGATGACTGCCCATGCCAAGAATCAGAAGTTGCTTATCCACTGTTTTCAAGACAGCTTGAGTGGAGCATCACTCAAATGGTACATGGGTCTTGAGCAAAACTCTATCCACAGCTTCCAAGACCTCATAAATGCCTTCATGAAGCAGTACAAGTATAACCTCGACATGGCTCCTGATCGCCATCAACTGCAAAACATGTCTCAGAATGATAAAGAGTCTTTCAAGGAGTATGCTCAGCGCTGGAGAGAGTTGGCTTCCCAGGTTGAACCTCCTTTGGCTGAGAAAGAGTTAACCGGAATGTTCATGGATACCCTGTCCCCATTCTATTGGGAGAAGATGGTTGGAAGTGTTTCCTACAATTTCACTGATTTGGTTATTATTGGCCAAAGATTAGAGGAAGGTCTTAAGAAGGGAAAAGTATCCAAGGTTGTTGAATCTTCCAATGCTGTGAAGAAATCCTATGGTAACTTTCAGAAGAAAAAGGAAAATCATACTAACATTGTCGTGGCTGAAACAAGAAGGCCTTGTCCCCGACCTCAGTATGCTATTCACCCTGTTGTTGCTGCTGTTACTCCTATAGTTGCTGCACCACGACCAGCTCAAGCTTTCCAATGTTCGGCTGCAGGACAGAGCCAGTATCGTAATAGGGGTCAATTTGATCCTATTCCCATGACTTACACTGAACTTTATCCTGGTTTGGTTCAACAAGGTTTGATTACCACAAGGCCTCTGCCTCCTCCTCCAAATCCTCTTCCAGCCGGCTATAGGGCTGATCTTCATTGTGAATACCATCAAGGTGGTGCAGGCCATAAAATAGAAAGTTGCTTTGCATTGAAGGCTAAAGTACAAGAGCTGATGAGGAACAAAATCCTCTCCTTTAAGGACAATCCCAATGTTTAGAACAACCCTCTGCCAGGGCACGCCAAGTGAAGCTTCAGTCGACTTCAGCAGATTATCCTCCTAAAAGCCAGTGTTTCAGACAGGACAGCTCATCCTTGTGTTGATTAGTCACTAGGCCTTGTTTCTTGTTGTTTGCATTTTCCTTATTTTGTAATAGCTGTTTGCTTTCAAATTATGTTTGTACTTTCACAATTAATGAAATGAGCATTGCAACTTTTGATTCAATTCATTTGTGTTTACTATTTACTTCTTATTGCTTCCTCTTTCATGAAAAATAAAATAAAAATTTTTTTTGTCCACTTTCTGTTGATTATGCAAAGATTGGATGGAGGATGATGAAAACGATATACCCATAATTGCTGTTGGTATGCTTTCAAATAAAAACTTTGCTGACGATGTAAGGCATTGTTTCAACTCCTAAACACCGGAGACATAAGGAAGATAACCCCTCTTTAACCCCTTCGAGCCTTGAAGTAGGAGTTTCTTTTCTTTACAAATGAAAAACCCAAAATCTTAACCTTGGGGTGGGTAGTTCTCAGTTAGCTCAATTGTGCCAAAGTAGCATTCAAGACGCCTTTCAACAAAAGGTTGCATTCACAAATTTTCCTTCGCACACAGCAAGCAAGTGTCGAAGATGTCTTTCAAGTCAAACGCTAATGATGGTTCACTGTAATCATTAAGCCAGGCAGTCACTAAAAAAAAAGAGTAAAAAAAATCAAAATAAAAGCCCGTTAAGTCAAAACCTATGAAGGATACTTAGGAAAAAATTGGGGCGTCCCGCTGGCTGTAAGCTCAAATGACACAGTTCAGGCGAAGTTAGGGCTAACAAAAACCAATCAAGAGGTTACCAAAATCCTCAAAGACAAAACTGGTTGACTGAATGTTGTAAGAAACAGTGACTGCCATCTCAAGTCCATTTAATTTTGAACCATCATCATTACTATCATCAGTGCAATTCCTAACCCATGGGAATTTGAGTGCATAGTTTGAGTTAACTGAGCATAAGACTGGAGATCATCACGAAGATTGGGTGGGCACAAATAAACTTTGAGCTTTTATCCTTTGTTTCTTAAACCGTGAACCAGGCCACGTTATAACCCTCAAAAGGCCTAATTGAAGCGAGGTTATTTTGAAAGCATACTACAGCAAGGTTGCGTAAACTGACTCCAAAAGATCTTTGCGGATCATCTGTTTTGGCATCACATCCTTTGCTTAAACTTTTCACTTTAATGTCTTGAACCACCGTGTTCTGACCAGTATCCCATATACTTTGCACCTCTTTCAAAATGATTTTAAAAGTTGCATGAACTTTGCATTTACCATGTTTGTACAAATACTTTTGTTTGCAAACTAGCTTTCTTCTTAAGGAATTTTCAAACATTTGAGAAACTTGGTCGGTGATCTAATCAGGAGCAAGTTCCTTCCATATCCTGTTGAGAATCAGTTCAAGATTTGAGGTTTAATGGCGACTTCTCAAAATCGGTTTATACAGAAGATTTTTCAAGACTCATATTGGGGCAAGCTTTCTCAGTGTACAGTAAAACAATCATTTTCAAGACCCAGATTGCGGCAAGCTTTCCAAGAGCACCATGAAACGGTCATTTCCAGAATCAATCGAACTGAAGCAATGATCAGCTCATCTACAACTGTCAGCTAATCTGGGGCAAGTTACTTAAAGAATCCCCAGGCAGCTCTTCATCCTTCCTACAAGGATCATCACTTGATACAGCTTACCAATGTGGCAGAGACTTGTCCAGCAATAGCATCTCTAGTCCCCAAGTAGAATGGCAGTGATCTCCATTTTGAGGAATCAGTCTTCTAATCTTGTCTTCTTCCCACAAAAGAGTCGTGTTGTGTCGTCAGCATCGACATCCGCATTTGCATTTGATCTTATATCATCTGCATAATTTATACCATATGCATAGCATGAGTGTTTCATCCTCATTTTCATTTCTCCCGAGGTCGTGTCGTTATCCACGTCTTACCTTACCAAAACGTTACCTATCCTTTTCATTCAGTGCCATTCCTGAATGTTGTCATTCTCTTGCGCATCTAATCCTGTTGATAGACGTTGGTATTCTCTCATTCCAGTGCTATTCCTGGATCTTTATCTTCTTTTATTCCAGTGCTATTCCTGGATCTCTATATTCTTTCACTCCAGTGCCATTCCTGGATGTCTGTCTCTTTTGATCTCCGGTGCCATTCCTGGATATTTTATTCCTCTTGTTTCTTCTAGTGCTATTCCTGGAAGTTTTTCCTCTCTTCTGTAATCCCCATCAAATTTGCTTGGATATCTTTTAGTGCTATTCCTGAAAGTCTTATCTGTTCATTCAATGCCATTCCTGAATGTCTTTCTCACTATCATTCGATACCATCCCTGAATATAGTGATTTACCTTTACTTTCAGTGCCATTCCTGAAAGTTCACAGTCCTTTAACGCCGTCTTGGATACTGTGATCCCTTTTATCCATGCTTTCTTGGATTTCAGCTTTGTCCACATTCATCCAATACTGTCTTGGATACTGTGATCCCTTTTATCCATGCTTTCTTGGATTTCAGCTTTGTCCACATTCATCCAATACTTTCTTGGATATTGTGATTCCTCTTATCCAATGCTTTCTTGGATCTCTACCTTTCTCATGTTTATCTGATGTTTTCTCAGATGCCGTGATTTGTGCCTTTCATTCAAAGCCATTATTGGATGTCCGGTTTCTCTACCATCCGATGCCTTTCCGGATGTATCTCTCTTTCTGATGTTTTTCAGATCGAGTCTTTGTTCACGTTTATCTAAAGCCATTATTAGATACTGTGATTCATACCTCTCATTCAAAGCCATTATTGGGTGACTTGTTTCTTTGCATTCAATGCCATTCTTGAATGTAGTCTCTGTTCACTTCTATCTAAAGCCATTATTAGATATTATGAGTCATACCTTTCATTCAAAGTCATTATTGGGTGACTGGTTTCTTTGCATTCAATGTCATTCTTGAATGTAGTCTCTGTTCACTTCTATCTAAAGCCATTATTAGATATTGTGAGTCATGCCTTTCATTCAAATCCATTATTGGGTGACTGGTTTCTTTGCATTCAATGCCATTCTTGAATGTAGTCTCTGTTCACTTCTATCTAAAGCCATTATTAGATATTGTGAGTTATACCTTTCATTCAAAGCCATTATTGGATGTCTGTTTTCTTTTGCCATTTGATGCTCTTCCGGATGTGCCTCTCTCTTTTTGTTATTCTTCCAGATTGAGTCTTTGTTATTTGATTCCCCAGTGGAGACCGTTTTTCCGGTGCTACTTCCATTGAGGATCTCGTGTTATCTCTTCTTTCTAAAGTGTCATTCGGTCACGCATGAACCAGTTGCTTCATCACCTTATATTGTCTCCGGTTTTATTTCTGTTCCCCAGTGTTGTTGTCTTCCCTAATGAGTGTTTGCTCATTGTGTGGACTTTGTCCCTGTCTGCTTTTGTCTCCCTCTGCATTTTAGCATTTACCTTTCCAGCATTATCATCATACTAGAAGTTCATGGCATATCTGCATTCCATCTAAGGGAAAAATTTTTGGTTTGCTATATTTAAATACCTTTCACCTTGATCTCTCGAGGATTTCCATCCCTCATGTCATCCGGTGAAGATATTTAAATAGGGGCAACTGTTGTACCCCAAATTTTACCCTCAGATATTATGATCATTTGTACATCATTCTAAGTCGGCCATTTTTGCATTTCTAGTTAAACATTTTATTGACCATTAATCATGCATTTTCTTCTTCCATGTCATTCTTAATTTTTAGTAATTATTGTATTTATTTATATTTAATTCGTTATAAGTATCTTAGATATATTTAGGATTGTTATAGTTCAATTTCAATTTAGCATTTTTATATATAATATATTTAAGTTAGTTTATTTTAATTATAACTTTAATTTTAAACTTAATCTAATTTTTATTTTAGTTTTTTATTTATTTTAGTTTAGTTTTGATTAACCTTAATTTTAATTTAGTTTTTTATTTAGTTTAGGTTTATTGGTTTAGCTTAATTTTATCTTAATTTTAATTTTTATTATAATCATATTTTTATTTTCCTTTTGTTTTTTTTATGGTTAATTTAAATTAGAGTAACTTAATTAGTTTTAAAGTTTTACGAAAATGACAATTCAAAAAGCAAAAATAAAAGGTCCCTTTTACACTTTGACCCAACCGTACCATTTTGCTGCCTCCCACACCATGTCACTACACAAAATCTCCAAAGCAATGTCAGTACAACAATGACTTTACAAGCCTGCTACAAAACGCTGCATCACAATACCAAAACCATGTTGCAACCTGCGACACGACACTCAATAATTCAGCCTGCACAAATCGAAACAATGAACAATAAGCACTCTAAGACAAACTTCTGAGAGTTGTACCATTCTACTATGATCAGCCCCATTGAGAACAACAATTCATAAAGGATATTCCATTGATTTGAATTGATTTAAAGAGAGAGATTGATGAGACAAAAAAAAAAGAAAGAAGGAGAAAACGGATAAAAGGAAAGCTGAGTTCATGCTTAAATTCTGCACAAACCAACTTTGCTCTCCAGGAACCAAAACGATGCAATTCCTGTTCCAATACCTGCTGTAACCTGTGCTTGAGAGCAACCCATCACCAATAAAACAAAATTCAAATGAATAAGGAGATAGAGAGGTACGGATCAGAGAAGAGACATCAAAGAAAATGAGGTTGGTCTTCAAATCCAACAACCATAAATCACAAGACAAGGAGAACCCTTTAGGACTGACTTCCTGGGACGAACAACATCCTTCTTCAAAATAAAAAACCCTTCTTATCACATTTCCTTTCTTGACCAACAACAAACTCTTTCCATCAAAGCTCCCAAAACATCCACCGTGTAAAACTCGCAGCACACACCTCCATAAAAAAAAAACCTCCGATCGCCCACCATTCACCCTTGCCTCAACCTCTTTCAATAACAACAATACCAGTACCATCACTCCCATTTGCATCAACCACTTTTATACACAAACCTTCACTGCCATAACTTCTTCCCTTTCACCTTTCATAAACCATAATTCATCAACATCAACAACTCACTTACCTTCATTTTTTTGAGAAAACCACCACCGTGTTTAGCTCTGTTCAGACACAAGCAACAACCAGAAACCGCACCCGCACCGTGAGAGACGCAAAGCCGTGACGAACCGACAGAGAGCCGCGGGGAATCAAAAGAGAAAGAGCAATCGGAGGAAATCATTCACGAACACAGAGAGAACGCCTGAGGATTCACCGGAGAGAGCGAAGACGGATTGTGGAGAAAGAGTGTCGAAACTCTGAAACGTGAGAAGCAGGGATTAGTGTTTACGCCATAAAAGAGGTTCGTGAGGGAAGAAGAGGTTTTACGGTTGGATTTCTGCCTTTAGCTTAGCATCATTTTTTTTTTGTTTCTTATCTTTTTATTTAAATTAGGTTTAGAATAGGCTTTGATTGCCTATGAATCCATATCTTTTCTTGACACACCCGATACTGTTTCACCCCCTGGTTTATTGTTAGTTTTTTTAATTAATTAGATTCTTGATTAATCAATTAGTTTAGTTAGTTTTTTAAGTTAAGTTAACTAACATTTAACTAGAACGTTAGTTTTTATTTTTATTAGATTAATTTTTTTTTTTAAGATTAGATAAAAATACAAATTAGAATTTAGAATCTATTAAATAGGATATATTTTTACTTAATTAATTTTTAATTAGACTTTAATTAGTAGATTAGTTTTCAATTAGATTTTAATTTAGAATTTAATTTGATTATTATTTTTAATTAGATTATTTTCTTATTAGTAGAATTTGTTATTAAGTAGATTTTCTAATTAGAATTTAGTTATTTAGCTAGATCTTAATCCATTTTAGCTTTAATTAGATTTTTGTTTATTTAGACTTTTAATTAACTTTAACTTTATCTTGACATTTTGCTTTAATTAATTCCTGATGTTCATTTCAATTTAATTCTTGTTACACTTGCTGTATATATTGATGTTTTCGTTTGATACTGAAGATTTCCTCTTTTTCCTGTTTCACATACTTCATTCCAAAAGGAAAGGACTCTATAATTGACTGCCATGTTATTTAGGATAGCCTTGTCCGTCTTGCCCTGTTTTACCTAGCCTTAGGTTTGGAGTCGCCGCACTCCACGTAGGTGTCTTGCTGTCAGACCCTACTTTCCCTTGGAACCTTGACCACAGTCAAGAGTTCTTTACCCCCGCATTGAGGGGAACTACGAATGCTCTGATTCCATTCCTATCAGGATACATAGGCACGAGATGCGATGTCTTGGCGAGCATACTTAGTGTACATACCCTTAGATCTTTACCTTTAGCATTTCTTCCCTTTGCAAGCAAACTTTAGAATAACACAATACTAACAAGAGGTTCTCGTAGAGTACTACGGATACTTAGGGTGCTAATACCTTCCCTTAGTATAACCAACCCCCGAACCTAGATTCTCTTTTTAGGGTTTTCGTTCTTTACCCTTTCCTTTGGATAAATCAAAGCTCAGTGGTGAATTTCAAAGTTTTGTGGTGCAAGTTAATTAATAGCTTGTTATCCGATTCTCACCGCAACACACCCCAACCCCCCTTAAGAAATCGTTGAACAAGCTGTCCAAACCTCTCACATTCACCTAGATAATGCCATTAACCAAATCCACACAGATCTGGATGAGAGATTTGACAAAGTTCAGACAGATCTGGAAAATACCCAACGACACCTGGGTACTATCAACACCATAATAGAGAACGATAAGCAGATCTCAATTCTCGCTACGACTCAATCATGACAACTCTCAGCAAACTGCTCACTCAAAAGGCATCACAATCACTGTTTCCTCAGCAGCAAGTTCTTCAGGTATAACCCACACTACGCCAAAAATGATTTTTGGCAGCACTACATAGACAACGCTTTCTCCCAAAAGCGCTGCTATAAGTTTTAATAAAAACAAAAAAAAAACAATGAAAAAAAGCGCTGCTAAATGGGGACTTTAGAAAGCGCTGCTAAAGGCCTGAGGTAGGTTGCACTTTAGAAAGCGCTTTTAGGAAACGCTGCTAAAGGCTACCATTAGCCAACACTTTTGAAAAGCGCTGCTAAATGCCTTTCGTACACCACACTTTAGCCAACTCTTTTGGAAACCGCTGCTAAAGGCCATTCTCATACCACACATTAGAAAGCGCTTTTAATTCAGAAGCGCTGCTAAATGCACCACCTAAGAAAGCGCTTTTCAAAAGCGCTACTATAAGTCTTTTAAAATATAAAAAATAAAATAGAAACTCCCCTCTTTTCCTAAAATCTATTTCTTTTCTCCTAAGCCTTAACGTTCACACTCTCTCTCTCGCGAACTCTCTCTGTATCTCCTTTGCTCTCTGCGCTACTGCTCCCTCCGCCGTAGCTCCATCTCTCACGACTTCTCCCTCCGCCGTAACTTTCAGACTCTCTCTCGCGAACGCTCTCCATCTCTCGTGACTGATTCTCTTCTTCGAACCCTTCCTCCGGCCGTCGTTACTCCCTCCGCCGTAACTTCGTTTTGAGGTATGTTTTCTTTTGTTTTTTTAGTGTTGATGTTGGAAACATTGTTGATTGTTAACGGTTCCGATTACGACATTTACGTTTTGATGTATGTTTTCGTTTCTACTGCTGCCATTTCTGTTTTGATGTATGTTTTCGTTTTGAGGATTGTTTGGTTGTTAACGGTTCCGATTATGACATTATTGTAACGCCCTGTATAATATTTATCTAGAATAATACCATACAAGTGTTTTATTTGGTACTGAAATAATCATAAGTGCCTAATGGCATAATTCACATACTTGACCATTTCTAAAAACATAATACAATCTATGGTACAAGAATGGAAACTAACCAAAATAATAAAAACTAAGATCAATATACAATATCCTCAATTGTATACAACAAAAAAATAATACACAGCGGGAATAAGCTCAACTAAGCTTCTCTTGAAACATCCAAGCATAGCTCCACTTGTAAATCAACCTGCAAATAGCTCCTGAAAATAATCAACAATAGTGGGGTGAGATACATCAAATCTAAGTGAGTTCCCTATCTTATGGATTCTCTCGGCTTTTCAAGGTTCTAACCAAATCCTAACTCAAGTCCGGGGGAAGGGAAAGGACTTCGAGTTCACAATCTCACACTATATGGAAACACGTTACGAGTCCGTTAACTCGAAAGTATCACTAATCGATAACCTCACAAAGGCATCCCCTTTTCCCGTCCGCTTCTACGTCTAGAATTCGACCCGAGTCATGGATCCTGGTAACCTACTTGACATACGAATGGATTCGGGTTCTATGGGCCATTAACCATTATGAACCGTCACTTCACACGGGCCATTAACCGTCACAAGCATATGCTCCCTGAGCGCCATTCGTACTGCACGCGGGAATCAAACCTGCCAAGTAGTCACGCATATGTTTCAGAGGAGCTCGAGACTCATGAAACGCAACTCAAAGGAAATGGTTACGATTACGTGATCTCACACACAAACGTGATTGTATTCGACAATCACAAGGCCACAGTGCCTTAAGGCCACATTTGCCTTTTCTCATAATCACAAAAGTTCAACATGTTCTATACTAGTGTCTCACTCTCCTCTAGGCAAATCTCGTCACGGATGTACCTTCCTACATCAGGTGCCCGAGCCTTGCCATCGAGATTATCTACTCCAGGCCAAAACTCGCCAATGAATGCACGAGCGTCGCCATCCAGAGTTTCTATCACATTTCTAGTCACAACCTAGAATTATAACAATCTTAACTATGCCATTTGTTTTGGGTAAAGTTTCCTCACTCTTCCTAATTCATTTTAACATGCATATTTCTTTCATTCACAATTCACAATTAGATAGACATGGTATAATCACAAATATTACAAGTAACACATATAATAACATAACACATAAATCACAAATATTATAAGTAACACATATAATAACATAGAGGGTTGTCATAGCTTTCCAACGATATAAAGAACGCTTAAATCGGACACCCGAGTCAAAAGATATGAATTTTAGAAAATATTTTTGTTCCAGGTCGCGCTCCTCGCTGCCTGGAAAGGGTGAAAATTCTCCAGACCGCGCTAAGCGCGCTCTGCGTTATGCAGAAAAATACCCCTTTTGATAGAAGAATTTTCAACCCCCAAAACATTCTCAACACCATACCCAAACAACCAATAGAGGTATATTATCATGGTTCTATCATGGTTTATCCATCAAACTTCACAAAACATGATTTCCAACATAAATACATAGTTTCTACACAAACCCTAAGATTTTCAATCAATCCAAACCAATCCAAACTTCATAACAATTATCAATAGATGTTTCTACATGTATAATGATCATGCTACATAATTTATATCACATTTCAACCGTTAGATTCTTCAATTTTGCAAAAAGACCCATTTTCCCAAAATCCAACCTAACTCTAAAACCTCAAGAAATTCTACTCTAAAGTCTCTATCTAGAACCCACCTGATAATCGAAGAGGAGTTTGAAGAAGATGATGAACCTTGAAGATGATCCATGGCTTTTCTCTCTTCTTCCTCTTTCTCTTCTCTTCCTTCTCTTCTTTCTCTTCTTTCTCTTTACGAACTTTTTTTTCTTTTCCTTTTTCTTATAACAAGTATATATATATATATATATATATATATATATATATATAAAATACTATTATTATATAATATAATCCAATAGAGTAAAATATCCCCAATTGATATTTTATCGTCTAACACCAATTGATCAATTATTAGAGTTACCTTAAAATCCTCTCTTAAACTAATAATTATTAATCCGTCTCTCTAATAAAATAATTGATCTCTTCAGAGTTCCTTAGTTGCTCTATTGATCCCAAATAACAATACTTAAAATACTTAGAGGATTCCATCAATCCAATTATCCAAAGACAGAATAAACAAAAGCTCATCTGATATCCAATTGAGCATTAAAATAATATGGGGTATTACACTCTCCCCCCCCCCCCCCCTTAAATTGAAATTCGCCCCCGAATTTCCTTCGCTCAACAATAACCACAACTTGCATCATTGTCTTAGTTCCACACTCAACTTTACTCCCGTTAAACTTTCTGATGTAATCAATTCCAACTTGTCTTCATAGATCAAAAATCCGTATCTTCACAATTTAACAAACTTCACGTCCTTAATCATACTCTTGTTCCAATATTGGGTTAACTTCAAACTTTCCTCTTTCCCAATTCATATGTTGTTTTATACAAAAAAAATACTTGGTTACACTATACCTTCGGAAAATACATCATTCTATACACTTTTACCGAGCCACAAAACAAAACCGTAACACCTCGTCTTGATCTGAGATAACAAATACTCATCAATCTTCGCGAGGTAATTCAGTGAATTCTTAACTTCATGCAACTAACGACGATTTATCTTTCATAAATCTTTCAATGTCCAAAATCACTTCATAATTAGTCAAACGACTTCTTTACCAGTTCCATCTGTTCTGATACTATACACGGTACTCATTAAATCCGATATTTCATCCCTTTCGTATCACCCCAAAAAGGTAACACACTTAAACCAAGATCTTCTTATTTCCATTATTACAAGTAACAATCATTCTAATCCTTTTTAGTCTGACTGAACTCTTTCATCTGTCACCTTCCACTGCGCGACTCAATTTCTAACAGTGGGACGCCATGGATTCTCGAGAACTACCTAGTAATTAACAGTCTGCGGAGAATCACACTTATCCACTTGGATCCTTACCAACCAACAGTACAATAAACTTACTGGCGTCTTATTGCAGAACAATTTCTTTGCCGCTACAAAATATTATAACATCGGCCCAACACTCTCCAGACGATAGGTGTAGGATTTCACTGTTACAACCGTAACATATGCAACTCCAAATTCGGTCTAATCTTGAAATAATACTCCCAAAATAGCTTAACAACTTTCGTTTCTAATTACCACATTCCGTAATAACTCTCCTTACGATTTTCCAGCTCACTCAAAGTTTCTTGTTGATTTCGAGATCTCAATTAATAACATGCAACACTACCACGAAAATTTCAATCATGTGCGAGTCACCACTTATCCAAATTAATCCATTCAATTTTGAAATTGTGAGTTTCCATACCACTCACCAATTCACATACAACACTTCATACGCACATACTTCGTCGAAGTCCATACCACGCTTCTCAGTTGAATCCACTTCTCTTAATCGTCCTGTTCCATATACAATTCAAGTTACATGCTTAACTTCGGGATGTCCAATCCTTACTCGTACTTGGAAAGATAACTTTCAAATTTCATTCTCTTGGTAAAACACGACTACACACAACTGGTACCACTCTCACGACTTAAATCCAATATCATAAACTCAAAGAAGATAACAATTACTAACTCAGACCAACCGTTCATACCTTACTAATACCATAATTACACATCGAAATATATACCTTGCAAGATCAATACTTCGTGAGTATTTTCCAACTTCGTCCTTAAGACTTTCTCACACTCAGCACAATTCACAAGATTTCTTCTTCATAAGTCAAATTCCCTTTTCGTTTTGAACAAATGGTTAATCATGCAACACCTTTCCAGAAGTTCCTATTTCAAAATACAAATCTGTTTATCATTTACTTGCAATATCGTTCCCCACTCACACAATACTCTCCACTCGAAGCAACTCAAAGTAGCAAAATGCAGATGATGGTTCCTAAGGGATTTTCACAATTTACACACACATTAATTGATTAACCACTTGGGCTAATCGGTTAACTCCTCAAAATTCAGTGCAAGCACCATCTTTGCATGTGTTAATTGGTCAACCCCATTGCGTTAGTCGGTTAACACTGCTGCAGAATCTAAAATAAGTTCCTCTTAATTCAAAGTCATTCCTTACTCAAACCATCAATCCGATTTGTTCTATCTTGGAATACCATTCTCAACTCGCGGCTTCTTAACTTATATTGCATTCACTAACCAAGATCCACTCATGGTAAAACCGACAAAGTCAAAACATGCAGCCGACACACTCCAACCAGTGACAAGGCAAATTCCAAACCCTGATGCGGTCACACGACAAAACTTCAGCGGAATAGTTCATTCCCTGCCCATACAACTACGCTAGCGGGAAGTCAATAATGACGACATTCCAATGCTTAAGACACAACTCCTACTTGATTTGTCCACAAGCAAAACCAAACGCGCAACCATTAAATGGTACCGCAAGAGCGATGGACATAACATGTCAGCATACAACCTCATCTCTCTCTTGAATCTCTTTGGAGGGAATTAATACAACAATGTTCTTAGTCCAACAAAAGGTAGATTCCGAATATTCCAATCATTCCCAATTACTGAAGTTTCTCTATACTTGAAAATAAATCAGGGAAATGCATCCTCTTGCAGGACCTTTCCATCACTTCATACACATAACCGAAATTACTTTAATAGAAAAATTTGCAACCGACAATTCTCCTCAACTATCTACAAAACCTTTCCGGTATAACTCATTCCTTGATTCACACTTAGTCCATAATAAGTCTTGGTTGTTTCTCATTGTTTTACCACAATCTTGCTTCTTAGGACACAATGCTCACTATTCCACAAGGTACGTCCCTTCACACTTGTCTCAAGAATAAAAACCCATCACATACACTTGTGATCACGGTGCCACCACTACGCTAGTTCTAAATATCAAAGTGTAACTTTCTCATTACTCGTCATACTAAAAGGCTCATCACAGGTGAACTATACGTAATTACACTTCCTAAATTTTAGCTTCAATAATACTTAATAATTCCATCACACATTCGTCCAAAATACGTTCCGTTATCACTACACTTTCTGTTACTAAATGATGCTCATTCTTTCTCCAACACAATACCTTATACGGTTCCTTGGGTAATTTAACATTTCCAAAATCCAAATTGGTCTTTTATTGCAAACATAAATCCTGATGTATATCTCGAACTTAATCTCTCTACATAACCGAATGTACGCAATTCATTACCCACTATGCGTCCGACATATACTAGTTTCTCTTGAAGCATGTAAACACATCCTCGTGTTCCTTCGCACACTTCTATACTTCTTTAGGTTCTCATAAAAGCCGAACGTCCTTAACTCTCAACTTTTAGCCAGTTGGAAGATATTGTTCCGAACACCTTCCTTTAGGTAGTCTCGTCCATTCGAGACACCTTAGCGACCTTAGAAACTGAAGCACCCATAACTATCTCACTTCCGGACCTTACATCACACATTCCACGAAACATCCTTTCTTTTTCACGGAACGAGATTTCTTGAAATCCTCGTTCATACCAGTGGTAAATCCAGCTCCACTAGCGATTGTGCACATTCCTCAATATCTTAACTAATCATCCAATAGAGATCCTTAACTTTCAGACTCCATCAATTCCAAAGGATTTCCCGAACAGCTCGCCACTATTCAATTCCATGCTACCCAAAGCACAACTTCTACTAAGACCTCAACTGAGGTGACCAAAACTCCTTACTACTAACTCTTGGCTTGAGCCTACCCTTACAGCACAAGTTCTGACAACACTTCGGAGTCCTCGTGGTCGCTCAACCATGATTCTACCTATCACATACATAGTATTAGGTTGAGTTTCATGCTGACAAGACAATCTTAAGAGGCAGGAATAGATTAACTTATGATGTTTCAAGGCTAGGTCGAGAATACGACCAGCTCTGATACCAACTGTAACGCCCTATATAATATTTATCTAGAATAATATCATACAAGTGTTTTATTTGGTACTGACACAATCATAAGTGCCTAATGGCATAATTCACATACTTGACCATTTTTAAAAACATAATACAATCTATGGTACAAGAATGGAAAGTAACCAAAACAATAAAAACTAAGATCAATATACAATATCCTCAATTGTATACAACAAAAAAATAATACACAACAGAAATAAGCTCAATTAAGCTTCTCTTGAAACATCCAAGCTTAGCTCCACTTGTAAATCAACCTGCAAATAGCTCCTGAAAATAATCAACAATAGTGGGGTGAGATACATCAAATCTCAGTGAGTTCCCTATCTTATGGATTCTCTTGGCTTTACAAGGTTCTAACCAAATCCTAACTCAAGTCCGGGGGAAGGGAAAGGACTTCGAGTTCCCAATCTCACAATCTCACACTATATGGAAACACGTTACGAGTCCGTTAACTCGAAAGTATCACTAATCGATAACCTCACCAAGGCATCCCCTTTTCCCGTCCTCTTCTACGTCTAGAAGTCAACCCGAGTCATGGATCCTGGTAACCTACTTGACATACGATTGGATTCGGGTTCTACGGTCCATTAACCGTTATGAACCGTCACTTTACACGGGCCATTAACCGTCACAAGCATACGCTCCCTGAGCGCCATTCGTACTGCACGCGACAATTAAACCTGCCAAGTAGTCATGCATATATTTCAGAGGAGCTCGAGACTCATGAAACGCAACTCAAAGAAAATGGTTACGATTACGTGATCTCACACACAAACATGATTGTATTCGACAATCACAAGGCCACAGTGCCTTAAGGCCACATTCGCCTTTTATCATAATCACAAAAGTTCAACATGTTCCATATTAGTGTCTCACTCTCCTCTAGGCCAATCTCGTCACAGATGTACCTTCCTACATCAGGTGCCCGAGCCTTGCCATCGAGATTATCTACTCCAGGCCAAAACTCGCCAATGAATGCACGAGCATCGCCATCCAGAGTTTCTATCACATTTCTAGTCACAACCTAGAATTATAACAATCTTAACTATGCCATTTGTTTTGGGGTAAAGTTTCCTCACTCTTCCTAATTCATTTTAACATGCATATTTCTTTCATTCACAATTCACAATTAGATAGACATGGTATAATCACAAATATTACAAGTAACACATATAATAACATAACACATAAATCACAAATATTACAAGTAACACATATAATAACATAGAGGGTTGTCATAGCTTTCCAAGGATATAAAGAACGCTTAAATCGGACACCCGAGTTAAAAGATATGAATTTTAGAAAATATTTTTGTTCCAGGTCGCGTTAAGCGGGCGCCACCCCGCGCTAAGCGCGCTCCTCGCTGCCTGGAAAGGGTGAAAATTCTCCAGACCGCGCTAAGCGCGCTCTATCCGCGCTAAGGGCGCTCTGCATTATGCAGAAAAATACCCCTTTTGACAGCAGAATTTCCAACCCCCAAAACATTCTCAACACCATACCCAAACAACCAATAGAGGTATATTATCATGGTTCTATCATGGTTTATCCATCAAACTTCACAAAACATGATTTCCAACATAAATACATAGTTTCTACACAAACCCTAAGATTTTCAATCAATCCAAACTTCATAACAATTATCAATAGATGTTTCTACATGTATAATGATCATGCTACATAATTTATATCACATTTCAACTGTTAGATTCTTCGATTTTGCAAAAAGACCCATTTTTCCCAAAATCCAACCTAACTCTAAAACCTCAAGAAATTCTACTCTAAAGTCTCTATCTAGAACCCACCTGATAATCGAAGAGGAGTTTGAAGAAGATGATGAACCTTGAAGATGATCCATGGCTTTTCTCTCTTCTTCCTCTTTCTCTTCTCTTCCTTCTCTTCTTTCTCTTCTTTCTCTTTACTAACTTTTTTTTCTTTTCCTTTTTCTTATAACAAGTATATATATATATATATATATATATATATATATATATATATATATATATATATATATATATATATATATATATATATATATAATTCTATTATTATATAATATAATCCAATAGAGTAAAATATCTCCAATTGATATTTTATCGTCTAACACCAATTGATCAATTATTAGAGTTTCCTTAAAATCCTCTCTTAAACTAATAATTATTAATCCGTCTCTCTAATAAAATAATTGATCTCTTCAGAGTTTCTCAGTTGCTCTATTGATCCCAAATAACAATACTTAAAATACTTAGAGGATTCCATCAATCCAATAATCCAAAGACAGAATAAACAAAAGCTCATCTGATATCCAATTGAGCATTAAAATAATATGGGGTATTACAATTATGAACTTGGAAACATTGTTGATTGTTAAATATTGTTGTTGCTGCTGTTGCTTTCAATTCTACTGTTTACGGCATTATGAACTTGTTACGGCATTATGAACTTGTTAACAACATTATGAACTTGTTAACCGTTTCGATTACGGCATGATGTGTTATTGTCTTGTTTTAGTGTATAATATCATTAGAATCTTGCTGATAATACTGCTTGAGTTCGAGTTTTAGTGTGTTTCCTGAGTTTAATTGTTAATTGAACTAGTGATTGAAAATTACAATAAAATTAATTATTAATTGAACTAGTGATTGAATTTATTTTGAGATTTGATTGAAAATGATAATGAAATTAATTGTTATTTTGAGAGTTGATTGAAAATGATAAATAATGATTGAAGTTAATTGTTAATTGAATTTGAATTGATGATTCTTGGTTGGATATAACTTTGAAGTTAATTGAACTTAAGTGTTGAAGTTGTTTTTTTTACTTACTTGAGTTGAAACATTAAGTGTTGATGTGTCATTTGTGATGAATCAAAGTATACCATGCTACTTGAATTAATGTGATTGAATTTGCGTCTCGATGCCATGTTGCTTAATTGAAGGAAGTGATGATGTTTACTAAATTTGATTCTTGAGACTTTGACTTGTTTCTCTGATATATCTTGTTTGTTCTATTATATACTAACTTTGTCCTGTTATATTTGGTATACACCATCAGTTACTAACTTAGTGAATTTGCTATAGGGGTTACTTGTGAAAAGTCAAATTCGGATCGTTACCAAGAATCTTACACTGAGTGGTTCCAGAAGTTGCTGACTTCTCTACAGGTAATTAGTTGTTCTTTTGTTTTTGTTTAGCTTACTTAGTAAAACCATGGATAAAAAATGGATGTCTTCTAATCGATTGTCAAAAGAGTACGAGAATGGGGTATCATAATTCGTTAAGTTTGCTGTTGAACACGCCAAAGACCCCAGTCGAATCACATGTCCTTGCTTAGGTTGCTGTTATGGGCGTCGGATTGACGCAGTTCAGTTGGAATCACATTTAATAAGGCATGGAATTGATCGAATTTATACATGTTGGATATTACACGGCGCGATAAGTAACGAGAATGTTGAACTGGGGGATAATACGAACTATGCTTCAAACGAGAATGGCACAGATACATACGATTGTGATCGAGCCGAAGAGATTACAGAAGCACTTGAAGAAGATCTTCAGGATTGTCCTAAAATGTTTGAGAGGTTGGTAAGCGATGCAGAGAAACAGTTGTACAAAGGTTGCACTAAATTCACAAGATTGTCTGTGGTATTAAAGTTGTACAACTTAAAGGCGGGCAATGGATGGTCGGATAAAAGTTTCACAGAGTTATTAGCCCTTATGAAAGACATGTTTCCGGAGGATAATGTTCTTTCCAATCGAACCTATGAGTCCAAAAAAATGTTGTGCTCTATTGGCATGAGCTATGATACGATACATGCTTGTCCAAATGATTGCATTTTTTTTCAAAATGAATATGCATCGTTAAATAAGTGCTCTAAATGCGTAGTCTCTCGATATAAGAAAAAATTGTCTCCAGCAAAAGTCTTATGGTATTTTCCTATAATTCCGAGATTTAGACGCATGTTTCGTAGTGAAACCGATGCAAAACACTTGACTTGGCATGCAGATGAAAGAATTATAGATGAAAAGTTTCGACATCCGGCAGATTCACCACAGTGGATGAAAATTAATAATGATTATCCTGATTTTGGAGAAGAAGCAAAAAACCTTCGCTTGGCATTATCTACTGATGGAATGAACCCACATGGTCTTCAAATTAATTACTTTTAACTAAATCATGCATATTATGTTATATTATGTAGTACTTTGATGAATTCAAGTGTGTTACTTACTCGAAAGATAAGTTTGAAGAAATTAAGGAGGAATGGTGTCAATACATTATTGAGATGAGGATCATATAAGGTATATTGTCTTTCTTTTGTGTGAAGTTTATGAAAGTTGTTCTCTTGTTTTGGAATTGAAGTTGTTATATAGTTTATGGAAGTTGTTGTATAGTTTTGGAGGTTGTTGTATAGTTTTGGAATCTTTAGATGTTAAAGGTTTTGGAAGTGGATAAGTTGTTATTAGAAATATGGATGTTTTGTGTATATATGAGGTTTGTGTTGAATTATATATAATGGTTATTTTGGTGTATGAGATTTGTGTTGAATTATATATAATGGTTATTATAAGGTTTATATGTTGAATTATAATGGTGTGTATGTCTATATATATATATATATATATATATATATATATATATATATATATATATATGTTGAATTATAATGATATATAAGGCCGCTTGTGTTGAAATATAAGGCCTATGTGTTGAAATAAAGGCCTATGTGTTGAATTACAAGTTTGTGATAAGTTTTGATAAAAATTGAGTGATAATGGTTTGTGAAAAACGATTCCTAAAAAAAGGGAAATAGACAGCTTGAAAGGATAGTAACGTGATGCCTTTGAATTCTATGAATCCAAATTATGAACTTGTGTCTTGCATAAGTCCTTTCATAACTTGAAAATGAACGGTGAACCATCTTGACTTTTATGAATCTGAGGATTTCTTGGTTTCCATACCAAACCTTGCACCCAAACTCTTTATATGCTTTGGAACTTAAACCTTGAATAGTGGACCCTTATAATGAATATAGATTTTGGAAAGCAAAAAACAGACTTGTTTGGAAAATCAATATAAATTAAATCCAAAATGAAACTTGTATGTTGAAACTTGAACTTAACTTTAGAAATTAAGTTTTGGTGTTAAGCTCTAATGAAAACCATAAAACTTCTTGATCACGACTCAAAATAAACGGCAGGTTCATTTTCAAATGCACATGTGCATTCCTTAAAAATATTTTAGAACACAAAACAAATGTTATTCCCAATTGATTAATCCTTTCCCAACAACATGAACTTGTATATTGATCTAGATCTTGAATTTGGAGATTCATCCTTGGATAATGAGTTTTGTAACCAAACTCTTTGTATTTGTGAGGATTCTAAATCTTCCACCAAAGGTCAAAATATTTAATTTCCAATGATCTTCAAACTTGCTTGAAGAGTACTCGATAGCTTCAGGAAACAAATATTCTTCTGGAAACAGAGGGCATGGGTTTCATACTGGAACTAAGACTTCTAATCTTTCCAAATTGAACTTTCTTGATGAACGACATTAAGAGCAAAAGCAAACACATCCCTTAACCTTGAGGATGCTGACAGAGGGGGGAGAGATGCCATCCTACAGCATAACTGCCCATTCAACTAGTAACCAGTCTTAGGATACCAATCATCATATCAGTGGGTATAAGGATATGATCTTCTATAGGGGGAAGGCCTATGAGATATGTGAAGGAAGAAAGGCTTTGGTAGTGGTTTTAGGGACCAAAAAGATAGAGACACGCAATCTCACAAGAATCCACACACACTTGTCAAGACCAGAGAACCTCCACAAACACACACACAACAACCTTCAAGACCTTGAATCTTCTGCAGCAGTACCTGTCTTCACAAAAAATGAAACAAACAAGAAAAATCTAGATAAAGATGGTTAGTTATGCACAGATGATTGACCTAATATGTTATGCAGACGATCAATGAATCTAAGGGAAAAAATTGGGGTATGACAGTCAGTTATTCTCGGACGCCCATTCTTGGAAACCGGGAAGGATTTGATAGATGTGGAAACTGGTGAACTTGTCTTGAAGTTCAACAAAGAAAAAGTGGTTTTCAATGTGTATGACTCGACATTGTATGTGGATGACTTGGAGACATGCTACCATATGGAGGAAAAAGGTGGTATGATTGACAAAGGCAAGGAAACAAGTGAATTGCCAGCGTGAGGGTATCTCTTGCGCCTAACGTGCCTTAGGCATCGACCGTCAAGCTAATAATGAAAAATAAACTCTTGATGGGAGGAAACCCATTGGTAAAAATTTATTTTATTTTTACGGTGAATTTTAATTTTTAAACATGTACAATTTGTGTGTTATGTTGCTAGAAACAAGAACATGTAAAAGAATAGAAGAAAAGAAACCAAAGGAGGAGAAAAAACGAAGAAAAAAGGAAGGAAAAAAACTGAAGCCCCTAGAATAATCACGCAGGCTATCACGTGTGTGATAGGACCTCACCGCATGTGCGATATGTGCATAACGTGAGCGATAGAGACATTGGGGAGAATTTGAGTATAGATAGCATCGCGCACGCGATGAGAGCATAACACGCACGATATAGATGTTGCAGAGTGATGTTGGGGAAGACTGTTACTATCACGCACATGATGGATGTATAATGCGAGCGATGGGAAATGACTAGTTGGCCTATAAATAGTGATTTTTTAAATCACTTTCCCCACAATTCTTTTTTTTTTTTCATTCTGCTTCTCACAAACTCATCTGAGCATACTCTCTTCTTAATTCTTTTATATGTACAATTTTTTTTTGTGTTGTTGTAGG
Organism: Lathyrus tuberosus; assembly: GCA_022829125.1. NCBI lineage: Eukaryota > Viridiplantae > Streptophyta > Magnoliopsida > Fabales > Fabaceae > Lathyrus > Lathyrus tuberosus. Next base: position 7,695,317 of record JALAZF010000278.1, on the reverse strand, counting down.
TACAAATGGCTTTAAAGAGATGACGATTAATAAAATACTCATCTTCAAGAGCTTCCCCCGCTTCTAATGCTCCTACCTTCCTCAATCTCAAATTTCTTTCCGAGGCTCATGTTGAAAAGTACTTCAAATTGGTGGATTGCCATATTGTGAGGGAGAGAGCATTCGCTTGTGAAGATCTGCAAGGTTTTGGAGAGGTGGTAGAGATGCAACAATAAAAGGCGTTGGGTAAATTTCAACAATTTGATTCGTGAAACAAACAAAACCATATGCCTAGAATTTTATGCAAACACGACATTTGGTGAGGTAAGCACCTATACTTCTTATGCGCGAGGTAAGTATATTGGTTATTCTCCTAGTACTATTAATTCTCGTTTTAATTCTCCATGTGTGTCGTTTACTCCAATGATGAGATGATTAATCCAAAAGCACCTTTCAACACTGCGACTATAAAGAGGCTGGAACATATGCATCAAGCAGAAGCTGCTCCAAATGATCAAGAGGGAAATCCAGCGGAAAATGATGAAGAATTCTACCAACCACAACTGGAGCACTAACCAGAGCAAATGCAAGGTTAACATGCTTTAGAATTTCAAAGAAGAATGAAAGCTCACGCAGTGGGGATTACAAGGTGGATTACACAAGTTTCACCCACTTTATATACTGAACCTCCGAGATTCGCTCCCGTGTTCCGAGACTTCTATAACCAGCAAGAAGACCATATGACGGCTCAGAGCTTAAGAGCACGATTTGCAACAGTTGAAGAAATGGATAATTACTTCACCAACCAAGATCAAGAGCAAGCAAGGAGGAGATACCATATATGAGCAGAATGGACTAGGCATAATAACGACTTCAACTACACAATGAATGACATGCATGATCTTTTCTGCAATGATAACATATGAAAAGACATGTAGTATATTTTTATTTCATAGAAGATTTTCTTTTTTATTTTCAAATGTATACCTAGAGAAGAGTAATAGAACCTATAAGTACTCTTCCCCCATTGTATTATTCAGTTATATTTTCTTTAATGAACAAGTTTGTAGCTGTTGTTTCGTTCAGATTTACAAATGTGCAACTTTAGCATTGAACAAATGAACCAAAAAGAACTTGATCATCAGGAAAATAACTTACAACTTGAAGGAAAAGGATGAGAAAAGAATCAGAGGACTTGTACTCAACCTTCAGATACCTCAACTAGTAAGGTTTGAGCCAAATAAATTCTATTGTCCACTATTCTTTCTTATTGAGTATACCTATGCATTATTGTTTTATAAGGTTTGATATATTTTCGATTAAATTTGTAGTTTGTTTGACACACACTGAGACAGTTGTTTGTTTATAACTTTGAACCTTTTTAACCACCCTATAGTAATAAGTATATCTGTTGCTAACCACTTTGAGGTTAGCCCTTCTTTTGGTGACTTAGCCTTAATTTTTAGACGTATGACTTGAAATATCTTATCTTTCCACGCTCTCTTTGTAGTTAGGTAGGATTGTAAGTCTTAAGTGGTATGAAAAAGATTAAGTTTGGGGTTGCTCTTGGAAGTGAGCAACGTCTTAAGTTTGGGGTTGTGGTGCTAGAGAAAATTGGTCAAAAATTTAAAAAAAATGGTGAGAAAATAAGAAGTGGAAAAAGAAACTTCTTAAAAAAAAGATTAAAAGAATGCAAAAGTACATGATAAAGACCATAAAAGTAAAATCTCTAGCATCATCAAGAAGGAACAAATGGGTATGATAATAGAAGAAGAACTAGGCACCTAACTCCAAAGGTTTAAACCTACTTTCCCAAAAATATTCTACCCGGACATAAGTCAAGACACAACCAAAAAAGCCCTCAAATGTGTGTGTTTTAATTTCTTTGATGAATTATATTAGAACATGATCAAGCTAAGTATAAACTATTTTGCATGTTGATTGAGAGATTACCTTATCCATTGAGTGAGTCAAGGTGAGATGAGAGACAAGTTGAGTACTCGTCAAAGTTTGAGGAAGTTTTCTGAGTTTTCCAGATGGAAGTTGAAAGCTAGAACGACAGTCAAGTAAAGAAAAAATTATATGGTGATGTTCAATTGTTATTGTGCAACTTGTTTTCTATTAAAATATGCAGTTGCAGACAAGTTACTTGAGGACAAACAACAGTTCAAGTTTGGGGTTGTAATGAGATTCCGTCATTGCTTCATTTCGGTCGAAGAAATGGATCAAAACAAGTTAAAGAGGAGCAAAAATGAAGAATAAAGACTAAAGAATGAGGAAAAAATAGCTAAGTGTGAAGAAATAAGAACTTGGTGAAAATCAAGTGAGAAAAGAGCGAAAGCGTGCAACTACTGGAATAATCACGCGCATCATCGCACAAGATAGGGAAGTAAGAGTTGCTTCGCGCGCGATGTCCCTGTTTTTGGGATTTTCTGATGCGTTCTGATTCATTCTGAAGGCCTTTTAAGGGGACTTTTGGCACTTTTTCAAGGGTTATGAATTTCTACACAGAAAGTACGAGTTTACAACACCAGAAGTGACTTTTGAGAGCATTTAAAGTCATTGGAGGTCAATCCTTCAAGGGATCTCTTATGCAAACCTTCTTAATTGATTTTGGTATTGTAATTTGAATTATGAGTAGTTAAATCTCTCTAGGTTAGGTTGTGTTTGATGAACCTATTTTGATATTGTTGGAACACATGTTTGATTTGATATTACATGAGTAATTTGATCTATAATTCTATTCAATTAAACCTTGTTCTTAATGCTTTTTATGTGAGACACTCTTTTAATTTGATTTTGGGCACATAGGAAATACTGACCATTAGTATATGTGTTGCACCTAGGGCAATTGTTGTGCTTACGCTGGTTGAATAGGGATAGGAGATCCCAAGTAGTGGCTTAGAAATTAACACTTTGTTTCATTGCCTAATCCTGCTTATGTTGGTGGACTAGGGATAGAAAACTCAGAGTAGTGATTAGTGAGCTATATCGCAAGGGATTATAGTGACAATATCATTCATATAATATATCGAACATCAACAATATAGAAATAGGATATTCTATACACAACCTGACCATTTTAGTAAACTTGTTAGAACACTTTATAGTTTATGTGGATTCGTTCTTTTTTATTACTGCGACATTATCGATACAATTGCCGAAAAATCATCAGTATGTTCGTACAAGTTTACTATAAGTGTTCAACAATTACATGTTTAATATGAGTGCTCGTTTATTTCATAATTTAACAATAAATTTTTTAAAAACTTTTTAATGTTCTTAAAAACTTTTTCCAACTACAAATATAAAAATGAGTATTATATTACTCTCCAAATCTTACCAATTGTAATCCCTAACCCAAATCCCCAAATCCATATAATTGTATTGCTACATTTCAAGTGATAATCGCAATTTTTTTAATTTAAATTTAAGCCTTTTTACAGCTGCTTAACGTGTAACTGTTGCATATATGAATTATGGCGTGCAAAAGTAATTAAAGATGTGAAATGTGTAGATTAAGCCATCTATTTAAATTATAATGCTTTTACTTTAAGGAAAATGCTAACTTGTATATTGCAAATACAGAAAAGATATTTTGAAAATTGTGTTTGATTTTTCCAAAATTTTAAGATTTGGATTTTAGTATCAAACGTTTAAGTTTTTCATACTTTTGAGTTTTTTAAGCACACAAGTTAAGATGATATTTACTTTACTCAAAAAAAGAAAGAGAAATATGTATCGTTTTCGTATATTAATCCAAAACATAACAAACTCTAAATTATGGATAATCTCGACCCAAATAGTATTCATAATATCTTAAAATTTGGATTTTGTATTACTAAATTGAAAAATATACTTTAGATTAAAAATATAAACTTATTATTTTTAAACAACTAAAACATGATTCTGTTAATCTTTTAATTAAAAAAGTTATTTTTTTCAGATTTTTTTCAACATTTGTTTTTGTAAAAGAAAATTAATATAAAAAATTCAATTTAAGAAACAAATTAGTTTAGATCAAATGGCTCATGAGCAACAGTAAATGTCCATTTTGATCCTGAGTAACGAGTCAAACTCTAATTGTAATTATTAATTAATTCATATCTATTTTTCCGTTGAACTTTAATTATTGCATGTTTAAGACAAAAAATTAGTTATTTTCTTATATATAATATACTCTACCTAACTTGAAAATCATTTTCTTTTTCTTTTTGACTAAACAATATCATTTTTAAGCTACAATAGATTCATTTGAATTATTCCATAATCTTGATAGAATAACTTTTACATTTAAATATCACATGTTTTCATATTATACACAAAAAGAGAGATTCAGATAATTATTTATAAAAAAAAATCATTCTTTTATCTGTTCTTTGAATCAATTTAATACTGTGATTTTCATCTTACAACCAATGGAAGAAGAATTATACCATCACTCTCACACATCTGAGACACCTTCTTCTTGTTCTAATCATGAAGATATCCATCACAACCATAGCAACCAACAGGAACAAGTCAACATTTCAATCACAAAGCCATTTATGATTTTAATGTGGGACAATGTTTGGTCTTGCATTGTTGTTCTTGTGCTATTTTGCCTCATTGGTTAGTACAATCATTCCAATAAATTTTTATGCATTTTTTCTCTTTAATTAAATTGAAATATGCCATCTCGATCGCACTCTAGTCACATGAACTGTATTTTGTTCCCGTTTTTCTCTAGAATCTGTTACTATTGTTTTTGTTGGTGTCCGCGGATCTAATTTACAATTGGGATTTTACTCCTCACATTTGATCGATATCAATTCAATGTTAGTACAATCTATCAAGGTATTTAATTATAATTTAAACATATACCTACTCATTTATCTGTTTATCTGGTTTTATTATTATTATTATTATTATTATTATTATTATTAATCTTTTATGACACATAAACAGGTGCAACAAAACAATAAGCCAAAACCTGGTATGATGCTTTATGGATTTGATGTTGCTCCTCCACTAGATGTCAAAATAAATTGGACTGAGATGTATGATGTATCCATACCACCAAGATCTCAAAAGGCATGATCGAATTTTGTTTTGTTTTCATATTTGTCTAATGTTCTTTTTTTTTTGTTGAGAATTTTGTCTAATATTCTTAAACCTTGTAAACATGATGTTTTGCGCAATTCATGTGATTTTGCAGGAATGGATATTCTACCTGAATAAAGACTCTCAGTTAGATGTTTTTGTTAGTGTTAATTCTGTAGTTGCACCTTTAATCCTTGTAATTGCTAAAGGTACACTTTTATTTTTATATTTTGCAATTTATGGTTAATTATTTCTACCTTGTATGTACTTTTCCATTATTTCTAATCTTTTACAAATACAGGTAGAGAAAGCATAGATGAGTGGAAAGATGATCCATTATCCCCTGATGCAACAATGTATTGGAATAATATCTATGGTATAATTACTTGTAAAATAGTTCTCTTATGCTACATTTGTTTTGATGTTATCTAGTTGTGTTAGAAAATTGAGTCTAACAAAATCAAACTATAGTAAAAGGTCATTCGAATCGAACCGAATCATTTGAATTTATCCAAAACATAAACCAACCAAAATTATTATGGTATACCGGTTTGAATTTCTGAACTGTACCAAAACATAAGAAAACTGTTTTTTCCAAATCGAACTATTCGTTGAAGAACCGAACCATTAAATTGTTTTAAAAATTTTTAATAAAAAATATTAAGTTTCGATTTGGTTCAATTTTAGTTTTGGTTCGGTTTGTTTTTACAATTTGTTCGGTTCTAAAACTTTTTTTTTTGCAACATGGTTAGGTTTACTAACCAAACATAACATTTCAGTTATTTTATTTTCAGTTCAGTTCCGTTCAACGATTCACTTCGGTGGTTCGGTTAGGTCCGCGGTCATTTTTAATATTATTTACATTCATATTTGTTTATTTTATTTACAGGAAGTAGTAATGTTACACAGAAAATATCAGAATCATCTACTTATTATGTGGCTATTGGCAATATGAACCATCAAAATGTTAAGGTGATACATCAAAACAATCAAAACTCCATTCACATAAATATTCATACAATGTTTATCGCAAGACCATTTTTAGTTAACATTGACGACAAGTCATTTAGTGATATTTTGCAAATGGGTCATTAAGGCTTTGAAATGTTACTATAATAATCAGGTACAATTGAAATTCAACGTGAATGCACTTCTCTATGATACAACCAACTCTTATAAAAGATGTTCTCTGGATAACAATTCATGTACAATAAACACAGCTCTTTCCACAAACATAGCACTATTAACCACTCCAGGTCCTAGAGAGGTAATAAAATGAAAAATTTACATTTTTATATAACTCTTTCTAATCCTATATATAATGATTTATAAGGACATCAAAGTAATTTCAATAGCTAGTCTATCTTTCAGGGTGTAAGTAATCAAGAATGGTTTGATGTGAATGTGTCTTATGAACCAAGATGGATCATATATTTTATAGGAACAGGTATCACAATTTCTTTTGAGTGATATATATATATATATATATATATATATATATATATATATATATATATATATATATATATATATATATATATATATATATTCTATGTTTTAAAAAAACGGCTTGAAGCGTGGTCGACGCTAAATTGCATCTCTTAGCGTCGATGACAATGGTCGACTCTAGAATTGGCGGCTAAAATGCATTTTTTAGTGGTGTCTATCAATATAAAATATAACCAAATTTAGCGTTTGACATATTTGAAATGTTTATTATGCAATGCAATAAACACAGGTGTGATGGCTGTGATAATCATATGTGTATTGGAATTTTACCAAATGATCCAAACAAACAATGAAGAAAATGCAAGATTTCGATTCCAACAAGGGGAAGTGATTTCAGAAAGAGCTCCATTATTGTCTAGGAAAGACAGTGATGTTACAAGTTGGAGTTCATCTTATGATTCTTTCTCAAGTGATGATGAGAATTCCAGTGAAGGAAAGTCAATATTAGAAGGGGAAACCAGCAATAATGATCTTAGGTGTTTGTGTGTTATCTGTTTTGATGCAAGAAGGGATTGCTTTTTTCTCCCATGTGGCCATTTTGCAACATGTTATGCTTGTGGAACAAGGTAAAACACTATTTTCTCTCATTTATTTTATTTGAAGTTAGCTCAATATATTTCATCAAAAAAGAAAAGTTAGCTCAATATAGATATCAATTAGGCTTAAATAGTCGGTTGGTTAATGTAAGTTAGCGAGTTTTTAAGTTTAGTCTCTGTAATTTAATTTTTTTAATTTGAGTCACTATATATCTCACTTTTTGCGTACGCTTTAGTCTCTAAAATCAAAATTCGTTGGAAAATCCACAGATTTTCTGCGTATTTTTCTTCAAATTTTCCTGCGATTTTAGACTTTAAAGACTAAAACTAAAAAAAATTACAGGAACTAAACTCAAAAAACTCGCTAATTTACATGAACTAAAAATTGCATTTAAGCCTATCAATTAATACACCCTTTTAAAAATAAGTGATTGTTGATGATATTGATAAATGTTGTTTACTTATATTTCATAGCTTTCTTGGTTTTTTAAAAATAAAAATTGCATAAATGAGAGTATTGATTTTACATTTTTACATATGCATAAATTTAAATTTTAGAGATATTTTTTGTACATTAATGTAGAGTTTAACTCCTATTATATTTATGTGTAGGATTGCTGCAGAAACTTGCACTTGTCCTATTTGCAGAAGGAAAATGAAGAAATTAAGAAAAATTTATATGGTGTAATTTAGATGAGTATCATGGATGTAAATAGGCCTATATGAGTTTCTTTTTCTAGAGTCTATATTGCATCTTTCTTATTTTGGAAATAGAAAAATATATCAGGTAGAAAAATCAATTGATGTTGGGCTTATGTGTTTTTTTTATGCCCATCATCTTTTTGGATGGAGATGGCTTCAAATAAATATTATATGAAGATATATTTTTATATATTTTGTTAAACTAAAGGGATAGAAATCCTAGAGTACGTTTTAGGTATTTATATTTTTATTCTTTTTCATTCAATTCTTCTAATATTTAGACACGTGTTTTCTTAGATTCAATTTTAATAAACATAAATAAATTTTTAGAAATTGTTTTGATGTCTAGAAATTGATTTACTTGAATATATCAATTTTCATGTCTACAAAAATTGATTTATATTAGGTTGGACATCATTCTCACAAAAAGACTTTAAAGACGTTCCTACACGTTAGACATCTTGCTTCAATGCGATTTATAGGTCAAACTGATCAAATTGAGTTTATAATATATGTTTGCAATATTTTTGGGTTTGGTGTAAATAATATTTAGGTTTGTTTAACATTTTGGTAGTATATTGAAGCTATATTTTAGTGCTTAATTTATTGTATACATATATGCCATATTTTGGTTATACAAATTTGTGTGTTTGCTGGTTCATATTCTGTTGTGGTAGAAAATATGGTATACAATACAAGTAGTAAAAAAAAGGGGCATATATATGGAATGTTAAAAAAACTATTTAAAAAAGCAAAGTATTTTACCACGGTTGAAACAGTGAGCCATTCTGAAAAGTGGCGCACCAAATATTATATATCATGGTATGGCTAGAAATCGATCACATGATCTTTATATATTTCACTACGTTGATTAATATGATTGTGGTGATATATAGCGCGCTACCTAGTTTTTTTCTACGGTCAGGCGCCCGTGGTGGAAAGCAGCATACTTACTACCACACCCTATGTTACCTTGATTCATTAACCGTGATTAATTGATCCCTTTTTCAACTTGGCGAAAGACCCTTTTTGTAGTAGTGTGAGAAAATAGGAGAGTAACTTCTAAGATACTAAGACAACTCTATCTCACACACACCAAAAATGATTTTAAAGCCTCTTTTTACTTAACAAAATCACATAAAAATATTTTTGGGGACTAGCTAGTTGATTAGGAGTGTGTCTGATTGATTGAAATACTTTTTCCAACTAAATATTCGATTATACCATAAACCTAATTGATTAGATCATGCTTGTTTAAGTCTAAATTTGATTAGGAGCAGTCTCTTAATGATTGATAACAACTATACATCAAAACCTTTCATCTGTGGCCCTAACAATCGATTATATGGAGTGCCTAATTGATTTGTCTAATCGATTAACCATTAATTCGGGCCCATGAATTATTTATTTTTCTAACCACGTTTTTTTCTATATAAATAGGATCTATCCTTATTCGAAATCACACCAGATTTATTGTTTCCGTAGCCAACTTTAAATTATGAATAACTACAATCAAAGTGGTGTATTATTATTAAATTGAAAAGTATTCATTGAATAAAAATATATACTTATTATTTAAAAAAAACTAAAATATGATTCTCATAATTTTTTTGTTAAGAAAGTCAATTTTTTTCAGCAATTTTTTAAAAGGGTTAAATAAGTTTTAGGTCTCTACAAATAAGTCAACTTTAAAGTTTAGTCCCTCAAAAAAATTTCTTCAAACTTTGGTCCTCTCAAAGTTTTCCGTCCCTAACTCTAGTCTCTCTCATTAGTTTCCACTAACGGAGGATGATGTGGCGTGCCATGTGTAACCATTCGTTTGAACACGTGTTTTAATAATGCCACGCTGTAAATTCTAATAAAATAGAAGTTTATTCAAAGTAGCTCAACAGTCATTGTTTGTAAAATAGAAAACGTGGAAATAGAGTGTTTGTGCTTCATTTCGTTGTCAAATTGGTTGTGCCCTAGCAGAAGAAGTAGCTCGTTCGTCAACTTGCAACCGTCTGAAGTGGTCCCAAAAGAGTCGTCGTTCTTTTCGCAGCAGTGGTCCCGAGTAAGTGACTTTGTCTGCCATTGTTCGTTTTTTTCTATTCTTTAATGAGATTTATGCATTAGTGGTCCCATGACTTGTGTTCGTTTTGTTAATTGCAATAGTGGTCTCATGTTTGTTTTGTTTAATAGATGTTTGCAATGGTGGTCCCCTGATTTCAATTTCTGTTTTTAATTGTTAGTGTTAGCTTTTAAGTTGTTTGTTTAATAGGTTTAGTTTGTTTTATCCATAAATGGTAAAAATTAAAGTTAGGTTAACTTTTGTCTACAGGGTTATGGATAAGTTTGCAGTTGTTTTTTTTACATAATGGGGTCTTTTGTAAAAGACACAAACCTAAAATACGAGGGTGGGAAAGTGTATGCGATTAGGGGTCAGGATCCTGATTTTTGGAGTTTATTTGAGGCTTGTGACTTAGTTAAGGAGCTGATACCTGAGTTTGATCACACATCTATTAAGATGTGGTGGAAGCATGAGGAAGGATCATTTGAAAAGGACTTAAAAGTATTTAAGGATGATGGAGATGCGTTTGAGTTAGCCTTGTATGCCATGGAATATCAGTGTGAGGTTGAGATTTACTATGAACCTAAGGTTAAAGGAGAAGACATAACTATGGATAGGATTAGAGAGAAAGGAAAGGGAGTTAAATGTGAGTAGAATGTTGACAATATGAGTGAATCAAGTGAAGAGTCTAATGAAAATTCTGTGGAAGACGTGCATTTTGAAGATAGTGAGGAGGAGAGAATGAGTGGGTTTGAGGAAGGCCTTGATGAGGTGTTTCTTAATAGGGCTGATGGGGAACATAAGCAAGAAGATGTTACAAGTGAAGAGGTCAACAATCAACAAGAGAAGAAGGTATTTATAACTGAAGATATGGGAAAGGAACATGTTATTGAGGATGAATACTTGACTCATGAGCTGGACAGTGGTGGGGATGATGATAGTTGTGATGAAAGGCCTTGTGTTTTGAGGTATAATGAGGAAGATTCACTGTGTAAGGATTATGTTTTCAAAGTTGGGATGGTGTTTTCATCTTTAAGGCAGTTTAAGGATGCCATATTAGAACACAATGTGTTGAATAGTATGGAGGTAAAGTTTGAAAAAATGATAAAAATATATGTAGGGTTCTGTGCAAGGACAAGAAGAAATGTGACTATACAGTTCTGTGTAGTAGGGTACTGACCTCAACCACTTTTAGGATAAAAACCTTGTTTGCCAAACACAAGTGTGGCAGACAATTCTTTAACAGAAATGCAAGATCTGAGTGGGTTGTTAAAGTAATTGTTGATGGCTTGAAGAATAATCCTAGGATGAGGTTAAATGAGGTAGTAGCTAATGTAAGGAAGAGATATGCAACAGAAATCCCGGATGTAGGGCATTTAAGGCTAGACAGATAGCAAGAGCCATTGTTGAAGGTAACTTAAGCAAACAGTACAACCTCTTATGGTTCTATGGTGCTGAGTTGAAAAGAGCTTCAGCTGGTAATACATTTAAAATCAGTACTAGTTGTCCAGGTGAAGGGTTGAAACCAAGATTTGAGAGATGCTATATGTCATTTGATAGCACGAAGAAAGCCTTGACAAGAACATGTAGACCTTTCATTGGCTTGGATGGATGTCATTTGAAGCATAAATATGGTGGTATTCTTTTGATTGCTGTTGGGAGAGACCCCAATGACCAATACCTTCCTATTGCCTTTGCTGTGGTTGAGATGGAGACAAAGGATTCTTGGAGCTGGTTTATAAAGTTGTTAATTGAGGATATTGGAGATGGAAGGTGGTGCTTTATATCTGATCAACAAAAGGTACTCCTACTGCTCTAATGTATTTTATTTTTTTACATGTATTACATTGTGTTAATGAAGTTATTGTTTTTCTTGATGAATATGTTAACTTTGTTGATGTTTTCAATGTGTCATACTGTGTTTAATATGTTACTACTGAACTGTTTCATACTTGTATATTGCAGGGGAGACCTAAGGGTTCAGAAAACAAGGTACCAAAGAAATCAAAGAAGGATGGAAGTACATCAAAGGCTACTGTCAAGCATGGAAGTGCCCCAAAGGCTATTGTCAATGATGGAAGTACCTCAAAGGCATCTGTGAGAGAAAAGGAAACTGTCAAAATTCAATTCATAGGCCAAGATTTCCGTTGTTTTCATTTTGGTAGAGCCGGCACTTAAAAAAATCATAATTCATTCATACTTTGTCGAAAAATTCCAATTTTTTGTGGGAGGGATCGTGTTTCGCTCAGCGAAGCAGGGGCGAAACATCTTTCCTCATACCAACTACAGCAGCTCACATCTCCACCTCCCTTCGCTCCTATTTCGCCTGGTGAGGTCGGGCGAATTCACTTCGCCCGACGAATCGGGAATTTCGCCCGACGAAAACGTGCGAACCTGCAACTTCTCAGTTGCGATTTTGCATTATCTCAGACCCTAAATGGTCTACGATTCTAGCACGAAACCAACTAGTTTTCATCAGAATTCATCATAGAACAACACAGCAACAACAATACATCAAGATAGGCTTAATCCTAACATCGAACACGTCCCAAAACCCCAATTACGTCATGAACTCATCAAATTCACCCGGAACCCACTACCTACATGCTTCTACACCTATATCAATTATAATGGTGAATAATACTCCCCATACCTTATAAAATTCGATTCGGATTCCTCTTCTTCGAGTTCTTCCGAAACCTCTCTGAGCCCTAGCCTTCTTCTCCTTTTCCTCAGAGCTTTTGCTCCAAACTGATCGTACCAAAAGACTTCTCCCTTCTCTCTAATTCCTTTTTGTCCAACTTACCCCTAGGACCCCTAATATTCTTTTCCAACTTTTCCCTCACTTAAATCATCCAATTTCACCATCTTGCCCCTAATGTTTCACTTAATTATTTATAATAGTAATATATTTCACATAATTCCATATTATTATTACCAAAATAATATTAATAATTCTCGTACTCCTAAATACCCTCAACGTCCCCTTAACATCATAATACTACACCACATTATTCATCAAACATCAAAATAATTCACCCAAAATTCACCGAAAATACGAATATTTATAATAAATTAATTAAATAAATATTCTACTCATATTTAGGTGTTACAACTCTCCCCCACTTAAAGAATTTTCGTCCTCAAAAATTACCTGAAGGAAATAGAGTCGGATATGACTCCCTCATCTGATCTTCGCGTTCCCAAGTCCAACTTTCCCCAGCGGGTCCACCCCATAATGTGACGCCCCATTTTCCTTTTATTATTATTTGCGAATAATTATATGTTGTTGTGATCGATTATGTGTTGTTGTACTTTCGTTGTGTTTTGTGTACCCGTGGTGAAGGGTAGTGGCCTTAAGTAGTAGGTTTTGGGCGTAGTAGGGGTGTATGGCTAATAACATAGAGATTTGCGGTGCGTTGAGTAATGTTGATTGGATTATTTAAATTTATCATTTGTTGACTAATTTATTTCATTAGTTGAGTGATAATGTTAATATAATAAGATAATTAAAATAATTAAGAGATGTAGTGAGTGGAAGGGCTTTATGGTAATTAGGCGAGGGTTAAATGAGGGCAAATAAGGTGATTCATTAATTGGGGTATATGAGAGAATTAGAGAGTGATAGTTCATTATTCTCATTCCACGTGAAAAAGTGAAAGAGGGAGAAGAGTTAGGACAAGAGGAAGAAAGGGAGAATCCATTGAAGTTAGGAAAGCTCATCACTTTAAGGTAAGGGTGGGATTTCTTTCATCTCTCAAGGGTTAAATGATGTAAGTATTGAAGTAGAAATCACTAAGTTGGAATCCATGGGGTTGAATGAGGGTTTTAGGAAGATTTTGTGATAATATGATTGGAATTTATGAATTAGTCTTGTTTGATTTGTTTGGTTGAATTGCAAATGTTTGATGTAGGCTATTGGTGAAAAATCCATGAAAAATTGTTGTTAAAAATCGAGTTAGTGCAGAAAAACGCAGGTGGTTTGTTACTGTCATCGCAGGGTTTTGGGTTGCAGAATCGCAGGGCCCGCTTAGCGCGGTCTAGCGCGCTTAGCACGGTCTGGAGAAGTTTCGCCTCTTCGAGGCAAAGAGTTGCGCGCTTAGCGCGGGTGGGGCTCGCTTAGCGCGACCTGGGACTGAAAAATATTATTTTTATTGACTTAAAATTCATGGAAAATATCTGTTTTATATTATATTAATGTTGTGTTGTTGCTGTTGTATGGTGAGCATGTATTGAGGTGTTATGTGCTTGTTTTGTTGATGTTGATGTAATAATGTGAAATGCATGATTGAATGATGCAAAGATGTGTAGTTGTTGTATTGGTGCAATGATGTATGTTTAGATGAATGCATGTTGACTGTTAAATGATGTTCGTATGAAGATGAGTATGTTATGTATATGCATGAGTCGTTGTTGCATGTTGTCATTGATGGTGCATGGCATGTGCATAGTTGTGGGATGGCGTGCCCAGGTGGGGTGTTATCGTCTATCCGAATTCCGTGATGGAATCATTGTTGTGGCGTGATTTTATGCCCAGATGGGGTGTAGGCAATCACAGTTGTTGATGCGATTATGAAATAGGGGTCGTACGTGACCATGAAACAGGGGTCGTTGGTGTGATCGTGAAATAGGGGTCATACTTGACCATGAAACAGGGGTCGAGAGTTCCGACGGGAACTGTTACCATGAAACAGTGTTCGAGATTTCCGACGGGAACTGTGATCATGAAACAGGGATTGATTTTGGTACCACATACATTAAGTCTAGTCGATCTCCTTTGCATTCTCTTGTTGGTTATGTCGCATGATGGTTGGTATAATTATCGGTGATTTCTGTGCATAAGTTGAGGTGTGTGATTCTTGTTGGGTGTTACGATATGGTGAATAACTTGATGATGTATGCTTTTCTATTTATATCATCTCTCTCTTTCGTTGATTTAAGAATCTCACCCCTTCTGTGTTTGGTGATGCTTTATACGGCATCCTGCAGATACTCAGGAGTAGTTGGAGTCGTGGTCGGTGAAGACGAGGTACTTCACCTTGTGGCGTCTGCTATGATATGTAACATGGGGAGTCGGGAACGCTTATTGCATGAGTTGTTTTGTTAAAAGGATTTTGTTTTCTTTATAGTTTCGAATTAAAAGTTGTCAGTTAAAACCGTTATGTTTCCCTATCATTGTTATGATTGATTTTTCCGCTGTATAATAAAAGTTGGTTTATTGAATTATACAATATGTTACATGTCTAATAAAGAGCAAGTATGTTGTCGAAAGTAATGCCTTAAATTAAATTGGATAATTTTACTCTGATTTTTCGATTAAATATTACGGGGGAATTTAGGGTGTTACAAAGTGGTATCAGAGCAGGTCGGTCCGTCCGACCAAGTTGTCGAGTCATTGTCGTGTGTGAGTTGTTTAGTGTCGGTGTCGTTTCCTTATCCATTGTGTTATGTTATTGGCATATGACAGATTTAGAATGGCTGGAAGGAACGATGCTGATCTTGCTGCTGCCTTGCAAGCTATGGCTCAAGCAGTACAGAATCCGCCGCGTGCTAACGAGAATGATGAGTTTCGAAAGAACAATCTGCCTACTTTCAAGGGAAGATATGATCCGGATGGAGCGCATACTTGGCTCAAGGAGATTGAGAGAATCTTCCGGGTTATGGAATGTCTTGAGGCACAGAAGGTGCGGTTAGGTACTCATATGTTGGCTGAGGAGGCTGATGACTGGTGGGTTAGTACTCGTCAAGTATTGGGAGCAGCAGGTGAGGCAATTACATGGGTCGTGTTCAGTAGAGAGTTCTTAAGGAAGTATTTTCCTGAAGATGTCCGCGGAAAAAAAGAGATTGAGTTTTTGGAACTGAAGCAGGGTAATATGACGGTTAGCGAGTATGCTACTAAATTCTCAGATTTGGCTAAATTTTATCCTCACTACAGTGTGGCAATAGCTGAATTCTCGAAGTGTGTTAAGTTTGAGAATGGGTTGAGACCTGAGATCAAACAGGAAATTGGGTATCAACGGATCAGAAGGTTTCCTGATTTAGTGGATTGTTGCAGGATATTTGAGGAAGATAGCAAGGCTCGATCGGCTCACTATAAGGGACTGGCCGAGAGAAGAGGAAAACAACCGATGAATCGTGGGAAGCCTTATGCAGCCCCCGCTGAGAAGGGTAAATAGAAACATGCTGATGGCAAGAAGCCAAGTGGGAGAGGTGCATTTGCTCCTCTTAAGTACTATAGGTGTGGTGAGTTGGGACATCGTGTCAGTGAATGCACGAGCGATGTGAAGAAGTGCTTCAAGTGTGGTCAGGCAGGACATCTAATTGCTGATTGCAAAGCTAATCCGGTTACTTGTTACAATTGCGGGGAACAGGGCCATATTAGTACTCGTTGTCAGAAACTAAAGCAAGCTTCGACTGGAGGAAAAATATTCGCTTTGACAGGGACTCAGACTTCCAGTGAGGACAGATTGATCAGAGGTACATGTTATATTAATAATACGCCTTTGATTGCTATTATTGATACTGGTGCTACTCACTCTGTTGTTGCTGCTGATTGTGTAAGAAGGCTGGGCCTTGTTATTTCTCCTATGAATGGAGAGATGGTTATCGAAACTCCTGCTAAGGGATCGATGACTACTTCTTTGGTCTATTTGAATTATCCATTATCAATCTATGGTAAGGACTTTGGTATAGATTTGATTTGCTTACCGTTGGTAGGTCTCGATGTGATTTTGGGTATGAACTAGTTGGAGTACAATCATGTTCATATTAACTATTTTAACAAGTCGGTTCGATATCTTACTCCTGAAGAAGAGGGAGATGATGGTTTTCTGTCTGCTAGAGAGTTGAATGAGCTCTTGGAAGAAGAAGTTCAGGTGCTTGCATTGTTTGCATCTTTGTCAGTGGAGAGTAATTTAGTGATTAACGAATTGCAAGTGGTGCGTGAATTCCCTGAAGTGTTTCCAAATGACATTACTGATGTGCCACCAGAGAGAGAAGTAGAGTTTGTTATTGATCTTGTCCCTGGTACCAGACCTATCTCTATGGCACCATACCGGATGTCGGCGTCAGAATTGTCAGAGCTGAAGAAGCAACTGGAAGACTTGTTAGCAAATAAATTCGTGAGACCGAGTGTATCACCTTGGGGAGCCCAGTGTTGTTGGTAAAGAAAAAGGATGGTAGTATGAGGTTTTGTATTGATTACAGACAGCTGAATAAAGTGACGATTAAGAATAAATATCCACTTCCGAGAATCGATGACTTGATGGATCAATTAGTGGGTGCCCGTGTGTTTAGTAAGATTGATTTGAGGTCAGGTTATCATCAGATACGAGTAAAAGACGAAGACATTCAGAAGACGGCTTTCAGAACTCGATATGGACATTATGAGTATGTGGTAATGCCATTCGGAGTTACTAATGCACCTGGTGTATTCATGGAATATATGAATTGTATCTTTCATGAGTACTTGGATCGATTTGTGGTTGTCTTTATTGACGATATCCTAATCTATTCTAAGTTAGAAGAGAAGCATGCTGAACATTTGCGGATTGTGTTGCAAGTGTTGAAAGAAAAGAAACTCTATGCCAAGTTGTCTAAGTGTGAATTCTGGTTGAGAGGGGTAAGTTTTCTTGGTCATGTTATTTCTGGTGATGGTATTGCTGTAGATCCATCCAAGGTAGACGATGTTCTACAATGGGAGACTCCAAAGTCGGTGACCGAGATTAGAAGTTTCTTGGGTTTGGCTGGTTATTACCGAAGATTTATTGAAGGGTTTTCGAAGTTGGCACTTCCGTTGACTCAGTTGTCGTGTAAAGGTAAGGCATTCGTGTGGGATGTTCATTGTGAAAAGAGTTTCATTGAACTAAAGAAGAGGTTGACCACAGCTCCAGTGTTGGTTCTACCTGAACCAAATGAACCGTTTGTAGTGTATTGTGATGCTTCTTTGATGGGTTTGGGAGGTGTGCTAATGCAGGATGGTAAGGTTGTGGCTTATGCTTCACGACAGTTGAGGGTACATGAGAGGAATTATCCGACTCATGATTTGGAGTTAGCCGCAGTGGTTTTTGTATTGAAGATTTGGAGGCATTATCTCTATGGTTCCAGATTTGAAGTGTATAGTGATCATAAGAGCTTGAGGTATCTGTTTGATCAGAAGGAATTAAATATGAGGCAAAGAAGATGGTTAGAATTCTTGAAGGATTATGATTTTGGCTTGAACTATCATCCCAGCAAAGCTAATGTCGTGGCTGATGCTCTGAGTCAAAAATCGTTGCATGTATCTGCTATGATGGTTAAAGAGTTAGAATTAATCGAATAGTTCAGAGATATGAGTTTGGTTTGTGAACAGACACCGCATAGTGTAATGTTGGGTATGCTGATGATTAATAATGAATTTCTTAATAATTTCAGAGACAGACAGAAGTTGGATGTGAAGCTAGTGAATTTGATGATTGGAGATAACCAAGCAGAAGGTAATGAGTACAGGGTGGACGAACAAGGTGTGTTGCAATTCCGTGACAGGATTTGTATTCCTGATAATACGGAGTTGAAGAGAATGATTTTAAAAGAAGGTCATCAGAGTAGTTTAAGTATCCATCCAGGAGCTACGAAGATGTATCAAGACTTGAAGAAGATATTTTGGTGGCCTGGATTGAAACGCGATGTGGCTCAGTTTGTGTATGCTTGTTTGACTTGTCAGAAGTCGAAAGTGGAACATCAGAAACCTGCTGATAAGATGCAACCGTTAGATATTCCAGAGTGGAAGTGGGACAGTATTTCTATGGATTTTGTGACAGGGTTGCCTAATACGCCAAGAGGACATGATTCTATTTGGGTAGTAGTGGATAGGCTGACGAAGTCGGCACATTTCATTCCGATTAATATCAGTTTTCCTTTGCAGAAGTTGGCAGAGATTTATATTCAGGTGATTGTGAAGTTGCATGGAATCCCGTTGAGTATTGTGTCGGATCGAGATCCAAGGTTCACTTCTAGATTTTGGGAGAGTTTGCAGGAAGCTTTGGGATCAAAGCTGAGATTGAGTTCGGCTTATCATCCGCAGACGGATGGTCAGACAGAAAGAACTATCCAACCCTTGGAAGATCTGTTGAGGGCTTGTGTACTTGAACAAGGAGGTGCTTGGGATAGTCATTTACCGTTAATTGAGTTCACTTATAATAATAGTTATCATTCCAGTATTGGAATGACGCCTTTTAAAGCGTTGTATGGTCGTAGGTGTCGAACGCCTTTGTGTTGGCACGAATCTGGTGAAAGTGTAGTGCTCGGACCTGAGATTGCTCAGCAAACTACCGAAATAGTGAAGCTGATTCGGGAGAAGATGAAAGCTTCGCAGAGTAGGCAGAAGAGTTACCATGATAAGAGAAGGAAAGATCTCGAGTTTCAAGAAGGAGACCATGTGTTTTTGAGAGTCACTCCGGTGACCGGTGTTGGACGTGCTTTAAAGTCGAGGAAGCTTACTCCTATATTTATTGGTCCGTATCAGATTTTGGCAAGAGTTGGACCTGTTGCATATAGAGTGGCGTTGCCGCCGCGTTTGTTGAATTTGCATGATGTGTTCCATGTTTCGTAGCTTCGGAAGTATGTTCCGGATTTGTCGCATGTAATTCCGATGGATGATGTGGAAGTGAGAGATAATCTCACAGTCAAGGCCTTGCCAGAGCGTATTGATGATCGCGAGGTGAAGCAGTTGAAGGGCAAGGAGATTGTTCTCGTGAAGGTAGTATGGGGAGGTGCTGTCGTTGGGAACATGACTTAGGAATTGAAGAGTAAGATGTGAGAGTCGTATCCGAGTTTGTTTGCGTCAGGTAAATTTTCGAGGACGAAAATATTCTAAGTGGGGGAGAGTTGTAACGCCCCATTTTCCTTTTATTATTATTTGCGAATAATTATATGTTGTTGTGATCGATTATGTGTTGTTGTACTTTCGTTGCGTTTTGTGTACCCGTGGCGAAGGGTAGTGGCCTTAAGTAGTAGGTCTTGGGCGTAGTAGGGGTGTATGGCTAATAACATAGAGATTAGCGGTGCGTTGAGTAATGTTGATTGGATTATTTAAATTTGTCATTTGTTGACTAATTTATTTCATTAGTTGAGTGATAATGTTAATATAATAAGATAATTAAAATAATTAAGAGGTGTAGTGAGTGGAAGGGCTTTAAGGTAATTAGGCGAGGGTTAAGTGAGGGCAAATAAGGCGATTCATTAATTGGGGTATATGAGAGAATTAGAGAGTGGGAATTCATTATTCTCACTCCACGTGAAAAAGTGAAAGAGGGAGAAGAGCTAGGGCTAGAGGAAGAAAGGGAGAATCCATTGAAGTTAGGAAAGCTCATCACTTTAAGGTAAGGGTGGGATTTCTTTCATCTCTCAAGGGTTAAATGATGTAAGTATTGAAGTAGAAATCACTAAGTTGGAATCCATGGGGTTGAATAAGGGTTTTAGGAAGATTTTGTGATAATATGATTGGAATTTATGAATTAGTCTTGTTTGATTTGTTTGGTTGAATTGCAAATGTTAGATGTAGGCTATTGGTGAAAAATCTATGAAAAATTGATGTTAAAAATCGAGTTAGTGCAGAAAAACGCAGGTGGTTTGTTGCTGTCATCGCAGGGTTTTGGGCTGCAGATACTCAGGAGTAGTTGGAGTCGTGGTCGGTGAAGACGAGGTACTTCACCTTGTGGTGTCTGCTCTGATATGTAACATGGGGAGTCGGGAACGCTTATTGCATGAGTTGTTTTGTTAAAAGGATTTTGTTGTCTTTATAGTTTCGAATTAAAAGTTGTCAGTTAAAACCGTTATGTTTCCCTATCATTGTTATGATTGATTTTTCCGCTGCATAATAAAAGTTGGTTTATTGAATTATACAATATGTTACATGTCTAATAAAGAACAAGTATGCTGTCGAAAGTAATGCCTTAAATTGAATTGGATGATTTTACTCTGATTTTTTTATTAAATATTACGGGGGAATTTAGGGTGTTACACATAACACCTTCACCAAAGATATGTCTCTACCCTGCAATTGCTTTATTTCTCATCCACCAATCCGCACAAGTAACGCTTCAACAGTCAGATTATCTCGCACCTGTACGTCATCCATCTGAATCACATGCGATGGATCCAGAATGTACTTCCTCAACTGAGACACATGAAACACATCATGTAAATTTGCAAGCGACGGCGGTAAAGCAATCCGATAGGCTACTTCTCCTATCCTCTACAAATCTGATACGGACCAAAAAAAACATGGAGTGAGCTTCCTAGATTTTAAAGCTCGTCCCACACCAGTCACCGGTGTAACCCTCAAAAACACGTGATCTCCCTCTTGGAATTCAAGTGCTTTCCTCCTCTTATCATGATAACTCTTTTGATGACTCTACGAAGCTCTCATTCTTTGTTGGATCATCTTAATCTTCTCAGTCGTCTTTTGTACAATCTCAGGTCTGAGTACAACACTCTCGCCTGACTCATACCAACATAAAGGAGTTCTACACCTCCTCCCATACAACGCTTCATACGGTGTCATCCCAATACTAGCATGAAAACTATTGTTGTATATGAACTCAATCAATGGCAAATGGCTATCCCAAGATCCTCCTTGATCCAACACACAAGCCCTCAGTAAATCCTCCAAAGACTAGATCGTCCTCTCTGTCTGGCAATCCGTCTGCGGATGATATGCAGAACTCATCCTCAACTTAGTACCCAAAGCATCTTGTAAACTTTTCCAGAACCTCGACGTAAATCTCGGGTCTCTGTCTGACACAATACTCGAAGGTATCCCATGCAACATCACAATTTCCTCGATGTACATCTCGGCTAACTTCTGCATAGAATGATTAATCTTCATCGGTAAGAAATGAGACGATTTAGTCAACCTGTCTACAATCACCCAAATAGAATCATTTCCCTTTGCGGTCTTCAGCAATCCCGACACAAAATCCATGGAAATACTATCCCATTTCCATTCTGTAATATTCAATGGTTGCATCATACCCAAAGGCTTCTGATGTTCAATCTTGGACTTCTAACAAGTCAAACAAGCATAAACAAACTCCACAATATCCTTCTTCATACCTGGCCACCAAAACAATATTTGCAAATCCCGGTACATCTTCGTAGCACCTAGATGAATACTTAATCTACTGCGATGTCCTTCTTCAAGGATACTCTTCTTAATTTCAGGAACATCTGGAACACAAACTCTGTCTCTGAAACTCATCACACCATTATCATCAATCCGGAATTCACCTCCGTTACCCTAGTTGATTAAAACTGACTGATCAACCAGTTTCAAATCAGATTTCTGACCCACTCTAATCTTTTCCAGAATACCACTAGTCAACTTCAACATACCCAACTTCACACTGACAGGATTCTCTTCACATACCCAACTCAAATTTTGGAATTGCTCAATTAATTCCAACTCTCACACCATAAGCATAGACATATGCAATGAATTTTCGCTCAATGCATCAGCCACCACATTTGCTTTACCCGGATGGTAACTCAAATTGAAATCATAGTCTTTCAATAATTCCAACCACCTCCTCTTCTTTAGATTCAACTCCTTCTGATCGAATAAGTACTTCAAACTCTTATGATCTCCGAACACTTCAAATTTAGAGCCAAAAAGGTAATGTCTCAAAATTTTCAACACGAACACCACAACTGCCTATTCTAAGTCGTGCGTAGGATAATTCCTTTCATGCACTCTCAATTGTCTCGAAGGATAAGCAAAAACTTGTCCATTCTGCATCAACACTCCACCAAGACCCATCTTCGATGCATCACAATATACCACAAAAGATTCATTCGGATTAGGAAAAATCAAAACCGGAGCGGTCGTCAATTTCTTCTTCAATTCCACAAAACTCTCCTCACATGCAACATCCCACACATAATCTTGACCCTTACGAGTCAACTGCATCAACGGTAATGCCAATCTAGAAAAACTTTCTATAAACTTGCGATAGTAACCTGCCAACCCAAGAAAACTTTGTATCTCAACAGCAATCCCACCACTTGAAATCACATGGCCAAAAAAGCTCACCTCTTTCAACCAAAACTCACACTTCGACAGTTTTGCATACAAATTCTTTTCCTTCAATACTTGCAACACCGTCCTCAAATGCTCGACATGCTCTTCTTCATATTTAGAGTATATCCGAATATCATAATTGAAAACCACCAAAAACTTATCCAAATACTCATGGAAAATCCAATTCATATATTCCATGAACACACCAGGTGCATTGGATACACCAAACGGTATCACAGTGTATTCATAGTGACCATACCTCATCCTGAAAGTTGTCTTCGGAATATCATCAGCCTTAACATGAATCTGATGATAACCAGACCTCAAATCAATCTTACTGAACACACAAGCGCCTACTAGCTGATCCATCAGATCGTCGATTCTCAGAAGTGGATACTTATTATTGATCGTGACTTTATTTAACTGCCGATAATCCACACACAACCTCATGCTACCATCTTTCTTCTTTACTAACAACACAGGAGCACCTCACAGAGAAACACTCGGTCGAACAAACTTCTTCTCAAGCAATTCTTCCAGTTGTTTCTTTAATTCACTTAGCTCAGAAGCTGACATTCGATAAGGATCCATTGACATCGGACTCGTACCTGGTATCAAATCCACCGCAAACTCTACTTCACATTCTGGAGGCAAATCACTTATGTTATCCGGAAACACATCTGGAAATTCACGGACCATAGGTAGTTCGACACTCGCAATCTCACGATCAACTTGTAACGATGCAAACAGCGCAAACATCAAGGCTTTATCTTCTAAGAGTTCGCCTACTTGCTTAGCAGACAAGAACATCAACTCTCAATTATCAGTAAACTCGGGAAACTCCACAGTCTTATTATAATAGTTGATGTCAACGTAGTTGAACTCCAACCAGTTCATTCCCAGAATTACATCGATTTGGTGTAAGGGCAAACACACCAAATCCATCACAAAACTCTTCCCAAAAATCGTCAAAGGACATCTCGAACACACAAAAGTAGTAGTAACAGAACCATTATCAGGAGTCTCTATTAACATACTATCGTTCATATCAGACAATTTCAAACCCAATCTATTAGCACATTCAAGCGAAAAAAATAAATAAGTAGCACCAGTATCAATAATAGCGACCAACTCAACATTGTTAATAAAACAAGTACCTCGAATCAAGTTATTCTTCTTAGGAACTTCTGAACCACTCAAAGCAAACACTCTGCCATTAGTCTGGGAAGCAGTAGCAGACTTCTTCGGCTTCTGGCACTGGGTATTGATGTGACCCTGTTCACCACAATTGAAACAAGTCGGACCTTCATCCTTGCGGTCAGTAGCTCTATGTCCTCTCTTACCACTTCTGTAGCACATCAACACACTATTATTGCAAACTTCAGCATACTGGCCTTGTTCGCCACACCTGTAACACTTCACAAAAGCGGGAGCTGCTCCCCCACTTGTCTTTTTCTCATCTGAAGCCTTCTATTTCCCTTTGTCAGAATTAGTCACATAAGGCTTTCCTCTGAACTGTCCATTCTCTTCTCACTAAGATGCTTATAGTGAGCAGATCGAGCTCGACTATCCTCATCATAGATTCTACTCTTATCCACCAGTTCAGCATACCTTCGAATCTGTTGGTATCCAATACCCTGTTTGATCTCTGGCCTCAGCCCATTCTCAAACTTAAGGCATTTGGACATCTCAGTATCAGCACGGTTATAATGCAGATAAAACTTCACCAGCGCCTCAAACTTCGCCACATATTCTGCCACAGTCATGTTCCCTTGTTTCAATTCAAAAAATTCTATCTCCTTCTTGCCACGGACATCTTCTGGAAAATACTTTCCCAAAAACTCTCTCTTGAATACTGCCCAGGTTATCTCCGTACCAACATCTTCCAGTCTTTGACGAGTGTTATCCCACCAATCTTCAGCCTCTTCTGGCAGCATATGAGTACCAAACTGTACATGCTGAGCATCAGAACACGCCATCACTCGGAAAATCTTCTCAATCACCTTGAGCCACTTTTGTGCACCCTCTGGATTATAAGTACCCACAAAAGTTAGCGGATTATTCCTATGAAACTTCCCTAGAGCACATAACTCATTGGGAGCTCCACCATTCTGATTGTTCTGAGCCATCGCATGGGCAAACGACTCCAACGCATCAACAATAGCACGGTCGTTTCTCCCATCCATTTTGCACATCATCAACAGGGTTAGAAGAAACAAAATTCATCGACAATGTACATACACTCATCGACTGACAAGGAACAGACATCATATGAAAACCTGGTCAAACGGACCGACCTGCTCTGATACCACTAGTGCAACACCCTTTACCCAACAAGCAAGCACGACATATATAAATAATTATATCAGAGTAAATCCCACAAGGGCGTCACATTTTATCATAAAACATCAGATAATAACATTCTGCTCCGTAACATAGGGTATAACATCAAGATAAATCATTTACTACGCAGTAGAAAACTTCATAAACATCATAAGCTATAACATCAAAAGGTTTAAAACAACTTCCAAACATCATAATATCATCAATAAAAGAACACTATGGTTCGACTCAAACGTCCTGACCCGATGTTACATATCAGAGCAAGACCCTCTACTTGACCAAAATAACCAAAAATACTTCAAGTAAGCTCTTCACGCACCAAAAGCTAATCCAGATCACCTGCATGTTACCCACAT
The DNA here is from genome assembly GCA_022829125.1 of Lathyrus tuberosus. NCBI lineage: Eukaryota > Viridiplantae > Streptophyta > Magnoliopsida > Fabales > Fabaceae > Lathyrus > Lathyrus tuberosus. The sequence goes on along the minus strand of JALAZF010000278.1, from coordinate 7,669,703 downwards.
GGAGGCAACATTCAAACAGGCAGGGTGAGTAATCATAAACCATTATACAAGATATAAGATAAGAAATAATAAGGTAGCATGCATCATAATAAAACAACATCGTCATTAATACATCATCATCATCGTACATCATGAAAATCATGTCATCAACATCATTCATTCACAATCATGCAATGCCACATATTATGAAATGCACAACATAAACTCATGCATGTGATACCAATTCTTCATGTTTGATGGACACTGGGCCATCACCCTCCAAAGATTCCCATCAATAGGATCGATTCTACACAAGAACCGGAGCAACATCATACACTCCAATCCACACAATGGGATTGAAGCCACCACTGGACCGAAGTCCTAAAATGCTATGAATGCATGATGCAAACATCATAATCGTCATCGTCACAAAATCGTCACATTGCATCATCATTCATAAAATTAAAACATCATGTTATCTCGTCATCATCATGCATCAAAAGTCCTCATAAAGCAGCAAGGTACAAAGCATCACAAGATAGGAAAGAACATAATTTAAAACAAAACCACTGCTCTTGCTCACTTGGAGCTCTCCCGGCGAAGCAGCGCGCTCACCTGGGTTTCGCCCGACGAAGCAGGGGAGAAACATCTACCCTCATACAAAATCCTGAACCCCACTTTTTACACTCTCCCTGCGCTTCTATTTCGCCTGGCGAGGTCGCTGGTTCTCCCGTGTTTCGCTCGGCAAAGCAGGGGCAAAACATCTTCCCTCATACCAACTCCAGCAGCTCACATCTCCACCTCCCTTTGCTCCTATTTTGCCTGGCAAGGTCGGAGCAAATTCACTTCTCCCGACGAATCGGGAATTTTACCCAGCGAAAACGTGTGAACCTGCAACTTCTAAGTTGCGATTTTGCACTATCTCAAACCCTAAGAGGTCTGCGATTCCAGCACGAAACCAACCAGTTTTCATCGGAATTCATCATAGAACAACACAGCAACAACAATACATCAAGATAGGCTTAATCCTAACGTCGAACACGTCCCAAAACCCCAATTCCGTCATGAACTCATCAAATTCACCCGGAACCCACTACCTACATGCTTCTACACCTATATCAATTATAATGGTGAATAATACTCCCCATACCTTATAAAATTCGATTCGGATTCCTCTTCTTCGAGTTCTTCCGAAACCTCTCTGAGCCCTATCCTTCTTCTCCTTTTCCTCAGAGCTTTTGCTCCAAACTGAACGTACCAAAAGACTTCTCCATTCTCTCTAATTCCTTTTTGTCCAACTTACCCCTAGGACCCCTAATATTCTTTTCCAACTTTGCCCTCACTTAACTCATCCAATTTCACCATCTTGCCCCTAATGTTTCACTTAATTATTTATAATAATAATAATAATAGTAATATATTTCACATAATTCCATATTATTATTACCAAAATAATATTAATAATTCTCATACTCCTAAATACCCTCAGTGTCCCCTTAACATCATAATACTACACCGCATAATTCATCAGACAACAAAATAATTCACCCAAAATTCACCAAAAATATGAATATTTATAATAAATCAATTAAATAAATATTCTACTCATCTTGGATTGTTACACTATCCACCTCCTTCATCACCTTCCCTAGATCAGCCTTCAGATGCTCTACCATCAGCTCGACTGCCTCGTCTTTGGTCATCCTCCCATGATCAAGGAATCTCACCTTGATCAAAAGATGTAACAAACACGAGACATCGTCGAGTGTAATAGATATCTCACCATGCGGGAGATGAAACAAAGAGGTCTCAGAGTGTCATCTCTCCATGAATGCATTAAACATCCTGTGGTTGACTAGGAAAATTTGGAGATGCATCTCCGAAAACACCATAAAAATATAATGTTGAACAATTCCGGAGATGCATCTTCGAAAAACCATAAAACAATAAGGTTGAACAATTACGGAGATGCATCTCTGTAATTTTACAAAGTATATGAAACACTGAACAATTCTGGAGATGTATCTCCGTAATGTTCTGCAACACAGAGGTCGTGTCAATGGCGAACGTACCTCATGAAAGTTGAAGAAAAAATGTTCTGATCACCATTTTCATCCAACAAACAAGTTATAGACTAAGTTTAAACTATGTTACATGTGATTTCTACATATTTCTAACCCTAATCATTGATTCCTACTCGTTTACACTGAAACTCAAATATTAACCGAAAACTCGAATAACTTACTTGAAATTGATGATTCATATGTTGTTTCCAATATTAGAGGTAATCTTTGATGTTCCTTCTAGTTTCTTTGACATTCGTTTGATGAAATTTGATTTGGTATAAGGGGTTGTATTGAGAAGAAGGTTGTGTTGAGTTTGAAGAAAAGTGTGAAATGAGGAAGGAGAAGAGTCTGGCGCGACTTACGCTCCAAAATGTTTCAGAAATATATCTCCGGAATATTTCAACGTTCACTTACGTTTGGGTGCGTTCGAAGATATATCTTTGAAAACAGGGGACATTTATGGAATTTCACAGGGTGTGTTAGAAGTATTAAGGGTGCTAAATGAAATTCTCTCTTTTTTTTAATTTATTTGTTGTTTATGTTTGGATTATGGGCCTTTGGCCCATTATCTCTGTTTTTTCTATACTCGCCCCAACCCCATCATATTTTTTGTGCCCCTCATGTTTTTCTTTATTTTATTTTATTTTTCTTAATTTAGTCTTAATTAGTTCATTAATTTTTTTTAAATAAAACCAATATTTAAAAATTAAAAACTCTTGATCCAAAATCAAGTGCCTTTTTTTAAAATTTATCACTCTTTCGATCAATTCGAAATCAAAGCAAAATCAAACCTTTGACTTTTACCAAGTTCTTTTCTCACATTAATCACTTCAAAAATTTTCACAATAGTTTGATGAAAAAGGAATTGTCGAACATGCTTGTCCTTCTTAATCTCCGAGTATTTGGATGATGGTCGTACTTAGCCTACCGTTCGAGTACTCGTCTTCCGTTTCAAAATACATTAAATAAACAATTCAAGTTCATTATTTTGTGTATGAAAAAGGATATAGTTGGACTTATTTGTCCCTCTTATTCTCCGAGTATTTGTGTGATGGTCGTGCTTAGCCTCCTGCACGAATACTCGTATTTTGTTAAAAGAGGCACGACTTAATTCGTCACACAAATTTCATGAATAGCTTGGAAGAAAAAGGATATAGTTGGGCGTACTTGTCTCTCTTAATCCCTGAATATTTGAATGATGGCTATAATTAGCCTCTCGTTCGAGTGTTTGTCATCCTCCTAAAAATAAACTCAACTCATAAAATTGTTTCCGCCTTAGCGCGATGTCAAAACTTTTCATAAACGAAAGATGCTTCGTCCATTCGGAGACGACACAAACTAAGCTTCGTTCCTACCATGCACAAGAAGTTAGAATGATTTTCGCTCGAATGCGGCGATAACATAACTCTGTGATATTCCAAGTTATGTTGTCCATTCTTATGTGATGCCAATATTCTCCATGTTTTGTGTAGTAGGCAATGTTTTCCGCTCGAATGCGACTAAGTCCCTTTCGCTAAAATCAACCAACCCATAGACATTTTCTACCCAGAACTAAATAGCATCGAGTTCCCCATCACACATAGGGATATGTACGAGTGAGATTCAAAGTCTCGTCAGACACCCTAATAAAAAACTTTTTTTTAGTCCTTATCCTTTTTCTCTCAAACTTTTAATAACTAGAAGAAAGCAAATAAACGAAAGCTAGCATTTTATTCGCAAAGCTAACTAAAAGGTTCCCGTTGAGTATAATGGATGTGATGGGTGATATATCTTACCCTCACATTATCAACTCCTAAACCCAAATTTGGTTGCGATGACCATTTTCTTTTTCTTTTGTGGGTTTTATCAATATTTTCCCTTTCCTTTTGGAATAAATAAAGTTCGGTGGCGACTCTGTTATTATCTCGAGTGGAGAATGCCCGTGGTTATTTTTTGCGCTGCGACATCTATCATATGGTAAGAGGCTCTTGTGTCAATAATCTATGCACTATTTTACCTATGATTTTTTTTTCAATTGTTCTCTCTCTATGACTATTAAAAAACTACCAATGTTTTCCATTGTTCATTTCTCAAACCATTCAGAGCATTCTTATCAACATCAAGTGTTGCAACGCTTGTTTCTCTATTGGCATATACTGTATTGGATCAAACACCTATGTTTTTGTCTATGTTGTGTGTAGTGTTGAACATGTGACTCTATACACAGGAAATAGGGGATGGATTATAGAGATTTTAAAATCGTTGATTAAAAACAAAATCATTTTGGAACTCAGAGTTTGAAAACATTTTCTCAAAAACCTTTGTAAAACCTGCGGAAATTCAACGTAAAGAAGTGACATACTCCTCTCCTAAGAGAGATAACACTAGTGATTTATAGAGGTCCGATCTTAAAGAAGTGAAATACTATTCTCCCAAAAAATTGATCTTGAGAGTATCCAATAATGCTCGAGAGTTTTTAGAATGTTATGCCCTAAACTCACTTATACAAGGAAATGAAGTTTTAGGATGACTTCTAACCAAACAGAAAATAGAGTTTGAAGCAATTAGTCTCCAAACAATGAACAGGCTTGAAGTGATTATTCTTCTCACCAAACAATAAACTAAGCTTTGAGCGGTTAGTTTCTAAGCCAAACTAATATTTTGCATAGGCTGATATTGAACCAAGATGGAGTTTTGAATTGGCTATCCTCTGAATCGAATTGAGGTTTACACGGGCAAACCACAAATCGAACCAAGATCTTCACCGGGATGATCTCGAACCTACTGAGCTTTCACATAGGCTGAACTTATAAACCGAATGGGATTTTACATTAATATGATCTCGAACTAATAGAGCTTTTAACTGGGTTGGGCTCAAGAACCATTGTGAAGATTTTTCTCTAATTATTCTTCAAAAATCCAAAAGGATAGTTTTTCTTCAATAGTGGAGCTCACGAACCAAACAGAGACTTATTCTAACCCCTAAACACAAATAAAGAGCTTTTACACTGATTTAGCTCTGAACAAAAAAGATAACTTCTTAATGAAGAATAATTTACTTAAGGGTTAAATATACAATACCCCCCTGCAATGTTAGCGATTTCTCATTTTAGCCCCTGGTAAAGTTTTTTTTTTAAAAACCCCCTCGTAATATCCAGATTCCCTCACTTAGGCCCCTGGCTGCCACATGGCAGCAAAGATTCATTTCTCTTTGCTTGCGTGGCAGCCACTTGGCATTTTTAATATTATTTTATTATTATTTATTTATTTATTTTATTTATTTATTTTTTATTTTATTTTATTTTTTATTTTTTTATTTTTTTTTATTTTTTTTTACTTTTTTTTTAATTTTTTTTTAATTTTTTTTTAATTTTTTTTATAATTTTTTATAATTTTTGTTTTTACTTTTTTGTTTTATTTTGTTTTATTTGTTTTATTTGTTTTTATTATAATTTTTATAATTTTTTTTTCTTTTTTTTTTATTTCTTTTTCGTTTTTATTTATATATATATATATTTTTTTTATTTTTTTTTTTCGTTTTTGGACCTAATTTTTATTTTTAATTCTATTTTAAACAAATTTTTATTTTAAAAATTACACTAGTGCAGAAAAGACTTTTTACATCGGGCGAAAAACACATTTTACATCGGTTCTGGGTCCGATGTAAAGCCAAACGATGTAGTAAATCAAAGACATTTTACATCGGGCCATAGTCCGATGTGAAAAATACATCTACTACATCGGTTGATTATTAAGTCTGATGTGAAATACATCTACTACATCGGTTGACTATTAAGTCCGATGTAAAATGTATGTTTTTACATCGGCTGCCTTTCTGACCCGATGTAAAATGTATGTTTTTACATCGGTTGCCTTTCTGGCCCGATGTAAAATGTTTTTTTTACATCGGTTTCCTTTCTGGCCCGATGTAAAATGTATGCTATCTTTCTTAAAATGTATGTTTTTACATCGGTTGCAAGGCGAAAAAGAAATAAAAAAAAAGAAAAAAAATTATAAAAAAAACAAAAAATAAAACAAAATAAAAAAAAATTTTAAAAAAAAAATTTTAAAAAAATTTAAAATAAAAAAAATAAAAAAAAAATAAAAAAATATAAAAAAATAAAAAAAAAATAAAAAAAAAATAAAAAAAAAATAAAAAAAAAATAAAAAAAATAAAAAAAATAATAAAATAATATGAAAAATGCCACCTGGCTGCCACGCAAGCAAAGAGAAAGGAATCTTTGCTGCCATGTGGCAGCCAGGGGGCTAAGTGAGGGAATCTGGATATTACGAGGGGGTGTTTAAAAAAAAAAATTTTACAGGGGCTAAAATGAGAATTCGCTAACATTGCAGGGGGGTTTTGTATATTTAACCCTTTACTTAATAGATAAACTAATCTTGGTAAATTTATAGTTTAATACCTCACCCAGAAAAAATACCTTACTAAACTCAAGAAGTTCGCAAAGCACTACAACTAAAATAGTTGAGAAAAAAGGTCGAGACGATTTATAAAAATTGAGAGAGTTGAGAAGTGATATGTTTCTCATTTTTTGAATGATTTGAAATGGTAAAGAGGCTCTCAACATAGGCCAAGAGATGGTGTAAAAATGGAAACAATCCATGGGCCTTTTAATTGTTCAAATCGATTAGCTAATCAATTATACACTTGCATTAATCGATTATTGATGCCCAAATTGGAAGATTTTAATAGAGAGTCTTACCAATCATTAATGGACGGTCATAATCGATTATGTACTTGATTCTTCCTCATCTAATCGATTAGGTATTAGTTCTAATCGATTAGACAATTCAAAAACTTGTTCTAATCAGTTTTGACAGTTTCTAATTCAATTGACCAGGCTCCTAAAACATTTACTGGTTGTTTTTATCAAAAATTGAGATGCCTATTTGTATTTTAAATATGTGTGTGTGATTTATCCATATTACTTACGAAAACACACTTGTGTTTTTACAATACACTGATCACTAAGACAAATACGATTAAACGAGCTTTCACACTTCCTCTCTTTCATGCTCTGAAGCTTTAAGTCTTGGCATTATCTTTGACATCAATTCACACAAGAGTATTGAGTATTCTAGATGAGGCTTGAGATGTATCTATATTATTCACCATCATCTGAGATGATTTAAATCACCAGCGATCATAAACCTTAATCTTTCACTTTATCTGACTTTTTCTTGATTCAGAAGGGTAACTTGAACAACCACCTTGTGCATCTTTTACTGTCTGTACTAAATTTTTTAGTTGTTTTACTTTCAGCGTTGTTATCATCAAAACACTTCAAGTGATGTTGCTACTCCAAGTGTTGTCATCATAAAAACCAAGTCATCACCAAGGCTAAACAATTGCTTCTCGAATCTTTCTATCCACGAGATTTATCCTCTTGATTAACCTGCAAGCACATAGTTCCACATGTAGCTCCTACTTTACATTGCCTTTTTCCTATCCCAATCACTTTCTCTTCCCCCACATGGCTGATTTCCCCACAAATCAGGATAAATAATGAATTGAAAGTAATTCCTAACTTCATGTCTAGCTCGATTGCAAATTGAACAGATCGAGTTTATGCCTTTTATTTTGGTAAGTCCTTTAGTTCCTCTTCCACGAGCTTGTGATACAAATGGAATAACATCACCTTGCTCTTCCTTTCCCTGAGATATGGCTCTTATTCTTTCTTCTTGCACCAAGGTTGCATACACTCTAGACAACGACGATAGAGGGACAATTACAAGAAGGTTGGAGCACACTATACCATACAACGTGTCGTATAGATCTATCAATAATAAATGGACTTTATATTCTTCTCGATGCTTTTCCAATGTCACACTTGCACGCCTCATAAGTGTAGTTAGGAATTTGTTGATAGTTTGTCCATTCATCCCACAAGCTCTTTGACTTTCCATAGTATGTGATCATGGACTTTTCATAATATCGCTCCTTAATATCCTCCCACAACACCTTCACGTCTTCTTGATATGAAATGGTAGAACGCATGCTTGCCTCTATCGTGTTTATTACCCTTGACACTAGCATGGACTACACTGTTCACCAATCTTCTAATTCATAAGACTCTTTTTATGGTTGTTTGATTGTTCTTTCTACTAAACTCCATTTTCATCTTACGCAGAGAGAGATGTACATAGCTTTAGACCACTCACTATAGTTCTCCTCTTTTAATTGACCATGAATTCTTCCTAATATCAGTTTTCCTTTCTGTTTCACTCTTTTTTTAGTAATTCAATTATTTAATTTTCGCTCACACAATCTTACACAATCTTATTAGTATCGATCATGCTCTGGTACATGATAAACCTAAAAGCGGGAAGAATTTCTTGTGTTTATTTCTTTAAAAGACTACCTAATAGTATATAATACACGTTACATGTCAAAATTGTGTTATATAATTTCTCTTATACATTCATTTCTATCCTTATTTATATATGTTCATACAATATTAAATTATTTTCCTTTTAGGATAAAATTGTCTCATTTCTATCCTTTTATGAAATTTCCTTAGGATAAAACTGTCTCATTTAAGTGTTTTCTAATTTCTTCATTTATTTTAACATGAATAGGTTCGGGTATGTCAAAAGAATTTTGGTGGCAGTAAATGAATTCAGAGGAAGAACACAAGTGTCAGAAAAACACATCAATACAACTCAACCCGTGTTTCACTGCGTCATCTCTTGTCTACCATGTGTTTGTAAAAATTTCCAAATCGAGTAAGCAAACACTCCATCTTCTTCTCTCTCATGCAATCATCACAAACAACACCACGTAGCCCACAAAGAAAACAAACCCCAAAATTTTTTCCTTTCTTCCACAAATTTCACCATAATCTCATACCACTTTTCACACACGTGGTCTCCACCATCACGTGAATTGAGTGTCCTTATTTTCCAAATCACCTCAATTTTTCAAACATCCACAACACAATGTCTCAAAACACTATCAACAATTCTTGTTCTTCTTCAATTTTTCTTCTTCTTCTAACATGGGTCTCTCTCCCAAACACTCTCCTCGTACCCCAACTTATCTCTTTCCATGTGTCATCGCTCTCTCTTTCTTCTCCCTCACTGGACTTCTTCTCTACAAGGTTCTTCTCTCTTTACCCAACAATTAATTTCACCAATTCACTTCTCATTTTTCACCCTCTAACTATTTTTTCTTTCTTTGAGTAATTTCATCAAACAGGTGGACGACGTTGTCAGCCGAACCGGGACCGTGGTAGGTCACAACCTAGAACCAACGCCATGGCACGTTTTCCCTACCAAACCCTTCGACGAAGAGACTCGTCAGAGCAGAGCCTATAAAATCATACAGTGCTCCTATCTCACATGCCTTAACGCGGCCTCCGGTGGCAGCGGACGACTCGGTTACGCTGCCGGAGATGCGAAAGCGAAAGCCCCGAATTGTCCGGATTTTTTCAAGGCGATCCGGAGAGATCTGGAGCCGTGGATGAAAACAAGAATTTCGGAGGGGCATTTGGCGGAAGCGCAAAAGTTCGCGGCTTTTAGAGTGGTGATTGTTGGAGGGAAGATGTATGTTGATTGGTATTATGCTTGTGTTCAGAGTAGGGCTATGTTTACTGTTTGGGGTTTGTTGCAGCTTTTGAGGAAGTACCCTGGGTTGGTTCCTGACGTGGATTTGATGTTTGATTGTATGGATAAGCCTAGTATTAACAAAACTGAACACAATTCAATGCCTTTGCCACTCTTTCGATATTGTACCACAAAGGAACATTTTGATATACCTTTTCCTGATTGGTCCTTCTGGGGATGGTAAGATTTCAATTGGGATTCTCTCAAAATGTCAGATTTTGATCAATTTATCATTCCATTATACTTCTATATTAGTGCGTATTATGTAATTGTATATGATGTATGGTCTTAGCTTATTGATACTCAATGATATATTAAGATGAATATATGAAGCTCCCACATAGACTCAGAGACGTAGACCAGATACACGACACTGACACCAACACCAACACCAACACATAGACACTGGTAATAATTTTAAAAAATTGAAGTTATTGAATGTAACCACATGTGTCGATCGGTCTTCAATTTCGTTTTTTGGAATACGGTGTTCACGAACTATGTTGATGTTGCATTTAACTTCTTTAAAGTGAACAATTTACATTTGAGGAAAGTAAGTAATCTCAATTGTTGATGAATAAATCAACAATTTATATTTGGATATATCATGATTTGGAGCATGAACATTAACGGTTAATATTTAATGATGGTTGATATTACTTTACTCTATGAATTGAATGACTCATTTTAAAGAAGTCAAATCTGATGAGGTTTTATTGCTTTATGATTTCGGTGTGCTAATTTGTTGATGTCTTTGTGTTGAACTTAACATTTGTTGGTCAGGTCAGAGATAAATATTAGACCATGGCAGGAAGAGTTCCCGGATATTAAGCAAGGTTCTCAAGCTGTAAGTTGGAATGATCGGAAGCGGCTAGCGTACTGGAAAGGAAATCCAGATGTTTTATCTCCTGTTCGTACTGAATTACTAAATTGCAATGATTCTAATGCGTGGGGAGCAGAAATTTTGCGTCAGGTTGGCTTGAATCGCCTTTCTCAATTCAACATTAATCAATCTTTGTATTTTCAATTTGATTTATGCACCAAACTTTAGTTATCTGATATGTGTGTGCATTGCAGGATTGGGTTGCCGCTGCTAGAAGTGGCTTTAAGGAGTCAAAACTTTCAAAACAGTGTAATCACAGGTATGTAACCAACTGTTTTTCCTCTTAGAGCATTCCTCAAAACTCAAAAATAAAGCTCACAAAATATATATAGACTTTTTTGCACAGTTAATAAAACAATACTTAAACTTACATGCATGGCTTGATTGCAATTTTGATCCTTCTATTTTTTACTTGCAAATTGAATTAGTCCCTTTTTGAAAATTTGATATTTTTGGTCCTCTCACTCGGTTTTTGGACCTAAAAGTGATAATGTGACAAGTTCTAATTGACGTGACATAAAAACATGTTTGGTATCAAGGTGTGTTTGTCAAAATCACGGTTGTGATATAAGTGTTGCTTTTGCAAAATCAAGGTGGCTCATTGTGATTTCAACAAACCTAGCTTGATGCCTAACATGAAATCATCCAGGTGTATTTATAATCTTTCTATCATATGGATTTGCAACATAATCCTCATCTTCTTCTCTTACATATCCTCTCATGCCCTATTCACCATCTGCCATTAGCTCGTCAGGATCGTTCTACGTCAGCCGATTTTAATTTTATGCCAAGTCAATAACATCACCACTTTTGGGTCTAAAAACCTGAGTGAGGGACTTAAAAAACCAAATTTAAAAATGGAGGACCAATTCTTTGAACAAATTAAAATAGGGATACTAAATCTGCATTTGAGCGAACTTAATAAACAATTGGGATGCTATTCATTTAGATCTTCAAGTTCCATTTTAAGTTGTTTTTAATTAATTTGGATATTTTTATCATGCTGCTCAGCTGTTGATTATTATTGTCCTTGGCTTAACACTTTTGATTTATTTTTCCACCAGGTATAAGATCTATGCTGAAGGGTATGCATGGTCTGTGAGTTTGAAATATATTCTCTCATGTGGTTCTGTTACACTAATTATAACACCTCAGTATGAAGATTTTTTCACTCGTGGCCTTATTCCACTTCAAAACTTTATACCTATTGATCCTCTAGATCTATGTCCATCTATAAAGCGCGCCGTAGACTGGGGAAATACGCACCCGAGAGAGGTATTTCTTTACTTATTGTTCTATATTGTCATCTAGTTTTGATCCATCTATTTATGTAACTGCTTCTATATTGCTGTATAGGCAGAGGCGATGGGAAAAAGAGGACAGGACTATATGGAAACCTTAAACATGGATCGAGTTTATGATTACATGTTCCACCTTATCGCGGAATACTCGAAACTTCTCAACTTCAAGCCTACTCCACCGTCATCTGCCTTGGAAGTTTGCCCTGAATCTGTTCTTTGCTTTGCTGATGAGAAGCAGACGTTATTTCTTAAAAGTACAACGGTCTCCCCTTCACAAACACCTCCCTGTACTCTTGTATGATTAGAGTGAGTGGATCTTACCTATATCTTAATGCACAAAAGATGTGGAACATCTAATATCCAAGAACCAAGAACATATAGTTACAGTGAGTGCCATTTTCGGTATCAAAAGAAAAGGATCGATGTTGAATGTAAATTTATAGTGCCTTGAGAGGTAATTATTTACAAAATTTTTTGCTTGTAATAAATAGGTTGTCTTTATTTAACAAATTTTCATTTTTATTTATTTACTTGGTCCATCTTCTATTAATCTTCTTCATACAATGCGGGACTTTTCATTTTTATTTATGGCTTAAATAATGTTTTCGTCCCTGTAAGTTGACGAGTTTTTGGTTTTGGTCCCTGAATGTTTTTTTTTTCGGTCCAAGTCCTTAATATTTGATTTCTTTTTGTGATTTGTTCCTGACGTCAAACTTCCGTTACAAAAATGATGATGTGGCTAACGGTGATGACATGGCAAGTTTTTTTAATCATTTTTCATTTATTTTAAAATCCAATAATTCTTCATCATCATTTTGATTTTGGTCCCTGTAGTTAAAGAAGGGAAAAATTAAAATTTTTGTCCCAAAAGAACTTGAACCCATTACCTTTGCTTCCACAACATCGTTTTTAACCACTAGACCATTCAACTCACTTGTGTTTTTACTTGCAACAAATTTACATATTACATAAATCTAATATTTACTATTTAATACTTATATTTGAAATACTGCACTTATTTAATACAATTAGTATAAATTATTTTATACTGATAATATAAATTATTTTATAGAGTTTAATACTTAATATTTATTAATATAAATAAAAATTATTTAATATAAATATTTAAATATACTGTTAATATAAATTATTTATTATAATTAGTATAATTATTTTATTAATTAGTAAAATAATTAGTCTTTAAACTAGTAAAATAGTTGCAATATTAAGTATATCAAATAATTATTTTATTAAATATTTAGTAAATAATACTGTAATTATTTAATAAAAATGATTAATATTAAAATTAAAATTATTTAATAATAATATAATTGAAATTATTTAATAAAATTGTAATTAATAATACTGTAATTATTTCAGTAATTAATAATGTTGTAGTTTAAATTGTTTAATAATATTGTAATTAAAATTATTTAATAAACTAATTAAATAATATTTCACTAAAATTAATAAACTAATTATTTAATAGTATAATATTTAATAAACTAATTAATATATTTGATTAATTACTGGAATAAAAATTGGTTATAGTTGTTTGCTTTGATACCACAATAATTAATCCCTTCACAAAGTATGTTATTTTATTCATAAATAGTAATTAATAAATGGTAATTAATGATTAAATAATTAATTTTTAATCAACTTATTAAATATTAAACAATTATTTTATATTATTTCAACTATTTTCATAATATTATGAAATAATACTACATACTGCAACTATTATATTTTAATTATATTTTTATTGATTTTATGAAATAATATTAATATTATTAAATAATTTATTAAATATTTCAACTATTTAGTTAATTAACATTATTAAATACTTTTATACAGTTTTTTAAAATACTTTTTAATAGTTTATTAAATAAATTTTTAAAATACTTGATAAATAGTTTTTTAAATATTAGATATGTTATTAAGTAATTTATATTTCAATTATTAAAATATTAAATAGGTTATTAAATATTAAATAGTTTATTAATTAATTTATATTTTAAATAGATAAAATAGTTTTTAATAAATAGATAAAACAGTTTATTTAAAATAATTTATTAACTAATTTATATTTTAGTTTTTATTAAATGGATAAAATAGTTTATTTAATATTTATATTTTAACTATTTTATTAAATATTAATAAAATATTAATATCATTAAATAACTATTTACATAACTATTTCAACTATTATTTCAAATAGTTTAAACTAACTTAGTTAATTTATTCAATATTTTAACTATTTAAATAAGTGGCAGAAATATTATTAAATATTTAATAAAATAATTAATAAACTAATTATTAGTTATATTATTTAATAGCTGAAATATTTATTAAACTTATTATTAGTTAAAATATGTAGGTTGGTTTAGTAATATATTAGTTATATCATTTATGTAATATATAAATTTGTTGCAATGAATTAACCAAATATGTAAAAGATGGTGTAGTGGTTATGTACTATCATGTGAACCCATTTTTAAACATTATTTTTGTAACGGAAGTTTGACGTCAGAGACTAATCACAAAAAGAAATCAAATATTAAGGACTTGGACTGAAAAAAAAAAATTCAGGGACCAAAACTAAAAACTCGCTAACTTACAAGGACGAAAACATTATTTAAGCCTTTATTTATCTACTTGGTCCATCTTCTACTAATCTTCTTCAACTTCATCTTCCTTTTATTATTATTATTATTATTATTATTAGCGTTCATATGAGCACGTCTGTCCGTTTTTTTAATGCACACAACATAGAAAAATGAATATATATATATATATATATATATATATATATATATATATATATATATATATATATATATATATATATATATATATATATTGGATTTCACTCTCTGGTTCCTAGGGGAAAGAGGCCCTAGTAATCCAGAGTTCGGCCTGAGAGGTCATAAGTCCGTCCAAGCATTGTTTTCACCAGAAATCAGTATTCCCTGAATCTTCGTTTCTTAATAGGAGCTCGTTTACTCACGATTACCTAATAAACTATTTATGATAATCAAAATGGCAGTTTTTTTTGCCATTCACATTAAAATATTAGTTCCTTTATACATAAAAACTCTACAAAACTTTCAATAAAAAAATTAAAAAACTACAAAACTCAACCTTTTTCATTCTTATGCGATAACAATCAAAGAGTATTTAATATTTTAGAACCATTGTCATTGTTTCGCTAACCAAGTCTTGCTAACATATTGTTATTTATTATTGTCTTCTTCTATAATATTTTTTGCTATTTTTTACGTTTACTCTTTCAATAATATTTTTATAGGATAAATAATTTTTTTTGGAATGTTGTTATGTGTAACTGATGTTGTTATGATTCATGTTGAAAAGTGTTTTTTTAAACCATTTCTCTTTTTCTTCATTAAATATTTATGATTTAATTTGTTTATGTTGTGATCAATATAATATTTTTTTCATTCTACAATGTTTTTCCATCAAGTTGTGTTCTGATGTGATTATTATGGGAATGAGGCTCTTCTTAATTAAAGATAACATCATTGTCACATGTGCATTACATAAATTTTGGTTAATAACAAATGTGGTAGAAAAGTGCTAAAATGTATTAGAGTTTAAAAATAATGAAAATGTTATAGTTAAAAAAGTTACTTTTAATTGGTTTTTGTGTGGACACATACATATCATTGTGGCTTTAAACATTTATGTAGAATTATTACATACAAATTGTTGGATAAATATTTATTTAAATGTTAAGATCTTTTGAAGTTTTTGTTAGGCTATCCCTCTTATTTGGAAAGATCCAAATTGATGTGGATTAGTGGCCCATTTGTTTCTATGCCTTTGTTATTACCCAACAAAGAAAATTAGGTTAATTTTATCCATTGTGTGTGAAAAACAACAAGAAAAGTAGAGAGAAGAGTGAAATCCCGCAGCCCTATTTCAGCACAGAGCAGTTCCACTAAATCAGAGATTGCGCAAAATCCAATGGTTGGATCGTCCTGAAATTTTGACACAATGTTCATGACTTATAGGAGCACATTCTAAGCGATTTTCATTGGATTCAGAGCTTTCTAAGTCGGTCTGTCGAATCCATCTTTGAGATCTGAATTTCTTGGTGTTTTTGGGTTGATTTTGTCTCCCTTTATTCACAAAGCTCAAATTTTGGCTTCAAATTTGAATGGCATTAACAATTGACCCTGCAAGACTCAGTACTTCAAAAGGAGCTTGATTTACTAGAGCTTTGACAGTAACTGGGCAAGAATTTGTGATAAAAAAGTAGGCAAATGCTTTCTCCGAGGCTTCTGCAATTAACGGATAAAATCGAAACAACATTCAAATATATGAAAATATAGCGGTGTAGAAGTTGATGAGATTAAGACAGGACTAACCATCTTTATGAGTGAACCGCAATCATGATTGGTTAGGGAACACACCATGTTTTTATTTTAATTCATTGTATGTATCACATATTTGTATAAATATTGTGATACTTTTTGATCGAAGGTGATCAGACTGGATCGTCGTGGCCTTCACGTAGGGCAGATAATGATGCTTGTAGGACAAAAGGGGGGGTGTACCTGCAAGGTACTCCGATGCCAAAGTAAGTTTGGGCTAGAGAGAAAGCAAGTACAAAGTGTAGGTATTGAGTTAGAATGAATATCAGATATTGAATACCTGCCCCTCTCAGGTGAGAGGGCATTTATAGAAGTAACCCAAGCGCGGGGTCAAGGTCTCCCATGTGGCCGAAATGTCTGGTCGACCAATGGGAGACTGCCAGGTGGAGGGTCAGACGCGTGACCCTTTGACTTAATCCAACTGTTTCAGTGAGATCCGGGGATACAGTTGGTTGCATGAACTGCAAAGCGAATGAGAGGGACATGCCCAACGTCTAGTTTCTGCCCAACAGCTAGTTTCTGGCTATTGGACCTGGGCAAGAGCTGGACTGGATTGGGCCTTTCCCTACTGTGGGCCAAGCGCCTGCCCAGTCCAGAACAGGAGTCCCCCAAGTCTTTGCTCTGAGGAAGAGTGATGACTTGAGATAGTCTCGTGGACAATTGCCCTTGAATGACGCTGTTCGGGCATACGCTCATCGCCTGTCCCAATGTTGAGATGGTCGACATTGGTTCTTGATCAGCCCGACCATACATTCATGTGCGAGGACATGCTTGCGGAAATGGCGTTTTTATGTCGACCAGGTTTAGGATATGCGCCCGCTGAAGTGTCGTTTTGTGTCGACGAGCCTTGTCGAGGACGTGAGTTGCGAGCATGGTCGAGGAAGATGTGCTCGCGGGGTAGCAGAAGACTTGGTGAATGTAACGTCTAGCCTTGGGAATGCCAAACGAAGATTCCCTTTCTGACACGTGGTGGAGCATTCAATTATTGTCAGGCCTAGAGACACCAAGGCTATGATGACCTTTACGTTTCCCAAGCGAGGAAGTGCTTATAAAAAGGGGGGAGAGAAGATTTATTTGACACTTTACTTAAATTCTTCTCCCCAACCCTCTTTGCTCTGCAAGTTGTGCTCTCGCCGGAGTTGAAGTGCCACCGTCGATCTTCATCTTCTACCTCCGTACTTATCAAGTAAGTTCTTCGTCCCTTTCTGCAATTTCCCTGGTGTTCTTCATTTCTGGAAATTTGCATGAATTTTTCGGTGACACATGAATTTTTCGGTTGAATGTTCATGTGTTCTTCGATGAACACATGAATTTTTGGAAAATCCATGAAGAACATGAAGAACACAAAGAACGTGGGATGAATGTTCATGATTATTGCATAGGGTTGTGTAGATCTTTGTAGATTAGGTTTGTAGTCGGGCATTAGGCATGTCCGACGTGAAACTTTGGTTTTCCCGTGGAGTCTTCGTAGAGTCACGGAGACTCGTCCCCGCTGTAGGGGAAAGTGAGGTCACCGTCTTCTGTTGTGGTCGACTAGGGCTCGAGGTTATCCTCGGCTTATTCCTCGCCCTTTCACTTGATTAGTGGTGGAAGGGTGGATTTGATCTTTGTCTTCGAATTCACTTTTTCTTCCTCTACTTTTCAGGTGAAATGGATGACCAACGCGAAAGGATTGTGTCTGGCGTTGGGACCGTGCACGAAGAGGCGGAGCAGTCCGTAGATTACACCAACGTCCACGTAGCTGAAGGGGACCTCAAATGGATCGCCTAGGAACCCCTATCGACAAGATCGATGTTTACTGAAGAGTAAGTTTGGGAGTTTCCCTATCTAGAAGACTGGGCTGAGGGTGCGCCGGTGCACTGGAGAGCTATCTTCCCGACAGAGAATGATCGAATATGTTTAATATATCCGGGGATGTGGTTCCCCAAGTACGAATTCGCCTTTGTGGAGGCAAAGTACCGCCTTCCCTTCACCGACTTTCAGGAGGCCATCTTCTGCCACTTAGAGCTATGCCCGGCCCAACTCCATCCGAACGCGCTGGCGTTTATTCAAACTTTTAAGCTGGTATGCTGTTACTTGCAGATCGGGGTGACCGTGGACCTTTTATTCTGCATCTTCCAGATTCAGCGGAGCACAGCGGGCCCGAAGCAAATTTGGGTGTCTTTTAAACAGCAGAGCAGGCTTTTCTGGCCGTACTCTGAATCTGTTCGACATTTCAAGGACAGGTTCTTGGTCGTGAAACCTGTCTCTGAAGTGGCCAGGAGATCCATTTCTACGCTTGAGACCGTGGAGGTTGACGACCAGCAAGTTGAGAAGGTTGTGTCTAAGTTCCCTTTGGAGTGGGTGTATGCCCATTTCAGATATAGGACCGATCAGTTCCTCGTCAAGCACGAGCATCTTTGTGATGGGGACAAGGAGTCCTATCGAGTTTTGCATGCATACGTGGAGACTTTTAGCCCTGCCTTCGTGGTGGACAGGGACGACAACGAGTTGTTCGGGGAGGACTGAGAGCCTGCCCGGACGACTCGTTATATTAACACTAGGGCCATTCTCAAGTGCGAAACCGACGATGTTGCGTTCCAGCTCCTCGGTATAACTTGTTCCTTTGCCCGTGTTTAAAATTCTGGCCCAACGTACTAATCTTCCTCTTTTATATTTGCAGGTAAAATGGAGGACATGAGGGAGCGCCTGGTGAGGTCCGCGGCGGCCAAAAACCTGAAGAAGGTGCCCTTAGTGTCGAAGACTAGTGCTGCGAAGCAGAAAGTTATACTGGAAAAGTTTGTGGGCGGCACCGGCTCTGCCCCGGGGACCACTTCAACTCCCCTAACTCCGGACACGACCCATAAAAGGAAACGGGATGATGTTGGCTCTTCGCGGTCTGGTTGCCCGGGTGGTCTTGTTGGAGAAAAATTTGTGCTGCCCCCATGCTATTTTCAGGGGAAAATGTTTGACGGGGAGAGTTTTGTCGTCGTCCTAGAGCTTGATGCATCAACTATCTTGTCCGTCGATCCTCAGGTGCGGAGGAAGCTTCTCTGCCAGGTTGCGACCGCTATGATCAGGGTATTGGAGGCGGCGCTGGCCCTTGGGGATACAAAGATGGCTCCACTTGCCGACCTCAAGAAGGCGAAGGCCAAGATCAACGACTTGGAGCTAGAGAACGCGGAGATTTGCAACGATCTGAAGAAGCTTCAGGGCAACTTGGAGGCCAAAATCAAGCTTCAGAAAGAGGTCACCCAGATGAAGGGGGAGGTAACCAAAGTGAACGAGGAGAATGCCCGACTGAAGGCGAGGATAGCCGAGCTGGAGGGCTCGTCGGTGGTTGGTCAGGACGAGACCGACGACGAGAAGGCCCTGAAGACGCGGAAAGACCTGGTCGAGAGGATCCATCTTCTTGAGCAGGATAATCTGGGGGCAGTAGAGTTTGGTTTCAATGCTGTTTTGGAGCAGTTGAAAGCCCTCAACTCCGACGTCCAGCTGATGACCGAGGGGATGGGCGTTCTCAACGTGGTTATCAACGGCGAGGTGGTTCCCTCGGAGGTTCCTGGCGATGTAGTTAAGTTTTTATTTTGAAGTTGTACTTGTATTTTGTGGGCATGCGTGCCCTCTGATATGTAACATTTTGTCGGGCACATCCTTTTTTTTTGTACTGATGACTTATTCTGGCCTTGTGGCCGAAATTATATAAATATTTTTCGTTTGGCTTTGTCTTGTTGCATTTATTTGTGTATGCTTTTATTGTTTAAATGCTAAGTATGGACACTTTGCTCGATTTGTTCATGTTGTGCTCGACAGTTTGGGAGACTCATCGAGGAGGCGAAGTAATTTCGCAGGTGATGGGATGAGGATCTCGGTCGAGATACTAATCCCATAGGCTTGGATTGTTCCCATCAATGGTGCGGCAATGGCGGAGCTCGATTGAGGTATCACCGTTGTGCGCAGAGTCTGCTTATCCCATGAGCAGAAACTGGCCGACGTTGTAAGGTGGGGGATCGTGCTTCCACCAGTGCACGGTCTCGTGGCCGAGCCGTCTCCCCGCTGGGGGGGTGAACTCGTCGGCAGTTAGTCCGACCTCGTGGTTGGTCCTAACTGTAATATTGTTTGAGCTTTTCACCATTCCATGGTCGAGCAAATGGTTCTTCGTCCAGAGTTTCTAGGTAGTAGGCTACAGTGTCTGTTTTTGACTTGACCCTGTAGGGTCCTTCCCAATCCGTGGCAAGCTTGCCTTCGCGCGAATCCTTCTGGTTTCTACGTAGGACCAACCTGTCAACGGGGAAGTCGCGTTTTATGACCTTGGCGTCGTGGCCCAAGGTTATTTTTTGTTTTAACGAAGCCTCGCGAAGAGCTGCCCTTGACCGTATTTCTTCGACGAGGTCGAGCTCTTCTCTTAATGGTTCATCGTTTATCTCCTCGTCGAGATGAGCTTCCGTTCATCTGGAAGGTTCTATGATCTCCACCGGTATCACCACCTCAGTTCCGTAAGCTAGTCGGAAAGGGGTTTCCCTGGTGGTGAAGTGTGGGATTGTTCGGTAGGCCCAGAGAACACTGTTTAACTCCTCGACCCACCTCTTCTTAGCTTCTCCTAGCCTTCGTTTTAGACCCCAAAGGATTACCCTGTTCGCGGCCTCTGCTTGCCCGTTAGTCTGGGGGTGCTGGACGGAAGTGAAGTGTTGCTTTGTGCCTAGTTTGGCGACGAAGTACTGGAACTTCCTGTCCGTGAACTGGGTTCCATTGTAGATCACAAGGGCTTGGGGTACTCCGAATCGTGCGAGGAGTTCCTTTTGTAGAAACGAAGTATGTTTAAGGTTGTGATCTTGGCGAGAGCTTCGACTTCGATCCATTTCGTAAAGTAATCGACGACCACAATCAGAATTTTTTTTTGATAAGACCCCATTGTGAAGGGGCCGAGTATATCCATCTCCCACCAGGCGAAGGGCCAAGGCGAGGATAGAGTCTTCAACTCGTTAGGAGGCGCTAAGTGCATGTCCCCGTGGCGCTGGCATCAGTCACATTTTTGGACATGCTCCTTAGCATCGCGCTGCATGGTCGGCCAATAGTATCCTGCCCGTAGGGCCTTTCGTGCCAATGATCTCCCTCCCAAGTGTTTTGCGTTGATTCCCTCATGAATTTCTTGGAGAATTTCGGGGACCTTGTCCTCCTCAACGCATTTCAGGAGGGGGATGGAGAATCCTCGTCGATAGAGTTTATCTTCGATCAGCACGTACGAGCAGGCTCTTCATTTAGTCACGCTGGCCTCCTTACTATCCTCGGGCAGCTCCCCCGTGATGAGGTAATTGTACACTGGGGTCATCCAGCAGCGGCTGTGTCCAATGGCATTAACGTCGAGCAACTCTGACGGCTTCTCAATGCTTGGTCGGGCGAGTATCTCTTGTACGACGGATCTGTTACCGCCTTTCTTTCTGGTGCTAGCCAGTTTTGACAAGACATATGCCCGCGTGTTACGTTTACGAGGAATGTGCTGGACTTCCCACGCATCGAACTTGGTAGTTCTTTCCATCACCAGTGTCAGACATTCGACCAGCTAATCATTTTTACCTGATATTCTCCTGGTACTTGAGACGCTATGAGCTGGGACTAGGTGAAAATCTTTACCTCTTTGGCGCTCAAGTCTTTGGCCAGCCGCAATCCTGCGAGGAAAGCTTCGTACTCGGCTTAGTTGTTAAACGTAGGGAAGGACAAGACTAAAGATACTTCGATTATGATTCCCTCCTCGTTCTCGAGGATGATGCCTGCGCCACTACTCATGGAGCTTGATGCCCTGTCCACGTAGATGGTCTATCTATGCGTTCCGCTTGGTGGAGACGATGGCGGCGTCATCTCCGCCACGAAATCGGCTAAGGCTTGCGCCTTGAGGGTCTTCCTGCCCTCGTAGTGGATGTCGAATTCTGACAGCTCCAAGGACCACTTGAGCATTCTGTCGGCCATGTCTAGTCGACAAAGCAGTTGTCTTATGGGCTGGTCCGTACACACTACTATGGTATGGGCCAAGAAGTAATGCCTCAGCCTCCTCGCAGCGACGACGAGGGCGAGAGCGACCTTTTCTATCTGTGCGTATTTGATTTCTGGTCCTTGCAAGGTCTTGCTCGTGAAGTAAATGGGTTTTTGCCTGTCCGTTGTCTCATGAATGAGTGCGACGCTAATGGCTTCGCTGATGATGGAGAGATATAAGTACAACGTCTCCCCGTACTCTGGTCACGAAAGCACGGGAGGTTCAGACAAGGCTTGCTTGAGGCAGGTCAGAGCCTGCTCGCATTCCTCAGTCCACTCGAATGTGGCCTCCTTTCTGAGGAATTTAAAGAAGGGCAGAGCGTGCTGGACAGACTTGGCCACGAAGCAAGAAAGTGAGGCGAGCATCCCGTTGAGGGACTGTATGGACTTCTTCGACCTGGGTGTGGGAAATTCAGCGAACGTGCAACACTTGTCAGGATTGGCCTCTATTCCCCTCTCGGTGAGGTAGAATCCGAGGAACATCCCTGCCCGCATGCCGAAGGTGCATTTCTTTGGGTTAAAACGCATTTTGCACTTTCTTGCCTGGTCGAAAACATTTTGCAAGTGGGTCATGTGATCGGATTCCTCTTGGGACTTCACGATCATATCGTCCATGTGAACCTCGAGCATGTCTCCGATTTCTAATTAGAAGACTTTGTTCATCATGCGCTGGTATGTGGCCCCAGCGTTCTTCATACCAAAGGGCATTACGTTGTAGTAATAGTTCCCCGACGAGGTCATGAACGCGGTATATTTCTTGTCCTTTTCGGCCATAGGGATTTGATTGTACCCCGAATAGGCGTCCAAGAAGTACAAGAGCTTGAAACCTGCAGAATTATCTACGAGCTTATCTATGCTGGGTAGAGGATAAGCATCCTTCGGGCAAGCTGTTAGATGTCAAACATGCTATATATTTGTATTTGATACCTGACATTTTTCAACACTTTCATGTTTTAATTGTGGATTTTAGTAGTGAATTATTGTTGTTCTTCAAACATTGTATATATACCTTTGGTGCTTGTAATACGTGTGCTATTGTGCAGGAAAGTGAACTAATTGATCAAAGAAAGAAGACACAAAAGAATTGATGCAAGCTGCCAAAGAACAGAGGAAAACATCAACAAGTTCGCTTTGCGAACTTGCCAGCGAACGTTCGCTTTGCGAACACTGGCGAGGTCTCCAGCGAATAGCTCCAGAATTGGACAGTAGGAAAAGGGACTAAAGTTCGCTTTGCAAACTCCCAGCGAATGTTCGCTGCTTCACTCGCTTTGCGAAGGTCCTGGCAAAAAACCCTTGGCTGAGGCAGTGGCAAAAGGACCCAAAATTCGCTTTGTGAATGTTTTGGCGAATAGTTCGCTTTGAGAATGAAACATTTGCATTGTGAACTTATGCAGACAAACTAGGGTGGTTTAGTTATCATAAGGCACTTCAGGTGCCATTTTCTTCATTCACTAGGCTAATAGATCATTCGTAGTGCGAATGCATCAGATTCCAAGTGTATTATAAATAGATTTTTACATTTTCTTGGGATCATAACTTCACCTTTTCACACCAAAACATATTTTTCTGAGTTTTCTTCATCTAAGAGAGATTTTTCACTTAGAGAAGCTGGATTTGCATCCGATCTTGATTCTTCGACGCAGATGCTTTTTCATCTCCTCACGAAACTTGTGAAGTAAGCTACCATGACTATGTGTAGCTAAACACATCCTTGTGTCAAGATTAGTGGTAGGTAATCCATCATTTTGTATGTATTGATCTTGATTGTAAGTTTGTGAACTTTGTTGATGATAAATATAGAAGAAAAACTTTGTTTACATGGTTTATATTTTGTTTTAGTTCATGTTCGAGAGAAATGTATTAAAACTTGACCTAAGTTTCAATCCATCAATAATCATAAGGCTAGAGATAGTTTTTAAAGTTGATGTTCATGAATATTGAACTTGAATGTTATCATATTGGTAGTTTAAGTGAGAGATCATCAAAGGATCAATATGATAAATCTCACAACAAGTGTTCGAGAGAAACTTATTGAGAGGATATGTTGTTATATTTATTGTTAACGAGTTCACACGCTTTATCGAGTTAATACGTACGAAACAGATTATCGGACACTAATCTTGGCATGTTTTTACCAAACCCTAAAACCAATCTTTTTACCGTTGATTACTAAATTTTATGCAAACGATATGAAAAATCAAACTCTTTGTTACTATTAAAGTTTGAAACGCTTTTGACTATCGAACGGCGACAATATACGTTTATTCCCTGTGGATACGGTAAAACACCCCTGAAATACTTTTCAACAAAATGGCGCCGTTGCCGGGGATTGTTGTTATATTGCGGGCATTGTAATAGTTATTGAGTTTTAAACTTGTTTAACTTTTTCTTGTGCTTGTTAATTTGTTTGGTTAAGTGTGCAGACTCCGTTTTATGCGAGGGAAGTTACCCGCAGACTAACTTCTTTTTGATCCTGAAATCGAAAGAACTGTGTGTAAGTTAAATAGTAGAACAAGGCAGAGGAGGCAACTTGCTAAGGAAAGACGAGAATGAGACGAAAGTTCAACTTCGACACCAATACCACAATTACCGCCAACAATGGCTGCACCACCACCACCACCACCTGCTTCAGTTCCTTGTACTAATAGTCCGAGACATACTGCATAATTTGCACGTAATGCTCAGAATGGTCGGCATTCAGAAATGAAAACTGGTATCCTCTCTCTTCTATATCAGAATCCATTCACTGGTATGGATCACAAGGATCCCTTTACTCACCTGATTAAGTTTTATGAGATTGCGGGCGCGACTGGTGCACCCGAAGCTGAAGAAGAGTCTTTGTTTAAGAGACTATTCCCGCATTCCCTCATTGGGAAGGCTAAGGAATGGTACCTTGACCAATCTACGGCTATCATGACGGACTGGAACATGCTAGAGGAAAAGTTTTTGGAACAATTTTTTCCATACAATCGTTTCATGGAGGCTAAAACGGCAATTGTAGTTTTCACTCAGGGTGGAAACGAGTCTCTCAACGAAGCTTGGGAGAGATTCAAGTCCATGCTGAGAAAGTGTAAAGGGCACGGTTTCGATGAGCTTACTTAAGTTCATATTTTTAGAAATGGTCTTCAATTGGTTCATAAAACATTGTTGGATGCCACCGCGGGTGGATCGTTAATGGCTAAAAGCGTCGAGGATGCTATTTCTATCATTGACAGGATGGCTCTAAATGACCATCAAGGGAACCATAACCGTGGCTCTTCTCAAAAAAAGCCGGGAGTACTTGAGTTGGGAACAAATGATGCAATTCTTGCTCAGAACAAGTTATTATCTCAACAAGTTGAGTTGTTAACGCAACAAATGTCCAAGCTCCCTCAATAACTCAAAGAGATTCATAACTCACCGAGCAAGAGTGTGCAAGTAGCTTGTTGTGAATTATGTAGAGGGGATCATCCTATCGGGTATTGTCCTCCGGTAGTGGAAGAAGTAAATTATGCTAGAAATCCAACTCAAGGTTATCAAGGAAGACCTCCTTACCAAAATGCTCAACAACCTTACCAAAATCAACAAGGCTACCAACCAAGAGGCAACTACTAAAATCAACAAGGATACCGACAAAATCCTTACCAACCACCCCAAGATCAAAGTGGAAGTTCAAAAATGGAGGAAACTTTCACACAATTCATGCAATTATCAATGGCAACTCAAAAGAGTATGGAAGCTTCGATTAAAAATCTTGAATCTCAAGTAAGTCAACTTGCAAAGCAATTAGCTGAAAAGCAACCGGGGCTATCCTTCTCCGCTAACACTCAAACAAATCCCAGGGAGCATTGTAAGGCCATTTTCACACGAAGTGGAAGAACAATTGGAGGAGACGTTGAACATGAGGTGGTAGTCGAAAAGGAAAATGATATTGTATTGAAGGAAGTCGAAAAAAATGATAAAAATGGTGTAGTTGAAAAGAATGATGAAGAAGTAAGGAAAAAAAAAGAAAGAAAAAGAAAGGAATATGAAAAGGAAGTTTTACAAAGAAGATTACCATATCCCCCTGCTCTTAAGAAAAAAAAGAACGATAGGCATTACGCGAGATTCTTAGAATTGTTTAGTCGGTTGCAAGTAACCGTTCCTTTCTCTGAAGCTCTTGAACAAATGCCTAAGTATGTCAAATTCATGAAGGACATACTTATGAAAAAGAAGAGGTGCACTGACAAAGATAACATTGATCTCAATGTCGAGTGTAGTGCCGTCATTCAAAGTGTGCTTCCGCGGAAAGAGCAAGATCCGGGAAGAGTAGCTTTACTTATTACTATAGGTAATGATTTTAAATGCAAAGCTTTGGTTGACATGGGTACTAGTATCAATCTAATTCCTTTGTCCGTGGTTAAAAGACTTGATAATATGAACGTGAATCAACAACCATGACATTGCTACTTGCGGATAAGTCAAGAACTCGACCGCATGGTGTTGTAGAGGATGTGCTTGTAAAAGTGGACAACTTCTTGTTTCCAGTTGATTTTGTGATCATTGACATGGATGAGGATGAAGATACGCCAATTATTCTGGGAAGGCCGTTCATGAAAACCGCTAAAATGTTGGTGGACGTTGATGAAGGTATAATGAAGGTGAGAATTAAGTCCAGTGGTAAGGAGGAAGAAGCTTGTTTCACATTGTTCAAAGGAGTAATGTATGCAAATCAAGTAGATGAAAGCGATCATAAAAAGAAAGAATTGGAAAGTGAGGCTTTGTGGAAGAAAAAGGATGAAGTTGCGAAAGTGGCCATGTTGCGATCATGTTGGGATTTTTCCTTCTTGAAAAAAAGGGGATCAAAGAAAGGACATGATAACGGTTGAAGTTCTTGTTCATAAAGTGTGTTTTTCTTGGAAGCCAATTCTTTAGCTTTTGGTTTCGAGGTGTCAAGTCTCCGAAATGTCGAGCTTAGCCAACGTTAAACAAGCGCTTGTTGGGAGGCACCCCAACATTGTAAGTATTTATGTTTTCTTTGTTGTTTTAATGATTTTAAGTGTTTAGAAATAATGTAGCGTGGTAGCAGATGATGCAGAATTTTTTTTGAAAAATTCTGTCATTCGCTGGCTGGTTCGCTTCGAACTTGGGGTGAGCATTCACTGGCCAGTTCGCATTGTAAACTCAGCGAGACAGGCGTATGTTTTACTGCTTCCACCTCATTAAAAAGGGAGTTATTTTTATGGGTGGGCCAGACACTTAGGCCCATGATCCATCACATTTGCAGAGTATTGAGAGGCCACCCTACTCCCTTTGTCCTTCTCACTCTTGCCTCTCTACCAAAAACACGCACAAGTAAAACTCTTTCTCATTTGTTCTCTGTTTCACTCAAATTTCACCAAGTTTTCCCCAAATCACTTACAAGTTCAGGTTTGAATCTTTCTTTCTTTCTATTAATTTCTGATTAGACATTGTGGTTAGGGTTGTGGATTCAACATTAGAGACAATTGTGATTCTAGGTTTTCACCTCTGTTTTAAAATTTGTATGCTGCTGCATGTTGAATTTTGTGTAAATTTTAGAATAGAGGTGATTTTGTGAAAGGAAATCTGATGTTGGAAGTTTGGATGCTGTTACTTTTTGAAAAAAAATCGCAAGTTCACTGTCCAGTTCGCTTTGCGAACCTGAGCGAGCATTCGCCAGAACCTCGCTTTGCGAATCTGGGGCGAATGTTCGCCAGCCTTCGCTTTGCGAACTTTACTGCGAACATATCAGAATACTGAAATTTCTTTTATGTCTCAGTTTGTGATTTTGTTTTGGGCTCCCATTTCTAATGGACTGTGTTGCTGCTTGTTGTTTTATTTGTTGATTTGTGCAGATGGGTCCTAAGATTAATCCGGATAAGAAAAGAAAGGCTAGCACTTCGCGATAAGTGCCTATTTAGTTTGACACCGATCGTTTTAGAGGAGCCAAGCAGGCAGCAAGGTATCTAACCGTGGAGAAGAGAACAATTTTAGCTCAAAAGAGATTTAACCTGAGTGAACATGGGAGTTACCAGTCGGTGGCTTTGCTCCTAGAAGAGAAAAACTGGGGGAGACTGATAACTCCTGTGGATAGCTACAATGTTGAGATTGTCCGTGAGTTTTATGCTAATGACCTTCTTGATGATGGGGACCAATTTGGGTGGACAACTTTCGTCGGGGGAAAAGTGGTGCGATTTGATCGTGGAACAATTAATACCGTTCTTGGAAATCCTTTACCTTTGAGATCTAGCCAGATAGATGACTACCATAGAGACTTGCACCTCCACAGAAACATTGCGGAAATGACTAGAGATCTTTTGCGAGAGGGTAAAACTGTTGAGCTCAACCCATCTGGGGTTGCCATTAGATACCGCAGTGAAGACATGCGACCTTTGGCACAACTTATTTTACTTTTGGTGGTAACCAACATTAAGCCGAAGTCACATACATCGACCATCCCTATTCCACTTGCCCAGCTTGTCCACAACATTTTGAGCAATGTACAGATAGATGTATCCCAGATTATCGCGGATCAGATAAGGGCTATTGTTGAGAGTGGTCTTGGTTCCGCTTCTCGGTAGAACACCCCTCTTGCTTTTCCTTGCCTCATCATGACTTTGTGTGCGAGTGCTGGGGTTGATATACTCACACGTCGTCAGGTTACTATCCCTTCTGTGATCGATGACCGATATGTGGATAAGTTCTGTAAGCCTAAGGGGGCGAGGGGTGAGATGTCTGGTGCTGGTGCTGATGCCGGCACAAGGGGTGGCGATGGTTCTAGTTCTGGGTCTCAAGGTTTCTATCCTTATCAGCAGGAGATTTGGCAGTATAACTGGGATTGGATGGCGGCTTCTCAGCGCACCATGATGGATTTACATGACTCGATGCAGGTTTTACAGCTGAAAATCCGTGAACCCGCCGCTGATCATACTTTGATGACGAGGGAGCAGTTCCTTGCTCATGCTGGTTGGCCTGAGGCCATGCCAGTTTTCGGAGGGGGGGGGGGGGGCAGATGCGGCTGGTCCTGATGATGCTGATGAGGAGGGAGATGGTGATGATGTTGAGGTGTCTGGTTCTGTTTCTGGTTCAGAGGATGAAGAGTTGGTTGAGGTGTCCGGTTCAGAGTCCGAGGAGGATTAATTTTGCTGTTATGATTTTGTACTTCCTTTGCGCGTCAAAGTGAAGTTTTCTTATGTTTTATGTATTATGCTTTTTGTATCAGTTTTTAGTGATGTACTGTATCCACTTGTTGGATTATTTTGAGATTTATGATGTACTTGTAACCATTGTGGTACTTATGACTTTGTAGGTGTTTTCACACCATTACATTACTATGATATTATTAGTAATATTTTGTTTTTCAGTAAATTATTTTGTTTTAAATTTTACTAATATTTCGTTTTTCATTGTTGTTATTAAGAGTTGAATTCTTCAGTTTACGAATGTTCAACTCTTAAATTGTTGGTATGCTTTTTATCGCTTTATGTTGGTATGCTTGTGGAAGTTTAATATTTTCATCTTTTGGTGTTGACTTGAAGAATTTTAGGTTGGTGATTGTTGATCATCAAAGAAGATTCTTCCAAGTTGGATGGCTATGATAGTAATTTTAAGCATGATATTGTTGGCAAGGTACATAGTTACCTAGTTCTAGAATTTAGAATGTGTTAGAACTTTTTGTCTTTGTACAAATGAAATGTTGTTTCTTGTTACAACTTTATTGATTGCTTGTGTCATTTAGGTCCAAAAACTACAAAAGTGAGAAACCTCCATGTTATACTAAATGCTTTGGATTGATGATGAATTTTGCTTTATACTTTTAATTCATGCTTTATCTTGTGATTTGTGTGATATTGTGGAAGCATTAGACATGATCAAGGCACTTGTTGATATTGAGTACAAACATTTCCAAACTGTGATTTACCCGTGAATAGCGAGTATTCGTTAGTCCTTTGCGCCTAAATAGTTTAGATCTCGTTTAGTGATGAACTTTGTGTTGTACATAATTTGAAAATCAAGTTCATCATTGAATTTTTTAGAGTTTCTAAAAATTTTCTTCTTGAACCTTGGAACTTTGTTTTATTGATTTCCTTGCCTTAAAAAGCAAGGAGCATTCACTTAAGGTTTAGTTGAAAATAAGTTGGGGAGAATGAAAAAGAAGAATGGTAAATTGCTCAAACTTTTGAAAAATTTCAAGCAAGCATGAAAAGAACAAGAGAATGTGAATATGAAAGTGAAAAAAAAAAATAGAAAACGTTGAATGAGAAAAATAGAAACCAATAATTGTGCATGAGGAAGTTTGAGAAGGTTTGTGATAAAGGTGTAAAATTGGTGAATAAGTTGAGATGTGTGTGAATACCTTGTGTAGTGAATGTTCTTTTGCATTGGAAACTTCAATTCAATGGCCTTTAGAAATATCCCTTTGTTGTTAACCCGACCAAGCTACAACCTTAAAAGCCCTTAGTGATCTCTTGCTTCCATGATTTCTTATATGATCGATTAGATATTATATGAATTACTTTGTATTTGCATCATTTGTCATTCGAGTGAAATTTCCCCATGGTTGCAAACACGTTAATTTCCTTCAATTCTTTTTCGAAGAGGAGTGTTAGAGTGACATGAGCATGATGGTTTAGTTGTCTCTTGAAACATTGCCTGAGATTTGTTTAAGAATCAAGTTCTTTTGCATTGTCGATTCTAGGATTGTGTAATTGTTGCTTTGTTACAATTGTTGTTTATTTGAGTCGTTTATCCTTTCTTTGTTGAATCAAATCTCGAGCAAATCCTCTTGTTTTCAATGAGAGGCATACTTTGCTTGAGGACAAACAAAGAGTTAGTTGGGGAGAGTTTGTTAGATGTCAAACATGCTATATATTTGTAATTGATACTTGGCATTTTTCAACACTTTCATGTTTTAATTGTGGATTTTAGTAGTGAATTGTTGTTGTTCTTCAAACATTGTATATATATATATCTTTGGTGTTTGTAATGTGTGTGCGATTGTGCAGGAAAGTGCACTAATTGATCAAAGAAAGAAGACACAAAAGAATTGATGCAAGCTTCCAAAGAACAGAGGAAAACATCAGCAAGTTCGCTTTGCGAACTTGCCAGCGAACGTTCGCTTTGCGAACACTGGCGAGGTCTCCAGCGAATAGCTCCAGAATTGGACAGTAGGAAAAGGGACCAAAGTTTGCTTTGCAAACTCCCAGCGAATGTTCGCTACTTCACTCGCTCTGCGAAGGTCCTGGCGAAGAACCCTTGGCTGAGGCAGTGGCAAAAGGACCCAAAATTCGCTTTGCAAATGTTTTGGCGAATAGTTCGCTTTGCGAATGAAACGTTCGTATTGCGAACTTATGCAGACAAACAAGGGCGGTTTAGTTATCAGAATGCACTTCAGGTGCCATTTTCTTCATTCGCTAGGCGAATAGATCATTCGCAGTGCGAATGCATCAGATTCCAAGTGTATTATAAATAGATTTTTACATTTTATTGGGATCATAACTTCACCTTTTCACACCAAAACATATTTTTTCTGAGTTTTCTTTATCTAAGAGAGATTTTTCACATAGAGAAGCTAGATTTGCATCCGATCTCGATTCTTCGACGCGGATGTTTTTTCATCTCCTCACGAAACTTGTGAAGCAAGCTACCATGACTATGTGTAGCCAAACACATCCTTGTGTCAAGATTAGTGGTAGGTAATCCATCATTTTGTATGTATTGATATTGGTTGTAAGTTTGTGAACTTTTTTGATGATAAATATAGAAGAAAAACTTTGTTTACATGGTTTATATTTTGTTTTAATTCATGTTCGAGAGAAATGTATTAAAACTTGACCTAAGTTTCAATCCATCAATAATCATAAGGCTAGAGATAGTTTTGAAAGTTGATGTTCATAAATATTGAACTTGAATGTTATCATATTGGTAGTTTGAGTGAGAGATCATCAAAGGATCAATATGATAAATCTCACAACAAGTGTTCGAGAGAAACTTGTTGAGAGGATATGTGGTTATATTTATTGTTAACGAGTTCACACGCTTTGTCGAGTTGATATGTACGAAACGGATTATCGAACACTAATCTTGGCATGTTTTTACCAAACCCTAAGACCAATCTTTTTACCGTTGATTAATAAATTTTATGCAAACGATACGAAAAATTAAACTCTTTGTTACTATTAAAGTTTGAAACGCTTTTGACTATCGAACGGCGGCAATATACGTTCAATCCCTGTAGATACGATAAAACACCCCCGAAATACTTTTCAACACAAGCCCGGTTGAGATCAGTGTAATCAATGCACATGCGCCATTTTCCACTATGTTTCTTGACAAGTACAATGTTGGACAGCCAGGTTGTATACCTGGCCTCCGAGATAAATTTTACCTCTAAGAGGTCTTGTACAAGTTTTTCGGCAGTCTGTGCCGTCTCATCGCATTGCTTGCGTCTGCGTTGTGTGACGGCTCGAGCAGCTGGGTCAATGGTTAGTTGATGGGTCTCAGGGTCCAGGCCGGCCATGTCCGCGACACTCCACGCAAGTAAATCAGCGTTGTCCTCCTGGCATGTTTTCAACTGCTGCTTTACCTCGTCGGGCAGCCCTGCGCCTATCTTCACTCCTCTGCTCGGGTTGGCTCCGAAGGTGATGACCTCGAACTCCCCATCTAGGACAGGGCACGTGAGGGCCGTTGCAGAGGAACTGCCTGTCCCCGTTGATGTGCCTTCACCACAGTACTCACCCTCTTCAGAAATCCGGTTGTCGAGGTCGATGATGTGCACAGGGAGAGCCGGCTTCTTGTCAGGCTGGCTTTCCTCGTCGGGATGGTCTTCCTTCCTTGCCCGCTTGGCGACCTTGGGTACTGCACCGATCGAGCTTTGTCCTCGGGTAGCTGCTTCAAAGCACCTCCTCGTGGCTTCGATATCCCCGTGCAATGTTGCGACGTGGCCCTTCTCTGTATAGTACTTCATCTTAAGATGAACGGTCGAAGAAACAACGATCAGCTTCGCTAAGGTTGGTCTGCCAAGGATGCATTGGTATAATGAAGGGCAATCAATTACCAGAAATTGAGTCTTGATCGACTTCGCCGCCTCCTCTTCCACGAAAGTGACCGGAAGCTTCACGTACCCCCAGAGTCTGGTAGTCGCCCCGTTGAATCCTTGCAGGTCGGATCCTACGTACGGCGATAGGTTCTTCTGGTCTAGCCTCAAGGCTCTCTACAAACCAGTGTACATGATGTCCACAGAGCTGCCCTGGTCAACCAGGATCCGACGGACATCAGTGTTGGCAAGTATTGCTCTAATGAGCAGTGGAATCTGTGAGTTCGGGGAGCCACCTGGCAGCTCCTCACAATAGAAAGTAATTGGCTGGGAACACCCCCGAACCTTCTCGAGCGTGGATAGCTGGTTGGGACTGCAGTCGATGAGTTGGTCAAATTTTCTCTTGACCAATCCCACTGTGAGCTCGATGTATCCCTTACACGAGATAACCATAGCCGTCGGGAAGGTCTCCCAGGTGCTGTGCGCGGATATCTGAGGAGGATCCTCAATATGGTTGGGGATGACGAAGTCCTCTAGCAGTGTGATGGACATGGCGACCTGAGGAGGAGGACTGGGCGGCGTAGACTCTGCTTCCTTCTTGGTATCCGAAGTCTCTCGTCGAGAGGATTCACCCTTCGTATATTGCTTTAGGTGACCCTCCCTGATGAGGATTTCAATGGCATCTTTCAAGTACACGTAGTCCTCGGTTACATGGTCGAGGCTGCGGTGGAAGTGGCAGTATTTACTCTTGTCTGTGTTGCCCTTAGACGACGTTGGTTTGGGGAACCGGACACCTCCCTGCTTGAACTCCGCGTTGATGCATTTGGAGAGAATGCGCTCGCGGGGAGCTGTCAGCAGGGTATATTCTATAAAACGACCAGCGGGTCCCTTGCCTTCACGAGGACGATCATCTCATCGTCTCTCTTTATCGCGTCTGGGGGCTTCTAATTTGTCTTTTTTTGTTGCCCGGGAACTCTCATGATCCCTTGAGTCCCAGGCTTTGTATGCCGCCTATTTCTCCTCGTATTGTATATACAATTGAGCTTTGTGGAGTACTTTTGCCAAGGTGCGAGGAGGCTCTATGCCCACCGCCTTATGGAATTCGCTCTTTGGCCTTAACCCTTTCTCGAGGAGATACTTCTTCATATAGTCCGTCGTGCAGACCTCAACAACCTCCTTGTTGAAGCGCTCGATATCGCAAGGGCTCATCCTTGCCCTGCATAATAGCTTCCAGCGTTGCCTCCGACATGGGATGTCGCCGGCAGACAAACTAGCTCTTTAAATCCTTCCAGAACGTGACCGAACCCGGGGGAAGCCGCTTGAACCAGGCCATGGCCCTTTTCCTGAGAGTGATGGGGAACCATCTGTATTTAATAACCCCGGTTACGTTATGATAGTGGAGTATGGCTTCAATGTTTTCTATATGCTCGCCTGGGTCGGTGGTCTCGTCGTAAGTGGCCAGGGGATGTGGCTTCTTTAATCCACGAGGAATGCACATGTCCATGATCTCCTGAGATAGGGGCCCATGGACATCGTCGTCACTACTTGCGCTGGATGACCGACA
This sequence comes from Lathyrus tuberosus, assembly GCA_022829125.1. Taxonomy (NCBI): domain Eukaryota; kingdom Viridiplantae; phylum Streptophyta; class Magnoliopsida; order Fabales; family Fabaceae; genus Lathyrus; species Lathyrus tuberosus. Next base: position 7,634,891 of record JALAZF010000278.1, on the reverse strand, counting down.
GGGGGGGTTGCTACGCCCATGACTTCTGATGCGTCGGGGAGAATGTCTGTGTGACCTGCGGTGCTCGTGATGGTTCCTCGAAGTTTTGGTCCTATTCGGAGTGGGAGAGCGTCGGGATCTCCGCGGGGGAGATCGGTGTCGTCGTCTTGCGACATCTAAATCAGGTTCCTCCGACCTTGAGTGTCTTCGGGAGGGGGAAATACTACTGGACCTGTCTCGCCTACGCTTCTGAGGAGGAGACTGTGGTCGCGGAGAAGGACTGCTGGGCTTCTGCGAGGGACGCTGCTCCTGGAGGGCGTGCTCGAGCATACTGATATTTTCTACCTGTTGGAAGATCATAAAGTTGGACCTGTTGAGGGAAGAGATTAGGGCGGCAGTGCTTGGGTTCGCGTTTTGAGGGACAAGTATAGGCTCAAAAACGGGACCATCAGCTTGTGCGCGCGACTTCACGTCATCGGGGGTAGGAGAGGCGGTCTTTCCATCCCGATGATCTGTCTCCGAAAAGGTAGCTCCGGGGACGAGGTGATCGACGTTATCGGTGATAACAGCGACGACAGGTTCTTGGCGGGCATCATCGTTCCTGTTGGAGGCCATGATGATCAAATGAAGTTTGGAGAGAGCTTTGGTCTTTTAGGTTAAAAAAGAAGGGATCTTGAATAAAAAAGACGAGGAAGCTTGTTCCTACAGACGGCGCCACTGATCGGAGGTGATCAGACTGGATCATCATGGCCTTCGCGTAGGGCAGATGATGATGCTTGTAGGAGAAAAGGGGAGTGTACCTGCAAGGTACTCCGATGCCAAAGTAAGTTTGGGCTAGAGAGAAAGCAAGTACAAAGTGTAGGTATTGAGTTATGAATATCGGATATTAAATACCTGCCCCTCTCAAGTGAGAGGGCATTTATAGAAGTAACCCCCAGCGCGGGGTCAAGGTCTCCCATGTGGCCGAAATGTCTGGTCGACCAATGGGAGATTGCTACGTGGAGGGTCAGGCGTGTGACCCTTTGACCAGGTCCAACTATTTCCGTGAGATCCGGGGAGACAGTTGGTTGCGTGAACTGCCAAGCGAGTGAGGGGGACATGCCCAACGACTAGTTTTTGGCTATTGGGTATGGCCAAGAGCTGAACTGGATTGGGCCTTGCCCTACTATGGGCCAAGCGCCTGCCCAGTCTAGAACACTTTTAATAGAAGAAGAAAAAGGAAGCTTAATTGAATCTTACTTGAGACTTTGAAGGTAGTTAGAAGCTTTGTAGTCGTTTTCGATTCGAAACTGTCAGTCGTTATTCTTGAAATTGTTTGTATCGTTGTGTAGAGATTTTCATTCCAGTCGTTTTGGTATAACTTTCGAGCTGCGCCGCTACCGGATTGGAGCTCCGGCGCGGCGGAGAAAGTGTTAGCATGTTGGTTCATGTAGCTTCTTCGCACGGCTTAAGGAAGAAGATGATACATTTTGTTTTTTTATTCTGACTAGCGCCGTGCCCGTTTGTCCGCTTTTTTTATTGCGCTAACGGGTTAAAACGAGTATTTTTTTTAATTTAATTTTGATTTTAATTTTGTAGTAATTTTTATGATATCTTGTCTCAAAATTATGTAATATTTTTTAAATAAATTATTATGCTAACGCGTATATTTCTATTATGAAAAAAGAATTCAATTATGTTTTCTTCATCTGTTTTTTTTATTGTGTCAACATATATTTTTATATTTTTGTTATTTACATTTTGCATCTTAAAAAAAATATATATAATTATTAGAACTCAATTATGATATTTAACTCACAATGTTATGTGATGCCATTACAATAGTTAAATAGAGAAAACACGATTTATTCATTAAACAATTTAAGAAAAATAATTAATACTTTTTGTCACAATATTAAAACGGGTATAAACAACCTCCATTAAATCAATATATTATAAGGTGAACACTCTGGTACTCTGAGATTTAGTTGGGTACCGATACCCTCATCCAATGAAAGAATCACATTCAACCATGTCATATTTTTTTATATTTTTTATTTATACATTAATTAATTTTTTTATTCAATTTCTACTAAAGGTACCGGTACCCAACTACTTATCATGGGTACCTACGAATTTGCCATATTGTAATAGAAGATTTGCATGGCATGATATTCTCCTGTTTCTTTGTGAATAAAAATGAATCAATTATCAAACTTTGGAAAATAAGAGAGACACGGTTCATTTTGGTTTAAAGATAATAACTCATTTTCATATGTACTTTTCTTTACTCAATAACCATTTTTCTTTTAATAATACAATTATAATAACTGATGCATGCGAAAAATAATAGTGGAATGATGAAAAAATAGTCAAACATTTGCTTTCATCTTATAGAATTGATGGATTATAGATTTGATGAAAAGATATTGAAATCTAAACCCACACACCCTCTTAATCTCCCTTTTCTGTTTTCTTTCTCTTATACTCATAACTTGTCTCATACATTACACATGTCTTTTTTTTCATCTTATATTTGTTCTTCAAAAAAATATGTTTTCTGTGTTTTTATGTTAATTACCTTATTTGAAAATTAAAAGTGAAAATTGAAAACCAAAACACTATTTATTAGTAGTTTGAGTTTTTTAGATTTTCAATTTAAAAGTGTTTTAAAAAAAATTTTGATTTTATAAAACAATGTCAAATAGGAGTCAAGATCTTCTTCATTTTCTCTCTTCTCTATTTTGTCTACTATTAAAGTTGTGGATATATAAATATAATAATATGATATTTGATAGGCTCATTTATTTTTTATACACTATTAATGTCTTCAAAACTATAGTAATGGAATGAAAAAACGGAGAATATTCTAACTCGTCATATAGATTCTAAATCTTAAATGAAATACCTTTGCTTTTCATAAAACAAAATTTTCATAAGATGCAAATTACAATAGTAGAACAGAAATAAGATTAATATATACAATGCAATCACTAAAAAGAAAATAAAAATACAAAACAAAATAGAATAATTAAAAGAAAGATCATTTGGACATCCTTCATTCTATTACTCCCATTCTTTTGGAAGATGTTTTATTACTCAAAATTTTGAAAATGCATTAAATTTCATAAAAAGATTTAATGACCAATTTTAATAGCTATTTAATGCATGTTAGCATATCAATATATATTACCATCTTCACCAAAATAAAATTTAATTTCATTCATGCCCAAATATTATTCATCAATCCATTTTATTCGCTTTTATCATGTAAAATGAAAGCGCATAAAAATAAAATTTTCAACCAAAACTGAAAGGCAAATACAGAAGTAGATGAGAGAGAAGAGAGAGATAGTACATTGACACATGGTGAAGTCTGCCCCATTTCTTCATCCTATCTTTAGAAGACATTGCTCCAAAATACTCACTTTCTCTTCTATCTTTAGAAGTTGCGCAAGTGTTATAAATATGGTAACCGATTCTAACATGTTTGTTTTGTACTCAAAGAATTTTTACCTATTTTATTTATACAATGAGAGACTGCATAGACTGCATGTCATTCAAATTCTATTATTTACAACTCACACTTAAACCACCAATAAACTGCAATTTTTTTCTTATTTGGAAGGATATGACAGGAATGAAAATAAGAGAGAAGTTAGATGGTAAATGGTGGGAAAGTCTCAAATTAAATAACCTTGTATATTGCTAATCCCTTGGTGCTCTATAGACAAAGCACATAATATATATGTGTGATATTGTTGCCTCTGTAATGTCATTGATCGCTGCAAAGATGAATACTCCCTCAATAATTTTCACTCTCTCCAGTGTTCTGTAGAAAGCAATTCTTATAACAGAATTAAAGTTAATATAGGAGAGAGAAATTTAAATCATCATATAGTAAGTCTTAATTTTATTTATGTTGAGTCCTCTTTTATTTATAATTTATAGCAGTTATGCTGAACAGTTTATTCGGGCAGTTTTCATTTTTTTTATTCCTTTAAGTGTAACTGTTTTTTTAAAGTGTGTTTGGACGAGGAATTTGAGAATTTTTAGGAAATTTAAAATTTTAAGTAATTCAAATGATTCAATTGAAATTCATTCATTTTTAAATTTTTTTGTTTGGATGAAGTATTAAAATGATTCAATGTAAGAAGTTTGGGGCCATTTTCATAATTTTTAAAGCTTTTAGATCAAATTTAAAATATGAAAAATAGGGACCAATTTGTAATTTTTGAAAAATTGAAGGAACCAATTTGTAAAATTTGAAAATTATTAGGGACTAATTTGCAATTTTTTGAAAATTTTAGGAGTAAATTTGAAATTTTTATGAAATATAAGGACCATCTTGCAAAATTTGAAAAATTAATAATAAATAATTTAACATTCATATTATATAGAATTAAGAAGCAATTTGAAATTCTTTACTTTTTGTGTCATTTTAAATTTCTTAAATTTAACATGAATAAAATACTCCATAAATTTACATCATTTTAACAATTCTCCATATTTTTTATCCAAACAATGAATTTTAATCAAGTCATTTCAAATTCCCTAAAAAAATTACTTTCCCTCATTAAAATCCTTTATCCAAACACACTCTTAAGGATGTTATTGGTATAAAAATATGTCAGTCTAAATAGTTGTACCCCCTTTATATATAGGTATAGATTATTATTATTATTATTATTATTATTATTATTATTATTATTATTATTATTATTAAACACAATAATAGACATATTTGTAAATGGATACGTAGAATTAACAAGGAATTATTATTATTATTTTTATTCCTTCATGTGCAATTTACAAGGAATTAATTAAGCAAATATAATTTACTAAGATACGTAGAATTAATGCCTTGAATCTTAGCTACTTATAAATGGATAATCAAATTATTTTATTTTGCAACACACACTCACTCTCTCTTAAGCAGCTAAACATGTATTCTCTATTTCTTTTAAATATGTCATTCATTGTTTTAAAAAGATTAGATTTAGTTTAGATAGATCAGATTTGATTTAGAAAGATTAGATTAGATATTTTTGGGCTTTTATAGTTTGGACTTTAGCTTGAGATGCAAGTTAACCTAAATATATAAATAGGGAGGAACCCTTATCATTGTAATAATCAAGTTTGATAATTCACAGTTTGCAGTTGCAAGTGAATATTGAAAGTTTCCACAGTTTGTGGGTAAAAAGAATTATGCAGTTTTTCATCTTGTTCTCTAACGCTACTATTTATCTTTTCTCAAATTTTCTTTTCGTTGCCATTGCGTGTGATTGTTAACAATCTTGAGATCAAGATTGAATAGGAATTCTCAAAAGGTTTTGGGTTAATTCAAACATCTGGTATCTAGAGCTCCGGTTGTGATTCAAGGAAGGAAAATCGTGATGGCTATGAATCATCCAAACGGGCACTTTTCGGCGAGCCTTTCGATTCTCAAGAAAGATAATTATGAGAATTGGTGCAAGCAGATTAAGGTGGTTTTCTGTTATCAAGATCTTTGGGATCTTGTGAAGGAAGGAGTAGCACCGCTTGCAGAGAACGTGGCGGATTAAGAAAAGGCTGCATACAAAGAGTTGAAGAAGAAAGATTATAAAGCTATCTTTATAATCCATCAGTGTGTCGATCCAGATAACTTTGAAAAGGTTAGTGATGTAGAGTCAGCGAAGGAAGCGTGGGAGATTCTTGAAAAGTCGTTTGGAGGCGTAGAGAAGGTGAAAGAGGTGAGGTTACAAACTCACAAGAGAACCTATAAGTTGCTTCAGATGGAAGACAATGAAAGTATAACAGATTTCTTCACCAGAGTTACAAAGCCGGTGAATTAAATCAAGGTATGTGGAGAGGTGTTGACATCAAGATCAGTTGTTGCAAAGATCTTGAGGTCATTGGCTCCAAAGTTCGACCACATGGTAGTAACCATAGAAGAGTCGAAAGACTTGTCAGTATTGACGAAGGAAGAGCTTCAAGGGACGCTTCAGTCCCATGAACAAAGGATGGCTGAAAGAGCTGCAGGAAAGTCGGAGAGTGATATGGATTTGCAGGCACAGTTAGAAAAGGAAAGGAAAAGCAAAGGAAACTGGAATGGCAACAAAGGTAGATGAGACTACAACAATTCGACTGGTCAAAATCAGAATGAAGGAAACTGGTCGAATTAAAGAAAACCCTAGAACCAAGGCAACCAAAGAGGTGGTGTTGCAGGTAGAGGAAGAGGTGGTAGCGAAAGCTTGACAAAATTCACATTCAGTGTTTCAATTGTCATAAGTATGGTCATTATTTTAGTGATTGTATAGAAAAGAAGAAGAATTAAGAAACAGATGCAAAGCTGGCGAAACATGAAGAAGAGGAGATGTTGCTGATGGTTACAACAAGAGACGAAGAGAGATTCCAGGACCAGTGGTACTTGGACTCAGGACGCTCATCACACATGACTTGAAGGAAAGATTAGTTTGTCAACATGAAGCCCTCGTCGAAGAACACGGTGAAGTTTGCAAATGACAACACTCTAGCAGCTGAAGGTGTTAATGATGTTTTGATTATGAGGAAAGATGGCAAGAGGTCAACAATTTCCAATGTGTTGTACATACCAAGCATGAAGAGCAATTTGCTCAATATAGGGAAGTTGGTCGAAAAGAACTACAAGGTGTCGATCGAAGACAAGATGATGAGAGTTCTCGACGCACGTGGTAGGTTGATCTTGAAGGCTCTAATGTCTCAGAATAGGACCTTCAAGATTGAACTCAATGTGATGGAGCACAAGTGCCTAGCAACCGCAGCCAGCAGAGATGAGTGGTTATGGAATTTTCTACTAGGCCATCTCAACTTCACTGATATTGATCAGTGGTTTTCATACGTTATTTCGATATTTGTTTTAGTTACTATTTTGTTATTGTTTATTTGTTTTATATCTCTTTTACCGCATTTTATGCATTGGTTGTGTTCTTTAGTGTTTTCAGGTTCACATAAACATTCAGGAAGAATCGGAGCGAAAAATCGAGAAAAATTGCAAAAACTCGGAATGAAATTGGAATGAAGACAGTGGGATGACACGGGTGCCCGTGTCGCTTGACACGGCCCGTGTTAGCAGGTCTGGAGCAACACGCATGCAAAAACCAAATTTGGGAAAGAGGCAGAGGGCTGACACGAGTGCCTGTGTCAGCTGACATGGCCCGTGTCAGCAGGCCTGGAGTGGAAAAAGTGCGCGCAGAGAAACGGAGGGCTGACACGGGTGCCCATGTCAGCTGACACGACCCGTGTCAGCAAGCCTGGGAGAGGGATTTTTTTTTTACTTTCTGAATTTAATGCTCTGAGGCGTATTCTGGGAATTTCGCACTGTTTTAGTTGATTTGGAACTACTTAGACTATGTGGAGAGAAAAAAAAGACACTTTTGACTTGACGAAAAAAGACGATAGTTTTATGCGATCAAGGAGATTGGGAGAAGGAGATTGTTCATGAGCGGAAGCGATTGAAGAATCAATTTACTCCGATCAATTTGTAATGTCTTTCTTTAATCTTATTGTTGTTTTTATTTTGAATATTATGAGAGGCTAAACCCCTCAATGCTAGGGGGTGTCCCTGAATTGTGATGTAATGAACCTTTGTTGAATTATTTGATGACATCATGTTTTCTTGCCTTAATCTTTTGTTATGTAAATTATTTAACATTTATCGATCGGTTAAATTGGGAACAATTTACGATTAGGGATTTTACTTGAAAAACCAATCTATTGATTTTGCATAATAGCATTACGGTAGATATTGTCTAGGAATGGGGATATCCCGTAGTGACTAAAAAACTTTGTCAGAACTATTGCTTGATGTTCTTTCTTGATTGCTAAGGAATTAGAGTCAAGGGAGAATATCAAAGGTTTTTCATTTAAAGGAATTTAAGAAAAATATTTGAGGGTTGATAAAATTAAGGTTTGAGGCATGTCTCTCTGATGATAATTTCGGGTTCTTACTGAGCAGTTTATACACCTTTCCTAGCATATTTCATCATATTCGTTAAAAGCATTTTTATTGTTCTGCTTATTTTATATTGTCATTATAACTATTTTCAAACCAAACAAAACCCAAAGTCAATTTTTGGTTAATTGAAATAACATTTGTACTTACAATTGCACGTAGTCCTCGAGAGATCGATTCTGGGGATAATCCCACTTATTACTACATCGTTAAAATAGTACACTTGCTATTTTATCGATCAAGTTTTTGGCGCCGTTGCCGGGGACTGCCAAATTTTAAGTACTTGGTTAGTTCAGTTGGAATTTTGTCACTCTGTGACTAAAATTTTTAATTTTATTTTTCTGTTATTTTTATTTTCATTTTTCTTATAACTTTTGGATTATTACTGTTGCTACTAATCTGCGTCTAACATTTTTATGCGAGGAGAATCCTCAGCAAATTTCCTTTTTGACGCAGAAATTGAAAGAACGCTACACGAGAGGCGTAGGCAAGCAAAACTTGCAGCGTCTGAAGCTGAATCGTCGAAGCACTCAAACTCAGGTTCAGAGTCAGACAAAGATACAGTGACCATGGCTGGAAATCAACCAGTGGAGAGACTTCTGGGCGATTACGGTGGGACAAATGCACCGGCTGGTAGGTTGACCATTGTGAACTAACCGGTGAATGTGTCAAATTTCCAGCTGCATCCTAGCACCATCACTCAACTTGAGAGGAGACCTTTCACCGAAAAGGTTAATGAAGATGCCATCAAACATCTACAAAGACTTCTTACTATGAGCACCACTCTCAATATTGAGGGGCACACGGAGGAAGCGAAGAAGTTAAGAATGTTTCCTTTCACTCTGGCGGAAGAGGCTGAAGAGTGGTTCTACTCGTTACCTGCTGGGAGTATTACCACTTGGGAAGAGATGGAGAAGGCATTTCTGAATGAGTATTTTCCGGCCTCTGTTTATATCCGAAAAAGATATGATATTGTGAACTTTAAACAGAAGGACGGAGAATCTCTCGGAGACGCATACAAGAGGTTCAAGAAGGTTTTGGTTGCCTGTCTGACTCACAACATGGATCAAACTGAGCAGATGCAGGTGTTCGTCAATGGCCTCCAAATGAAAACTAAGCAACTTATTGATACCGTTGCTGGTGGATCATCCAACTTCACCACCGCGACTGGTATCAAGAAAATTATTGAAGTTATTGCAACCAACGAACATTTGGAGCTATATGATCGAAGTGTGAATAAATCTGAGGGTGTGATTGATTTGAAGTAAAATAATCAGGTTGTGAAGATGGACGATCAGATTACTGCAGAAGTTGAAAGAAGGTTAAAGGCTATGAAATTGGGTACTCAAAGTGTGGCACAAGTTCAAACTGGTCAACCCATGAGTTGTGAGATCTGTAGTGGACCCCATTACACTACACATTGTGTTGCGACTCCGCAACAAATTGAAGAGATAAAATTCCTGAGGCAGAATAATCCCTACGCTCAAACTTATAATCCAGGGTGGAAGAATCATCCTAACTTCTCCTGGAAAGATCAGAGAATCAACAACAATACCCACAACATCAACAAGCTCCCCAAAAAGCACAATGGGAGATTGCCATTGAGAAGATGGCCGCTCAAAGCTTCCAATTTCAAGAAGAGACAAGAAGTAATCTGAGGAACACAAGTGCTTCCATTAAAAATCTTGAAGTTCAGATGAGGCAGATAACACAACAATTAGCAAGTTCTCAGACACCAGGCGCCCTCCCAAGCGCCACAATCCCCAATCTGAAGAATCGTGAGAATGTCAATGTTGTTACAGCAGAAAGCTAGGAAGTGGCAGAAGAAGAAGCCAGGCCAACAGAAGAAAAAAGAAAAGAAGCGGTTAAACCTAAGATCAAGTTACCGTACCCCTCAAGAGTGACAATGAAGGAGACACAAGAAAAAGACTTTGAGAAATTCAGCTCATTATTCAAAAAGTTAGAGATTAATATGCCCTTCTTTGAAGCACTTGAACAAATGCCTCTATATAAGAAATTCACGAAGGAGGTCATTGGAAAAAAGAAACCTAGTGGAGAGGAGGTAAAGAGTCTAATTGAGAAGTGCAGTGAAGTACCACAAAATAGGGGAACCCCCGCCAAGCAGAAGGATCATGGATCTCTTGCAATACCGTGTACTATAAAAGACAGAAATTTCAAGAAAGTTCTGATTGATTCAGGTGATAGTGTTAGTCTCATGCCACTATCTATTTATAAAAAATTGGGAATTGGAAGGGTGAGCGATGCGGGAACGAATTTAAAATTTGCAAACCACATAACTGAGAGATCTTATGGGCTAGCTGAAGATGTGTTGGTGACGGTCGGTGAATTTTTCTTTCCAGTTGACTTTGAGATCATGGATATTCCAGAAGATGAAGAAATCCCTATCATCCTCGGTCGACCTTTCCTGCTCACTAGTCGATGCAACTTCGATATTGAAAAAGGCACGGTGACTTTTAAATCTTTTGATGAGGAAATCACTCTAAAAGTGTTGGATTTCAAGAAGCGGAATGAAGGTAAAGGTAAGCAAGCTTCACTTGGAATGATCGAAATGGTGGAAAAAGGCATAAGTATGAAACCCCATCTTGAAAAAGTCTCCGGCATCATATCTAAGAATGAAGTCTCTCGGGCAGGTAGTGCACATGTCAACACTGTAAAATCCATTTGTGAAAGCAAGAAAAGAAAGAAAAAGAGACGTAGAAGGAAGGATAAGGAAGTGGGAGTTAATTTGAGGCAAGAAGTAGTCCGTATTGCTGAACATGACAGGAGCTCTGTTGCGGAAAGGTTAAGCGACAAAAAGCATAAGCTGAAGTACCCCCCATAGCATTGGGGAGTAAACCGTCGAGCCATGCGACGTTAAACGAAGCGCTACATGGGAGGCAACCCACGCTTGTCTGAGTAATTATTTTCTATTTGTTGTTTGTTTTTGTTTTGGTTGCAGGAAATAATCCGGATCCTACATGTGCAAACGATGATGTAGCAGTGGTGTGGCATTACCGTCAGCATCCTGAATCGGGATCTATGTGAGTGACCTCTCTCGCTCTTGTTCTAACACATTGGGGTTAATGTGTAGTTCAAGTTTAGGGGAGTTAAGGATTTATTGTTTTTAGTTTTTCCTCTTTGTACGGGTCATGTCTGTTTTATGTGTTGTTTTATGAAAACCTCTCTGAATTCTCCCCGAATTAGAACCGTCAAAATTTTTCTTGTGAATACTGTGATTTTGAGATGGTCAAGAAAGTATATAGAGTTTGAGGAAAGAGGAGTTAGAACTAGGGACATTAAGAAAGTTTGAAAACTTAGGAATGACCCGAACACCCTAGATTCCCCGGAGTAAGAGAACGAGTCCAACGTGTAGATTTATGCCATAGTACTTGGATTTGAGAAGTATTCCCCGATTAGTTCATAGTGATAGTCTGGCATGACTAAAAAGAATTACATGTATAAGGTTGATTGATAGAATGACTTAAGGCACCGAAAAAGTGAATAATGGCGATAAAGACAACTAGTCCTTCTAAGTTGGGTAACCCTCACCCGGTAACTTAGCCTAACGGCGGTTGAGTCTCAATCGTCGTCCCAAAGTGGACTAATAAACACCAATGATAAAAAAAAGAGATAATGGTGCCTAGAAAATTTTTCGATAAATCTTGTACATGTGAGGGAAAACGAAAAATGCCTTAATCTGATTATCCGAATGAAAAGGGTAGAAAATCGAAGAAAAGACTTAAGCCCAAAGCATAGTTGGAGAGGTAACCAAATAGGGGGATATAGGTCTGTGGTTTTACCGTGATTTGTGTTTGTGTGATACCTTCGTTAACGGACGATTACCAAGAAAACTAGTTTTTACCGATCGGAACAAAGGCTCACGTATGAGTACAAACACACCTTACCTTCACAAGTCTTTCATTTGATATGTACCGTTTGATCTGAAAATTTTTTATGCAAGCTTGTTGCTTGAGATCAAGCAACGGTTTAAGTTTGGGGGAGTTTGATCAGTGATTTTCATACGTTATTTCGATATTTGTTTTAGTTACTATTTTGTTATTGTTTATTTGTTTTATATCTCTTTTACCGCATGTTATGCCTTGGTTGTGTTCTTTAGTGTTTTCAGGTTCACATAAACATTCAGGAAGAATCAGAGTAAAAAATCGAGAAAAATCGCAAAAACTCGGAATGAAATTGGAATGAAGAGAGTGGGCTGACACGGGTGCCCGTGTCGCCTGACACGGCCCGTCTCAGCAGGTCTGGAGCAACACACATGCAAAAACCAAATTTGGGCAAGAGGCAGAGGACTGACACGGGTGCCCGTGTCAGCAGGCCTGGAGTGGAAAAAGTGCGCACAGAGAAACAGAGGGCTGACACGGGTGCCCGTGTCAGCAAGCCTGGGAGAGGAAATTTTATAATTTTTTTTTACTTTCTGAGTTTAGTGCTCTCAGGGGCATTCTGGGAATTTCGCGCTGTTTTAGTTGATTTGGAACTACTTAGACTATGTGGAGAGGAAAAAAGAGACACTTTTGACTTGACGAAAAAAGACGATAGTTTTATGCGATCAAGGAGATTGGGAGAAGAGGATTGTTCATGAGCGGAAGCGATTAAAGAATCAATTTACTCCGATTAATTTGTAATGTCTTTCTTTAATCTTATTATTTTTTTTATTTTGAATATTATGAGAGGCTAAACCCCCCAATGCTAGGGGGTGTCCATGAATTGTGATGTAATGAACCTTCGTTGAATTATTTGATGAGATCATATTTTCTTGCCTTAATCTTTTGTTATGCAAATTATTTAACATTTATCGATCGGTTAAATTGGGAACAATTTACGATTAGGGATTTGTCCTGAAAAACCAATCTATTGATTTTGCATAATAACATTACGGTAGATATTGCCTAGGAATGGGGATATCCCGAAGTGACTAATAAACTTTGTCAGAACTATTGCTTGATGTTCTTTCTTGATTGCTAAGGAATTAGGGTCAAGGGAGAATATAAAAAATTTTTCGTTTAAAGGAATTTAAGAAAAATATTTGAGGGTTGGTAAAATTAAGGTTTGAGGCATGTCTCTCTGATGATAATTTTGGGTTCTTACTGAGCAATTTATACACCTTCCCTAGCATATTTCATCATATTCGTTAAAAGCATTTTTATTGTTCTGCTTATTTTATATTGTCATTATAACTATTTTCAAACCAAACAAAACCCCAAAGTCAATTTTTTTTAATTGAAATAACATCTATACTTACAATTGCAGGCAGTCCTCGAGAGATCGATTCTGGGGATAACCCCGCTTATTACCACATCGTTAAAATAGTACACTTGCTATTTTATCGATCAGATATCAGAGAGCTAAAGAGAAGAAATATGGTTTTAGGATTACCAGAAATCGACATTCCAAGTGAAGTCTGTGAAGAGCGTGTTCAGTCAAAACAACACAAGAATAGCTTCAGCAAGGATGCAGGAAGGAAGTCGAAGGAAATTTTGGAAGTTATATGCTCTGATGTATGTGGTCCTATCCAGGTGGATTCAATTGGTGGTAACAGATACTTTGTCACGTTCATAGATAATTACAGTCGAAAACTGTGGACTTACCTCATCAAGAAGAAAATTGATGTGATCGAGGTATTTGCCAGATTCAAATCTATGGTCGAAAAACAGAGTGGTCGAAAGCTAAAAATTCTGAGGACTGATGGTGGTGGAGAGTATGTGTCGAAAGAGTTCGATGCATTATGTGAAAAAGAAGGGATTGTGCATGAGGTGGTTCCATCCTACACTCCACAGCAAAATGGAATTGCAGAAAGAAAGAATAGAACCATCATGAACATGGTGAGAAGTATGTTGAATGGAAAGCATTTACCCAAAGAGTTATGGGGAGAAGCAGTTTCGACAGCAACATACATATTAAACAGATGTCCGACGAAGAAGCTTGAAGGAATCACACAAGAAGAATGTTGGTCTGGTGTCAAGCCTAGCCTCAGTCACTTGATGGTGTTTGGATCTATAGCACATAGACATGTGCTAGATCAGTTGAGAAGGAAGCTTGATGATAAGTCGAATCAGATGATCTTGATAAGATATCATTCGACTGGAGGTTACAAACTGTTCGACCTAGTGAATAAGCAGGTAGTGATCAGCAGGGACATGATCATAGATGAGCTTAAAGAATGGGATTAGAATGAGAATACCAAGAAGGATTCAGTGAGAATCTCTTGTGAAGAACCAACCACTGAAGTCGAAAGAGATGTTTGATAGGAACAAGTCATAGATGAAGCAGGCCCAAGCAGACCTCGACGAACGAGACACATGCCTGCAAGGTTACAAGAATGTGTAATTACATCAGATGATGTGGTTGATGAAGAGGGTACGCAGATGTCGAACGAGTCAATGCAGATAAGGTGTTGAAAGATTCGAAGTGGGTAAAAGCAATGAATGAAGAGTTAGAGTCCATCGAAGTCAACAAGACTTGGTCACTTGTCGAATTGCCTCAAGGCAAGAAGGCAATTGATGTGAAGTGGGTTTACAAGGTGAAGTTGAATCCTAGAGGATAAGTAACTCGACACAAGGCGAGACTTGTGGCGAAAGGATTTCTTCAGAAGGAAGGAATAGACTTCGACGAAGTGTTTGCACCTGTTGCTAGGATCGAAACAATCAGGTTGGTTATTGGTATAGCAAATATGAACAATTGGCACATATGTCAGATGGACGTGAAGTGTGAATTCCTTAATGGTCCCTTAGACGAAGAAGTTTATGTCTCACAACCAGCTGGATTTGTGAAACAAGGCGAAGAAAGAAAGGTGTACAAGTTGCATAAAGCCCTGTATGGACTTAAGCAAGCTCCAAGAGCTTGGAATAAGAAAATTGACAGCTTCTTAAGGAAGAAGGGATTTGTGAAATGTACGACTGAGCATGAAGTGTATGTAAGGAGAAGCAATAGTGAATTGCTTATTTTATGCCTTTATGTCGATGACCTGTTGATAACAAGAAGTTGCAAGAAGGAGATCGAAGATTTCAAACATGGCCCAAGTGAGGAGTTTGAAATGTCAGACCTGGGAAATCTCTCATATTTCCTTGGCATCGAATTCTACAAGACTAGTAGAGGTTTGATGATGCACCAAAGAAGATATGCAGGTGAAATACTAAAAAGATTTGAGATGCAAGATTACAACCCAACTTTGACTCCAGCTGAGACCAGATTGCAACTGTCGAAAGATTCAGATTCAGATGATGTCGACCCTACCCAATACAGAAGACTTATTGGGCCACTTCGATACCTTTGTCACATAAGGCCCGACTTAGCATATAGTGTGGGTATGGTAAGTAGATTCATGCATAAGCCAAAGGTATCACACCTAGCAGCAACAAAGAGGATACTGAGGTATCTGAAAGGGACTCTCGACTACGATGTTTTGTTTCTTGCAGCTAATGAAGGAAAAGAATGAAAGTTAGTGGAATGCACCGACTCTAGTTGGTGTAGTGATGCTGAGGATAAAAAATCCACACCAGGTTATGTGTTTATGTTAGGTGGTGCACCAGTTGCTTAGAGTTCGAGAAAGGAGCCAGTAGTGGCATTGTCATCACGCGAAGCAGAGTACATAGTTGCTTCTCTTTGTGCATGTCAAGCAATATGGATGGTGAACTTGGTTGAAGAGATTAGAGGGAAGAGTCATGGAGCAATTACCATGAAGATCGACAACATGTCAGCTATCAACTTGGCAAAGAATCCAATAGCACATGGTCGAAGCAAGCACATCGAATGAGGTTCCATTATCTTTGAGAGCAGGTAGCAGAAGGGAAGATGAACTTGGAACACTGCATAACTGAGAGTCAGATTGCAGATATCATGACGAAGGGAGTGCAGGTCGAAGTTTTCAAGAAGCTAAGGTCTATGATGAATGTAGACAGTTTAGACACAATGAATTAGGTGGTGTGTTAAATATGTAATTCATTGTTTTAAAAAGATTAGATTTGATTTAGATAAATCAGATTTGATATAGAAAGATTAGATTAGATATTTTTGAGCTTTTATAGTTTAGGCTTTAGCTTGAGATGCAAGTTAACCTAAATTTATAAATAGGGAGGAACCCTTATCATTGTAATAATCAAGTTTGATAATTCACAGTTTGTAGTTGCAAGTAAATATTGAAAGTTTCCACAGTTTGTGGGCAGAAAGAATTTTGTAGTTTTTCATCTTCTTCTCCAACGCTACTATTTCTTGTTTCTCTTTCTTTCTTTCTTTCTCAATTTTTCTTTTCGTTGCCATTGCGTGCGATTGTTAACAATCTTGAGATCAAGATTGAATAGGAATTCTCAAAAGGTTTTGGGTTAATTCCAACAATTTCTAGACATTGTTTTTTCAAAAATTGGATAGCTCAAGTTTTTTGGTGAAGACATCTTGTGAAGAAATATAAAGAGTGCAAACCAAATCGTTCTTTGATAAAATAAAATGCTTCTCCACCTCAATATATTTTGTTCGGTTATATTGAGTTGAATTGAATCGTAAGTTATACTAATGGCTAACTTATTATCATAATAGAGCTTCATGGATTCATCGCATTTAATCTTCAATTTTTTTTAAGATAACCTTCAATTATTTAATCTTCAAAAAATCTTTTAAAATAATCTTCAATCAAAGTTATTTACAAATATATTGTGTCATAGTTCAAAACTCAATTTCAACCTTTGATTGAGTCGCATCATTATGCTTTTTACTCCTCCAAATTAGAGGAATCTCCCTGGCACCTCTAAAATTATATTTGACACTTCATGCCTCTATGTTTTTATCATATTGGTCCCAAACAAAATTATATTTTCTTTTATAAAAATTATTGGAGAAATTTGAACTTTTACAAAACCTCTGTAAGTTGTCGGACATTTCACATACACTACTGAATATTTTGCGTTTGATGACAAGTGTGATTTCTTACTGCACTTTTTAATATTTTTTAGATTTTTTTTTGCATTTTTTTTCCAGATTTTTCAAAATGTGCGGTAAAAATGCATCTATTTTTCCGGATTTATTGAAATGTCTGAAAAAATGGATGCAATTTTACCGCACATTTCAAAAAATCCGGAAAAATGGATACATTTTTACCGCACATTTTAAAAAATTCGAAAAAATGGATGCAATTTTACTGCACATTTTGGAAAATCCGGAGATGCCTATGCATCGTTATTGCACATTTTGAAAAACTCGTAAAGTTTAAAATTTCTGGATATTTTGAAAAATCTAGTAGGCTAAAAAAATGTTTTTTTTTTTTGCTTTTTCAGTGAAGACCGAAGGCACAAATGGTACATTTACTGGCTGATTGTGTGATATAGTTGTTGGAAGGGCTCGGGAAAGGGGAGGTGACGTGGAGGAGTCGCATTTCAGGGCAAGGAGAGTAACACCGACCGATTCTTACAAGAGGTGACTGGCCGATCATGCTTAGTTTCGTGCATCCCGCATTATCCGTTGTAGATGATCTCGATCTGCTTCTGTATGGACGAGAGATGTTAAGGATGAGCCAGTTAATGTGCCCCATCGACAGAGACAGATGTGCCAGATCTGGCAGATATAGAGGTTGCTCATACTCCTGAGATGACAGTGGTGCCCCGTCCTTCTGAGGCAGAGGCAACATCTACTGTTGAGGTTACTTCGAAGACTATTGAGGCGCCACTTACTAATGATATGAAGGTTACTCCTCCTATTAAGACAGATGTCCTTGTCCCTGCTTCGAAAAACCCGTCTGAATAATTTATTTGATGTCGTGATGCCACCGAAGGTGAATACGATAGTTGATGATTGCGGTCTCCTTCCACTAGTGGACAGTTCACTAACCATGATTGAAGGTCAACTATTGACAGCCTTGTTGAGCGGTGGCACAAGGAGACATCTTCATTCCATCCTCCATTTGGTGAGATGACGATTACATTGGATGATGTCTCATTGCTTTTCCACATTCCACTGCCAGGTAGTTTCTTCACCGCTCATATCTTTAGTCAAGAGACAGCATGTTTAACAACTGTACAATAATTGAGGGTTACAAAGGAAAGTGTGATTGAGGGTTTTAAGTATACGAGAGGTGTTCACTTTCTCCTAGCTTAGTTGCAGGATAGGTATGGCGAGCTAGTGCATCAAGGTATGTATGAGGCAGATGCTAGGATATACATGCTACATCTTGCAATTGAGCATACAGATGTGTTGCATTGACAATTCTATATACTTCCCTTAAAGAGGAGACTATTTTATAGACCAGACAACTTGTCGGTTATATGAGTCTTTTTCAAGTATAACTAAATTATTATTTCTTATTATGTTATTTCTATTTATGATATTATTTCCTATTATATATGTCTTTGTTATTATGTGCAGTACTGAATATACGAGCATTTCCCGTCCATTTGTGACAGGCGAGTTGTTTCTACCACTTTTAGATCCCTACTGGCCAAGAAATGGAGGAGTAAACATGCACATCCGAAAGATGTTATGGAGTACAGGAGGAGGATTGATGTGCTGACTGTAGATGTTGTCATCTGGAGACCCTACACATGCCATATAGTGGAACATGAGGTCAAGGATGCAATACTTTTTTGGTTACCTGCGATGGGAAGGGTTAGTGGCTAAACACTTACCTCAGAAGTGTCTGCGCCGATATGGATATGTAAAGAACATCTCACAACCACTCCTTGCTAATCCATCTGAGGGCAATGATAGTTGGTTTTGTGGTAACATTGTGAGTTATACACGTGCCATTTGAGACCGTGCAATGTAGGTTCAGTTCCCTATATTGGTACCTTATTGTATCAAATTCTTGCATCATCCCACCTTGACAACATAGAGATGATGTTAGATCTTCTTATTTTGGATCTTCACATGATGGTTCTTCTCATGCTGATGTTGGGGTACCTTCTGATTACATGGCGCCCCCTCCGCCGCCTCCAAGTGATGCAGAAGACGATCAGCGCCTGCAAATGATAACATTCATTATGGATAACCTCGTGGGTTTGGTGAACCCAGATGATGAGGTTTATAGTTTGCCAATGCAGGAAGCATACATAGCCCGTAAGGCGCCTATTTAGATATTTGATTTTAGATTTGTATTATTTGTATATTTTGTGACGCATATTATTTAGAACTACACTTTTTATTACATATTATTTCGTCGATTACATGTTTGGAAGATGAACATAACTTAACGCATTACAACAAACATAAAATAACAATAATGAACATGAAAACCTAGGCACCTCCAAATGATTCTGGACGTTTCAATATCTTGATTATACTGTCTATAGATCTAGAGATTGCCACATCAAACTCAATCAGTCCCCTAGTTAGTCTACGATGATATGCATTCCACATAGCTTTCATGTCTTCATCGGTCTTCAACTTAATAAGGTTGTTTTTCACAGTGCCATCAGTATTATCCCAATCTTCATAAAACTCGATTTTTCTCACCTTTCAGTTATCAGTTTACGACAATAATTCATTCAACTTGGATGTGAAGCAGACGAGACTTGTGACACCCTTCAGAAGTTGAAACTCTACGAGAGTTTTCATCCCGTTGAAGTACACTTCTACCTTAAACAACCACTGAGAAAGAGGCATTGTATGATGTTATTTGTAAATAACATATGACCCCTATTTACACAACTTTGGAGTCATTCTGGACCACACAATTCGGTCAGTGCAATCACAGCCATATAAAAATGCAGGCAAAATAGTAGTTGTTCAGTAGCACACTCTTTTATAACTATCGAATCTTTCAATAATGGACTAAATATCTAGTAGTTTCAGGATTTTTTTTTTAAAAATGGTACTACGCAAATATTTCGGGTATTTTCAAATATTTGGTGCATCAGATATTTCATATACACTACCGAATATTTTGGTCAATACCGTGTTTTTTGTTTCAACTACCGGATATTTCGGCAGGATTTTTGGTCTTAACATCCCACAAGGGCAAATTGGATATTGTTGAAATATTGGGGGGTGTCAGGTTTAACATGAAAGATGGAAGGAAGATTCCTATCCAAATTATAAGATTTTCTCTAAGAAATGTACAATATCATGTAGTCAATCTTTAATCAGTAGTCGTACCCTATGTTAGAAGAGTAATAGTGGGGGTTGTTTTTAATCGTATCCACATGGATTGTTTGATATTTGATGCGTGTCTTTCAATAGTTGCGATATTCTAAGTTAACGGTTTCAAAAGTTTCTCAATTGTTTTTAACATTCACTTGTAGCAAAGATTAATTTGTCACAAAGATTTTGTAAAAGGTTTTATAAAAGCATGTTAAGGTTAGGTTTCGCTAATCCTTTCCATGTATAAATGATTAATCAAGCATATGAACTCAGTTTCCGACCAATATAACCGCGTATCCTCCCGACTAAGTTTATGTCTAAAGCGAAGTCGTGAGTACCGTTGTTTAAACCGTTAGATGATGTCTCATGCTAACAATCTAAACAACGATCATTAAGATCAACACAATGCGAATAGCAAATCCCAAATCTATGTCTAGAGTTTGGTTTTTAAGAGATGAAATTGTTAGGTCAAGATTTGTGGAATCTATGTCTAGAGTAAAACAAATCAAACATAAAGCATTAAGAGAAAACAACTTCATCTATATTGATCAAAGACCTTGTTCATATACAATAGATCAAAAGCAATACATAAAAACAGAATCAACTACATCTAACCTCAACATTGAGTGTTTAGCTACCACTTCTCATGGTAGATTGGATAACAAGTAAAGAGAGGAGATGAGTAAACATCCACGCCGAATAATCGAGAATGGATGCAAAATCAGCTTCTCCAAGTGAAAATACAAGCTCCAATGGTAAAAAGACTGAAAACTATGATTTTGGATCAAAATGAACAAAAGATCCCTAAAACATAAAGTGAAATTCTATTTATACATAGCAGAATTCTGCAGTATTTGCACTGCGAGCAATCCATTCGCACTGCGAATGAGGAAAAATGGCACTTTAAGTGCCTTTGAGACTTAAACCGCCCCAAGCAGAAATCGTGGGTTCGCACTGCGAACCCTTCATTCGCACTGCGAATCACTCGCTAGCTACATTCGCACTGCGAATAAACTAGCGAGCCAGAATCCTCAAACCCAGAACTACTGCCTCTCTTCGCCAGCACCTTCGCACTGAGAACCAACCAGCAAACCTTCGCTGGACCTTCGCCAGGAGTTCGCAATGCGAACACATGGTAATCTCAAAGTTGGAACTCTTTGCCTCTGCTCGCTGGCGCCTTCGCTGGCCCTTCGCAGTGCGAACCTTCGCTGGGCCTTCGCCAGATTGTTCGCACTGCGAACACCCTGTTGCTGCTAAAAACTCAGTGGAAACTTGCATTGGTTCCATGTATTCTCACTTTTGCTCCTTTCATGCCTATACCTGCACATTAACACACAAATTACAAGCTCCACACATATATTCCAATGTACGCATTACAACACAATTTACCGCTTAAATCCACAATTTACCGTTAGAAAGAAATGAAAAATGCCAAGTATTTCATACCAATATATAACATGTTTGACATCTAACAAACTCTCCCCCAACTAACTCTTTATTTGTCCTCAAGCAAAGTATGCCTCTCACGAGGATTTGCTCAAGCACGCAATTCATCCAAGACGTGAAAAACGGCTCAACTAAACAACGATCACAACAACGCAACAGTTACACAACTCAAGAACCTACAATGTAAAAGAACTTGACTCTTAAACAACTTCAAATAATGTTCAAGAGACAACTAACTCATCACACAAATGCCATTCTACAATCCTCTTCGAAAAAGGATTGAAGATAAACGTGCATACAAGCACGGGACAATTACACTCAAATGACAACTGATGCAATACTAAGCAATTCATACCATATCTCAATGATCATACAGAAATCAAGGAAGTAAAAGATCACAAAGGACTTCAAGGATGTAGCTTGGCCAGGTCAACAAAAAAAAGTCATTTCTAATGGTCATTGAAACGAAATTGCCGATGCAAAAGAGCATTCACTAATCAACATATTCACACATCTCAACTTCATTTCACCAATTTTTCATCACACCTTCACAAACTACCGCACAATTATTGAATCTCTTTTTTTTTTTCATCCAAGCAAGCATTTTCGTATTTGTAACAACATATTCACACTCTTTTCTTTACATGCTTGCTTGAAACAATTTTTTTTTTTCAAAATTTGGAGTAACACACCCTTCCTCTTTTTTTTTTATTCTCCCCAACTCATTTTCAACTCAACCTAAAGTGAATGCTCCTTGCTTTTTAAGGCAAGGAAACCGAAGTATACAATTTTCAAAGGTTAAAGAAGAAAATGTTAGAAACTCACCAAATTCAATGATGAACCAAACTTGCAAATTATGTACATAAAACAAGTTCATCATTCAATTGAGTTCTAAACTGTTTAGGCTCAAAGGGGCTACCAAATGCTCTCTCCTCACGGGTGAATTACTATATGGATATAGTTGTGCTTAAATTCAAACAAGTGCCTTGATCACTTCTCATACTTCCACAAAATCACATGGTCACAAGATAAGGCACGAATTAAAAGTAAAGACAACATTCATCACAATCCTTAGCATATAGTAATACTTTAGAGGCTACTCACTTTAATGGTTTTTGATCCTAAAATGACACATGCATTCAAAGGAAGTTGTAACACAAACAACATTTTCCATCGCACCAAGACACAAAGTCCTAAAACATACAAAATTCTCGAGCTAAGTAACAATGTACCTTGTCGCAACACAATGCTTACGGTACTATCATAGCCCTCACATCTTGGAGGAATCAACCTTTAAACTCAAGAAACACACTTAAGTGTTGAGCATTCGTAAACTGAAGAACTCAACACTTAATACTATAATTAAAAACCAACAATTTATTAGTAAAGCGAAACAAAATTTTTTACTGCAAACCATACTCATTACTAATAATAATCATAAAGTGCCTGGTGTATAAAACACCTACATAATCCAAAAAGTACCACACGAGTACGAGTACATCAATATTAGACTAGTAAAAGCAGAAAAAAAAAACAAAATACAAGAAACTTCACTTTGATGACCAAAGGAAGTGTACAAGTCTAAGATCCAAAAAATCAGTCCTCCTCAGACTCAGTCTCGAGAACATCAGTACCCTGCTCATCCTCAGGCTCAGTCCCTAGTACATCCGTCCTCTGCCCATAATCATCATCATCAGAAATCACAATATCACCGCCATCTCCCCCCTCCTCAGCATCATCAGCAGCAGGCTCAACATCATCCTCTCCCCAATTGAAAATAGGCCTGGCCTCAGGCCATCCAGCATGCGCGAGGAACTGCTCCCTCGACATCATAGTGTGCTGCGTAGAAGGGTCACGGATTTGCAATTGGAGAACCTGCAAAGAATCATGAATATCAGTCATGGCATGCTGCTGGGCAGCCATCCAATCCCAATTATATTGGCAAATCTCCTGCTGATATGGATAGAAGCTGTGAGATCCAGAAGCAGCACCCTGGCTTGTACCGGCTTCAGCACCAGTACCGGCCCCAGTAGATTCAGCTCTAACACCTTTCGGTTTGCAAAATTTGTCGACATATCGATCATCGATAGTCGACAGCACAGTAACTTGACGACACGAAGGCAAAGTCACTCCAGCATCAGCACATAAGGTCATAATCAAACAAGGGAAAGCAAGAGGGGCATTCTTCCTCGAAGCATTCCCACCTAAACCACTCTCAACGATGGCCCTTATTTTATCAGCAATGATCCTTACGACGTCAATTTCTACGTTAGTAAGGATACTGTGGACAAGGTGAGCCAAACGAATAGGAACTGTGGAGGAATGTGACTTTGGCGTAATGTTAATCACAACCAAAAGTAAAACAAGTTGAGCCAAAGGCACCATATCCTCACGGTGATATCGAACAGCCACTCCTGAATGATTAAACTTTACATTTTTACCTGGGCGTAGGAGATCACGAGTCATTGCGGCAATATCACGATAATTACTCAGTGTCTCATGATACCTATCCTCCTCGCTAGAACGCAGTGGAAGGGGGTCTCCAAGAACTCTGTTAATAGTTCTTTTGTCAAACCTTACCATTTTCCCGCCAACAAACGTAGTCCAAGTAAACAGATCGCCCTCATCAGGAAGGGCGTTGGCGTAAAACTGACGAACCATTTCTACATTGTATGAATCAACAGGAGTTATCAGTGTATCCCACTTTTTTGCAGTTAACAGGGTAGCAATGGCACGATAACTTCCCTGCTCATTCAGAACAAACCTCCTCTCCGCAAGGATGGTCCTTGCTTCTAACACCTCGTACCTCTGAGCTTGTCTAATTCCTCTGAACCGAGTCTCATCAAAGCGGACCGGTGCTTGTCTTGATGTGGATGCTTTTCTTTTCCTCGTCATGGTTTTAGGACCCATCTGCATAAATGACAAACAAATCCACACAAAAACACCAAGACAGATCATTAGAATTAAGGACAGACATGCATCAGAATGAACTATCAGAAAAACAAAAATCTGGGTTGCTCGCTAGATCACTCGCACTGCGAAGCCTGTCGAACGCTCGCCCTAGGTTCGCAGTGCGAACAAGCCAGCGAATGCACAAAAAATTTGAAAAAAATAATGCAGACCCAGATTTCCCACATATCATGCTTCTACATGTCACCTAAAACCTAAAACAACCAGAAACGTAGACATGCACAGAAAAACCAAACCAGAATTCTACCCTAAAGATTTCTCATGTAAAATTCACCAACAAAGTTACAATTAAACAGTAAGAACAGAGAAAAGAAAATCAAACCTTGTTGGAAATGGCAGTTGAATAAAAAGACTTGAGAGAAATAGACAGCAAAAATGCACGTGAGAGGAAAAAAGAATTTGAGAGGTTTTTTCTCTTTTTTGGTTTATGGTTGAAAGTGAAAGTGAAAGACTAGGGTTTGGTCCCCCCCAAGTCAATCAGCACTAACACATGGGTCTTGGGCCTACGTACAGGCCCACCCATAAAAACCCTCATTTTTTTACTGATGTGGCAGCATAACAACCAAGACTGGTTCGCTGACGTTCGCAGTGCGAATGGCCAGCGAATGCTCGCCCCAGATTCGCAGTGCGAATGGCCAGCGAATGCTCGCCCTAGATTCGTAGTGCGAATGAGCCAGCGAACAAGACAGTTTTTTTCAAAATTACAGGTCTGTCTTGCTGCCACACTTCCAAATGTCCAAAATGTAAAAATGACTAAAAACAGCAAATTAAAGCAAAAATACTTACAATGTTGGGGTGCCTCCCAACAAGCGCTTGTTTAATGTCGGCTAAGCTCGACGGTCCATCGCGACCTCACGGATCGCGGAAAGGCACAACTGCGGGATTCCGCTCGAAACCTCCTCCGAGATACACTTTCAATCTCTGGCTGTTAACTGTCCAATTTTCCTTTGACGTTGTGTCCTCAATTACGATTGCTCCGTAGGGCTTGATTTCCACAATCCGAAACGGACCGGACCATTTAGATCTTAATTTTCCGGGAAACAATTTTAACCGAGAATTGAACAATAAGACCAGCTGTCCGACCTCAAACTGTTTGATGACAATTTTTCTGTCATGGTAAGACTTTACACGCTCCTTATACAATTTATTGGAATCGTACGCCTGAAGGCGCAATTCATCCAACTCGTGTAATTGCACTTTTCTTTTTTCGCCGCTTAGAGTTGGATCAAAATTCAAAAATTTTAAGGCCCAAAACGCCTTGTGCTCCAACTCTACCGGCAAGTGACAATTCTTACCATAAACCATTTTAAACGGTGTGAGACTAATCGGAGCCTTGAAAGCGGTCCGATAAGCCCACAACGCATCATCCAGTTTGTTTGCCCAATCCTTTCTCGAGGCCGAAACAGTTTTCTCTAAAATACGCTTTATCTCACGATTGGATACCTCCGCTTGACCGTTAGCTTGAGGATGATATGGTGTAGCAACCTTGTGCTTCACACCATATTGCTCAAGAGCTTTGTCAAGCTGAGTGTTACATAAGTGAGATCCTCCATCACTTATTAACACTCGAGGTGTACCAAAACGCGCAAAAATATTTCTTCTCAAAAACTTCACCACTGTTTTTCCGTCGGCTTTAGCACATGCTATCGCCTCAACCCACTTGGAAATGTAATCCACAGCGACCAAAATATATTCATTAGAAAATGAAGATGGGAATGGACCGACAAAGTCGACCCCCCAACAGTCAAAAACTTCGATTTCTAACATATTTTGTAATGGCATTTCTTGCCGCCGTGAAATACCTCCACTTCTCTGGCATCTGTCACAACTAAGGGCATGTGCATGCGCATCTTTGAATAAGGACGACCAATAAAAGCCCGATTGAAGGACTTTAGTGGCCGTTCTTAACCCATTGAAGTGACCTCCGTAAGGAGAGTTATGACAATGCCACAGAATATTTGTGGATTCCTCCACTAACACACACCTTCTGAGGAGATTGTTGACACCAAGTTTAAATAAATGGGGTTCATCCCATACAAATGACTTGGCATCCGACAAAAATTTCCATTTTTGGTGGTGCGTTAGACCGTCCGGTATCAATCCGGTGGCTTTGTGGTTAGCCATGTCGGCGAACCACGGTCTAACCTGCACTCTAAAAAGTTTTTCATCTGGGAACTCCTCTTTTACCTCAAATTCATTTTTGGTCACGTCAACGTTGACCAGGCGGGATAAGTGATCCGCCACCAAATTCTCGGAACCCCTTTTGTCACGAATTTCAAGATCAAATTCTTGTAACAAAAGGATCCACCGAATCAGCCTCTGTTTTGAATCAGGCTTGGTGAGCAGATACCTTATAGCCGAATGGTCCGTGTAAACGATGACACGTGAACCAATCAAATAGGCACGAAATTTCTCCAACGCATACACTATGGCAAGCAACTTTTTTTAAGTTGTTGCATAGTTAATTTGAGCCTCGTTTAAAACTTTGCTCGCATAATGTATAGCATGGAAAACTTTCATTTTCCTCTGACCCAAAACAGCCCCAACCGCATAATCGCTTGCATCGCACATTAATTCAAAATCTAATTTCCAGTTAGGTGCAATGATTATCGGTGAGGTTGTTAAACTCTTTTTCAAAGAATTAAAAGCAAAAAGACAAGACTCGTCAAAGTAAAAAATCTTACCTTGGACGAGAAAGTTGCTCAACGGCTTTGCGACCTTGGCAAAGTCCTTGATAAATCTCCGGTAGAACCCGGCGTGTCCAAGAAAGCTCCTTATACCTTTGACATTCATCGGCGGTGGTAATTTCTCGATAACATCCACTTTGGCTTTATCAACTTCAAGGCCTTTTGCAGACACTTTGTGACCGAGCACAATTCCCTCGTTCACCATGAAGTTGCATTTTTCCCAATTAAGCACCAAATTAGTTTCTACACACCGTTCCAACACCGTATCCAAATTTTTCAAGCACAAATCAAAAGATTGCCCAAAAACGGAGAAATCATCCATAAAGACCTCAATTGTCTTTTCGATCAAATCTGAGAAGATAGCTTGCATACACCGTTGAAAAGTCGCCGGTGCATTACATAATCCAAACGGCATCCTCCTATAAGCGAAGATTTCGAAAGGACATGTGAAAGCAGTTTTTTCATGAACATCCGGGTTCATAATAATTTGGTTGTAACCCGAATATCCATCCAAAAAACAGTAAAATTGTTGACCGAAAAGCCTCTCGAGCATTTGATCCATAAAAGGTAGAGGAAAATGATATTTTCTCGTAGCTTTGTTCAACCTACGGTAGTCGATGTACATTCTCCACCCGGTTACGGTCTTTGTTGGTATAAGCTCATTTTTCTCGTTTCGGACCACCGTTAATCCGCTTTTTTCGGTACCACATGCACCGGACTAACCCACGGGCTGTCAGAAATAGGATAAATCATTCCGGCATCTAACATTTTCACCACTTCCTTCCTAACCACTTCTTTCATAATAGGATTTAAGCGGCGTTGAGGTTGAGCAACCGGTTTAAAGTCTTCCTCCATGAATATCCTATGCATGCAATACGAAGGGCTTATGCCTTTGAGATCAGACAATGTCCATCCCATTGCATCTTGATTTTTTCTCAACACTTGAATTAAGCGGCTTTCCTCCACTTCAGATAAAACACTGCTTATGATCACCTGTTTATTACCACCGTCATCGAGAAAAGCATACTTCAAGGTTGACGGTAACACTTTCAGCTCAAGTTTGGAAGGCTCATCATTAACCACTTTTTTTAGAATTTCCTCTTCATACTCCCAAGGTTGCAATTCTTCCAAAGGTTCAAA
The DNA here is from genome assembly GCA_022829125.1 of Lathyrus tuberosus. Lineage (NCBI taxonomy): Eukaryota > Viridiplantae > Streptophyta > Magnoliopsida > Fabales > Fabaceae > Lathyrus > Lathyrus tuberosus. Next base: position 7,606,643 of record JALAZF010000278.1, on the reverse strand, counting down.
CTCTAACAAACACTCTTCAAGAGCTTGCTCTTCTTCAACCGAGAATATTTCCAAGGTATCATCCAAAGCTCTTTGAAACGGGTCAATGACATGAATTTGCTTTGTAACTTCAAAACTTGCTTTCTCCGTTGCATCGATTCGGAAACAATCACCTTTATCTTTCTTGTGCTTCATGGCATCATAAAGATTGAAACACACCTCTTCATCTTGGACTCTCACTTTCATGAGACCATCGTCCATGTCAATTGCCATACGGGCAGTTTTCATGAAAGGCCTTCTAAGAATCAGCGGTGCATCCTCATCCTCCTCCATTTCAATTACAACAAAGTCGATCGGAAACAAAAATTTGTCCACTTTGACCAACATGTCTTCCGCTACACCGTGAGGACGGGTAGTGGATTTATCGGCGAGTTGCAACGTCATTTGTGTGGACCTCAATTCCATGTGGCCTAGCCGTTTCACAATCGACAATGGTATCAAGTTGATGCTAGAACCCAAATCAATCAATCCATTGCCCACATACATGTTCCCGATCGTAACCGGCAATGTAACTCGTCCCGGATCACATTCTTTCCTCGGGAGCGTCCGTTGAATGATGGCACTACAGCTTGCATCCACCATAATCGTCTCCTGATCTGTATACCTTTTCTTCTTCGTGAGGATATCTTTCATGAATTTCCCATATTTAGGCATCTGCTCCAAAGCCTCGGAAAATGGAATATTTATTTGTAATTGCTTGAAGATATCCATAAACCGAGAATAGTGCCACACACTATCTTTCTTTGTAGGAGCATGCGGATATGGTAGATGTTGAATTAGAATATTGTTCATCGGCTCCTTTCCCTTCTTAGTTCTCTTCACTCTTTCTTCACGCTCTATTTTTTTCTCTTCCTCATTTTTTTCTATCTCATTTTCAACTAACACACCCTCAACATTTTTTTCTACTTCAATCTCTTCCCTATCTTTTTCTTTTTCAACTACAACTTCCTCCTCCACTCTCTTTTTACCTACACCCATGTCAATCTCTCTTCCACTTCTTGTGAGAATTGCTTTACAATCCTTAGGATTCGGAAGCGTATTTGCCGTAAAGGGCCCTTTTTGTTGGTCGGCCAATTGTTTTGATAATTGCCCGACTTGCGTTTCAAGATTCCTTATGGCGGCATCGATGTTCTTTTGGTTGGAAATTGCCATTTGCATAAATTGTGTAAGAGTGTCTTCCATCTTTTTATTTCCAACGGGAGCTTGCGGAGATTGAGTGTAATTTTGGTATTGTTGACGGTTTGATGGTCCGGCTTCTTGTGGTCTCCATTGTTGTTGATAACCTTGGTTAGGCCTTTGTTGGTATCCTTGGTTGGCTTGTTGATAAGGAGGTCGGGGTTGGTATCCTTGATTTCCCGCATAGTTTGCTTCCTCCACAATGGGAGGACAATAACCGGTCGGATGGTCACCTCGACATAATTCACACACTAACACTTGCACATTTTTACTTGAAGATTCATGCATCTCTTTGAATTGTTGCGGCAGCTTAGACATTTGCTTAGTTAACAATTCAACCTGTTGTGATAATAATTTGTTCTGCGCAAGGATAGCATCGCTTGTTCCTAATTTCAACACTCCCGGAGTTCGTTGAGCAGGTCCACGGTTGTGACTACCTTGATGATCGTTCAAGGCCATTTTATCAATGATAGTTGTGGCTTCCGCTGCGGTTTTGCTTAACAAGGATCCACCGGCGGTGGCATCCAACAAGGTTTTGTGTACAAGTTGCAGCCCATTTCTAAATATATGAATTTGTGACAATTCATCAAAACCATGGCCTTTGCACTTTCGTAACATTGATTTGAACCTCTCCCAAGCTTCGTTGAGAGATTCATTTGCTCCTTGTGTGAATACCGCGATGGCGGTCTTTGCTTCCATAAACCGAGTGTGAGGGAAAAATCACTCCAAAAATTTCTCTTCCAAAGCATTCCAATCCGTCATTATGGCAGTTGACTGATCAAGGTACCATTCCTTGGACTTCCCAATGAGGGAATGCGGGAATAGTCTCTTGAACAGAGACTCCTCTTCTGCTTCCGGTGCACCAGTCGCTCCCGCTATTTCATAGAATTTTGTCAAATGGGTGAAAGGATCTTCATGATCCATACCCGTAAATGGACTTTGATATAACAGTTGGAGAATTCCGGTCTTTATCTCAGCATGAAGACCATTGTGTGCATGGCGAGCGAACTAAGCATTGTGTCTCGGACTATTGGTACATGGCCTAGAAGCAGGTGGTGGTGGTGGTGGTGGATCTGCCTCCATAACTGAAAGTATTTGTGGAATAGGTGGTGGTGTAGAAGTACTTTCCTCTTGTTCTCGCTTCTGTCTCGCTAGCTGCCTCCTTCGTCTAGTCCTGCTGTTGATACTACGAGCGGTTCTCTCAATCTCAGGATCGAAAAGAAGTTGGTCCGCCGGTAGTTTCCCTCGCATAAACTAAGTCTGTACACTAAACAAAATAGATTAACAAGCTCAAGATAAAGTGGTAACAGCTTAAAATAACTCAACTATCGCAATGCTTGCAATATCAATACACAATCCCCGGCAACGGCGCCAATTTGTTAGAAGAGTAATAGTGGGGGTTGTTTTTAATCGTATCCACAGGGATTGTTTGATATTTGATGCGTGCCTTTCAATAGTTGCGATATTCTAAGTTAACGGTTTCAAAATTTTCTCAATTGTTTTTAATATTCACTTGTAGCAAAGATTAATTTGTCACAAAGATTTTGTAAAAGGTTTTATAAAAGCATGTTAACGTTAGGTTTCGCTAATCCTTTCCATGTATAAACGATTAATCAAGCATATGAACTCAGTTTCTGACCAATATAACCACGTTTCCTCCCGACTAAGTTTATGTCTAAAGCGAAGTCGTGAGTACCGTTGTTTAAACCGTTAGATGATGTCTCATGCTAACAATCTAAACAACGATCATTAAGATCAACACAATGCGAATAGCAAATCCCAAATCTATGTCTAGAGTTTGGTTTTTAAGAGATGAAATTGTTAGGTCAAGATTTGTGGAATCTATGTCTAGAGTAAAACAAATTAAACATAAAGCATTAAGAGAAAACAACTTCATCTATATTGATCAAAGACCTTGTTCATATACAATAGATCAAAAGCAATACATAAAAATAGAATCAACTACATCTAACCTCAACATTGAGTGTTTAGCTACCATTTCTCATGGTAGATTGGATAACAAGTAAAGAGAGGAGATGAGTAAACATCCACGCTGAATAATCGAGAATGGATGCAAAATCAGCTTCTCCAAGTGAAAATACAAGCTCCAATTGTAAAAAGACTGAAAACTATGATTTTGGATCAAAATGAACAAAAGATCCCTAAAACACAAAGTGAAATTCTATTTATACATAGCAGAATTCTGCAGTATTCGCACTGCGAGCAATCCATTCGCACTGCGAATGAGGAAAAATGGAACTTTAAGTGCCTCTGAGACTTAAACCGCCCCAAGCAGAAATCGTGGGTTCGCACTGCGAATAAACTAGCGAGCCAGAATTCTCAAACCCAGAACTACTGCCTCTCTTCGCCAGCACCTTCGCACTGCGAACCAACTAGGAACCTTCGCTGAACCCTCGCCAGGAGTTCGCAGTGCGAACACATGGTAATCTCAAAGCTGGAACTCTCTACCTCTGCTCGCTGGTGCCTTCGCTGGCCCTTCGCAGTGCGAACCTTCGCTGAGCCTTCGCCAGATTGTTCGCACTGCGAACACCCTGTTACTGCTAAAAACTCAGTGGAAACTTGCATTGGTTCCATGTATTCTCACTTTTGCTCCTTTCATGCCTATACCTGCACATTAACACACAAATTACAAGCTCCACACATATATTCCAATGTACGCATTACAACACAATTTACCGCTTAAGTCCATAATTTACCATTAGAAAGAAATAAAAAATGCCAAGTATTTCATACCAATATATAACATGTTTGACATCTAACACCCTAATAATCTAAATATGTATATTTCTTATGAGTAGCACTTCCGATCCTCTTTAAACAAAATTATTTTTTCTTGGATTTCCCTTAAGATATTAGCTAATTTTGAAAATAATAAAAGTGCAGCTGTTGGGGCTCGAACCTATGTCCATATAACTTTACCTCTCGGCTTTAATTCTACCGAGGTGATAAGTGGCGAGTTTTCATGTCGCCATTCATTACCTCGCTTCTTTATCCGAAGTATTATGTATTTCGCATCCGAGGTAAAAAAAGCTTTTTTTGTAGTAGTGAGTATTCATAGTAGAAGGGGATTGATTGTGGTGAGATTTTCAGTCCGGTAGTTAGACACATTATATCAGAGCAGTATTGGCCTTGGTGTAATACCCCAAATTTTGACCACTTAGATTTCCCATCATTGTGAAAATCATCATCACAATATGGAGGAACCATCATGCTTCATCAGTCTCCCCAAAGATGGGTGAGTATCCAATACAATCAAAATTAGGGTTTCAAGCCCTCTCTGAGTGCTTAGACAAAGGATCAATCAAGAAATGACATGATCTTCAACTTGTCTAATCTCTCAAACATCCACAATGGATCAAAAAGGACTCCCACTTCAAGGATTAAGCACAAGGCTGCTCCCTTCTAGGTGGATCAAGTCTCAAGATCGACAGTGTCACCAAATTAGGGTTTTGGTCGACCAGGGCCTCCAGATGGGAATTTTCATCTGGGCACAAGGCAATGATCCAAAACATGACCTAATATGCTTCATGGAACCTCATGAACCCATGCATCAAGTCAATTTTTCCTCAGGGGATGCATTCATAAAAAATCAGGAATTAGGGTTTCTTGACCTAATTCACCCCTAAGTTGACTTTTGGGACAAACCATGAGCCAAGACCTCAAGATATGATTTGAGGGTCTCTAATACACCATATTGATCCATTTGGAACAATGGATTGATCCAAGAAGCTTGAGCAACAAGTCTCATTTTCATCTGCACCACAATTAGGGTTTTAAGGGAAAAGTCAACTGTAACTTTGACTTTTGACCAAGACATGCTCCCAAACCCTAATACATGATTGAATATACCCTATGACACCCATGGAACATGTCTATCAAGTTTGATTTAGGTCAAGGACATGATTTCCTGAAGAATTGCACAGTTTGGAATTCATCTGATAAAAAGTCAACTGTGCACAAAAGTCAACTTTGACTTTTTGAGATTTTTCACCAAAATGGATTTTTAACCCTAAAATGATGTTAATGTATGATTTGAATCATCATTCATCAAGAAAAATCAAGAAAAGTGAGATAACTTGTAAAAGGGGTAACCATAAAACTTAGAAATTTTGCTAAGTTAAAAATAAAGTGGCAAAGGTACCAACTTTGGAGGACCATAACTCCTAAACCACAAGGCCATTTTTTCTCATCCAAAGATGGATTTGTAGCCCTCATTATCACCTACAAAAACTTCAACTACAAGTCATTCCAATTCATTAAGGATTTTGAGTTATGGAGTGATCAAAGTGGCTGAAAAGTGAAAAAAGTCACTTTTTCCAACACTTAGTGAAATTTTCACTAAGTCAGATTCTGCTTCACTTTTTGCCAAATGTAGGGGGATTTTTCACTTGGAATCAAAAGAGATCAAAACCAAACTTGTTCAAACAGTTGTTGTATCATGTAAGAGCTTTCCAAAATGGCCAAGAACATTGCCAAATTCAACCTACATCATGAGATACAACATTGGCAAGTTGCCTTGCTGAAATCTGTCAAGGCAAGGCAGAATTTGCATTTTGGCTCGATTTGCCAAAATCAACCAATTGCAATTGCTCCAATCCACTTGGACACCTCAGAGGATTGAATCCAAAGGGGACAATCACTGAGCCAAGCCTCCAAGGTCCAAGGAACAAAGAATAGCATGTTGAACCTAGAATGGCCAAAATAGGGACAAGACTTCAAATTTGGAATGAGGCATTCAATGGAACCATCAAGGTGGCAAGGACTGAGCCATTCTCATCTGAAATCAGTCAAGACTTATCCAAGACCAAGGGGACCAAAGCTCTGTGCCCTAACCTCTAGTCAATGGCTAGAGGAGACTTTCATTTCCATTGGCCAACATTGAGGAAACCTACTTACCAGCTGCCATGCACTATTCCTTGCAAAACAAACTTGCTCTACTATAAATAGAGCTCAATTGTGGTCAGTTTGAGTACACCAAAGCCATCTAACAGATGCTTTCCTCAAAATCTCTTTCTCTTGGCAAAAATGCCTTTCTTAGCAAGGTAGCTATCGGGTTTTGAGTTTGAGAGTAATTCTGCACAAACCAATCACTCACACACCTCACATACATCACATATGAGCTGATCAAACACTCACATAACTTCTGAAACATCAATTTCATGAAATCACCAGCTGGTTGCTCAAATTTTCAAACAAGGTCCAGCTGAGATGCCATAAACTGATCCAGTCCATTTCAATTCAATCCAAGTGTTCAAACACAATCCATAGGGTGTAGGGAAGCTGTTCAGATCATCACAACTTGTCTATAACGCCTCCAACTCAAAATCACATATGCTCTTGCTGTCACGACTTGGAGGTAAGCACATACTTGGTCATCTCTCAATCTATGCATATTTCCTCGCACAATAATTTGGCCATATGTTCATAATCATGCATGGAATGTTTTCCCTCAATTAATTGCATTGTTTGAATCGTGTATCAAAAATTCTAGCCTTCATGCAGAAATTAGGGTTCTTGAGGTTTCTTCGTGATTTCTTGTTGTATGTTTAATTTAAATGAAATTAAAATACATAGACATGATCGTGAGGTTGAGACGAGCATAATGATATGTGGATTGCATGATATGATTACGTATTAATGGAGATTGGATAGAAAATGCAAATCTGAGAAACCAAGAACACGCGCGTGTTCTTCAGCTGTTCTTGGCGCCATTTTTGAATAATTTGAATATTTGAATTTTGTGATTTTGTTTAATTGATTCAAAAATTAATTTCTCTCTGAGTTTTAATGATTTTGAGTTGATTATTTTTTTAATAATTCACAAAAATGTTAAAATATTTTATTTTATAAAAAAATCCCAAAAATATTATTTATTTCATATAATTGATATTTTTGTAAAGAATTAATATTTTGATTGTTTTTGGCATTTTAAATATTTTTTCTATATTGATTTTGCAACTTTTAATGCTTTCTAATTATTTTGTAGGTCAATACTTAATTTTTGAAGCATTAATCCAAGATCACAATTTGTTTTCCATGTGTTAAACAATTTTTGATCATTTTAATTGAATTTTCATTCAATTAAATACATTTTGAAAACAAATTAGGGTTTTGGATTAATTCAACCCTCATAAATTATTTTCAAAACACTTTGGGCCTCTATTAGAGTGTAAGACCCAATCCTTTTTTGACCAAATCATCTTTGGGCCTCACTTATTGTATAAGTTCCGATACCGTCAAAAAATAAACGGCGCGATCGTCGCCTTTTCAAAAATCATCTGGGCCTACCCTCGAGTAGTAAGACCCATTTATTTTTCTTTAAAACTTTTTGGGCCTCTTGAGAGAGTGTAATACCCATCCCCCCTTGTACAAAAAACTTTTTGGGCCTCACTCATTGTATAAGTCCCTCTGTACAAGTAAACGGCGCGATCGTCGCCCGTTTAAAAATAAAAACCATCTGGGCCTACCCTCGAGTAGTAAGACCCATTTGCTTTTCTTCAAACCTTTTTTGGGCCTCTTGAGAGAGTGTAAGACCCATCCCTTTGTACAGAAACCCATTTTTTGGGCCCCAGTCACTTGTATAAGTCCCTCTGTACAAATTCAAACAGTGCGCTCACTGATAAAACCCTGGGCCTCCCCTTGAGCTGTAAGCCCCAAATATTTCTTTTTCAAAGCACTTTCTCCTTTGATTTTGAATATACTGTTGTTTTTAATCTTTCTTTGTTGAACAACTAACCAAACAGCATGGAAGCACTCCAACCGAGTAAGTGGTTATCGCTTTCATTTACTGCTTTCATATTATAAACTGTATTGTGGGGCTGCTCACTGTAAGTCTCCTTTCATAAACTCATATCTACTGTGTAATAATAGTATAGATATTTCGAGTTTCCCCGGCAACTACGTCTAGAACTAGGTGACGCCGTTTCACTTATTCGTAGAAATATACGCCTAGATCCCCAATAGGAGCACCAAATACAGTCTTCTCTTCGGCTGTCCTCCTTAGGAATCGTCAAGAAGCTCTACTCCCCAAGATGAATGTATTCTTCGTGAATGGCATCTTTGAGTTTCTTCCCAATTCTCGAACTTTCCTGACTTGATCTATTTCTTGTGGATAGCTTGCCTTGAATGTCTCGGGGTTTGGGTACCCACTACGGTCATAATCTTGGACCTTAACTAAGGAACCCTCTTTAAAAGTTAAAAGTCGCTGGATAGTAAACCTCGCACGTTTACCAGTGGTTGTTATCTTTAAAAGAGTTATCTCTCCAATGGAAAGGAGATGATAAGACCCACGGGCTTCTTAAAAGCATCGGCCTCCTCTTGGGCATTATTCAAGGACACTACGGCTTCTTAGAAGTATTCACAGCCTCCTCTTAGGCTTCGTATAATGATCTCTTCCTCCGGGAATGATAGCCTCCTCTTGGGCTTCGTACAAGGACCCATCGGCTTCTTAAAAGTTTCCAGCCTCCTCTTGGGCTTCGTACAAATTATCCCGACGACCTCCTAGAGGTATAGGAACAGAACTTAGTCATCCTCATAGAACAGTCCTTTCATAGAGTCTACTACTGTTTCTCGAAGCATAGTACAAAAGATAAAACTCTAGACTTGGACAGTCTAGCTTCCTTGAGTGTCAAAGACATTCTCAAGCACCCTTCGTTAAATAGGAAAGAAACCCGCAGACTCGGATAGTCTCGATACCCTTTGGATTTCCCGTTTCCTCAAAGAGAAGGAAATATCCCTGATCCTCAAATCAAATCCCTGTGTATAGTGTTACTCATATAAGAACTGATTTTCTCTTTTAAATCAGTATATTGGATCTGTCACTCAACTGAAACAACCTTTTAGCCTCCATCTCGGGCTTCGTACGAGATACCAAAATTCTCCCCAGTGGAGTCAAAACAACCTTTTCGCCTCTCTCTCGGGCTTTGTACGAGATACAAAAACACTCTCTTACTGAGTATAAAAGATTCTCCAACTGAGTCAACTCTTTGCTAGCCTCCTCTTAGGCTTTGTATAACGATATGCCCCACTGGGTCAAAAACTTTTAGCCTCTCTCTCGGGCTTTGTACGAGACACAAAATAGCCTCCTCTTAGGCTTTGTATAATGATTTTCCTAGCGGAAATTAGCCTCCTCTTAGGCTTTGTATAATGATTTTCCTAGCGGAAATTAGCCTCCTCTTAGGCTTTGTATAAGAAAACCACTGGTTGATCCAATCGACCTTTTAGCATCAAAGCTGTGCCTCGTTCGCAGTACACAAACATCAACAACTCTTTCCCTTCATCTAATCGCTGTAAGCGGCAAGCCTCTAGATCATCTACATCCATGCCACTGTCCCTCTTTTAGCATGAGAAATTCCTAAGGAAAGATGACATTGCTCTACACTGAGTTAAAGTCTTCTCCTTCAGGTTAAAACCCTTTCTTCGGAAATTATGGCATTGCTCGGATCTGCGTATCCTAGTTAAAGTAATTCTCCTTCCCCCTCTTTAGAGATGACAACTTGTCTCTAAAGCCAAGGTCTTTCAGCTTCACGTCTTGGGCTTTGAACAAGACACAAATAGACCTTTTAGCTTCACATCTTGGGCTTTGAACAAGATACAAATCACCTTTCGCTTCATGTCTTGGGCTTTGAACAAGGCACCAAAACACCATTTCCTCCCATAGAATAGGAGGAACTACGAACGCTCTGATTTCCCTGTTTCGGTAAACGGGAATACGTAGGCATAAGATCGAAAGAAAAGATCTTAGCGAGCGCAATCAACAAAAAACCCAAATCCCATATCTCCATCAATCAAAAGAAGTAATTCAAAAGCACCAGTCCTAACATCCTAGTCCTTATTCCCCGCCAGAAACATTAAGCCCTAGAAAGAAAGAAACCTGTATTGGCGAAATACGAATAACCAGTACAAGGCCCCCCCACATTGATAGCATCCGTAACCTAACAGACCGCTGTTTAAACTCAGTATGCAAGCAGGGTTAATTGGAGACATCTATTTCCCTTCCTTATTCAGCTCACAATAGGATAAAAAATGAATCGACCTGTAGTCTAAAGCTCAAACCGCAGAGAGCGACCAGCGCTTAAGAACCGCGTCCAAAATCGCTCGCTACAGAAAAGTGGCGCCCACCGTGGGGCCCGTTCCTTTCTTTCTGCTTCTCTTGTGTGAAAAATTACACAAATGGCAACTCTGCTGGGGAGTCTCCTTTTCTGCCTTAGGGCATCATCCCCGTTTTCTACGGAAAATGGGAACTCTACCGAAGAGAAAGATTGACCTATGCTGGTCCATCTCTTAGGCAGGGAACCACAGATTGGGGCTTCCGCCGGGGAACCCATTTCTGTCAGGAACTTAAGATTCATAGCTTTATAAGTCTAGGATGATTAGGACAAATATATATACTGCTTTTCCTAATTACTATACGTGTTTATTTTTCTGCTACTGGGAATGCGTGTGATGCCGCATGTGGTGAGATTGAGTATACACTTAAGAAAAGCCAACCTTTTTCGTAGTACGGAAGCTATCGGAAATAGTTGTTACGTGATACTACCCTCATTTGAGGCTGGTGATCTATTCTCGGTGAATAGCACTTACTCTAAGATTGCACACAACTCGCTGGCGATCCGCTTGTTGTCTTGCTTTCCTGGGAGGAGCTGATGATAATGAGTACAGGTACAAAAATCACCCTAGTATAAACCTTTGGGGATGGGTAGAGCCTTGACTTCATGACAACGACCCTTTGACCCCATGTTTTTTCTATGTTTTTGTGTGCTGCATTCATGCATTCATCTAAAAAACGTTAAAACATTCAAAAAACTTTCTCTTCTAGTCTCTCTATTTTTCAAATTAAACTAAGACTGTGATTGCAAATATCAGAGAAAAGGATTACGCTAATGGATTTCGGTAGAAGGAGAACTCACCAGTATACCTTCAAGGTTCCAAAACTAGGGGATTTGAGAAAGTTAGCGAGGATGATCGTTAACCCAGAGGCTTTCAGAGCCAAGCACGGTGGTTTGCTACCACTGTTAAGAGTCCATGTGATTGAGGGGATCATGGACGCGCTCATTCAGTTCTACGATCCGGTTTATCACTGTTTCACATTCCCAGATTACCAGCTAGCACCAACGCTGGAGGAGTATTCTCATCTGACAGATTTACATATCACAGATCGAGCTCCATTTTCTGGACTGGAAGAAATTCCAAAGAATCAGACTATTGCAAGAGCAATTCATTTGGACGAGTCTGAGGTCAAGACTCACATGATTACTAAGGGTGGCACCCAAGGTTTGCCAGCCAGTTCCTGACCAAGAAAGCTTTGTACTTTGCTAGTATAGGGAACATGACTGCTTTTGAAAGCATCTTTGTCTTGCTCACCTACAGATTATTTTTGTTTCCCAACATCAATAACTTCGTCGATATCAACGCTATTAAGGTTTTTCTCATTGGAAACCCTGTGCCGACTTTGCTCGCAGATGCGTATCATTCTGTACACTTAGGAAATTTGTACAGCGGAGGGGAGATCACATGCTATGTACCTCTGCTTTATAAATGGTTTATCTCCCACTTGCCCAAGTCTGCTACTTTTTGGGATTGCAAGAGTGTCTTACGTTGGTCACAGAAGATCATGTCTCTCACCAATTCCGATATAGATTGGTGTAATAGGATTTATGAGGGAATCAGAATCATTGACCGTTGTAGAAACTTCCCCAGCGTACCCCTCATAGGAACTAAAGGAGGAATCAACTATCATCCGATATTGGTTTTTCGTCAATTTGGATACCCGATGAGACACATCCCACTGGGTGTCCATCTGGAAGGTCTTTTCTTCAAAGAAGGAGAAAATGACAGAGCACTAAAGATGGAAATAGTGCAAGCTTGGAAACATGTTCATAAGAAAGGACGAGAGTCTCTGGGAAAACCGGACTGTGTCTCGGTGGAGCCTTATCTCCATTGGGTACAAACTAGAGCTCTCAAGCTAAAGATGCCTTATCCTCGTTACGGAATTCTTCCGCCGAGGGAAATTGTCATGTACTTCATGACGGAAATTGAAAGGCTTCAGGTTACTCTCAACAAAGTTCAAAAGGAAAGAAGATCTTGGAAGAACAAGTACCGTACCCTCGACGTAGAGTGTATCCAAATACAGCAATTACTAAAAGAAAAAGATGCTCTGATTGAAATTTTGGAGCAGCATGCTGTAGAGAATCAAGATGACCAAAGGAATTTGCTCACTCATTTCACTTGGCAAAGGAATGACAACCCGACAACGGCCCAAGCGCCCCGGTCAAAGAAGAGGACTCGGGACCCATTAGTTTAGGTTTCTGTTTCTGCACTTTGTAATCTACTGTATTTCCATTTCTGTAATCCTTTGAATTTCAATAAAAAGGGGTTTCCCCACTGTTTGATATTTGCAATCTAATTGTCGAAGTTTATTTTAATTAAACCTAAAAACAATTAATATAATCATTGCATTCATCATTCTCACATCGCGTATTCTTCTTCCCTACGAATCTCACGTTTATGTCTCGATTCTAGAGTCAAACTGTCTCATTCGTATAATACTCGGGCCAATCGTCAGAAAAAGATGGATGATCTTGAGGAAGAAAATAGAGAGTTGAAAGAAGAGATCGACGCTCTGAGAGAGGATATGAGAAAGCTTCGTAACGACATGCAAGCCATGGCAGAAGCTCAGCTACAAAGAACTGTGATCTCAGAGATCACCTCAACGCCCATCATAGAAAAGTATGATCCTAGGTATCAGATGCTGAAAGATCGCCCTTGGGGCATGCCTGTTAACTATATCCCGGAAGGATATGTTCCGTCGATCACTGAAGATCAGGGAATCGCAACAGAAGCCGCTGGGCCTGAAGGTTACAAACTTCGGGAAAGCGAAGATGCCAGGGGCATACTGAAGACTCCTGAAGGTTACAAACTTCGGGAAGCGCCAAGACTTGCTGCCATAGTCACGGTACCACCCCCTGTGGTGCACACTGTCCCGGAAGGACAGATTCCACAGACACCTTCTGATAAGAAGGAAACTATGTTTGACATAATGGATGAATTCCAGGAATAGTTCTTGGAAATGCAGAAAGAGCTGCAAGCCATTCGCGGTCAGGATCTATTTGGAAAGGATGCCGCAGACCTCTGCTTGGTCCCAAATGTGAAAGTCCTGCACAAGTTCCAAGTGCCCGACTTTGAAAAATACAAGGGTAACTCTTGCCCTCAGAGCCATCTGGTGATGTACGCTCGGCGAATGTCAGCCCAGACGGAGAATCAGGACCTGCTGATTCACTACTTCCAGGATAGTTTAACCGGTGCCGCACTCAAATGGTACATGGGTTTAAACCGTACTACGATCAGTTCTTTCAGAGATCTTGGTACTGCCTTCGTCCAACAATACAAATACAATTTGGACATGGCACCCGACAGAGATCAACTCAGATCAATGTCGCAAAAGGAAAAGGAAACCTTTAAGGAGTATGCTCAAAGGTGGCGTGAAATTGCCGCTCAAATTTGTCCACCTCTTGAGGAAAAAGAGATGACAAAGATCTTCTTAAAGACCTTAAGCTCATTTTACTATGACCGAATGGTTGCCAGTGCACCCAGTGATTTCACCGAAATGGTCGGCATAGGTGTACGTCTTGAGGAAGCCGTCCGAGAAGGACGTTTGGTAAAAGACACTGGATCAACGAGCGGTACTAAAAAATACGGTAGTGCTCTCCCTAAGAAAAAAGAGCAGGATATTGGGAATATCTCTCTCGGAAAGCAAAGGCGACGTTATCAGCCAGTAGCAGCTGTTACTCCTGCTATCGGCCCCGTGCCTGTTCCTATGTATCAACCTCAGATTGCGCAGAGCCAACCTGACCAACAAAGGACACAACAGCCTCTTCAGCAGGCTCGTCCTCCATATAACAACAACCGTACAACACGGCCACCAGGATTTAATCCTATACCCGTAACGTACGCAGAGCTGTTTCCGTTACTGCTGGCTAAGGGGCACATTCAGACTAAGTCTCCCCTTTCAGTTCCGGAAAATCCGCCTTTTTGGTTTAAAGCGGATCAAACATGCCCTTATCATCAAGGAGGTTCAGGGCATAACATTGAGACTTGTCTCAATTTCAAATCCGTCGTGCAAAAGCTTGTTAGGAGCGGGCTCTTATCTTTCAAGGATACGAATCCTAATGTTCTTACGAACCCGCTGCCTCAACATGAGAAGGCTGCAGTCAATCTGATTGAGAAAGAGACTAACAATGTCTATCAAATTCACGATGTACTCTTATTGGGGACCAATCTGGTCAAGATGCATTATAGACAGAGTGGATATGGCCATGTGCCACCTCATAACTATCACCAATGTGATATCTTCTCTAAAGATAACCAAGGATGTTCGGTAGTGCAATCAGCTCTACAGGAACAAATAGATCTCGGATGGATCCAGGAGCACCGAGTTCGTGGAGTTAACATGGTCTCTACGAATTCTAACGTCATTCAAAACCACGACATCCGTGTGATGAATGTCAACTTGGTGGCGATGCACTCAAGGCAAAGCCAGTATCATAATCTGCCGGGGCACGATTACAATTCCTGTCTGATTTGCTCGGTAAACAAACAGGGATGCTCTTTCATACAAGAGGCCCTCCAGCGTCAGATGGATCTTGGATGGATCCAAGACTACCATGATAGGAACTCCTATCAAATCAACATGGTTCAGATCTTCGACATCCGCGTGATGAATACTAATCTGGTAGAGTTACATGCTGAGCAGGTCCGACTTGGATTCTTAATATCACATGACTATCAAAATTGTAAAGCGGGTTGCGAAAAAGATCGAGGTTGTACCCTTGTCCAGGAGGCACTTCAGCACTTGTTAAATCACTGGTGGATGCCAATCTATATGGATGAAGATACTCAGCAGATTAGTATCAATAACAGGAATCCTACTCGTCGTCAAAGTCAGGATGTCCGGTCAATGGAAGGTAACCTAGTGAGGTTACATTGTATTCAAAGTGGGCGTGGCCAGGTGCCACCACACAACTATGACAGTTGTAGCGTCTGTTCGGAAAGTAACCAAGGGTGTTACCTTGTGAGAGCAGCTCTTCAGGGTCAGGTCGATCATGGAGAAATTCGTCCATATCTAGGTTCAGGACCCATCATTTGGTCGCCGAACTACCTTGCCGATCAAGTTGAGGATGTTGCCACGATCTCTGGTCATCATCAGATCAGGGATATTTTTGCCATCATCCCTCTACTTGACGAATCTAAAGTTCCCAACCGGGAACGGATCGAGGTTACTTATGACGGTCAAAAAAATTAGAAGGTTCCCATAGTCATCTATCTACCGGGACCATTACCGTATGAATCAGCCAAAGCGACCCCTTACAAATACGGTGCAACAACAATTGAGAATGGAAAGGAAATTCCATTACCCTCCGTCGTGAATATTGCAGACATCAGTCGTGTAACACGGAGCGGTCGAATCTTCAACCGAGGGGTTGGAGAATCCAACAAAGAAAAGGAACTTCAGGCAGAAATTCCTGATCCGCCAGTCAGTCAATCTGGTAATCCCGACCTGTCGAAAGACAAAGATGAGATGCTAAAGCTCATCCAAAGGAGTGAATATAACATTGTTGATCAACTGTTACAGACTCCTTCAAAGATCTCAGTATTATCACTGTTACTCAGTTCAGAAGCACACAGAGAGGCTCTACAGAAAGTCTTGGAGCAAGCCTTTGTGGAACAGGATGTAACAATCAGACAATTCGATAGCATTGTCTCTAACATCACTTCCTGCAATAATTTGGGATTTAGTGATGAAGAATTACCTGAAGAGGGTCGCCGTCATAACATGGCGCTCAACATTACAGTTAACTGGCAGGACGATGCTTTAGCCAACGTACTGGTAGACATAGGGTCAGCCCTGAATGTTATGCCGAAGTACACTTTGATGCAATTATCATTCAAGGGCCCTCCGATGAGAGTCAGCGAGGTCGTCGTCAAAGCATTCGACGGATCCAGAAAAACAGTTATCGGCGAAGTGGATCTTCCCATAACTATTGGTTCTCACACTTTCCAAATCACTTTCCAGGTCATGGACATCCGGGCAACATACAGTTGTTTATTAGGAAGACCTTGGATACATCAGGCTGGAGCAGTCACTTCGACCCTCCACCAAAAGCTAAAGTTCGTCAAGAACGATCAACTTGTCACGGTTTGTGGGGAACAAGCCTTGCTTGTGAGTAACCTATCATCATCTACTTGTGTGGAACCCGAGGAGGTTATTGGAACTCAGTTCCAAGCACTATCGGTGAGCAAGAACGATCAATCCGAAGAAGGAACTTCAATTTCCTCATACAAAGATGCTATCAAAGTGGTCGAGAGTACCGATACAAAAGGATGGGGACGGCTTGTCATTCCTATTGACAATAAAACAAAGAAGGGTCTTGGTTTTTCTGCGACCTGTACCCAGACAGCCGCCAACGATGAAAGTCTTCATCCCCTTCAAAACTTCTTCCACAGTGGAGGTTTTCTTCACCCAGTGTCTCAGACAGTTCATGCTATCAATGAGGAAGATCCCTCTGACACAGATGAAGAATGGAAGCCCTACCTTAACAAGGACGGCTATATGTCTCAGGAAGAGGTGCCTATGCCTTTTTGCTTTCCTACAGAAAGTCCTAGATTTATACCAAGATCAGATGTCGAAATGATCTACGGAGATTGTGATCCGGAAGGATGCCGTGCTCCGCCAAATTCATTAGAGGAAGACACTCTGATGAAAGAAAACTTTGATCACAATTACTATGGCCCGATGGATGGCCTGCCAATGTGGCAGCCTTACCCAGGAAACTTGGGGCCGGAAAGTCAGCCGAACAATGAAAATCAGCTGACCGTCATTGAACAGAATACCTGTGTCCCCACCATGTCATGGGATCAACACTCAGGTCATTCGGAAACTACTCAACATGAAGATGAATTCGCAACGTTTGCAGGACTAGAATTCATCAACTATGCTTTTCCTGAGGTCAACGTCATCGAGAGGGATGACTTCTCCAGTTCCAAAGAAGTTTGGGACACTTTGGGACAACCAAGTGGAAAATTCGACTATATGGTCAAGTACACTGCTCCCGAAAGCTCTCGTATCAGGCTCGAAGATATCCAGTCAACTGGATGGGGAGATACAGCTGAGAGCACAAATGTTATGCAAAATGTAACAGAGGAATTCTCCTACGACAATTCTGCCTGGGAGACAGATTCCAATGATCCTGCTCCACCAGAAATCAGCGTCATTTCTGAAGATAAATCAAGGAAGGTTCCTGACTTTGTGATTCACCGAGGAGTTCGCCGCCAATGGGTTACTGTCGAGGTTCCGAAGGTCATTCATCAGTCAAAGTAATTGCCATCTTTAACCTTTCACCCTGCCCAGGTGAAACGGATGTTTTGATAGGGCTCGCTTTCTGTAAACTCCCCTCTTCGCTTTGCCCAAAGCGACAGAGTTTTGTTTTATAGGGCTGTAGTTTCAAGATTCGACTTGTTCATTAATAAAATAACGTCGTTCTGTAATTTCCGCATTAATTGCTGTTTTCTCTTTTTGCTTTTTCAGAAAATGGTAATCCTAAAAAACATTCAATAATAAAAACAAGCAGTAAAATCAAAACACTGCACACACTTGCATTTTCTCTATCTCTTCTAAATATGAATCATCACGTCATGCAGATTGCTTGTTTTATACCCCGTTGAAACATACGATCCGATGCCTTCTTCCAACTTTGAGTTCCCGGTATTCGAGGCTGAAGAAGAAAATAACAACGAAATTCCAGAAGAGATCTCTCGACTACTCAGACAAGAAGAAAGGTCCATTGAACCTCACAAAGAACCGTTGGAAACGGTAAACTTGGGTTCAGAAAAAGAGAAAAAATAAATCAGGATCGGAGCATTGCTCAGTCCAACTGCCAGAGAGGGTTTGATAAAGCTTCTCAAAGAATTCCCCGATGTGTTCGCTTGGTCCTATCAGGATATGCCAGGGTTGGATACCAGCATCGTGGAACATCACTTACCACTAAGATCGGAATGTCCGCCAGTAAAGCAAAGGTTGAGACACACTCACCCGGACATGGCCATCAAAATCAAAGAGGAGGTACAGAAACAGATTGACGCGGGTTTCCTCGCTACATCTGAATATCCTCAATGGTTAGCCAACATCGTACCCGTTCCTAAAAAAGACGGAAAGGTCAGAATGTGTGTTGATTACAGAGATCTAAACAAGGCAAGTCCAAAGGACGACTTTCCTTTACCACACATTGACATGCTGGTTGACAGCACAACAAGGTTCAAAGTATTCTCCTTCATGGATGGATTCTCGGGCTATAACCAGATCAAAATGGCGCCGAAAGACATGGAGAAAACTTCGTTCATTACCCCATGGGGTACCTTTTGTTACAAGGTAATGCCGTTCGGTTTGAAGAATGCCGGGGCAACCTATCAAAGGGCCATGACTACTCTGTTTCATGACATGATACACAAAGAAATCGAGGTATATGTCGATGATTTGATTGCAAAATCAAGAACAGAGGATGAGCACGTTGAACATCTGTCAAAATTGTTCGAACGTCTAAGAAAATTCAAGCTCCGCTTGAATCCCAACAAGTGCACTTTCGGTGTCCGTTCAGGGAAACTACTAGGGTTCATCGTCAGCCAGAAAGGGATTGAGGTTGATCCTGACAAGGTCAAGGCCATTCAAGAAATGCCTTCTCCGAAAACTGAAAAACAAGTCAGAGGATTCCTGGGACGTTTGAACTACATCTCCAGATTCATATTCCTTATGACCGCCACTTATGCGCCGATTTTCAAGTTATTGAAAAAGAACCAGGATTGCGTTTGGTCAGAAGACTGCCAAACTGCCTTCGACAGTATTAAGGAATATCTGTTGAATCCTCCGATTCTATCACCTCTAGTGGAAGGAATACCACTAATCATTTACCTCACAGTCCTAGAGGACTCAATGGGATGTGTACTTGGCCAACAAGACGAAACTAAAAGGAAAGAGTCTGCCATTTACTATCTAAGCAAGAAATTCACCGACTGCGAGACTCTGTACACAATGCTTGAGAAAAATTGTTGTGCTTTGGCTTGGGCAGCCAAACGTCTTCGCCAGTACATGATTCGTCATACTACTTGGTTGGTCTCCGAAATGGATCCAATCAAGTACGTTTTCGAAAAACCTGCTCTCACGGGAAGGATTACCCGTTGGCAGATGTTACTATCAGAATATGACATAGAGTACCATGCTCAGAAAGCCGTTAAAGGAAGTATTTTAGCTGATCATTTGGCTCATCAACCGATTGACGATCAAGAATCAATTGGGTTTGACTTCCCAGACGAAGATGTCATGTATCTAAAAATGAAAGATTGCGATGAACCGCTACCCAGTGAAGGGCCAGAACCAGGTTCCCAGTGGGGACTCATCTTTGATGGAGCAGTTAATCATTATGGAAACGAAATTGGGGCAATCATTGTTACCCCTCAGGGTTCCCACATTCCTTTCACTGCCAGACTTACGTTCAAATGTACGAACAACGAGGCCGAATACGAAGCATGTATCATGGGTCTCGAAGAAGCGATTGATTTAAGGATCAAAAACTTGGACGTATACGGCGACTCAGCCCTGGTTATTAACCAGATAAAAGGAGATTGGAACACATACCAATCAGGATTGATTCCTTACAAAGACTATGCAAGGAGGTTGTTACCCTTCTTCAACAGAGTCGACTTTCATCACATCCCTCGTGATGAGAATCACATGGCTGATGCATTAGCCACTCTCTCTTCCATGATTAGTGTAGGTCAATGGAATGACATACCTAAGATCGACATAATGCGCCTTGAACGGCCCGCTTACATCTTCGCGATTGAAGCAGTCATAGACGACAAACCTTGGTATCATGATATCAAATGCTTCCTTCAGAAACAAGAGTACCCATCTGGGGCACTCAGAAAAGACAGGAAAACCCTCAGAAGATTGGCTGGAAACTTCTTCCTGAGCGGTGACAATCTTTATAAGAGAAATTTTGACATGGTCTTGCTCCGATATGTCGACAGACCAGAAGCAGACGTGCTCATGAAAGAAATTCATGAAGGATCCTTTGGCACTCATGCCAACGGACACACAATGGCGAGAAAAATTCTCAGAGCCGGGTACTATTGGTTGATCATGGAATCCGACTGCTACAAGTACATGAGGAGGTGTCACAAGTGTCAGATATACTCCGACAAAATTCATGTACCGCCATCACATCTCAAAGTTCTTTCTTCCCCGTGGCCTTTTTCCATATGGGGAATCAACATGATTGGTATGATTGAGCCCAAGGCTTCAAACGGACATCGGTTCATCCTGGTAGCCATTGACTACTTCACCAAGTGGGTCGAAGCAGCGTCATTCGCCAATGTAACCCGACAAGTGGTGGTCCGATTTATCAAAAACAATATCATCTGCCGTTATGGTGTTCCAAGCGAGATCATTACTGATAATGGATCTAACTTGAACAATAAGATGATGAAAGAGTTGTGTGCAGAGTTCAAGATCGAACACCATAACTCATCTCCCTACCGACCCAAGATGAACAGAGCGGTAGAAGCGGCTAACAAGAACATCAAGAAGATTGTTCAAAAGATGGTTGTAACCTACAAAGATTGGCACGAGATGCTACCCTTTTCTCTTCACGGTTATCGAACATCTATCCGCACTTCAACAGGGGCTACCCCTTTCTCTCTAGTGTATGGCATGGAAGCAGTGCTCCCCATAGAAGTAGAGATCCCATCAATCCGGGTATTGATGGAAGCTCAGCTCACCGAAGCTGAATGGTGTCAAAGTCGACACGACGAACTGAACCTGATCGAAGAGAAGTGAATCACGGCACTATGCCATGGTCAGTTGTATCAACAAAGAATGAAGAGGGCGTTCGACAAAAAGGTTCGGCCTCATATTTTCAGAAAAGGAGACCTCGTGCTCAAGAAGATACAATCATTTCTCACTGACTCTCGGGGCAAATGGACCCCAAATTATGATGGCCCCTATGTGGTCACGAAAGCTTTCTCAGGCGGCGCCTTGAGACTTGCAACCATGGACGGAGAGGAATTTGCCTACCCCACGAATGTTGATGTAGTCAAGAAATACTTCGCCTAAACTAAAAAAAAAAACGTCTCGGTGGATTGAAAACCCGAAAGGGCGGTCCAGGCAAAAGTTAGAGACATGAAAAAAAAGAATCATCCCGATGGATTGGAAATCTCATAGTACAATCCAGGCAAAAATTAGGGATAATGGCAAGTAACTATGTTCAACAGAGGCAAGTCCCTCAGCAGCAGTTACAGCATCATCTATCGGAGGAAATCTCCAGTCAAAGGTCATCTTCGACGGAAGCTCAGGATGTCCCGAACTCAAAGTTGGTAGACGGATAGTGGTCGTTATGTTTCAACGTAGCCCTTTTCCCTGTAAATTACCATTTTCTAACTTTGTATATACTCTTTGGAATCACGCGTTTGGCTGATCTCCATCTTATCAATAAAATTTGAGCCCTTGTGCTTTTGTTTGTAATTCTTGCTTGTTTTAGCTTTACAGAACGACGTTGTTTAAACTTAATCAGCGATTCTTGAAATAAAACAAAAATGAATTTACTTGTTAAAACTTTTTCTGCTTTTAAAATTAAAGATGGCATTTCTTTTGACTGTTGAACATCAGAAGAACATCGACCGCTTCTCCCGAAGTAAGCGAACTTCAAAGTGCAGAATCAAAGTACTCCTTCTAAACCAGTTCGCCTGAATGAAGGGATCAACTGTGTCAGAGACCTTGTTTCGTCTGACACGCCTCGACCGAGTTCTCATCTCCTAAGCCCGATCAACATAGCTCCCAACGGGACTATCTCTCCTAAGCAAGGTGGAATTGCTATTTTGAACCAACGGTACTTCTTCGTCCCGCGATGGCCGAGTATCCAATTGTGTTCATCCATTAGTCTGTATGTCGCGTCTGTTTTGTCAGCATATACATACGTACTTCATGCATTTTTGATTTGCATTTACATTTCATATTGCATCGTTATCACTCTAGTCGGTCTTGTCCCCTAGTGATAAACAGTTTTCTCAATCGAGTTTGTCAGTTCTTTCCTCGTCAGGAAGTGTTGCGTCTGCACAATCTCGTTTCCAGTGAATCTCTAAGATCAGAGTCGGCACTTGGCCACTTTGATAACTTGAACCTCTGAAAAGCCAGAGAAACCTCTCAATAAACATCATTCTTTGCCATTGAAGATGATATCCTTACTTTCCCGGATTAAGGAAAATCCACAGAGAAAGCCTCGTGATCAGAGATTCGGCAGCATGCCAGTTTTGCTCCGAAAGGACCGCTGATGAAAAGGTCATCGGCCCCACAAAATTGGATCCCGTCATATGGCATTTCTCCGGGAAGATCCCGAGAAAAGTATGATGTAACCCCAAACGAAAACAGTATCTCAAGAGACTCGCTTTCCCCAGTAGAAATAAATGGCGTCTCCAAAACAGAGAAGTTTGTACAACTCTACAACTCAGACGACTGGGTTCCCCAGCAAGTCTGACATCAAAACTTTTTCCACTCAAATGGCATCTCCCCAGGAAAATTCGGCGAGAAGTTTGAGGAAAGCCGCTATGAATAGCGTCCCTTGTCAAGAAAGTTTATTGACAACAGAAACTAAGACCAGTTCCTTGGTAGGAAACCAGGATCGAGGGGAAGTTTAAATCAGAAACTAAGACCAGTTCCTTGGTAGGAAACCAGGATCGAGGGGAAGTTTAAATCAGAAACTAAGACCAGTTCCTTGGTAGGAAACCAGGATCGAGGGGAAGTTTATTGACAAAAGAAACTTAGACCAGTTCCTTGGTAGAAAACCAGGAGCGAGGGGAAGTTCATTTCTGAAACTTAGACCAGTTCTTTGGTAGGAAACCAGGATCGAGGGGAAGTTTACTTCAGAAACTGAGACCAGTTCTTGGTAGGAAGCCAGGATCGAGGGGAAGTTTACCTTTTCTAAGCATCATTGCTTAGCTAAAGAAGATGAATGCGTAAGCTACCATTCATAACCACCATCAAAATTTCGGATATTCCGATATTTAATCCTCTTGCACCCCGAATGCCCGAATCCCTTCGTCATTTATACCTTCGGGTCCAAGAAGATTAAATAAGGGCATCTGTAATACCCCAAATTTTGACCACTTAGATTTCCCATCATTGTGAAAATCATCATCACAATATGGAGGAACCATCATGCTTCATCAGTCTCCCCAAAGATGGGTGAGTATCCAATACAATCAAAATTAGGGTTTCAAGCCCTCTCTGAGTGCTTAGACAAAGGATCAATCAAGAAATGACATGATCTTCAACTTGTCTAATCTCTCAAACATCCATAATGGATCAAAAAGGACTCTCACTTCAAGGATTAAGCACAAGGCTGCTCCCTTCTAGGTGGATCAAGTCTCAAGATCGACAGTGTCACCAAATTAGGGTTTTGGTCGACCAGGGCCTCCAGATGGGAATTTTCATCTGGGCACAAGGCAATGATCCAAAACATGACCTAATATGCTTCATGGAACCTCATGAACCCATGCATCAAGTCAATTTTGCCTCAGGGGATGCATTCATAAAAAATCAGGAATTAGGGTTTCTTGACCTAATTCACCCCTAAGTTGACTTTTGGGACAAACCATGAGCCAAGACCTCAAGAGATGATTTGAGGGTCTCTAATACACCATATTGATCCATTTGGAACAATGGATTGATCCAAGAAGCTTGAGCAACAAGTCTCATTTTCATCTGCACCACAATTAGGGTTTTAAGGGAAAAGTCAACTGTAACTTTGACTTTTGACCAAGACATGCTCCCAAACCCTAATACATGATTGAATATACCCTATGACACCCATGGAACATGTCCATCAAGTTTGATTTAGGTCAAGGACATGATTTCCTGAAGAATTGCACAGTTTGGAATTCATCTGATAAAAAGTCAACTGTGCACAAAAGTCAACTTTGACTTTTTGAGATTTTTCACCAAAATGGATTTTTAACCCTAAAATGATGTTAATGTATAATTTGAATCATCATTCATCAAGAAAAATCAAGAAAAGTGAGATAACTTGTAAAAGGGGTAACCATAAAACTTAGAAATTTTTCTAAGTTAAAAATAAAGTGGCAAAGGTACCAACTTTGGAGGACCATAACTCCTAAACCACAAGGCCATTTTTTCTCATCCAAAGATGGATTTGTAGCCCTCATTATCACCTACAAAAACTTCAACTACAAGTCATTCCAATTCATTAAGGATTTTGAGTTATGGAGTGATCAAAGTGGCTGAAAAGTGAAAAAGTCACTTTTTCCAACACTTAGTGAAATTTTCACTAAGTCAGATTCTGCTTCACTTTTTGCCAAATGTAGGGGGATTTTTCACTTGGAATCAAAAGAGATCAAAACCAAACTTGTTCAAACAGTTGTTGTATCATGTAAGAGCTTTCCAAAATGGCCAAGAACATTGCCAAATTCAACCTACATCATGAGATACAACATTGGCAAGTTGCCTTGTTGAAATCTGTCAAGGCAAGGCAGAATTTGCATTTTGGCTCGATTTGCCAAAATCAGCCAATTGCAATTGCTCCAATCCACTTGGACACCTCAGAGGATTGAATCCAAAGGGGACAATCACTGAGCCATGCCTCCAAGGTCCAAGGAACAAAGAATAGCATGTTGAACCTAGAATGGCCAAAATAGGGACAAGACTTCAAATTTGGAATGAGGCATTCAATGGAACTATCAAGGTGGCATGGACTGAGCCATTCTCATCTGAAATCAGTCAAGACTTATCCAAGACCAAGGGGACCAAAGCTCTGTGCCCTAACCTCTAGTCAATGGCTAGAGGAGACTTTCATTTCCATTGGCCAACATTGAGGAAACCTACTTACCAGCTGCCATGCACTATTCCTTGCAAAACAAACTTGCTCTACTATAAATAGAGCTCAATTGTGGTCAGTTTGAGTACACCAAAGCCATCTAACAGATGCTTTCCTCAAAATCTCGTTCTCTTGGCAAAAATGCCTTTCTTAGCAAGGTAGCTATCGGGTTTTGAGTTTGAGAGTAATTATGCACAAACTAATCACTCACACACCTCACATACATCACATATGAGCTGATCAAACACTCACATAACTTCTGAAACATCAATTTCATGAAATCACCAGCTGGTTGCTCAAATTTTCAAACAAGGTGCAGCTGAGATGCCATAAACTGATCCAGTCCATTTCAATTCAATCCAAGTGTTCAAACACAATCCATAGGGTGTAGGGAAGCTGTTCAGATCATCACAACTTGTCTGTAACGCCTCCAACTCAAAATCACATCTGCTCTTGCTGTCAAGACTTGGAGGTAAGCACATACTTGGTCATCTCTCAATCTATGCATATTTCCTCGCACAATAATTTGGCCATATGTTCATAATCATGCATGGAATGTTTTCCCTCAATTAATTGCATTGTTTGAATCGTGTATCAAAAATCCTAGCCTTCATGCAGAAATTAGGGTTCTTGAGGTTTCTTCGTGATTTCTTGTTGTATGTTTAATTTAAATGAAATTAAAATACATAGACATGATCGTGAGGTTGAGACGAGCATAATGATATGTGGATTGCATGATATGATTACGTATTCATGGAGATTGGATAGAAAATGCAAATCTGAGAAACCAAGAACACGCGCGTGTTCTTCAGCTGTTCTTGGCGCCATTTTTGAATAATTTGAATATTTGAATTTTGTGATTTTGTTTAATTGATTCAAAAATTAATTTCTCTCTGAGTTTTAATGATTTTGAGTTGATTCTTTTTTTAATAATTCACAAAAATGTTAAAATATTTTATTTTATCAAAAAATCCCAAAAATATTATTTATTTCATATAATTGATATTTTTGTAAAGAATTAATATTTTGATTGTTTTTGGCATTTTAAATATTTTTTCTACATTGATTTTGCAACTTTTAATGCTTTCTAATTATTTTGTAGGTCAATA
Source organism: Lathyrus tuberosus (assembly GCA_022829125.1). Taxonomy (NCBI): domain Eukaryota; kingdom Viridiplantae; phylum Streptophyta; class Magnoliopsida; order Fabales; family Fabaceae; genus Lathyrus; species Lathyrus tuberosus. The sequence continues at coordinate 7,580,365 of JALAZF010000278.1, read as the reverse complement.
CTTAATTTTTGAAGCATTAATCCAAGATCACAATTTGTTTTCCATGTGTTAAACAATTTTTGATCATTTTAATTGAATTTCATTCAATTAAATACATTTTGAAAACAAATTAGGGTTTTGGATTAATTCAACCCTCATAAATCATTTTCAAAACACTTTGGGCCTCTATTAGAGTGTAAGACCCAATCCTTTTTTGACCAAATCATCTTTGGGCCTCACTTATTGTATAAGTCCCGATACCGTCAAAAAATAAACGGCGCGATCATCGCCTTTTCAAAAATCATCTGGGCCTACCCTCGAGTAGTAAGACCCATTTATTTTTCTTTAAAACTTTTTGGGCCTCTTGAGAGAGTGTAAGACCCATCCCCCCTTGTACAAAAAACTTTTTGGGCCTCACTCATTGTATAAGTCCCTCTGTACAAGTAAACGGCGCGATCGTCGCCCGTTTAAAAATAAAAACCATCTGGGCCTACCCTCGAGTAGTAAGACCCATTTGCTTTTCTTCAAACCTTTTTTGGGCCTCTTGAGAGAGTGTAAGACCCATCCCTTTGTACAGAAAACCATTTTTTGGGCCCCAGTCACTTGTATAAGTCCCTCTGTACAAATTCAAACAGTGCGCTCACTGATAAAACCCTGGGCCTCCCCTTGAGCTGTAAGCCCCAAATCTTTCTTTTTCAAAGCACTTTCTCCTTTGATTTTGAATATACTGTTGTTTTTAATCTTTCTTTGTTGAACAACTAACCAAACAGCATGGAAGCACTCCAACCGAGTAAGTGGTTATCACTTTCATTTACTACTTTCATATTATAAACTGTATTGTGGGGCTGCTCACTGTAAGTCTCCTTTCATAAACTCATATCTACTGTGTTATAATAGTATAGATATTTCGAGTTTCCCCGGCAACTACGTCTAGAACTAGGTGACGCCGTTTCACTTATTCGTAGAAATAGACGCCTAGATCCCCAATAGGAGCACCAAATACAGTCTTCTCTTCGGCTGTCCTCCTTAGGAATCGTCAAGAAGCTCTACTCCCCAAGATGAATGTATTCTCCGTGAATGGCATCTTTGAGTTTATTCCCAATTCTCGAACTTTCCTGACTTGATCTATTCCTTGTGGATAGCTTGCCTTGAATGTCTCGGGGTTTGGGTACCCACTACGGTCATAATCTTGGACCTTAACTAAGAAACCCTCTTTAAAAGCTAAAAGTCGCTGGATAGTAAACCTCGCACGTTTACCAGTGGTTGTTATCTTTAAAAGAGTTATCTCTCCTAATGGAAAGGAGATGATAAGACCCACGGGCTTCTTAAAAGCATCGGCCTCCTCTTGGGCATTATTCAAGGACACTACGGCTTCTTAGAAGTATTCACAGCCTCCTCTTAGGCTTCGTATAATGATCTCTTCCTCCGGGAATGATAGCCTCCTCTTGGGCTTCGTACAAGGACCCGTCGGCTTCTTAAAAGTTTCCAGCCTCCTCTTGGGCTTCGTACAAATTGTCCCGACGACCTCCAAGAGGTATAGGAACAGAACTTAGTCATCCTCATAGAACAGTCTTTTCATAGAGTCTACTACTGTTTCTCGAAGCATAGTACAAAAGATAAAACTCTAGACTTGGACAGTCTAGCTTCCTTGAGTCTCAAAGACATTCTCAAGCACCCTTCGTTAAATAGGAAAGAAACCCGCAGACTCGGATAGTCTCGATACCCTTTGGATTTCCCGTTTCCTCAAAGAGAAGGAAATATCCCTGATCCTCAAATCAAATCCCTGTGTACAGTGTTACTCATATAAGAACTGATTTTCTCTTTTAAATCAGTATATTGGATCTGTCACTCAACTGAAACAACCTTTTAGCCTCCATCTCGGGCTTCGTACGAGATACCAAAATTCTCCCCAGTGGAGTCAAAACAACCTTTTTGCCTCTCTCTCGGGCTTTGTACGAGATACAAAAACACTCTCTTACTGAGTATAAAAGATTCTCCAACGGAGTCAACTCTTTGCTAGCCTCCTCTTAGGTTTTGTATAATGATATGCCCCACTGGGTCAAAAACTTTTAGCCTCTCTCTCGGGCTTTGTACGAGACACAAAATAGCCTCCTCTTAGGCCTTGTATAATGATTTTCCTAGTGGAAATTAGCCTCCTCTTAGGCTTTGTATAATGATTTTCCTAGCGGAAATTAGCCTCCTCTTAGGCTTTGTATAAGAAAACCACTGGTTGATCCAATCGACCTTTTAGCATCAAAGCTGTGCCTCGTTCGCAGTACACAAACATCAACAACTCTTTCCCTTCATCTAATCGCTGTAAACGGCAAGCCTCTGGATCATCTACATCCATGCCACTGTCCCTCTTTTAGCATGAGAAATTCCTAAGGAAAGATGGCATTGCTCTACACTGAGTTAAAGTCTTCTCCTTCAGGTTAAAACCCTTTCTTCGGAAATTATGGCATTGCTCGGATCCGCGTATCCCAGTTAAAGTAATTCTCCTTCCCCCTCTTTAGAGATGACAAATTCTCTCTAAAGCCGAGGTCTTTCAGCTTCACGTCTTGGGCTTTGAACAAGACACAAATAGACCTTTTAGCTTCACATCTTGGGCTTTGAACAAGATACAAATCACCTTTCGCTTCATGTCTTGGGCTTTGAACAAGGCACCAAAACACCATTTCCTCCCATAGAATAGGAGGAACTACGAACGCTCTGATTTCCCTATTTCGGTAAACGGGAATACGTAGGCATAAGATCGAAAGAAAAGATCTTAGCGAGCACAATCAACAAAAAACCCAAATCCTATATCTCCATCAATCAAAAGCAGCAATTCAAAAGCACCAGTCCTAACATCCTAGTCCTTATTCCCCGCCAGAAACATTAAGCCCTAGAAAGAAAGAAACCTGTATTGGCGAAATACGAATAACCAGTACAAGGCCCCCCACATTGATAGCATCCGTAACCTAACAGACCGCTGTTTAAACTCAGTATGCAAGCAGGGTTAATTGGAGACATCTATTTCCCTTCCTTATTCAGCTCACAATAGGATAAAAAATGAATCGACCTGTAGTCTAAAGCTCAAACCGCAGAGAGCGACCAGCGCTTAAGAACCGCGTCCAAAATCGCTCGCTACACTTGGTAGCCAGTAGGAATATGAATTTAAAGCAGATGGATATGAAAACAACTTTCCTTCATGGTAATCTAGAGGAGTAAATCTACGTGGAACAGTCATAAGGATTCAGTGATACAGGACATGGCAGAATTGTTTGCAAATTGAAGAGATATTTGTATAGCTTGAAGCAGTCTCCAAGTCAGTGGTACAAGCGCTTTGTTCATACATGCTCCTGATTTCCTATAGAATGTATGATTATGATTGTTGTGTTTATGTGAGCAGCCTTGATGATGGCTCTTTTATTTTCCTGTTACTTTGCCAACCATTTGCATGATGTAAATGAGTTAAAGACCAAGTTGGGTAAGGAGTTTGATATGAAGGATCTAGGTGCTGCAAAGAAGATTCTTGGGATGGAAATTCACAGGGACCGAGGAGATAATAAATTATGGTTGTCTTAAAAAATCTATGTTAAAGGTGTTTTGAGCATATTTGAAATGAGCAAAGCAAAGCCTATGAGCAATGTTTTAAAAACCAGACTGGTTATTGAATCGGTGAGGGTATTGGATCACTGGTTCATTGGTCGAACCTCTGGATCACTGGTTGAACCGCATGACTAACCGGATAAAACTGGATCATTCGATTGAATTAATCTGTCAATATAACAAAATTATATAGGTATTAAACCGGTCGAATCGGATGAATCGGTGTCTAAAAAAATCACTAACACCTACAAAATTTAAAAATATCATAATTTCACAAGTTCATAATTTAAATTCAAATTTGAGTTAATTATAAATTTGAGTCAAGTAATTGATTTAAAAATTTTAATCAAAGTATCAATCTTAAATATTAACTTCTGTTTATTGTCTATCAATAATGTATTACCATTTATTTTATGCAACACCCCATTCCAACTAATAGAAACCTATGATATTAATCACATAAGAGAGAAAATAAAGTATGTTCAAATTTCGCAACCTATCAATGCTATAATACTGCAATAACCTTTATTTACTATATTTAACACCGCTGTCACCAATTTTTAAGGAAATAATATCAACTTTCTCTTATATTTTTTTTAAATAATGAAAAACGACGCCGTTTTAATTACTTTTATTAAAAAAAAGAATTTAAACCGCCGGTTTTTCGGTTTTTACCGGTTCTCATCGGTTCAATTACATACCCGATCCAAACATTGAACCAGACCGATTACTACTCTCATTCCCGATTTAACCGGTCTGACCGGCCGGTCTCGTTTTTAAAACTATGCCTATGAGCACTCCTTTAGAGAATCATTTTAAGCTATCTTTAGAATAATGTCCAAAGACAGACTCAGAGATTAAAGATATGTCTAAAATTCCTTATTCCAGTGCAGTTTGTTATTTGATGTATGTTATAGTGTGCACTATACCAAATTTGGCACAAGCAGTTAGTTGAGTGTGCAAGTTCATGTCCAAGCCAGGGGAAGCAACATTGGGAAGCTATCAAGTGGATCCTAAGGTACTTGAAGGGTACAACATATCATGGTATCAGGTTCAACAAGGAGCAAGGTGTTATATCAGTTGTGGGATATGTGGATTCTAACTATGCATGTGATATGGATGATATGACGTATACAACAGGGTATATCTTTAATCTTGCGGGGGAAGGGGGACCTATATGCTGGAAATCATGAGTTCAATCCATAATAGCTACGTCTACAAATGAGGCAGAATACATGGCAGTAGCTGAAGCTGCTAAGGAAGCATTATGGCTTACAGGGTTAGTGAAAGAGTTGGGTGTTGAGCAAGGTGGAGTTTAGTTGCATTATGATAGTCAGAGTTCTATCTATTTGGCGAACAATCAGGTGTATCATGCTAGTACCAAGCATATTGATGTGTGATTCCACAAGATCAGGGAGTTGTTGGTGTCCGGATAGATATTACTTCAGAAGGTTCACACTTCATAGAATGCAGCTGATATGTTGATCAAGCTAGTCACCAGTGACAAGTTCAAACACTATTTGGACTAATTACATATTACTCAATGTTAAGCAGGAGGTGTACCTCCTCAGTTTCCAAGACGAATCGTTTTGCAAGAAGTCTTCATAGAATTTTGATATTTGCCAAGGTGGAGATTGTTGAATATGGCTCATATTGTTTAAAATGATTATGGGTTGTTAAGATAACTATGGGTTATTAAGAGTATGACTCATATTGTTTAGATAATTATGGGTTGTTGAGATAACTATAGGTTGTTGACAGAATAACTCATATTGTTAAGATAATTATAGGTAAAGATAATTGTTAAGGTAAACTAGGGATTAAGGTTTTAGATAAACTAAAACCTCGTATTATATATATGGCTTGTAACATTGTAATCTATATGTAATTCACAAGACATAAATAAAAGGAATTGTCGCACTTCTATAGTCGCAGACTAGGCAATTTGGTCGAATTGCGTGAACAAAGCCTTTGTGCATTTCTATTTACTATGATATGTATTCGCTTTTCTATTCTAAGATTTTTCAACTAGAATTGTGATCACTGGAATAAGATGAAGCAAACATATTTCTCATTTTACTTTCACGATATTCTTTATAAAAATGAGAATGAGAATAAACATTATTACTTTCATGGGTTTTTCTAACAAAACAAAATAATGCAACATGACAATTTTTATTACAATAATTATATTTAATCACATTACACTTGGAGGACTTATTCATATTGCAAATATTATTGAAACTCTTAGTATTGATCTTAAACTCATAACCTAAAACTGACTTTATTATATGTGGTTCTTTGACTAGATAGAATCAATATCAAAATTATCTCTACCCTTGGTTAACTTGCTTAGGAATTCATCCAAATCTTGGTTTAATACCCTTTTTAGCCATGTATCTTAATTTTGGGGTTCATTTTGGTTCCATAACTTAAAAAAAAAAAGTCCATATTAGACTCTTAACTCTTCAAAACGTACTATATTAGTCCTTTTCGTCCAATTAGCGACGAGTTTAGTGACCGTTTTTGAATTTTTTTCGTCGCTAATTAGACAAAGGACTAACATGGTACGTTTTGAAGAGTTAAGGGATCAATATGAATATTTTTTATGTTAAGGGACCAAAATGAACCCCATGGTTAAGATACAAAACTAAAAAGGATATTAAGCCTGGAAATCATCTATTTCTATTTTTTAGGAATCACCTATTTTTTTAGTTAATAGAATCCACCACACATTCTCTAAGTTGGTTCAATTCATTTATGACTCTTTGCCAAGGGAATGAATGTGAAAATTGGCTTGTTAAATATGGTATGTTTTCATATGAGATGGTTCTAACTAGGGGTGGCAAAATGGATCGTGGCCCGTCAGAACGGTCTGCGCACCCTTCATAAAATGGTGGGTTGGGTTGGAATTTTGTGTTCGTCCACCCGTTTAGTCTATCCCGCCTTAAGTCTGCTAACCTAGTTAGCAAACACTCAAAATATTTATTTTTGTTGGTTGAAGGTTAATACTTGAACTATAGTTTTGGAACTCTTGTTAATGATTCTATTTTAGGTCAAAAATCGATGATTTTAGTTGCCATTTTATGTTTCTTATTGTAAGTTTGTTGCTTTCTAGATGAAATGTAAAAAAAAATCTTTTGATCTATTAAAAAAATCTATAAAAAAAAACGGGCAAACCTGCCATCCACTAATCTGTCACCTTGGCAGGGCGGGGTAGATTTTTAAGCTTAATTTCACTTGACGGACTTGTTCGTCCCGCTATTTTTTTAACAGACTTAATGTGGGATGAGATGGGACGAATGACCTCTTTTGCCACCCCAGTTCCAACTGAAGAACAAATATAGCAACAACATTTCTTTCTTTTTCTCTCTCTTTTTTTATATACATAAATAAACATTTTTTTTAAAGAGTTTAATGATTAAACTCACACTCAAACTCACACATATTAAATATAAGAAAGAAAAGTATTAAAAGTTTACATATGTTCTCTAACATAAGTTATGTTATTTCAATTTTTTTATAATATAAAATGCAATTTTTTTTTTTAATTTTAGTATCCGACTTTCTAATTGATTAATCTAAGATATCAATCTCATTGTCCATTAATAGAGTTCCATTAAAAAGCAAAACAAAGTTCTGTATGGACTAATCTAACATAAAAATTATTAGCAATTATTAAAATTCAAACCTGAGTCATTGAGAGAAACATACTTTCGAAATCCAAACCTCTGAGTTAACTTAAAAAGTACCTGATCAACAAATAAACCTGTCTTCCGCTAGGTGTTATCCATATAATAATCAATTGCCTCAAAATAGTAATCTATTACCAGTTTGTCCTCTATTAATTTTTGTTCTCTAACTATTAGTTTATCATATTCATAGGGTATACTCTGAAACAAATCCATTTAAATGTTCTAAAATGTAGGACAGATCAGTAATCTATTGCGTGTAAGAAAGAACGTAGCTGGTACCGTTGAAAATGAACTTAAATCAAATTCTCACAACGTGCCCTCCATCTCTAATTTGTCAGGTTATTGACTTATATTCCATAAACACTTATATTAATTCTGCATGCTCCATGCTCCTTAGGCCAGCAATAATCAATTAACTTAAAAAAAAATATTAACAAAAGCATTTACCAAATTAACTTATTCAAACGAAATTACAAAACAATAAAAACGAAACGAAGTAACACGAGGGTTGGCCAGTTGGAGAATACTTGAGACTTCTGAGAGCGTGCTCTTTTTAATATCTCAGGTTTGTGATGGATCAGTCCATCCAAAAAGGTATGTTATAAAATGATCCGACTCTGACTTATTCTACAAATGCGTGACTTCGTAAATATATAATCCAAATGATAATTTCACAAAACAAAAATCACAAATTAAAATAAAAGAATTTTTTTGATGTATTGACAGGTAATTTTTTTCATGTAAAAGTAGCAGAGAAAGAAGACATAGAAAAACTACCAGGACTACCCTCAAGAAAAGACAAAGCTCTTTCCAAATTAGCAACAATATCAACCATATTAGGCCTTTCTTTCCCCTCCAAATTCACACAATGCATAGCAGTATAAGCCATAATCTCAACAGATTCAACTTCATTCACTTCAGGTATTCCAACTCTATCATCCAACAAATTCCAAACCTCTCCTGAACCTATCTTTGCTCCTGCATACTCCACCACGCCGATAGGACTCGAACCATCTTCGGTTTTAAACACCGCTCTTTTACCTGTCAAAAGCTCCAACATCACAACACCTAAACCATAAACATCACTTTTTGTTGTTAAAACATTCGACACATAGTACTCAGGATCTATGTAACCAACAGTTCCAACCGCTTTCGTATTCGACATCAGTTCTAGTTCGGTTTCCTGCCAGATTAACGATAATCCAAAATCGGAAACTCTAGCGTTCCATTTTGAATCAAGAAGTATGTTCGAGGATTTAATGTCTCTATGAATAATCGGTGGAACCGCGTAGTTATGAATGTACTCGATGCCTCTTGCAGCGTCCAACGCAACTTTGATTCTCATTTTCCATGAATTCATAATGCTGTTGTTTTTCTCGACATTGTTCTTATCATGCAAGTGATCATGAAGTGATCCGTTGCTCATGTACTCGTAAACCAAAAGCCTCTCGTCGTTCTCTTCGCAGAAACCAATTAGTCTCACCAAATGCTTGTGGTGAAGCCTTGATAACAATGTGATCTCAGAATCAAAAGATGTTTCTTTCTCTTGGAATTTCTTCTTCTTCGCGGATGCTGTATCGCCTCTTTTAATCGCGACTTCGCGGCCGTCTAGTAACCTCCCTTTGTAAACACATCCAAAACTACCAGCACCAATTTTGTTTTCAACTGAGAAATTGTCACTAGCTGAAACTAATTCCCAAAACGCGAAACTCTCGGTTCTGTCTAGTTGCTTCGAAGATGAACCACTTCTTAACCTACTCGAGCTATGTTGTTTGCTCGAAAAAGATCTTAATGCTGTTGTTGTTGTTATTCCATTATTATGACTTGGAGCTATATCAACATAAGCATCATCAGATTCACTACTTGTAGGTTGAACCGAATTATCGATTTTCGCCTTTACCAATTTTCTTGCACCAATCATAAGAAAATAAAGAATAGTACATAATCCTGCAAAAGCACCAACTGATCCAATAATCAGAAATGTCATCAATTTCCAACCCTTTAAGCCTTTTTCTTCATCATCAACAGAAGATTGATTCTTAGGCGATATCATCGGCGGTGGCAATTGCACGGCGAACGGAAACTCGGTTCGACATTGATAACAAATAGTTCCCAATCCATGACATAGAAAATCAGAATTTGGATACACACCACAAGAGCTACAAGAATCACTTACAACACATGGACTAGGAAGAATCATTCCCAAAGGAACATAAACATCACTAATCAAATGATGCTTAGAATACCAATTAGGGTTACCCCAACAAATTAGAGACAAATTCCTAGTTGTTAAACCACAAACAAAATCCAAACCAGCAACAATTGTTTCAAAAGAAACACCTTTCATCACATCATCATTGCTATCGAAATCGTCGCCCCAACATTGAACAAATCCATTTTTTATTCTAATAGCACAAGTGAAGTTTTCACCTAAAGCAAGACCTGAAAAAACATAACCAGAATTCAAAGGAACATTTAACTTACCAGAATCATTGTTCTTGTTTTTCTTGTTCTTCCCTTTACAAACCAAAACTCCATCAAGAGTTGTTAAACCACAAACATGAGAAACACCAGAAACCAATGTTGACATTGTTAGATTCTCAAACTGTTTCTGAATCAAATTCTCAACACCGTTTTTTCCGTTTACACCCCAACAAAAAACTCTATTACTCCCCTTCAATATTCCGCAACAAAAACCATAACCACAAGTAACGCTTCGAAACCGAAAACTTTCATCCGGAGAAGGAAACTCAACTCCACCATAGCCTCTCCAACACTTCACCACACCAGAGTGCAACTCTCTAGCACAAACGTGATCATCACCAACAGCTACATCACTCAACTGAACCTTTTCACTGTGATACAATCTTTTGGGTTTGAGAAAAGACGTTAGTATCGTTGTGTCCCAACAATGGAGGCTGAGACCATTAGAACGGAGGCCGCAGAAGAAGCTCCGTCCACCGGAGATAGACTGGAACGAAACGTTGGGGAGGCATATTGGAAAGAGTTTCCCGTTTTGGTAGCATTGGATGTATTGGTGAGGCTTCCCGGCGATTATGCCGCAGATGGTGGAGGTGTTGTAGGTGATGGCGGTTGTGGAGGCGGTGCCGAGGGTGTTGACGGTGGTTATAGTGAAACAAACGGCGAAGATGAAAATGAGAGTTAATGAGATCATTGGGAAGGTGAAGGGTCGTTGTTTTTCTTCATTGATGAGAATTTGAGAGATAGAAATGGTTGAAAAGTTGAATGAAGAAAGAGTGTTGTGAGAAAATTGGCATAAACTTGAACATGCTATTGTATATTTTTTATGAACATGATATAGCTACTACTATTATTATGTAAAAAAAAACCACTCTTTTAAATAAAATAACGGAGTATTATTATTATTAAATTTTTTTTGAGAATTTGAATTTAAATTTTGAATAAATAATAATATTAAATTATAGGGATTTTTTTTGAGAATTGGAGAACTAGACAAAAAATTATAGTAAATTGATGTGGTTGATAATTGGAATTGCATAGTTATGGTAGTCATTAATGGTAGTCAAGTTTGGTTATTTTTGGAGAATCAATGGAATTGGATTTGTGTAATTATTTGGTTGAAATTAGGAGGATAAATGAGACTTATGATGAAAGAGGAAACCAATACATTCATGGTTCATGTTTGAATTACAGACAGGATCGTTAATTTCTTTTAAATGAAATGACTAGTCAAACAAGAGTGAATTAGAGACGTTATATGTATGGAAATTAAGGACTACTCCCTCACCTTTCATATATAAATAACTTTATTAAAAAAAAACACCTTTAAAAAAAGTCTAAATACATTTATTTTTATCCTCTTTCTAATTTTATTTCAACTTGCATTCCTTTCTAATCATTTGTTTGCAGGAGTGGGATTGAAACAAGTGGGGAAGAAGCTTTTGCTTCTATGAGATGTTTCAGTTGTAAAGTGTTAGTTCGGTGTGCATCTGATTGCAAGGGTGCAAGTGTTGTTGGAGCTATGTTGTTTCTCGAACTCGAAGACAGCGTGGAATTTAGATTCTTGTCGGCCAGGTCAAGTTGGGACGTCTTTGAGGGAGAACGATCAGATATTGTGGATGTTTGCTTCTCAGAGAATATATAGCATTGTGACGGATACTGATATGCCAGTGGTATGTAATTCTTGATGTTTTTCTTGAAGATATCTGCGACTTGCATCTAAAGTGTGGATCTGAGTTTGGTGACATTGGGGAACTGGTGTTTTATCTGCTAAGCAAGAGGATGAGTTTGTGGGAAATGATGCACCTGTGTTGTTGGTTAAGAAGAAGGATGGCAATATGAGGTTGTGTGTGGACTACACGCAGTTGAATAAGGTGACTATCAAGAATAAGTATCTTCTACCAAGGATCGATTATCCGATGGATCAGTTAGTTGGGGCTGTGTGTTCAACAAGATAGATTTGAGGTATGGTTATCATCAGATTTATGTTAAACTAGATGATATTCTGAAGACGACATTCAGGACGAGATATGGTCACTATGAGTACACTATGATGTTGTTTGGCGTATCTAATGCACCAGGCATGGTCATGGAGTATATGAACCATATTTTCCATCTGTAACTAGATAAGTTTGTGGTGGTCTTCATCGACGGTATTTTGATATATTCTAAGTCTAATGAAGAGCATGCAGAATATCTTAAGATTGTGTTGCAGGTGTTGATGGAGAAGAAGCTTTATGCCAAGTTGTTGAAATGTGATTTTTGGTTGAAAGAAGTGAGCTTTCTTGGCCATGTGATTTCTAGTGGAGGAATTGTTGTTGATCCGTCGAAACTTGATGTTGTGTTACAGTGAGAAACTCTGAAGTCTGCTACTGAGATTCGAAGTTTTCTTTGTTTAGCTGGTTATTATCCCAGGTTTACAGAATGCTTCTCGAAGTTAGAATTACCTTTGACTCAGTTGACTCGAAAGGGTCAAGCTTATGTGTCGGATGTTGCTTGAGTTGAGAGTTTTGTAGAACTCAAGAAGAAATTGACGAGTGCCCTAATGTTGATTTTGTCTAATCCAAATGAGCCATTTGTAGTGTATGGTGATGCGTCGAAAATGGGACTTGGTTGTGTATTAATGCAGAATGGTCAGGTTGTTGCTTATGCTTTGAGACAACTGAGAGTTCATGAGAGGAATTATCCTACGCATGACTTAGAACTGGCATTCGTGGTTTTTGTGTTAAAGATTTGGAGACACGATCTTTTTGGCTCCAAATTTGAAGTGTTCAGTGATCACAAGAGTTTAAAAGTATTTGTTCAACCAGGAGGAGTTGAATATGAGGCGGAGGAGGTGTCTCGGGCTTCTGAAAGATTATGACTTTGAATTGAGTTAGCATCCTGGTAAAGCTAATGTTGCAGCTGATTCACTGAGCAGGAAGTCCTTACACATGTCGATCCTTATGGTTCTAGAGTTAGAACTGATTGAGCAATTCAGAGACATGAATTTAGTATGTGAGGAGACTACTAACGGTGTGAAGTTGGGTATGTTGAAGTTGGCGAGTGGTATTTTGGAAGAGATAAGAGAAGGTCACAAAATTGACTTGGGTTTGATTGATCGATTGTTGTTAATCAACCAAGGTAACAGAGGTGATTTTCGGGTTGATGAGAATGGAGTGATGAGGTTCAGAGATAGAGTGTGTATTCCAGATGTTCCAGACCTTAAGAAGAGTATTCTTGAAGAAGGGCATTGAAGTGGGTTGAGTATTCATCCCGGTGCTACAAAGATGTATCAAGATTTGAAGAAGTTATGTTGGTGGCCAGGTATGAAGAAAGATGTTGCAGAATTTGTATATGCTTGTTTGACTTGCCAGAAGTCAAAGATTTAACTTCAGAAGCCTTCGGGGCCGATGCAACCGTTGAATATTCCAGAGTGGAAATAGGATAGCATCTCTATGGATTTTGTGTCAGGTTTGCCTAAGACTTCAAAGGATAATGATTCAATTTAGGTGATAGTGGATAGATGGACTAAATCAGCTCATTTCTTACCGATGAAAATCAATCATTCGTTGCAGAAGCTAGCAGAAGTGTATATTGATGAGATTGTAAGGTTGCACGACATTTCTTCGAGTATTGTGTCAGATAGAGATCCGAGGTTTACATCAAGGTTTTGGGAGGGTTTGCAGAAGCCTTTGGGTAATAAGTTGAAGTTGAATTCGGCCTATCATCCGCAGACGAACGGTTAGACAGAGAGGACTATCCGGTCTTTGGAGGATTTGATGAGGGCTTGTGTGTTAGAACAAGAAGGTGCTTGGGATACCCACTTGCCACTGATTGAGTTTACCTATAATAATAGTTTCCATGCTAGTATTGGAATGGCACCGTATGATGCGTTGTATGGTAGGAGGTGTAGGACTCTGTTGTGTTGGTATGAGACAGGTGAGAGTGCGGTACTCAGACCTGAGATTGTGCAGTAGATGACTGAAAAGATAAAGATGATCTAAGAGAAGATGAAAGTATCTCAGAGTTGTTAGAAAAGTTACCATGATAAGAGGACGAAAGCACTTGAGTTCCAATAAGGAGATCATGTGTTTTTCCGGGTTACTCCAATAACTGGTGTTGGTCGAGCTTTGAAGTCTAGACAGCTCGCGCCGCATTTTGTTGGTCCGTATCAGATTTTGCATATGATAGGAGAGGTAGCCTATTAGATTGCTTTGTCGTCGCCGCTTGCTAATCTTCATGATGTATTTCATGTGTCTCAGTTGAGGAGATACATTCCGGATTTGTCTCATATGATCCAGGTAGATGATGTACAGGTGAGAGATAACCTGACTGTGGAAGCATCACCCATACAGATATAGGAACGGGAAGTGAAGCATTTGCGGGGTAAAGAGATTTCCTTGGTGAAGGTAGCGTGGGGAGGACCGCCTGGTGGGAGTTTGACTTGGGAGCGTGAGGAGCAGATGGGGGAGTAGTATCCGACTCTGTTTTCCTCAGGTAATTTTCAGGGACAAAAATTATGTAAGTGGGGGATAGTTGTAACACCCTGTTTCGTGAATTAGATGTTTTACTATAGTTTAATTGTTGAATTCCATATATTATGTGTATTATTGATTTTGGGATATAAATGAGAGTGAGAACTAATTGGAATTATTTTATTAAATAGTCCTATATAGTTTATTAATGAAATAAATGAGATAATTAGTATAACATGGCATATAGAGGAATAAGGGGCAGAATTGGCAATTGGAAGAATATTGAGGACATAATGGAGAGTTAGAGGAGTAAGTGAGGGTAGAAGTGAAAAACCATAGAAAAAGGTTATTTTAAAGGAGAAAATGGAGAAAAGTGAGGTCAGTTTCGCAGTACGTGAAAGTTGAAAAGAGAAGAGTGTTAGGGCAAGAGAAGGCTTTGGAAGAACCATCCATCCAAAGAGCTTGAGAATCAAAGTTGCTAGAAATAACAAGGTAAGGGTGGGTAATGGTTTTCAATTGTGATTGGCATGAGGGAAGAGTAGAATATGGTTTCAGTTTTTCTTTTAATTGATGATGAATGTTGAGAAATAATTGATGATAATTCTGTGATGAAAAATTATGTTAATTAAGTTGTTTGGTATGTATATCTTGATGTTTTAATGTGTTTCTTTCACGTGATTCATGTACTATATGATATGACATGTTTTGGGGTTGTTGGAGGTCAAAATATGGGGTTTGAGGTCTTTTGCAAGGTTGAAAAATAGGAGAGATCGCACAAAATCTCGAGAAAATTGGGGTTTTCTGGACCTTGCTACGGGCCATAGCAGCTGCTACGGGTGGCCGTAGCAGCCTCCTGGATTTTGGCACCAGAAACGTGTCCAAAGTGAGTTTTTGGAAAGGGCGTGCTACGGCCGTAGTAGATCCCTGGAATCAGTACTGCGAAATCGTTTTTGCCATAACTTTGTAACCGTAAGTCCAAACCGAGTTTTGTTTGAAGCGTTGGAAAGCTAACGTGAATTACTATCAAATTAAATTACTCCCAGAGGTTGATCATGATAATTAGTTTATGCTTTTGATATTTGAAAGAAATGTTGAACTTGAAACTTGTTTATCTTTCGACGATTTTTGTTATCTCTTTTTAACCGTGTATCAAAGCTAATACTCAAAGCTATAACATAGTAGTAATAAGTGTTAGAAAGCTAATGCTCAAAGCTATAACATAGTAGTAATAAGTGAAATGTTTAAATATTATTTCTATTCCTATTGCATTGATGAAGTGTTAGTTTACATGTTCGGATAATGAATCGTTGTATTGTTGTGCTAATATTATGTGATAATGATGTTGTTATGTTGATACTTTTATGATGATGTTCTTGAGATGTTGAGTTGATAATGTTTGATGTTGTTGTTATGATATGATGTTGATGATGTCGTTATGATGTGATGTTGATGATGTTGTTGTGATAATGTTGTTAATGATGTGCATGCCCTAATATATGCATGATGTGTTTATGATGATTATGTTGATGGTGGCATACACAGTCAGAAGAGGGGACAATTTGTATGTGTTGTTGTTTCATGTTGAATCATGCATCCATATTGTCGGAACTTCGGTTCTATTTATGTTGTGGCCTCGATCTTATTGTGGGGATCGGGTGCGAGTAGCTAATTCCTATGGTGGGGAATTAGTGAAGCGTTACCTATGTTGATGGTAACGAGTTTTGGTGGCATCGATCCTATGGTGAGGGTCGAGTGCGAGTAGCTAATTCCTATGGTGGGGAATTAGTGAAGCGTTACCTGTGGTGGGGTAGCGATTTTGTTGTGCTTCGGTTCAAGAGTGAACCAGATCCTATGGTGGGGATCCTGTATGCGATGATGATGGAATAGGGAGCAAAATAAACCTAAGTGTTCATAACTTGGAACCACATGCATATTGAGTCAGTGCATTGCATTACATTGCATTCTTGTTGATTGGTTGTTGTTGATAATGATGATGTTAGATGACAAATTGTGAATTATATAATATCCTTGTATATGATGATGATGCGATGGTTGTGAGTAGAGTAACATGTTGTTGTTGTAAATGGTTATACATGTTTGTTGTATGCTATCTTTCACTTATGTCGTTTATAATTGATTATGATTACTCACCCCTTTTATTTGAATGTTGCCTCCATGTGGATAACGCGCAGATACTCATGAGTAGACTCCAAGGAAGTAAGTGGAAGCTAGCTATTGGAGTTCATTTCAGTTTTCGTTTTAAGTAGGAGGGATTCTGATCTAATTCATGTAACACTGGGTTGGGGTTGACGTTTGTCTTCTTAATTTATTATGTTGTTTATTTCGAAGTATTTGCTAATAATTTCATGGTGATATTCTAAGATGTTGAATTAAGTGTTGACGAAACTTATCCTTTGTTGAATGTTATGGATATTGGAGTTTAAGACTCAATTTTAGTTGTAGAATCATAATTGAATTTCTTTATGTTGAATCCGCTGCATTATTTTTAAAAGAACTTGACATTGTAAAAGCCTCATAAATGAGTATGTTCGAATTAATATATGTTTTTGTGTAACCCGTGTTATGGAGCAGGATAATTGTGATGTTTTATAAAGTTTGACACCTTGTGGTTGTGTTTATATGATTAAATTAATCGTTATTTTTGTGGGGTTTTTAGTAGGGTGATACATGGGTTTCTATGAGCGTCATCCTAGGGCAGGATCTGCTTTATCCTTATACCTCCAATTATAGTAATTGGAAGGATAAGTTTGCAAGGGACAAAGGCGGCACCCGATGCCCTGAATATATCTTTAAGGACATCTGTTCATATAGATTTCTCCTTTACTGGACGGATGAACAGTTTTCCATCACAAGATTTCTTCCAGTCAAATTCGGTGAGAAAAAAAAAGGAGTCGTTGAAATTCTTATAGAAATTTTATAATATGTGGGTGAGGTATTTATTAGATACGAGACAAATTATCCCATATTAATGAGTTTCCTAGGTAAGGTGTTATTCTTCTCAAAGTCTTACTATTTATTTTTGGTTGATATTCACTTACTTATTTTCTTTTTAGAGGAAGGATGACATATATTTCAATCGTTGAGAAAGAAGGCAATGATGGCAAGGACCAAGGTCGTAGGGGCGAGACTGAAACCGTTCATCATAGGGATCCTGTTGACTTCCAAACTCAGGTACCCAAGAATAGGAAAAATTTGGATGAGGGGAAAACAAAGTTATCAAATAAGCAAAGTCTGTTTGTTACAAATTATTTGTTTATCTGTAATTTTTCACCAAATGTGTGGTGGTTTTTTATCTGTAAAATAGTGTTGTACTTATTACAGGTTGTTTCAATTAGGAATGGTTGTTTTTCTATTTGTTGGAAAAGTCCTTTGAATTGGGGTGATTAAAATTCCACCATAATTGTTGGTGTTGTTAAAAATGAAGGAAGCGGTTTGCTTCTTGGTTGTTGTTAGAAGATTGTTGGAGAAGTCTTGATGTGAGGTTTATACAAATATCTAACAATAGTGAAAATATCTCACGGGGTGTGAGGGGACTAGATGTACCCTTGGGTGGAAAGAGGAACAATTATATATCCTTGTATTATTTACTTTATGCATTTATTTTTATGTATTTTATATCATACGTTCATAGAAATATTCCTGAAAAATAAGATTATAAGAACCATCTTTTAAAAATGTAAAATTTGTTTAGAGGGTTTTTGGAGGGGAAGGCTTTGAAGGGTTGCGTCGATATTTTTAAATGTGTTTGATATTTTTTAAAAGTTTAAAAAAATAATATGATTTAATATTCTAATTTATTATATTTTTTAAACATTTTAAAAATATCAAACACATTTTAAAATATAGACACAACCCTCCAAAGTCTTTCCCTCCAAAACCATCCAAAGTATTTCCCTCCAAAACCCTCCAAAAACCAACTCCCAAAGAGACCCTTAGGAGTCTTAAGTTTTGGTAAGAATAGTCCGGTGGGTTCTTGCATTTTCTCCCTTAGGAGGCTTAAGTTTTGGTCGAGCTTGTATATGGATGAATGTGTATGATTTATTCAAAATATTAAGGGTGCCTCATTAAAAACCCTGCCATTGCAAGGGAAAAAAGTACTACCCTGAGATGCTATTTTATTCACAAATATTCAATGTTTACATAAATTTTAGCGTTGAAGGCTCAACTGAAATAATGTCTCAGTTTTATGATGTTCCATGTTCTCAAAATCTTCTCACATTCGTGTTCACCAACTTGTATGTTCTCCGCGATAATTTTTTACGCACCCAGTATGGTCCTTCCCAATTGGGCTAAATCTTTATTTTCTTGGTTGTGGATACCACTTGTTTTAACACCTGGGCACCTTCTTTTACTCTCCATGGCCTTACCTTGGTGTTCTATCTCCTCGGCGCTCTTTGCTTTGCCACAAACTCCTGTATTTTTGCCATTTCTATAACTTCTTCTATATAATTGGCTGAATTATTGAACTCAACTTGATTATCAATCTCATTAAAGGTCTATATTCTCCATGTGGGAATGTTGATCTCCACTAGGAGCATTGCGTCAGACCCATAAACCATTCAAAAAAGTGTCTCATGGTCCATGAGCGAGGGGTCGTGTGATAAGGCCACATCACTTGTAATACTCGATGATAGTTTATGTATTTATGTTATAGAATAGAGGGGGAATTATTATTTAATATCGTTAAGAATTATCATCTGGGATACATGTTATCTCATGAATCTTCTCGAACCAAAAGTCCTTTTGCTTTGTCCAACTTTATCCTTATTCAAGATAGGATGATCTTGTTGGCCAATTCCGCCTGGACGTTTTCTTGTGAGTGCTTATAGATCTTTGTGGTTGGAGGTTTACTGTTTGCAACAATAATATGTTTTCAATGGTTTTGATGATGACAACACTATGATGTGAAGTCTTCATCTGAAGTTTTGATTAAGTTGATTGTGCTTGTGAGATTAAGATATTAAAGTCTATCTCTCAAAGGAAAACACCAAATGTCAAGTGACATTCAATGGAATTCCTTATGATCTCTCTCAAGAAATATCTGATGATGGTGTCTATTAAGGATTGGTCAAGGATGTTCCTAAGCAATTATGACGCTTGTATTCATTGCCTAATTGATTAAGACCCTTAACCAATCGATTAAAGCAAGGCATAAAGCTTCGTAATTAATTAATAACACTCCTAATCGATTAAGACACTAGTCGTTGTAGATCTTCATTTTTGGGAATTAGGGTTGTGGTATTTTGTATCTCATAATTAATTGACCCTATGGTATGATCTACACTAGTCGTTGTAGATCTTCATTTTTGAGAATTAGTCTTTTTCCTTTTGAGACTGAATCTTCACCTATAAATAGAGGGTTTCTCATCACTTTTAAAACACACTGAAAAACACATTTCTGCTTATTTTCTCACTTTCTAACTCTCTTTATTTCATTTCTCTTTTTAACTGAATTGCCTTAGTACTTTGAGAGTGAAAAATATCTAGTGAGGTTTTTTATTTGTTCTGGTCTTGGGGTTAGCGTTGTAATTTACCCAAGAGGAATTTATGTCTCGTGTAATATTTCTTGTGAGAAGTTGTTATTTGCTTTGTGAGTTAAACTAGTAAAGCCTCTCATTTGGTTTATGAGATTGTCTGCCAAAATCTCTATGTGGTTCGTAAGCTTAGCCCGGTGTAAAAGTTCTTATTTGATTTGTAATATTGTTCATCAAAGTATTTGTTTTTTGAGTTTATCCTGATATAAAAGCTCTCGCTTAATTTCAGGATTAGTCTAATGTACTATCTCGTGTTTGAAATAAAAATGAAGCAATCAAATCTAATACATCAAAATCATCTCAAATTCATTAGTTTGTGGATATGTTATTTGACTTTAAAAAAAATAAAATTAGTGTCATTTTTTGTTGGGGTTAAGTAGTGCACAATTCATTAACTAATTCTCTATATTCTAAAAAAAATTAATCAATTCTCTGCTAAAAAATCATTAACTAATTAATTCTTTTCATATGATAATTTTCGTCATTTGAAATATACTAACATTGACAAGGTTTTAACGTTAAGACATAAGCATCAATTTTCATAAGTTAGAAGAATCATACATTTGACATAAATCTCTTGTGAGTTGCTTGTTCGGTGACATGTGAACCTCTTTAATTTCATTATTTAATTTCAAAGTATTATGGCTCTTGACTTTAGTTTATGCATAATGGCATAATACTATTGGAATAATTTAATTTTACTAATTAGAGAACATGTTAGCAGATTATAGTAGAACATGTTGCTCAGCTTCAAATTCAAAATTACTCATGTCTATTTGCAAGTAATCATCTTTGAAATTAATGCTAATCTCTTTTCTTTGGGTACACAATTAATTATTCTTTTTAATCTTGTCTATCCTAAACTAAAATTTTGTGATGAATTTCTTTTAATAAGTCAAATACATTAATAACTAGTATTAGTGCTTACGAGAGAATACAATCTTCTACAAATTAATAAATAAAAAACAAAAGAATTCATAAATAAAAAATATATAAAATAATACCAAAATTAAACACGTCATTAACTTTAAAGGTATACATAGTTCATTTGGATTGAGTTTGACTAAAATTAGATCTCAAATCATATAGAATACACATGTTTAAGTGAAGTAAAATAATCACCTAAAATATGGTTATGTTTGTTTGCTTAAAAATACAAATTTATATGTTTTATTTGGGTTGGATATTGGATTATTCAAATCTATTTGTTATAATCTTTTCCAAAACATGCTCAATTTTAAAAAAGAAAAATGATTTTAATTATTTTCATTATTATTTTAACATCATCAAATGTCAAGTGTCCAATAAAATTCATCATAACAATATTTACAAAAATAAAAGTTACTACATTACAGTAGTGTCTAGAATTCCATAAAATACTTGTAATTTACAAGAATTAGTATCAAAATAGTTAAAGGACGATATCTCAAATAAGTTAAAATCTTAACTCACAAAATAAAAGTATTCAATCGATTAAAAATGAAGCAACCAGGTCTAAATACATCAAAGTCATCACTCATCAAACTAAAACACAAAACAAAACCATAGACACCCAATAACACATTGGTTTTATGGGTTGGGTTCAAGTTTACTTGGAGCTCAATTTTTTGAATAGTTTTTCATTTTTGAAAATCGTGTTCACCCAATAATCTAGGCCAACTCGTTTTTTGAGCTGGTTTAAGTCGATTAAGATGGTTTTTCCTTGTTAACCCAACTCACGTTCACCCCTAATTGGATTAAACCACCATGAATTCATATCAAAGCTAAAAAATCCTTACCCTATAACCATCCCCAATGATTTTAACTTTATCACACAAATTCTCAATCGACAACACATTTGTTCCAAACATAATGTTATTTCACTCTTTCCAAATACATCAATGACATGTCAACCAGATCACATGAAAGAACTCCATAGTCTCTTTATAAAATAAGTGATACAAATAGAATTAGTGTGCAATCCCGTGAGAATACCTGCACATTTTGTTCTAAAATACCACGCCAAGCTATGTTATACTTTGTCAAAAGTTTATTAATAAAAAATTTCAAGAAAAAAGTGACACTTTCAGCATAACAAAATTACTCTAAATGTTCTTCATATGCACCAAAAGATTATACTGAGACATGATTGATAAGAACTGATTTGATTCTTTGGTTGAGTAACTTTTTTTATTATTGAGACTCCATGTCCATTTATCTGAAAACCTAACCTATAAATTAACATTAACTATTAAAGCACAACACCCTATAACCTTCATTTCTTCCGATGTGAAAAGGTCTCGCCGCCACCTATAACCATCACCGTCAAAACCTCACCTCAACTATTTCATCTCAACGACCAATATATTATTATCTACCATTAATTGGTGGATTCATTGCATGTACAAGTATACACAATCAAAATGGTAGCAAAGTGTTAAAAGTAAGAGTATGGATCTCAAAAATATTATATTAATTTAAATTGATTTTCAAGTAAAAATTTGTGAATAGTCATGAGCAGAAAGTAATAATAATTATTTGTTTAACAGAGATGAGAAACATATTGGATAATGATTCATTCGATGATTTTCACATAATGTATTAGCGTGATAAAATTTTTCGTGTTAGATGAGGCCAAAATGTGGCCTAGTGGTATATATCTACAACAACGGAATAGGTGTAGTAAATAGTTAAGAAACAAATTTTCAAAATGTGGCCTAGTGGTATATGTCTACAACCATATTTTTCATAACTAGAATCTTTCTTGGTGGACTCTATTCATACATTTACACATCTCAGTATGTGTGTGTGTGTGTGTGTGTGTGCAACCCATGACGCAAGGTGTCGTGCCAGAAGTATTCTTTGAAGATATTCATCCTAGATCTTAGTTTGGTTGCTTTGTCCTATGGTCTAAAACATTAACATTCAATTTTAGGAAATGGGATTAACTATCTTATTTATTACTGGGTTTTTTGAGTTCTGTTTGAACTTTGGGGATTTCTAGTAACAACATTTCTCATTCAAATGTTTGTTAGGTATTTCATCCTTTCGCCTGACGCGATCTCATTCGTATCGAGTCTAACCTTTTACTCAAAGTGAAACACCCATTGTTCCTCTAGTTGTTGGAACAAGAAATTTTTCACATTTTATTTTGCGTTTCTATTTCTTTTTCTCTCTTTTTTAATATGCATTATAAATTTAGTAGCTTCCTTCTTTGTTGACCCTATTTACTAGTGTTTTATATATTAATTTTAACCCTTAGGAATTGGCCTAGTGGTGAAGGCTTGAGTCCTAAGAGTGTGCTCCTTTCAAGGTTTCAGGTTCCAATCATGTTAGGTGCAAACAATTCTTGTATTAGGCCATGTCCATATAGAATTTTGCTCTAGCTTTAAATGGGCCCCCCACAAGTGGACGGTGGGATTGATCCCCTTGGATTAGTCGGTCGTAAGGTCGGATACCATGATTTCAAAACAAAAAAAAACTAGTGTTTTCCTCCCCTAAACTAAATCCTAAGTCAAAATTTATTCCATACTCTAAAGCAATTCAAACTACTTAAAAGTATCACTACTTTTCTGACTTCTTATGGCATGACAGGCGTTCATCACTTTCCATGCTACATTGGTGCACAATATTTTGATTCTTTATTAATATTTTGTTTCAAACATTTTCAACCGTCCAATTTAAACCAGAAAATATGCAGATGACAGATTAAATTAATTATTTACTTATCACATTTTTAACAAATTTTAAAATAAAACTTAAACAAATTTTCATTAATCAAACATGAAATTAACATGAAAACAATGGCAACAATATATGTATCACACCCCTAAACTCAAAACAAGAGCAATGTCTTCACTGAAAGTTTGATGAGTTATGGCATATTAGAACCTACAAATATTAAAACTACAACTAAAACTAAATTAATCAAGGTGGTTGGCTAGATATTTCAATACCAGCTAGGCTTGAAGCTTAGTACTTTTTCTTGTTCTTCCATCTTTTTTCGTTTCTCTTGCTTTTCTTGCCATATTCTTCCTTCTTTCCTTTATTTGCCTTGACTTCCGTGATCTCTGAAACAACCTTTCATTTAGAAACAACAATTGATTTTTTCTTCTTTCTAGGCCGCCCTTATGCAATTTTTATCCATATCGGCCGTAATTCAAGCTAGTGTGCTCGACTCAGTCATCGATATGGTTCACCATGCACCACCCCACACTGGCGGTGGCATCCTCATTAGACTCATCTTCCATAGAGTCTTTTTCCCATGTGAATCTATAATTAGGATCCAATCTTATTGAGTCATATACATCCCTTTGTGCAGAAAACTCCCTTCCAATAGCAGTATAAGACGAAATAGTTATCGACTTTTTGTCAAAAGATATCTTATCCACATTGTCTACTTCCACAAGTAAATAACTCTGGTTGGCTTCCACATTCTCCACAATTCCATCATGACTCCAGATAAAGATTTTCTGATGTAAAGTCGAAGGGACTGCTCCTACACCATGTATCCATTCTCGACCCAGTAGCAAATTGTAATTTCCTTTGGATGGAATGACCATAAATAGGGGTTGTCTTACAATTTTTCCCTCAACTATGTTAACCATAATGACTCCTAAGGCCTTACTTATTTTTCCTTCACAATCAGACAAAACCGTGTTATAAGTCCTTAAATTTGTATCCCTTTTTTTCCAATCTTCTTTAGTACGAAATTTTGCATCAAATTTACCGCAGCTCCACCATCTACTAGCACCTTGTTTATACCTACTCCATCAACGTTAGCCAAAATAAAAAATGGTCTGAGATGTTTCTTCATCTCTTCATTAAGCTTCTTAAAAATCGCTTCTTCCATTCCCTCACCATCATCACTCATAAAATAGTAGCAGAAAGGCTTGTGGTCTATGATTTCTCTGGCCAAGAAACTATCCTCTTCCTCAGTAACTCTATCGAATTCAATCGGTGAAATGGAGACATTGTTGTAAATGGTATCAAGCCCATGATCAGACTCAAATTCAAAGTTGATAGTGAGCATGTCCTCGTCTTTGTTTGAGATGAGGGTTTTGTCCTTGGAATTGACCACTTGCGGTTGTGAGGAAAAAAGTCTTTCTCTCATGGGTTTCTTCATTGCTTCAGAGATTGTTAGAGGTGGAAATTTATCCTTACTTTTTTATTCCTTAGCCTTAAGAGCATCTTTCTACTTTCACTTGTACCTCCTTCATTGTATTCTGGTCATAGGATTCTTACCCAGATAATTCTAAGAACTATAGGAGTAGTTCTTCAAAACCTGGGAGTTGTCATGGTATGCTAAGTTATGACCTATCTCGGCCACTTTCCATTTTGGATGATTAGAATTGGATTTGACATTTGGCTGAATCCATTGGATAGTAGATACAACTATAGATGAAACATATGTCTTTTGCTGATTGTTCCAGAGGCCATTGATACTCTTAGTAAGGGGGTCCCCCTCCAGGTCCTATCAAAGGTAAACTTTGGCCTCATGTCAACTCGAGGATCCTTCCTTGAATGTTGAGGCTTCACTTTTTTCGAGATCCTTTATCGCTTCTTTGTCAAAAACTTCACTACAACGAGGGCACAATAGCATTTCAGAACCTTTGATTTTGCAATGATTCTGGAAAGAAATTAGCTTTTATTCAGCCTTTGGATATACCTTATCCATCTCTTTAGCCACATTGAACTCTTAGGCCCATGAATTGGGGCCTTTAGCAGCTTCAACCATCATAATCTCCATAGATTCAACTAGGTTTTCCTCCTTGACTTGCAAGGGGTCTGAGTCAATTTTCATGGGTGGCTTAGGTTTATCACAAAACTTAAGCATGCCATCTTTCAGAGCATCTTGTACTAAATCCTTGAAAATAGCATATTGAGAAGTCTTATGTCCAAGGAAATCATGATATCTACAAAAACCTTTCTACTTCCTTTGTTCCCACGGTGGCGTCATTAGGTCCTTTGGCAGTATGATTTGACCATCAAGAACTAAAAGTTTGAAAATTTAATCACATTTGGATGCATCAAAAGTATAATTTTTTGTAATTAAATTTTCATTTCTACTTTGTTCCATGGGGTTTTTTCCATTAGAAAGTGAAATTCTGGTATCAGACGTGTGATGTTAAGGTGTGATGTCACAACAACACACTCTGCACAATGGACAACAATAACAGTAAAATAACACCAAGAATTGTTGACCCAGTTCGGTTACAACCAACCTACTCTGGGGGCTACCAAGCCAGGGATGGAATTCACTACTTGTAGATATAATTTACAGACTCAACAACCCGTTGACAATCTCCTAAACTTATACTCTACTAATGACTTCCTACCTAAGAAACCACTTAGGTATGAGAACACCACTCAATCCCTTACAAACACTCAAAGAACCCACTTTGAGTACCCTTGATCTTACTTCACAGTTTTGATCAAGCAAACACTCTCTATTACTTCACAGCTTCTAGAGAGGACAAAAACTCAACACCTATTCAAACCCTAGAATAGTGTAAATACAACTCGTACAAAATACTCAAGACACTCAGCCTATGCTCTTGATTTTCTCTCTGTATTTCTGTACCTTTTTCCTTTGGTCTTGTACGCTTTATATAGCTCCTTGAATTGGTCTTGGACTTGCTACAATATCTCCCAGATTTGTTATTTAAAACTGAATATTTAAAACAGATTTTCTCCTAAAATCTTTTTAAATCTTCAACCTTTTAAATCTCCTACAGATCTGCAACAGATCTCCTATGCAGCAGCAAATATCTATCCCAAGATATTCGCATCCAATGAGACAGCTTGCTCTCCACAATTCCAGCTAATACGCAACCCTAACAAACTCACAACCTGCTGTTGTTAATTCTGCAGATCTGATGTTACAACATCACCTGTGTGACATCAGACATCCAACTTCAGCAATAATTACTTAACACAGCCCAGTGTTAAGACTTCAATGTTGCAACATCAGCACCTTGACATCAACATTGAATATACTTTGTTTTACCAAAATTCCAGCCAATCCAGGAACTAACAATCTCCCTCTTTGGCTAATTTTGGCTAAAATAATCTCTGCATCTTCAGAGACTTCAGCAGCGGAATAATCTTCAAAAGTTTGAAACTCTCATCAGCAGCAGTTTGACACTTTCCATAGTCTTCATCACTTGATCTGCTGCAGCACCATCTTCATTATTGACAACAGCCAATTGGTAATTGGTGCTCCCTCTCTAAAACATGAACCAGCATCACAGCTGTTCAGTAGCTCACAATGTGCAGCACTTTTCTCCCCTTTGATGTCTGCTTGGCTGCACTCTTCAATTGCCATGATATCTTCACTAGTTCAGTCAAAACTCCCCCTTAATGCATCATTACCACTTTTCAACTAAACACCTTTTAGCAGCATCAATTTATCTCCCCCTTAATATCTGCATCACATTAGCAGCATATGGCAATAACACTCTTGACTATCTTGGCTATTTTCTCCCCCTTTTTAGCCACAATTAGGCAAACTTCAGTTAGAAGCCCTATTAACTATAGTCAGTATACCCTAGCTCTCATTGTTAGCCTTTCAGTTAGTAAACAGGCAAAACAAATCATAGAAGGAAACTAAAAACACAACCAGTGCATAAAACAGCACAATATTCAAATTACATAGCCATCACAGCAAAAACACAAAAAAAAAACAGAAACTACTATCTAAAAACAGAAGATGGAGGTTAGTCTTCTTCTGAACTTGCTTCATCTGCACTATCTTGTCCTTCATCTTCAGAGTCAGCATGATCGTCTTGTTCCAAACTTTGGATCATCTTCTCAATCTTTTCTTTTCTAGTCAGACTGGTATTAATCACAACATCCAAGTCTTTGCGGGTTGCCTTCAGCTCTGCTAGCAAATCAGCCTTGGAAGTTTTCTTCTTGATACCTGCATTTGATGTTGACACAATGTCTGAAACATGACTCCCAACAAGTAACTTTGGATGTATAGATAAGGTAGATTCCCTCTTGCAGGTTGTGTCTGAACTTGTTAAGATGCCTGGATGTTGTTTCATCATAACTCCACAGATGAGCGAAGGAAATGCTATAGGCAGTTTGATAGCATTAGTGGTGGCATGTCTCGCAGTCTGCTCAAACACATATGCTCCAAAGTCAAATTTCTTCTTAGTACCCACAGCATAAATAAACCTCCCTAGTCCCACAGCTGTTGTGGTTTTATGATTGGTAGGCACCCAATTTGCGGCTCCAATTCTGTGTAAGATAGCATACTTAACACTAAGTTTGCTAGTTGGCAGTTTCCCTTTCAAGGGCCACACCTTAACTTGACCAGCAGTTATTTCCTTGCAGACATCATTATCAGTGGCTTCTAGCTCAGCAAATTCTTCATCTTTTCTTCCTAGATACTTGTTTATAACCTCAGGAGAGAATTCAACACATTTTCCTCTCACAAACACTTTCATGTAGTCCACACTGCTTTTGTCTGAAATCTTCACAGGAATATTGACCACAAATTCCTTAACCAGGCTGTCATAGCACTCGGAGAACCCATGAACCGTCTTCATCAGACCAGCAGCCTTAATCACCTCTATGATTTCTTTAATCTCCATAATTTCTTTCCCAATCTCTCTTTCAAGAGCAAGTCTTCTTTGACAGATGAACTTCCACATCGACGCACTGCTTGCATAATGGAATGAAATTTTATCAACCGGAACCTCAGGTATCTTGTCAGCAATTCTCTTCAAGATTGACTTTCTGACAGGAGTGATGTCTTGAACATCATCCTCAACATTATACTCTAATTCAGATTCTTCCATTAGCTTCCTTTTTCTGGGATTCACATCAACCTTACTCCATGCTTTTGTTGGCCCAACAACAGTCTTTTTCCTCTTCTCATCAGAAGCTTTCTTTGACGACGATCCAACCATCTTTCCTTTTCGTGTTCTTAGTCTCTTGGACAGACTAGGCACTGCTCTTCCAATGACTTCATCATCAGATAAGTCATCAACATCAATTACATCAGTAGTCTCAGCATCCCTACTAAGCGATGTTCTAACCTCCTCTTCAACATCTGCTTCACCATGAACATCATCTTTTCCACCAACAAAAGTGGGTTCAGCAGATGTCCTAACATTCTCCTCAACATTTATTTCTTTATGCATGTCTTCACTCTGATCAGCATCTTCAATAGTTGTCATTGCAAGTTGTTGAAGACTTGACTTACCTTCCTGCATGTTGTCTTTCTCAGCTGGCATCCGATTCAGTGGGATTTAAATTCCTTTGACAGGGATGCCTTTGTCCGGAATCTTTGAGGCAAGATTACCCATCCTATTGTCTACATCAAACTTCTCTTCAATAGTCTGAGGCGTATATGATTTCGGCACAGTTTTGTCCCCACATAACACACTAGTAACAACCTTCTTTGTTTCAGGATTCTTGAAGATAGTAGCAGGTCTCTTAGGAGTTAGTTTAGTGGGTCTCGAAGTACCTGATTCTGGGAGCATCATTGAGATAGGTTCTATATTCAAAGCTTCTTCTGCAAATCCCTTTTCTGAAGAAACCCTAGCCTTATCTCGCGAAGAGCTTTGAGCGACAGATTTCTTTGATGGAGACGACGTCTGGTTTGACATGGTTCCCTTGAGGCAGTATGAGTTCAGATGATTCTTCTTGTTGAAGGAGACGAACGGACGGAAGATATGCTCTTTGATGAACCGTGATCTTGCTACACTAGAGAATGATGGTCTGAGGTATGGCGCCAGATTTTCTGTATTTTTTAAAGACCAATTACTAATTTTCTCCCTCCATAAGGACTTTTCTTTTAAACATTTAAAAGAATTCGCATCAGGACTCACTAACTCTGAGTGATCTTTCAGCATCCTGATGTCATAGTCTGATGTTGTAACATCAACTTGAGCATCAATAGTTGAATTTCCTTCAAGAGAAATCCATTGATAGCAGTTATCCTTGGTTCTGGCACCCTTCATAACAATTTGATTATGCTCATCAGAAACCACACACTCATGCTTAGTGTAGTTTACCTTGTAACCTCCATCACACAGCTGGCTTATGCTGATCAAATTTGCATTTAAACCACTGACAAACAGAACATTGTCAAGTTCAGGTCTATATCACCTTTCACTTTCCCAACTCCTGCAACAACTCCTTTCTTTCCATTGCCAAATATAACTTCAAGAGGGGGGCAAGTTCTAAATTCAGCAAACATGGATCTACATCCAGACATGTGTTTGGAACACCCACTGTCAAAATACCATGTTCCTTCTTCAAACTCTCTATCAGCCATGTGAGCCAATAAGCACTTCACCTTCTCCTTAGGTACCCATTATTTAACAACTTTGGGCCTGTACTCTCTCCATCTGTTTTGAGGTTGAGGGTATCCATGCAGCTTGTAGCAAGAGTACTGTATATGTCCAAACCTTCCACAATAATAGCATCTCACCCTTTCATCTCTGAATCTTCTGCCATGATGATATTGCTTAGGATGCCATCCATAATGTGGTCTCCTCCTACCATAACTGCCCTACCATCTATTATGCTGGTATCTTCTCCCATAAGAAGGCTTAGAATGCTGTTTCCTGGATTGTCTCCCATGATGGTGTGGTTTTCTTCTTCCATGAGGAACATCATTGGTGTATCCATATCCATAACCATACCAGTTGTCCTGATGTTGAGACACCTGATGATACATGTGCTGTTTGAACTGAGCAGCTTGCATGCTCTCGTGGTATTGGGGAGGCATATACTGACTAGCTCCTTGTGGATGCTTTCTCTTCTGATATGGACCAGTTTTCTTCTTAATCTTCTTAGGTTGTGAAACATCAGCTTTCTTAGGGGTAGTATCCTGCTTCTTTGGCTGATGTTGAGATGAAAGTTGTGACACTTCCTTCTTTGAACCTGAAGTGCTTTCTTCTGAAGTTCTCTTATCCTCAGCCACATAACCTATCCCAGCTTTGTCTCCAGCAGCTTTTTCTGACTGAAGAATCTTGTCAAGTGTGTCTGTACCACAGCTCAGCATCCTAACAGACTTGGTCATTTGATCAAGATGAGCTCTAACTAGCACCACTTCATTTTCCAGATCAGTCTTTTCATTCTCTAGCTGAGCAATTTGTTGTTTGTGGCACTTGTTTTCTTGACAAATCTCAGTACTTTTTAAACACGGCTCTTGATAGGTAGAAACTAACTCCTCATAAGTTACTTCTCCATCACTAGAATCATCATCAGAAACCACAGCTCCTGTTAAAGCTCTCACATGCTTTGCTGACTCGCCTTCACTTTCACTATCAGAGTCAGACCAGGAAACTGTCATGCCCTTCTTCTGCTTTTTCAAGAAGGTGGGACATTCTTTCTTGACATGTTCTTGACATTAGGCCTGGAGTTATTATTCATTCGCTTGAATACTTTGGTGAACTGTCTTCCTAACATCACTATGGCCTGAGATAGATCCTCCTGTGATTCAGAACTCTTTCCTTTTTCTTCTGCATCATTTGACACCAAGGCTATACTTTTTGGCTTCTTTTCTGGTTCTTCCTCATTCAACCCAAGCTCAAAAGTTTGAAGAGATCCAATGAGCTCATCTACTCTCATCTTGCTGATGTCTTGTGATTCTTCAATGGCAGTAACCTTCATCTTATACTTCTTAGGTAGGGACCTAAGGATATTCCTCACAAGCTTTTCATCTGACATCTTCTCTCCAAGATCACTAGATGCATTGGCCAGCTCAAGAACACTCATGTGGAAATCATGAATAGTCTCATCTTCCTTCATCTTCAGGCTTTCAAATTTTGATGTTAAAATCTGAAGTCTTGACATTTTGACTCTAGATGTCCCTTCATGAGTAGCCTGCAAGATATCCCATGCTTGCTTAGCAACTTCACAGGTATTGATTAACCTGAAGATATTCTTATCCACTCCATTGAAGATGGCATTTAGGGCTTTGAAATTTCCAAGTGCAAGCTCGTCTTCCTCCTTGGTCCACTCTTCTTCAGGCTTTGGCTTAGAGGTGCCTTCTTTATCTTTACCAGCATCATCCTTCTCACATACAACAGGTGCTTTCCACTCTTTAATAACAGCCTTCCAAGCCCTACTGTCCAAGGATTTTAAGAAGGTGGTCATCCTTGGCTTCCAATAGTCATAATTGGATCCATCCAAAATAGGGGATCTGTTTACGAATCCTCCAACTTCTTTGTCCATCTTTACACCAGAAAGTAACTTCCCTAGATCTCACCCAGAGACAGACAGGATGCCTGCTCTGATACCAATTGAAATTCTGGTATCAGACGTGTGATGTTAAGGTGTGATGTCACAACAACACACTCTGCACAATGGACAGCAATAACAGTAAAATAACACCAAGAATTGTTGACCCAGTTCGGTTACAACCAACCTACTCTGGGGGCTACCAAGCCAGGGATGGAATTCACTACTTGTAGATATAATTTACAGACTCAACAACCCGTTGACAATCTCCTAAACTTATACTCTACTAATGACTTCCTACCTAAGAAACCACTTAGGTATGAGAACACCACTCAACCCCTTACAAACACTCAAAGAACCCACTTTGAGTACCCTTGATCTTACTTCACAGTTTTGATCAAGCAAACACTCTCTATTACTTCACAGCTTCTAGAGAGGACAGAAACTCAACACCTATTCAAACCCTAGAATAGTGTAAATACAACTCGTACAAAATACTCAAGACACTCAGCCTATGATCTTGATCTTCTCTCTGTATTTCTGTACCTTTTTCCTTTGGTCTTGTGCACTTTATATAGCTTCTTGAATTGGTCTTGGACTTGCTACAATATCTCCCAAATTTGTTATTTAAAACTGAATATTTAAAACAGATTTTCTCCTAAAATCTTTTTAAATCTTCAACCTTTTAAATCTCCTACAAATCTGCAACAGATCTCCTATGCAGCAGCAAATATCTATCCCAAGATATTCGCATCCAATGAGACAGCTTGCTCTCCACAATTCCAGCTAATACGCAACCCTAACAAACTCACAACCTACTGTTGTTAATTCTGCAGATCTGATGTTACAACATCACCTGTGTGACATCAGACATCCAACTTCCGCAATAATTACTTAACACAGCCCAGTGTTAAGACTTCAATGTTGCAACATCAACACCTTGACATCAACATTGAATATACTTTGTTTTACCAAAATTCCAGCCAATCCAGGAACTAACAGAAAGTATTAATATCTTACAGACATATGGAGGTCATGGCTTTAATTCTGCCAAATTTACCTTAGCTTCTTCAACGTATTCGAAAACTACATCGAGTTCTTGATTACAATCATATGTTTCTATATAAGTAATCTTTTTCTTTCATATGCTGTCGATTTGTTCTAGCCTTTTATAATCTAGCATTTCCTTCATTCAGATGTTCGACTTGTCTAACCCTATATGCCAATCGGGCTATATCCCTTAGATACTGGGTATCTAACTTCTTCCTAATAGAATAGTCTAAACAAGTTGCGGATATTTTGACTAACTCATGTTCAGACACTTGAGTAAAGAATCTCAACTTCATTAATCTTAACCTATTAAGATAACACTACTACAAAACGCGCAAATAACAACGCCAGGTTTACAACAGATTCATATACACCGTTGTAATAGGTTAAAATTTTCGCGCCTAGTGAGTAGCTGGATTTATAAACAGTTATTTAATGACGGTTGTCTTAAAACACCATAGTAATAAATGATGTGTAGCAAGCTTCGATTCCCAGCAACTACATTTTTTTCATTTTTTAGAGTACATTAAGTGTGTGTCACTTAAGTCCATTATTTAAAAAATAAATTGTAAATGATTTTACAACAGTGAAGTAAACCAATCGTTGTTAGAGGGCTTATAATTCCACTATGGTTGGGTTTTCCAACCGCGATTAAAGGGTTTACTGATAAATTAAAACAAAACTTATTTTGTATTTCTTTCATAAGATGCCCTAGGCGAACAAGCGAGCCAGAGACGACAACGGTGGCGTAATCTTTACCCTCTTCGTATCCATTTATTTGGAGCTCAAATCTTCACCCTCTTCGTTCATTTGATTCTTCAGCTTTGAAGTACGGTACTACAATACAACCAGTTTATAAATAAATAAATAATTGAAAGTTATTTAACAACGGTTGTACAATACAACTGTTGTAAAATTTGAAAATTGCATCACGGTTTTTCTTTCTAACCGTGATGAAAAGTGATATTTTTTAGTATATAAGCGAAAGTATCTAACGTTCAGTACATAACAACCGTTTCTCTCAAAATAAAACCCTAACATATTTCACTTTTCTCTCTCACAACATAACCCTAACATCCATGTCACTCTTTAAACATACTTCAACCTTCAGATACGTCTTCAGATTCGTCTTCACCAATCGCTAACTTGAGGTTCGTTCATTAAACTTATGCTTTGATTTCATTTATGTTTCTTGTTAAAAATGGGTTCTCATTTTTTCATTTGGTGAATGTTCTTATTTTTTCAGATTCGTCTTCACCACCTTACCAAAACGCATACTTTGACTATGATACATATGGTTTATGTAGCTATGAAGAAAAATACAAGAAATATGAAGCTATTATGTAAACTTTATTCATCTTGTACTTCTTCTTCATAGCTTCATAAACTAGATGAACTTCATAATTTGTTTGAAATTCACGATTAATTTAAAAAAAAGGCGCATTCTTGAAAAATTACGCAATATCTTGTGTTATTGTATGTTGTTGTTGTTGATTAATGTTCTCAGAACTTCATAATTTGGTGTTGTTTTTGTTTATTATATCTTGCGTTCTTGAACCATTTTTTTATTTTGTTGTGTTGTCGATAAATGTTGTTGTATGTTGTTTTTTAATAAAGTTTTTAGAACAAGAACAAAACATTGCTAAGTCACAAGAAAGAAGCTACTTGTGTGTTGCACCCTAAAATTTTCCCTCACATCTTTGAGACAAATTGATTCAAGAAGCTTCCACACACTCCTAAGAGTCTCAAAAGCTCAAGACTACTCAAGGATTGACCATACAAGCTCTCCTCCTAAACAATCAACCTACAACTAAGGTTTTATTTTTCTCAAAAGGAATTGAGATCTCAATACCTCAGATGGACTTCATGGTTCTCTATGTGCTCTAGGGTATCCTCATGTCAAGTCTCAAGCCTTGCTTCACAAGTTTGCTCAGTCAATTGCTCAAATGATCAACAGTCGATTGTATTGGACCAAAAGTCAACTTTGACCAATTTACAGTCAAACATCATCATTTCTTGCCAACATCAAGATTTTGAAGTCCCATTCATCATTTGATCAAGGGTTGATCATGATTCCTCAAGAAAATCAAGATTTACGCAAAAGTAAAAAATTGCCAAATTAGGGTTTTCTTAAGGAAAAGTCAACTAAACTTTGACCACGCATAACTTTCATATACTTCATCAGAAATTCCTCAAACAAAGCTCATTTTGAAGGAAATTCAATTCTCTACAACTTTGTCTCTCTAATCTCAAGGCCAAAAATGCGTCGTTTGAGAGATATGGACAAAAACTTTACAGGCCATTTTGAAAGTCAACAAAAAGACATTTTTTTTCGTCAAAGCAATTTACACAAAAATAAAGACTTCAAATGAAAAAGTGATCAACACGAAAGTTGTAGGGGACATCTTGAGGGTTCCAAATAGTCCAAGATCACCTTCATATGACAAAAATTGAGAGAGTTACGATTGGTGCAAGTTGAGCAGAATTTGAGAAACGCATGAAACCTAAATTGAACATTTTTAAGGTTGAATCATGTTTATGACATATTCAAGGACCTCAAAGTTCACTTTGGTATTATTTTGATTTTGATTTTATTTTATTTTGATTTTATTCAAAGAAATAAACAAAATTAAATAAAACAAAATAAATCAAATAATGGTGGGCACATGGATTCTTTTAAATGGAGTTTCTAGAAGGTTAAAACATGTCATTCAAGGCCATCAAAACCCAAATAAAACCGTGGGAGAGAGTGAAGGAAACATGGTTTTCAAAAAATTAAAATGGTTGGAAACATGTTCCTTGATCCTAGCTTTTCAATGATTCTTTGTCTACCATGTTTCTCCTATAAATACAAGACTCAAACACAAGAGAAAAGGGGGCAAGAGGCTTCACAAAGGAAGGCTTCCAAATCACAAAATTCTTGAAAAAAAAGGTGAAAATTCAAAACTCCATTTCCAATCATTCTCAATCCAAACCAAGGATTAAATACTCATCCTGAAGGTTCGATTCCCACCCCATGCAATTTCTTTTTAACCATTTTAATCCCTTTCTTTTATCATATTTCAATTAATTTATTTATTTCTTTTCAATTAAATTAAAACAATAAAAAAATCATAAAACCGTTAAAAGAATAAAAAAATATAGTTCAGGTTATGTAATCATCTTTTAGACTTAGATTATTTTTATTAAAATTAATTTTTTAGACTTAGGCTTATAATTAATTAATTTTTGTACAAATGAATTAGAAATTAGGTTTATTTATTTTAAAATTATTTCTCAAAAATAAAATAAAAACGAATATTGACTTAGATATTTAGGACATTTAACTTGACTTTTAATATGTAATTGTTTTTTGTTTATCATTTATTTTCTTAGAATAAATGTATAGATTTGTGCATAGAATTGTAATAGTGTAGTTTACATTTCTTGTACGATTATATTATGTAACTGTTCATAAGCCTTGTAATAGTGTAGTTTACATTTCTCGCACGATTATATTATGTAACTGTCCATAAGCCATGTAATAGTCTATGTTACATTCTCGCACGATTATATCATGTAACTGCCCATAAGCCATGTAATAGTGTAGGTATTTATTTTGCGCACTTATATTTTATTTGCTAGATAAATAGGCATGTATGGCGAGATCTAAAATCAAACGTTAGAATAACCTATAACTCAAGATAATATAATTGAATCAATGCACATTGCACACATTCACCTCTAGGGTAGCCTCTCTCTGTTGCCTTACGATTAAAACAGTCATGTCCCTCGAAAGTAGGGATACTTTAGCAAAAGACGCTTACGAATAATATCATCATAGTCCCTTTGATATAAAGATCATAGTCCCTCGATGACCCTTCGAGCTGCCTACAAAAAAATAATCTTGTCCCTCGACGACCGTATGGAAAAATGATGATAGTCCCTTCGCATTGCTAAGGTATCCGTACATGTTGCCTTCTATGACCATTCGATGACCCTTCACTGTCCCTCAACATCCAATAGACAATACTACCTACCCACTAATGGTATAGATAGTACTATCTCTCAAGGAAAACGATAAGTACAAGAAAGACCTTATAAATTAGGGGTAAGTAACTTTTAAATGCTTGCTCACAACTCAAAAACAAATACTTTTCATATCTCACTTTTCCAAAAATATTTTCAAAAAAAAAAAAACAAACACTTTGTATACATTCTTACATGAATTATTACAAAGTCAAACTTTTACAACATGTTTTCAAAAACGTTCACACACATTCAAAAAAGTAAGTAAAAAAAGTGAGCTAAGCATTTAAGAGCCCGTGGATAACCATGGATACAAAGGGTGCTAATACCTTCCCTTTGTATAACTTACCCCCCGAACTCAAAATCTATCAAGGTCTTTCCTGTTCTTTTCAGCCTTTCCTTATTGGATAAAAGAAAAGTCGGTGGCGACTCTTGCTAACCGCAACATGTTTTGCGAAAAAAAAAAAAAAAAAAAAAGTCAGTTCTCCCACCGTGTTACAGAACTGGCGACTCTGCTGGGGATTACAATAAAAGAGGGGTTGCCTTAGAGTTAGATCACTTTACCACTTACTTAAAATTATTTGACTTGTGTGCTTTATTTTTAATGGGTTTTGCCTTGGGGTTACTTGTGTGAAAGGTCCTGCACCCGGACCTAGTGATTCCTTAGGTAAGTGACAATAGATCATGGAGACTGTACGACATGTACCGATATGGTTGATATGATGGTCACAGTCTTTAGAACCCTAGTTAACTCATCTTTGGCCATTAGAAAGTAGCGAGATGACCGACTTTGGATTTAGACCGAAGTTGGTTGATACTCGAGGCTACGCTCATTGAGATCAGACTTTCGGGATGTTTTGGTCGACCACTCGAGTGTCGCACTAAAATAAAGCCTTCGAGAAAGATCCGTGATATGAGTTCTTTAGAACCCAGTTACTATTCTAGGACAGGTTGAGCCAACTAAACCTCAGTGGGGAAGGGTACTTACCTTTGGACTTCATGCAAGCCTTTAAACCTAAGGCTCTTGTATGACTTGTTTGTGTTTGCTACTTATTTACTATTAACATGTACATGACATCATAACATCATAACATATCATTTTCACTAACCATTTCAAGGACCAAGGAATTTATATTTATTCGTCGTTGCAGGCCATGGCTTTCGTTCCTAGAAATTTCATCCGAGTCAACTTTGTAAGGGTTCCTTCCCAGCTTAAAGAATTGGTCTCAAAGGTTCCCGATGGCTCTCGATTCACCAAAAGGCATGGTTTTCTACTCAACTTGGTTACCTCAGGTTTTGAAGAAGACATGATGAGAGTCCTATTCCAGTTCTTTGATCCTAAGCACCACTGTTTCACCTTCCCGGATTACCAATTGGTGCCCATGATGGAGGAGTTCTCTAAGCTACTTGGAATACCTATTCTCGATCAGATACCTTTTACCAGTCTAGAAGACGTTCCAGAGCCTGAAGTCATTGCAGCTGCTTTACATCTGAAGAGGTCAGACATTGTGTCCAATTGGGAAACAAGGAGTGGAGTCAAGGGGTTTCTTGCTAAGTTCCTGATTGAGAAGGCTCAATTGTTCCTAAGCGCTATGAGTTACCATGCTTTTGAGGAAGTATTGGCTTTGTTGATCTATGGGTTGGTGTTGTTCCCTAATCCAGACCAACTCATAGACGTGCACGCTATCAAAATATTTCTGACTCATAACCCGGTACCTACCTTACTCGGAGATATTCTGCACTCGCTTCACACTCGTACTATCAAGGAGCGAGGGACTCTCATGTGTTGCATACCCTTACTATCCAGGTGGTTTATTTCGCACCTTCCCCGGTCAGTGTTGAAGAATGAACAAAGGTTACAGTGGTCTCGAAGGATAATGTCACTCTCCCATTCAGATATCTATTGGTGTGCCCGATCTCTTGAAGACTTCACTCTTATTGATCATTGTGGAGAATTCCCTAATGTGCCACTCCTTGGCATTAGGGGAGGCATCACCTATAATCCTTCGCTAGCTTTGTGCCAATTTGGTATTGCTCGAAGGGATGGTCCTCATGATATGCTTATTCAGGGTATTGTGTTCGATTATGAAGATGATCCTCAAGGTTACCGTCAAAGGTTTATACGCGCGTGGAATAAGGTGTATAAGATTGAAAGCAAGACCTTGGGACAGAAGAACTCTATTCCTTTGGAGCCTTACCTCAGATGGGTGCGCACTCGTGCTCGAGATCTTATTATGCCATATCCAGTTGTCAGACCAGTGATTATTGAACCTGAGTTTGAAGGAGATGTTCCTCAAGTCATTCTCCATCCAGATATGCCTACCGATCTTGAAGAGCTGCATAAGTCCTGGGTTCAGATGAAAGAAGAAAGGGACATCTTTGAGACTCAGTTCTATGCTAGTGAGAAGAAGGTGTTGGAGTTGACGAAATTACTTCATGAGGAGCAGAGCATCAATGCTTACATTGGCACAAAGAGGAAGCGCCTGTGGGAGACTTTTGTCTTGAGTTCTAGGTCTTAGGCGTTTTTGAATTTACTTTTTGAAATTTCCTTTCATTGTAGCCCAAGAGGCATAAAAGAAAAAAAAAAGGAATTTTGAGTTTACTAGTAAAAGTTTTCCTTTTGTTTATGTTTGTTTGCAAAGATAAACTCTAAAGTCCTTGAAATCATTGCATATGCATCTACATCTTATAATCATTGCATAACAGGTTTCTAAGACAGGTTTCTCATCTTCTCGCTGTTTATTTCAGAAGAGATGGCTCTCGAGCAAACCGTCAAAGATCTCCAGGCCCAGAACGCCCAGTTCCAAGAGCTGATCCTGAACTTGTCTAAGGGGCAAGAAGAACTGAAAGCACTTCTGACCAAGAAGAAGAAGAAAGCAAGAAAATCAACTGGCGTCATCAACACGGGGAGGAGATTCAAAGGTCCGGCTAAACAGATCAAGGAAATTGGGATCCCAGTAGACCAAGATGATGAACTGGATGACAACTATGAAAGTGACAAACATGAGGAAAATAGTAACCACGGCACCGGTGGACACTCTGAAGAGGAAGATGATTATCTGGAGGATCAATATCTCCCTAGTGATGAGAAATACAAATTACTTGAAGAACGTCTGATGGCCATGGAGGTTCAGAGAGTACCTGGTTTGGATTTTGAGGACTTGGGCTTGGTTTCAGGAGTTGTCATTCCTCCTAGGTTCAAAATTCCCACGTTTGCTCAATATGACGGTGTGCCTTGCCCGAAGCTGCATTTGAGATCTTATGTCCGAAAGATTCAGCCACATACTACTGACAAAAAGTTGTGGATGCATTTTTTCCAAGAGAGTTTGTCTGGAGCTCAACTGGAGTGGTACTATCAACTTGAGAGTACCAATATTCGTACCTGGAATGATTTGGCTGAAGCTTTCTACTGGCAATACCAATATAACTCTGATTTGGCGCCAACTCGAATGCAACTCCAAAGCATGTCCATGAGCCCTAATGAAAGTTTCAAAGAGTACGCCCAGAAATGGAGAGATCTTGCAGGCAGGGTTCAGCCTCCTTTAGCTGACAGAGAGTTGGTTGACATGTTGATGAGCACACTAACCGGTCCTTTCTATAGTCATCTACTTGGAAGCTCGTCATCCGGTTTCACCGAGCTGATATTGACAGGAGAACGTGTTGAAAGTGGAATTCGAAGTGGTAAAATACAAGTGGCTACATCTTCAAACACTACAAAGAAGCCACATAATGGGAAGAAGGAGTCTAATGCTGTGTACGGCCAGAAGGGTCGTAATAAGAATGACCGCAACCAATCTGTTGGGGCAGTTCTGATCTCTGCACCGGTGCCACAACAACAACAGGGTAGTCAGCGTAAGCAGGATGCACCCAGGAGACAGTTTACAAAAATCAACATGTCATTGGCTCAGGCGTTGCAGCATATGTTGAAGGCAAAATTGATTACTTTGAGAGATCCTCCTAGGAATCCTAATACTTCCGCTCCTAGCTATAATCCCAATGCAAGGTGTGCATACCATTCTAATAGTCCTGGACATGATACGAACAGCTGTTGGGCACTGAAGAACAAGATTCAAGACACGATTGACGCTAAGGAGATTGAGTTTGATCCCCCTGAGACTCCTAATGTGATTACCGCTCCTATGCCGAATCATGACAAGATCGTTAATGCTATTGATGATGGTTCTTGTGTTTCTACCATGGTTG
Source organism: Lathyrus tuberosus (assembly GCA_022829125.1). Lineage (NCBI taxonomy): Eukaryota > Viridiplantae > Streptophyta > Magnoliopsida > Fabales > Fabaceae > Lathyrus > Lathyrus tuberosus. Next base: position 7,539,163 of record JALAZF010000278.1, on the reverse strand, counting down.
ACTTGATTGTTCCTCTATTAATTATTAAGAAGAAGCTGTTGCAAGCCGATTTATTTCTGGGCTGCGTTGAAAACTGTTATTATTGTGCATCTCAATCCAATGGTTGTGTGAAGCTGAAAGAAGGCATTCAACATTTGATGGACGACCATACTATATTGTTTGAGAAGACTCCTTCTATGGAGAGCTTATGTGAAAATTTGTCCCGAGGTCTGAAGTTTGAGGACGTATTTGTGGTTACTAATTCCAAAACTCCAGTGAGGATCACCTCTAAAGGTTCTGTGAAGATTACTGCCGAGCCTAGAGTGGCTCCCCTGATTATTACTACGCCCGGTCTGATTCCATATTCCTCTAGCAAGGCTATCCCTTGGAATTATGGTGCTGATGTTTACATTCATGGTGTCAAGCAAGAGCCTTTGACTGATGGAACTATTGAAGTTACTAATCCCGATGTCGACAATATCGTTGGGACTAGTAAGGTTACCTAAAGTGGAAGGATCTTCTCCCCAGAAATCTCTCCGAAGACTGTTACTACTCCAATTTGTATCTCTGCCTCTGAGCCAATTACTGAGACTCGAGGCAAAGAACCAATGATTGAGCCTGCCCAGATGGAGGCCCCGGGTGAAACTGCTATCGAAGATTCCTCAAAGCAAGAAATGGAGGAAGTGCTAAAAATTATCCGCAAGAGTGATTATAATGTTGTTGAACAGTTGGGGCACACCCTCTCCAAGATCTCTATGCTATCTCTGTTGTTGTGCTCCGAGGCCCATGCTAAAGCTTTGGTGAAGTTTTCGAAATCTGCGCACGTGCCGCAAGAAATCTCTATTGACCAGCTTGAAAATTGTGTCGCTAGCCTGACAACTGATAATGGTCTAGGCTTTTCTGATGCTGATCTGATTCCCGCCGAAAGGAACCACAATAAGGCCCTGCACGTCTCTATTGAGTGTAGGGGCACTACCCTATCTCATGTATTGGTGGACAATGGTTCCTCATTGAATGTGTTGCCAAAGGCTGTTCTAGACAAACTCGACTATGAAGGGGTTGTGCTGAAACCTAGTGAAGTCGTGGTAAAAGCCTTTGATGGTTCGAAGAGAATGGTGCATGGAGAGGTTGATCTCCCGATCAGAGTGGGTTCTCAAGTCTTTGATTCTATTTTCTATGTAATGGATATTCGTCCTGCCTATTCCTGTTTGCTTGGGCGCCATTGGATACATGGGGCAGGCGCTATGACTTCTACCTTACATCAGAAGTTGAAGTATCCCGCGAAAGGCAAGATTGTCACCGTCTGTGGTGAAGAAGAGTACATGGTTAGTCATTTGAATACTTTCAAGTATGTTGAGATGGATGGCGAATTCCTCAAGACTCCTTGTCAAACATTTGAATTGGCTCCTCAGACTGCTCCTATTGCTAAACCAGTTCCTACTATTCCCAAAGTTACTAGAGTGCCTCCTACAATGGCTTCCCTAAAGGATGCTAGAGCTGTGGTTGAAGAAGGTGGTTGTACCATTTGGGGTCAGCTTCCTGACATTCCTTACAAGTCTGACAAATTTGGTTTGGGCTTCACTTCAGAGGCTCAGAGGGTTGTACGTCGTGCTCGTGCTATTCGTATCACCAACAAAGGAGTTCATAAAGATCAGGTCAACGCTGTGGAAGATGCTGATAGTGACTGTGACCTAGACAGTTGGATCTTTCCTACCATTGGCAGTGGGCTCAACAATTGGAAGACTGAAGACATTATTCCTATCTCCTTTAGTCAGGAGTAAATGTTATTTTCTATTTTTCTTATTTTTAAAGTTTGGTTTTGTAATTTGAACAATAAAACTTTTAAGCCTTATGCCTTGCCCGGGGCACAATGGCCCATTTGTTAGGGTTGTCATTTCATCGCATATTTTCATTCAATAAATCAATGGACGTTTAACATTCAAATTGTGCACTCTTTGTCTTTTCTTTTACTTTATCTTCATCAAAATAGCTATGTGTTCTTACACACACCCACGCGACAAACTGCAGATCCACATCCGCTCTGGATCCCATTGATAACAGTTCTGCTATTGTCAATTATGACTTCGAAAATCCGATCTACCAAGTCGAGGACGAAGGTGAGGAAGATTGTGAAGTGCCTAGAGAGCTTGCTAGACTATTAGAGCAAGAAGAAAAGACCATACAACCGCACGAAGAGCCAGTCGAGGTCATAAATCTAGGTACTGAGGAGGATAAGAAAGAAATCAAGATAGGTGCTGGATTAGAAGACCGTGTCAAGAAAAGACTGATTCAGATGCTACGTGATTATGCTGAGATTTTCGCTTGGTCTTATGAAGATATGCCAGGACTTGATACCGATATCGTGGTTCACCGTTTACCGATGAAGGAAGTTTTTCCTCCAATAAAGCAGAAGGTTCATCGTATGCGCCCAAAGATGTCTGAAAAAATCAAAGCCGAGGTTATGAAGCAGTTCAATGTAGGTTTTATAGCTGTCACATCATATCCTCAGTGGGTTGCAAATGTGTACCAGTGCCTAAGAAGGATGGTAAAGTTCGTATGTGTGTGGACTACAGGGATCTGAACAGGGCAAGCCCCAAAGATGACTTTCCTCTCCCACATATTGATGTTTTGGTAGACAACACTGCTCAGCACAAGGTATTCTCATTCATGGATGGTTTCTCGGGTTATAATCAAATCAAGATGGCACCTGAAGACATGGAGAAGACTACATTCGTTACACAGTGGGGCGCCTTTTGTTACAAGGTAATGCCATTTGGTTTGAAGAACGCAGGGGCAACATACCAGCGTGCTATGGTTGCTTTATTCCATGATATGATCCATCACGAGATAGAGGTATACGTTGATGATATGATAGCCAAGTCTCAAAATGAATAAGAGCACCTTGACCACCTACACAAGCTGTTTGAGAGGTTGAAGAAGTACAAGTTGAGATTGAATCCAAACAAATGCACCTTTGGGGTTAGATCCGGTAAACTTTTGGGTTTCATCGTCAGTGGTAAAGGTATTGAAGTCGACCCTGCAAAGGTAAAAGCTATACAAGATATGCCCGCTCCCCGTACTGAGAGGGAAGTCAGAGGTTTCTTGGGACATTTGAACTATATTGCCAGATTTATCTCCCATTTGACCGCTACTTGTGAGCCAAACTTCAAATTACTGAGGAAAGATCAAGTAGTCAAATGGAACGACGAATGTCTGATAGCTTTTGATAAGATCAAGGAGTATCTTCAAGAACCTCTGATTCTGATGCCACCAGTTGAAGGAAGACCCCTAATCATGTACTTAACAGTGCTAGAGAATTCAATGGGGTGTGTGTTGGGGCAACATGATGAGCCTGGTCGAAAAGAGCATGCAATATACTACCTTAGAAAAAAGTTTACCGACTGTGAAACAAGATATTCACTGCTTGAGAAAACTTGATGCGCTTTGGCATGGGCTGCTCGTCGACTAAGACAGTATATGTTGACTCATACCACTTTATTGATCTCTAAGATGGATCCTATCAAATACATATTTGAGAAACCTGGTCTCTCCGGACGAATAGCAAGATGGCAGATGGTCTTAATAGAATACGACATCCAGTACACTACGCACAAAGCAATCAAAGGAAGTGTACTAGTTGATCATTTGGCTCATCAAGCGGTGGATGACTATCAGTCTATGAATTTTGAGTTCCCAGATGAGAATATTATGCTTGTTACTGATTATGAAGAACCTGGACCATATGAAGGACCTGAACTGGGATCCCGATGGACTATGGTTTTTGATGGAGCTTCTAACGCACTTGGCAATGGTATTGGTGCTGTAATTATCTCTCCTAAGGGTGGCCATACACCGTTTACTGCTAGACTTTGCTTTGACTGTATCAATAATATAGCTGAATATGAAGCATGCATCATGGGTATCAAAGCTGCCATTGATATGAGGATCAAATTCTTGAATGTATATGGGGACTCATCCCTAGTGATCAGTCAGATTAAAGGAGAATGGGACATGAAGCATCCAAATCTCATTCCTTACCGAGAACATGTGTCGACTTTGATTCCATACTTTGAAGAAATCACTTTTGAGCATATTCCACGAGAAGAGAATCAGTTGGCAGACACGTTAGCCACCATGTCATCTATGTTCAAAGTCAGATGGAACAACGAGGCTCCTAGGATTACTATTGACAGACTAGACGAGTCGGTATACTGTTATGAAGTTGATACTGATGGGGTAGAAGAGAAACCTTGGTTCCACGAAGTGAAAAGATATCTCGAAACTCAGGAATATCCTGAAGGGGCATCTATCAATAACAAGAAGTTTCTAAGGAGGTTCTCTACCAAGTTCTTTCTGAGTAACGGATTTTTGTACAAACGTAACCACGATTCAACCTTGTTTCGCTGTGTAGACAAGAAGGAAGCAGAAAAGATTATGGAAGAGATGCATGACGGAATCTTTGGCACTCACTCTAGTGGGCATACAATGGCTAAGAAGATTTTGAGAGCAGGTTACTACTGGTCTACCATGGAAACTGGTTGCCATCATCACTCCATAACTTGTCACAAGTGCCAGATCTATGTTGACAAAGTACATGTACCTCCGATTATGTTGAATGTTCTGACCGCTCCTTGGCCTTTTGCAATGTGGGGCATTGATATGATAAGAGAGATTAAACCTACCACTTCCAATGGACATCGTTTCATCCTTGTTGCCATCGATTACTTTACGAAGAGGGTGGAAGCAGCCTCATTCGTTTCTGTTACCAAGAATGTTGTAGCTCGGTTCATCAAGCATAATCTTATCTGTCGGTATGGCATCCCTAAAAGGATTATCACAGACAATGGTACTAATCTGAACAACATTATGATCACTAAACTCTGCACGCAGTTCAAGATTAAGCATCACAATTCTTCTCCATATCGACCAAAGATGAATGATGCAGTGGAAGCCGCCAACAAGAATATTAGAAGATCTTGCAAAAGATGACGGTGACATACAAAGATTGGCATGAGATGTTACCATTTGCTCTTCATGGTTATCGCACCTCAGTACATACCTCAACAGGGGCAACCCCTTTCTCTTTAGTCTATGGTATGGAGGCAGTTTTACCTGTTGAAGTTCAGATTCCTTCCCTAAGGATTATGAAAGATGCAGACCTAGACGAAGACGAATGGGTTCAGACTCGACTTGATCAGATAAATTTTATTGATGATAAGAGGCTCGCGGCTGTCTGTCATGGCCAGATGTATCAGAAGCGTATGATCAAGGCCTTTAACAAGAAAGCCAAGCACCAAGTGTACCAGGCCGGTGATTTGGTAATAAAGCGTATCATACTACCACAGGGTGATCCCAGGGGCAAATGGACTCCCACATATGAAGGTCCATTTGTAATCAAGAAAATATTTTCTGGCGGTACTATGATGCTTACTACTATGGACGGTGAAGATTTCCCGCACCCTGTGAACACGAACATAGTCAAAAGATACTACGCATGAAAAGAGACCCGCTAGGTTGACTGGCCTAGGCAAAAATAAGGGCATCCCGACGAACCAAAAGGGTTCGGGCAAAAATTAGGGATATATATACAAAAGAACTGTACACCTGGCAAGTTGAAAACCTGAAAAGGCGGCTTGGGCAAAAAAGGGTATCCCGGTGGACTGAAAACCTGAAAAGGCGGTCCAGGCAAAAGTTAGGGATTAAAGCGTACGACTATGTCCCGTTGGATCACTTATCTGCTTCCAGCTTAGTTTTGTTATCAATATCAAGTTCGAACGGCGCAGATCAATCCAGTCATCTTCCTTCCGACAGCAAGGGATGAGATGCTTGAAGATATAGTGGCAATAGCAGAGTTGAAACTCAATGCGATCATTTCCACATAGATGTTTTTCTTTGTTTATCACTTTGTACCTTTTCAATTTTTACGACAATTTCCTCTTACTAGGACTGCTGTCTCCTTGTACAAAAATGCCTGTTTATAGGCCAATTTCAAAATCAATACAAGTCTACTTTCAAATTCAAAATTGTTTTTACTTGTCCTGTTTTGTTTTCGTAAACGTCCAATGGGTACTTTGAATGAACATATGCACTTGAATATGATTGAAGTTTACCAAAAATATACGTGAAAACAGGAATAGCATTTACTAAGGACTCTAGGAGTTGGGATAATGTTCAAGATGTCCACGAACCCCTATAGAGCCAGTTTCGTGGAAAGATCTCCACAGAGCAATCTCCATGGAACTATCTCTATAGAGCTATCTTCACAAGCTCATCCCCAACATAGATATATTCCCCGACAGAATTAGTATGCCCTCAGACAGAAATTAGGGCATCTTCCAGCGGTTCACTTCCATATATTTGATGGATGGCTTGCCATGATCGTCTTCCCCAATGGGTCCCCTAGCAGATAAAGAAGTTTATCATTTCCCCAACATACAGCAGAAATTTCCTCAGCGCAGCCTATGAAATTCTAATCCCCATCAGAGATTATTCCCTCTCTGTAGTATACAGAATTCAGTTTCCCAGCTGAGTTTATTCCCCTAACACTATAAATTCTCCAACAGAATTCTCTCCCCCAGCATAGTTGACGCTCATATCTGGAACCCGGGCAGATATTGCATCGGAGGATTATCCATCTCGTTCATCCCCAGTCAGGGTACATGCAGCCAAACTCTTCTTGAATGCTTCTATCCCCAAGCAGAAGTCGAAGATCCCCAGCACAGTATTCCCAAACAGAAAGGCGGGAATTCCCAGTACAGTCGTTCCAAACAAAAGATGAAGAGTGATATTCTTCATTCCCAGCAACAGACAAGGATTTATTTTCCCCAACCAGACATTACTATTCAAAGCCACCGCTATCGTCAGCAACATTGACATCCATGCATCATGTACAGAATATCATAGCATATACATACAAAACATTTAACATTCTCATTTATCTTGAGAGCATCATTACGCAATGCATTACATACATCATGACATTGCATAAAACTAACTTTGCCTTTTTCAGGTGAGTTCACAATCAGACAAACATTATCATCTTCTAGATACGGTGCAGAGATAATCGAGACAACGATCTAATTCTGACACTGATTCAAAGAAAGATTTAATTCTGGTACTTCAACAATTCAGAAATAATCAAGACAGATGATTTAATTCTGATACTTCAGCAGTTCAGAAATAATCAAGACAGATGATTTAATTCTGATACTTCAACAATTCAGAGATAATCAAGACAGATGATTTAATTCTGACACTTAAACAGTTCAGAGATAATCAACCCAGAGATTTGATTCTGATACTTCAACAGCTCAGAGATAATCAGGACAGAGATTTAATTCTAATACTCAAACAGTTCAGAGATAATCAGGACAGAGATTTAATTCTGACACTTATCCCAGAAGATTTTCCAAAAAAAAATGGTTCAGAGATGATCGAGACGAAGATTTAATTCTGATACTTATTCCAGAATATGTTCCAGATTCAGTTCAGAGATGGTCAAGTATATTTTCCAGATGCGGTTCAGATACGATCTAGAGATAGATTTCATTCTGATACTCATTCCAATACATCCTCAGATATAATCAAGGCGTAGATTCATTCTGACATTCCCCAGCACATTTGCTAGATACAGTTGGACACAGACTCATTCTAGTATACTCCTCAGATACAGTCAAACCTAGACTCCTTCTGATACTCCTGTCAACAGTTACTTTGGATGGCATCTATAAGCCCATCTCCATCCTGTCATCTTTCCGAATGACATCTTTAAGCCCATTTAAGCAATACAATCAACCAACAGCGTTGCTTCGTGCACCCGTGAGTGCAAATTTCTGGGCATTTAAGTGTTCAATCCTCTTCCACCTTCAGATCACGAATGGCGGATGCGCCAATCTAACTCTTCAGGTTTAAGAAAATTGAACAGGGGCAGCTGTTGCACCCCAAAATTTTCCCTCACATCTTTGAGACAAATTGATTCAAGAAGCTTCCTCACACTCCTAAGAGTCTCAAAAGCTCAAGACTACTCAAGGATTGACCATACAAACTCTCCTCCTAAACAATCAACCTACAACTAGGGTTTTATTTTTCTCAAAAGGAATTGAGCTCTCAATACCTCAGATGGACTTCATGGTTCTCTATGTACTCTAGGGTATCCTCATGTCAAGTCTCAAGCCTTGCTTCACAAGTTTGCTCAGTCAATTGCTCAAATGATCAACAGTCGATTGTATTGGACCAAAAGTCAACTTTGACCAATTTACAGTCAAACGTCATCATTTCTTGCCAACATCAAGATTTTGAAGTCCCATTCATCATTTGATCAAGGTTTGATCATGATTCCTCAAGAAAATCAAGATTTACGCAAAAGTCAAAAATTGCCAAATTAGGGTTTTCTTAAGGAAAAGTCAACTGAACTTTGACCATGCACAACTTTCACATACTTCATCAGAAATTCCTCAACCAAAGCTCATTTTTAAGGAAATTCAATTCTCTACAACTTTGTCTCTCTAAGCTCAAGGCCAAAAATGCCTCGATTGAGAGATATGGACCAAAACTTTACAGGTCATTTTGAAAGTCAACAAAAAGACACTTTTTTCGTCAAAGCAATTTACACAAAAATAAAGACTTCAAATGAAAAAGTGATCAACACGAAAGTTGTAGGGAACATCTTGGGGGTTCCAAAAAGTCCAAGATCACCTTCATATGACAAAAATTGAGAGAGTTACGATTTGTGCAAGTTGAGCAAAATTTGAGAAACGCATGAAACCTACATTGAACTTTTTGAGCTTTTGGACCAATGGGCCTATCTTTTAAGGTTGAATCATGTTTATGACATATTCAAGGACCTCAAAGTTCACTTTGGTATTATTTTGATTTTGATTTTATTTTATTTTGATTTTATTCAAAGAAATAAACAAAATTAAATAAAACAAAATAAATCAAATAATGGTAGGCACGTGGATCCTTTTAAATGGAGTTTCTAGAAGTTTAAAACATGTCATTCAAGGCCATCAAAACCCAAATAAAACCGTGGGAGAGAGTGAAGGAAACATGGTTTTGAAAAAATTAAAATGGTTGGAAACATGTTCCTTGATCCTAGCTTTTCAATGATTCTTTGTCTACCATGTTTCTCCTATAAATACAAGGCTCAAACACAAGAGAAAAGGGGGCAAGAGGCTTCACAAAGGAAGGCTTCCAAATCACAAAATTCTTGAAAAAAAAAGGTGAAAATTCAAAACTCCATTTCCAATCATTCTCAATCCAAACCAAGGATTAAATACTCATCTTGAAGGTTCGATTCCCACCCCATGCAATTTCTTTTTAACCATTTTAATCCCTTTCTTTTATCATATTTCAATTAATTAATTTATTTCTTTTCAATTAAATTAAAACAATAAAAAAAAATCATAAAACCGTTAAAAGAATAAAAAAAATATAATTCAGGTTATGTAATCATCTTTTAGACTTAGATTATTTTTATTAAAATTAATTTTTTAGACTTAGGCTTATAATTAATTAATTTTTGTACAAATGAATTAGAAATTAGGTTTATTTATTTTAAAATTATTTCTCAAAAAAAAAATAACGAATATTGACTTAGATATTTAGGACATTTAACTTGACTTTTAATATGTAATTGCTTTTCGTTTATCATTTATTTTCTTAGAATAAATGTATAGATTTGTGCATAGAATTGTAATAGTGTAGTTTACATTTCTTGTACGATTATATTATGTAACTGTTCATAAGCCTTGTAATAGTGTAGTTTACATTTCTCGCACGATTATATTATGTAACTGTCCATAAGCCATGTAATAGTCTATGTTACATTCTCGCACGATTATATCATGTAACTGCCCATAAGCCATGTAATAGTGTAGGTATTTATTTTTCGCACTTATATTTTATTTGCTAGATAAATAGGCATGTATGGCAAGATCTAAAATCAAACGTTAGAATAACCTATAACTCAAGATAATATAATTGAATCAATGCACATTGCACACATTCACCTCTAGGGTAGCCTCTCTCTGTTGCCTTACGATTAAAACGGTCATGTCCCTCGAAAGTAGGGGTACTTTAGCAAAAGACGCTTACGAATAATATCATCTTAGTCCCTTCGATATAAAGATCATTGTCCCTCGATGACCCTTCGAGCTGCCTACAAAAAGATGATATTGTCCCTCGACGACCCTATGGAAAAATGATGATAGTCCCTTCGTATTGCTAAGGTATCTTTACATGTTGCCTTCTATGACCATTCGATGACCCTTCGCTGTCCCTCAACATCCAATAGACAATACTACCTACCCACTAATGGTATGGATAGTACTATCTCTCAAGGAAAACGATAAGTACAAGAAAGACCTTATAAATTAGGGGTAAGTAACTTTTAAATGCTTGCTCACAACTCAAAAACAAATACTTTTCATATCTCACTTTTCCAAAAATATTTTCAAAAAAAAAAAACAAACACTTTGTATACATTCTTACATGAATTATTACAAAGTCGAACTTTTACAAAATATTTTCAAAAACGTTCACACACATTCAAAAAGTAAGTAAAAAAAGTGAGCTAAGCATTTAAGAGCCCGTGGATAACCAAGGATACAAAGGGTGCTAATACCTTCCCTTTGTATAACTTACCGCCCGAACTCAAAATCTATCAAGGTCTTTCCTGTTCTTTTCAGCCTTTCCTTATTGGATAAAAGAAAAGTCGGTGGCGACTCTTGCTAACCGCAACATGTTTTGCGAAAACAAAACAAAAAAAAAGTCAGTTCTCCCACCGTGTTACATTGTGACTTAGCAATGTTTTGTTCTTGTTCTGAAAACATTGATAAATGTTTCGTTCTTGTTGATAAATGTTGTTGTATGTTGTTATTGTTGATTAAGATTAAACATTGATAAATGTTTTGTTCTTGTTCTGAAAACATCGATGTATTTCTTTAGTTCGAAAGATAAGAATCCTGTATTGACAACTACCGCGTTTTATGGTGTTATTGATGAGATTTGGGAGATTGATTATGATATTTTCAAAGTGTCTTTATTTAAATGCAAGTGGGTTCCCAATAATAGTAATGGTGTACACATTGATGACTTAGGATTCACCCGGGTCGACCTTGGCAAGACATCTTTTATGACCAAACCATTCATCATGGCTTCTCAAGAAAAACAAGTTTTCTATGTTACCTACCCATCAGACATATCAGGAAAATGGTCAATCGTTCTCCAAGGAAAACACATTCCTCTTAGTGATGAAATTCTTGATATTTTGTCCACACCTTCTTACACAACACAAGTTCCTACCTCATATGATGAAGTTGATGGAGATATCGTGAATGCTATTCGAATCGATCATGAAGAAGGCATATGGGAAAATTAACAAGTACGTAATTTATTCTTTATTCATAATATATTAATTGTATGTTATAGTTTCTAAGTATTTTTACTAACAAGTATAATTATTTAAAATCATAGGTCTTTAGAGTCAAGACACCAAGAGACAAGAAACCAAAACACCAAGTTACAATTATGTGATGTTATGTAATGTGTAAACTGTAGGTTGTTTGTTCTGATAAATTGTAGGATGTTTGTTCTGATACAATTGAATATGATACAATTATGTGATATTATGAATATGATACAATTAATATTATTATGATAACTTTATCACAAATGTGAGTTGATTTTTCTGTTGTGACATGGTGAACAATAATACAGGTTAAAAAATAGGATTAATTATAAAAGCAGGATAATATTTGTTAATTCTGCAGAAAATATAACAATGGTTATATATTATAACCGTTATAATATCTCGCGCGCTGTCCATAAAAAAATAAATATCAAAACGGCGCAGCTGGGAATCGAACCTAGGACCTTTATTTTTATCACAACGGTCTTTTGAAAAACCCGTTGTGATAGGGCACGCGTTTTCCAGTTTATTACAACGGTTACCGAGTCTTGATTATAAGTATCATATATACAACCACACTATACATAACAACGCCTGGGCCCGCGTGATTATATATCTTTCCCAACTGTTGTTAAATGGGTTTTCCGTAGTAGTGTAGTCATTTATCATTTCAGACGATTTTCGCTTCGTACTGGCTACCTCTTTCAGGATAATTTTTTACTGATCCATATAAAACTACTCATGGAACACTCTCTCTAGTAGATTCCAATTATGTATGGAGTTTGGAGGGAAAGTAGTAAACCATGTTAAAGCATTCTTGATCAAAGAATTAAGGAAGTATTTCATCTTTAGATTTTCGTTATTAGCCAGATCACCGGCTTGTGACTGGTATCAAGCAATGTGTTCAACAGTGCACTCACTAGTGTCACCTGTAAACTTAGGAATTTTCCAACCCCTGGGGAGTTCAGTTTATAAGACATATTCATATAACGTAAAAACAAAATTGGGTGTATGAAAGACAAACATTAAGACCATTTTGGGTTAGGATTTGTTCAACCATATTGGTTATGTTATTTTACCCCCCCAAAATTGTTTTATTGGATTCTCCTAATTACTTGATATGCATCTTCGTTACTATTTACCAACACCACATCTTCAACTACCTTGGATATAGGTGGTTCGACTAGCTGGGGCACAACTTGCTGTTGCACTTGGTTATTAGGAGATGGTTGAATGGATGTTTGAGGAGCACCAAAGAAGTCAGCAATTCGACCCATTTGATGTGCTAATTGTTGATAAATATGATTGGTATTTTGGATCAAAGGATTGAACACCATACCAATTTGTTGGGTAAGCATGTTAGCCTTTGCAACACTTCGTATAATATAAATCTAGAATAATATCATACAAGTGTTAATTTGGTACTGATATAACATAAGCGCCTAATGACATCATTTACATACACGTCAAAGTGAAAACAAAATGCATCATATGGCACATGATATGCCCAAAAGGGTGATTAGTCCAAAACTGATCACAAAGATTAACTAACTCATCCGTCAGATATGGTCGATGGAAGTACCAAACCTCGACTGCACGGAACATGTTGTCTACCAAATATGGTCAATAGATACCAAACATCCACTACATGCATTACTCTCACCATCATATGTTGTCAATGGAATTTAGATCTCTACTACTTAGATGACATTATCCATTAGATTTGGTCAATGAATACCAGACCACTATTGCATGGGTTACACTCCCCATCATATATGGTAAATAGATACCAGACCTCCACTACATGGAAGCACTAAAGCCTTTCCCATCAGATATGGTCAATGGATACCAGAGATACACTACCTCTAATTCATTATCCACTAGATATTGTCAATCGAATCCAGACCTCCACTACGTGGAATATGCTTTACAGAGTCATAGTAATTCGTCTATCCCGGTCACTACTTTATATAAGCCTTGGATATGGGACAAGGACAAATAGGGTTTATTCTCATTAATAATAACATGATTTATCATCATCAATCTCTAAGTGATTATATCACACTCATCATGGGATTACATCATAATTACCGTGTGATTATATCGCAATCACAATATATCATAACATGTTTCCATACGAGTTCATTGTATTATAACTATGAAATTGCTCACCATCCATCCCCTCAGGACTTTGTAGAGGAGATGACTCAACTCTTGTGAGGTACCGCTTACTTTTGAGTATCACAACTTAAGTCAATTACCATAACCTAAGTTATTTTTACTAATCCATTAGCATATAGTGGCAATCCTAGGTTTAGCCTCACTCCTCTTCATAGTATTTAATCAAATAGTATACATTCATCATAACATGTCATATTATAATGCGTAATGTACACATAATTTATTAATTATTCATTCAATGCATGCATATCATAATATTATCCATGAAACACACCGAATAGTTCATCATCAATTAAGATTTTTGGAACAAAGGTTCCTCACCAAATATCCAAAAAATAATTTGAACATAAGTATAGTTTCTATTTATCAAAAGGTAGGGCATTGGACTCGCTTTCCAATGCATCCAACCTTACCTCATTCGAAGTCATAAATCTCGTCTTATGGTGGAGATAGAGAAACAAGTCATTTACATACATGATAGTTATCATCACTAACCAATCAATAATTGGCATAAAATCATGTTTTACTTCACCATCTAATAGAGCATTAAATAGATTTCCAACACATTCGGCCTCACATCAATCAGAGTTACGAATCCCGTTTTATGGTGGAAACATGAAATAACATTATAGAAACCTTACATAGCAATCTCAAGGAGAGCTTCAAGCTAGGAGAGGAAGAATGCTCAGATCTATAGATTTCCTCTTCCTCCTGGTGAGGATCAAGAGAGAGGAAATAGAAGGTCAATTTCCTTTAAAAATGCATGTCTCGCTTAGTGAGACCTGTCCTTGCCTAGCAAGAATTGCAGAACAAATTCTGCATTGGAACCTATATGCTCACTTAGCAAGCAGTTCCCTCACCTAACGAGGTTAACAGAACATCAATTCTAGGAAAGCATGAATGCTAGCTCAGCGAGCCATTCTCTCGCTTAGCGAGAAATGCAGAACAACCATAGAAGGAAAACAAAATAGGGAATAAGATGATGATCACATGTCATATCATGGCATGTATCACACATATGCAACATCAAACGTTAGTTTTATCAATAACTACTTGCATCACACAACAATATCAAGAATCAACATCAATTTCATGCATGTAGCAAGATTCACACAAAAACCCTAATTCTCGTTTTCATGAATTTCACCCCGAAGGCTATAACTATCTAGGAACCCACCTTAAATCAAGAAGATGATGATGAAATTGAGTTGAAATCCTTGTTGATATAAGCTTCCTTCTTCTTCCAAGCTTTCCTCTTTTCTCCTCTATTATCTTCTTTTATTCTCTTTTCCTTTCTTTCTCTCCTTTTCTATTTTCTTACCAACAAAATGGCAAGGTAAGATAGAATAAGAGGAAATGAAAAAGCTTAAAAAATATCTAAGGAATATTTTATCCCCTAGCGGATAAGTAACCATTTACCAATGTTACCAAAATGTCCTTCGTTTACCAAGTAGTAAAGGTCAATCAAATTAAGTACTAATTAGTCTCATTTGAGTTCACTAATTACTTTATCTGTCCCAACTGACAATGAATAGAGCATATAAGAACTCAATCTGCCTCAAATGACAAGGAATAAAACAATTTAAAAGGATATGAGATATTACATTCCCCCCTTAAATTGAAATTCGTCCCTGAATTTCTCCTAAGTAAGCAGATGAATACACTCCTTACATCTCCTACTCAAGCTAATACTTCATATAGCTCGAGATCTATTATCTGCCCCATGTTCAATCCTCCAACATACCCGAACTCCCAACTTCTTGTTAATGGAAATCTTTATTCTTTCGTGACTTCTCCAATACTTCTGTATTTAATCATACTCTTATTTCCAATCCTTAATTGTTTCTAACCTCCTTCTACAACTTGCTCCTTCAAATACACAACTATAATCTACTTAGATAGCCAACACTCTCAAATATCCGTGGTGTCAACCATTGATTCCTTACCCACAAGCAATATTTTTTACTCTTCTCTTATAAATTCTTCAACCTTTTCAAGAGACCTTACAATCCAGTTATTGATATTCTTATTAAACACCACTTGGCCTGATATTGCGTACTAAGCATGCACACACCTGATGCCTCACTTCCTCCGCACTACTCCAATAATGTATCATACACTTGGTGCGGAAGTATCTTACTTCCAATCCTAGGAGTGATCTAAAGGTGAGAAAAATACACAAGAAGGGGGGTTGAATTGTGTTTTCCGTTTCTTAACTTTGCCTCTAATCAGGGTTCAGAATCTAAATTGGTATTCAGATTCTGATTATACGTTGCATCGGAATGTTAACAGAAGCAAATGAAATATAAAGAACACACAAGGATTTATTCTGGTTCCTCCCAAATGAGAGTAACCCAGTCCCCTTGCATCACAAGAAATTTTCACTATAACCAAAACATGATTACAATCGCTTATGCACTTAAGCATAAGACTTTTCTTTGCTCAGACCCTTAGCTTGAGACTTCCTGCTTAAACCCCTTAGGTTAAAGACTTCTGCTTAGGTTCAACAAACCCAAGACTTCCTTGCTTAATCCACTCAGGCTCAAGACTTCTGCTCACACCCTCAGTCCAAGACTTCCCTACTTAGACTCCACGAATCCAAGATTTCTACTCAAGCCCCTCAGGCCCAAGACTTCGTTGCTTAAGTTCAACGAACTTAAGACTTCCTTACTCAGGTTCCACGAACCCAATACTTCAGCTTATACTCTCAAATACAAGGCTTCTGCTCAAACTCACAATATAAGTCTTTCTGCTCAATCAACAACTGATCAAGACTTTCAAAGCTCTATCACATAGCAGGAGACTTATTGTTAACCCTCATTTTCGACGTTAGGAAAATCAAAGCTATTTTAAGTTAAAAAATTATTCTTAACGTAAAGAAGGCTTCGACCCAGTTTTGGTGAAGCCTGAGTCGAATAGGGGTTTTGGAAGCCTCAAAAATGGCTAAGTGTTGGGAAAGGTTTCGACCATGGGAATATGGAAACACGCGCTGCAGTTGTTATACTAAGGCTGGAGGGAATTTCCAATGTTTGAAATTCAAATAGGAGCAGTTGTGAACGTGGGAACAGTTGAGGCCAAGGAGAAGGCGCCAAAGGGACACGTTTGAAGCAATAACCACCATTTAGTAGTTATTTCTTAGCACTATAAATAGGAGTTAGTTCTATGTAATAGGGGTGTTCATATTTTTGTACAAGTTACTCAAAGAAACTCAAAGTACCCGCGTGTAGAGAAACGAGTTTGTGAGAATGTACGTAATGTAACACCACTTTCTTTCATCAATGCAATTTATCTTCATCATGTTTATGTTTCAGCACTTTACGTTTTCCTGAATTTTACTTTCTATGCCAAATTTACTTAAAGTTTCGTTTTTAAACTTTCATTTAAACTTCCTGCATTTACTTTCGACCGCACCTTTATATTCAAGCATTTACCTTTAAAGTCTTTATTTTCAAGAACGTGGAGTTCATCTTTATTTCTTGTCCTTTATCTTCAAAGTCTTTTATTTTTAAAGTCTTTTTATCTTTCTGCATATTTTCTTTTCGACAGCACCTTTACACTTCAGTCTTTTTTTTTCAGGAACGTGGAGTTCATTGCATTTTATTTTCAAAAGCTTTTACATTACTGCATTTACCTTCAAAGTCATTTATTTTCTTGCCATTTACTTTCGACAGTCATTTACTCTTTCTGCACCTTTTACATTCAAGAACGTGGAGTTCAAGCACTTTTACATTCCTTGTTGTTTACTTTCGACAGTTATTTATTTTCCTGCACTTTTATTTTTCAAAGTCATTTACCTTTTTGTCTTTTACATTCGACGCCTTTAAATTATGCATCATCTATTTACAGTCCTTTTACGTTTCTAAGCCTTTACTTTATTTGCAAGTAGTCGAACGTGGAGTTCATGTAGCTTTCTTTTACCGTCGAACGTGGAGTTCAATTTACATTTCTTGCATTTATCATTGTCAGTTACATTTCCCCTTAAAATTTAGCACATGTCCTAGGATTTGTGTGGTCGATCCTGCAAGTTAGTCAGTTTTATTTAAAATTGATAGACCAGAGGTTGTTTACCAAAATTCACAGTAAACACTTATTTGGCTCAAGCTTCTCAGCAAGAGACTTTGATGTTCAAGCACATAGCAAGAGACTTTATCTAAACTACTAAACAATCATGTTTAGCATAATAGAGAACAAGGTGTACTTGATACAAAATTAGAGGTACAGGGTAATAACCATAACAAAGACCTTAAGCACTTAAGATTTCTAAGACATTCAATGTTTAAGAAATCTTAAGGCTTGATACAATTTACAACATATAACATAAATTTTGCATACTCGATTGTGTGTTGCTTAGTGTTGATCTTGTTATTCGTCCATCCAGACAAAACTGTAGAACACTTCTATCCTTATTGGCTTTCCTTCTCTATTTTCCCTTTTGTTTTCTCCTTGTTGAAGACTTCAGTTTGAATCTTCAGGAGCTTATATAGTCGTTGTAAAAGACTAGCCGTTGGAAGAGATACTTTGAATAAGTGTCTTTGTTTTTCCATAGTACAAGAGACGTTGAAGAGAGATACACCAAAAGATCTTAATCCATTGTGTGACATGTTTCACCATTGCATCTTCTATGTAATCGTGTACTATAGATCTGCTGAGAGTAGATATTCTTAAAGCATGTCAACTCTTCTTGAGCCTTGTGAACATAAACTCTAGCTGACAAGCTGAATTGACAATGCAACTTGCTTTCTGCGGTATGGATAACTCAAGCTTTATTACTAACTCTGAATGTTCACCAGAAGCTGATACATTAACTTAGTGTAGAAACAATATGTTTCTCTTCTAATGCTGAGGCCTTCAGCTTCAGAGTCTACACCAGACATCACTTAGAGAGTGTTCTTCAGGTTCTGATCCACCTGAAGCTAGTAACTCAGCTCCTTTCAAATGCATCCTTATATCAGATTTTGAATGTCTTCTTTTCAAGCTTTAGAACCTGCATACTTGGAACACGCATTAGATAACACCATTGTTAATTCAATACTTAGTTATCATCAAACCCCAAGAGATATATGTCATGAAGAAATCTTGTTCTATTAATCTCTACCTTTTTTATGATCACAAACATAAGTATTTAAAGAAAAATGTTGGGCAGTTATAATTTTCTTGGCAACACCAAGGTATGAGGTTTGTAAGCTCCCCCTAAGTCTAATAGTCCAAGGTTGAGTTCTGTAAACTCCCCATAAGTACTATATTCAAGAAAATATATTTTAATTCTCTAAGCAACATCAAAGTCTGATATTTGCAAGCTCCCTCTGAGTCTAATAATCCAAGGTTGAGGTTTTTAAGCTCCCCCTTAGTTTGATATTCAAGAAAATTAAAATATATCACCCGGGCAAGATCACCAAAAAAAAAAAAAAAAAACCAAAATAACAAAAAATAACAGAAATTTAAAAATACATTAATTATAAATAAACAACATTAAATCTGAACGGTTCAGATTCTTTATTAGATACTGTTATATCTTTCTCCCCCTTTTGTCACATAAAAAAGAATAAAAAAGGAAAAAAGAAAAGAATTACAGTCATAAATGCATAACAGAGCATCATTACGTAAGTAGCAGAGATCATTAAAGAGTTGTACAATGCATCTTTATTATTTATTGGTTGTAACAATTCCAAGAATCAAGCAAAGGATTTTATTTCAACTTTTGGGTTACCTAGAATCTACTATAAAAGTAACTTATGCTTAGACCATTTCCATCAACATCCAACAAAACACCATGGAGTCCTCAGCTGAAAGTGTTAACATCTCAGTTGTGATAGAAGTCTCAGAGAACTCTACTAGTCTGAAGAATCAATATCTTCAGAAGCCAACTGATTTTGAGGCATCTTCTACTGGTCCTCTATCCTCTACACTGAATACTTCTGACGAGGGTTTGTCCTTAGCACCTTAGAGACCTACTGAAGAAGGTCATTCTGCCACTGAGTTGAATCCGAGAAGGAAATCAATGAAGAAAAGAAAGAAGAAGAAGAAGATAAACGAGATGTTTTATCATCTGGTTATCCTAGAAGCAGAAAATGAGGATGTGGATGTAGATTAGCCTGACATCAGTTGGGAAAACTGGGTTGGTTATAAGGCCATGGAAGAGTTAGAGTAAAATAATCTTAGTTCCATCCAATACCTTTTGTTGTAATCCTTTAAAAATGATTAATGAAAAAGTTGTTTGGACCAATTTTATTTTTCATATGCACCTTTTTAATTTTTCTCTATGATTTTCCGAAAAAGCATAAATGAAGTTAGAAGATAAACAGAAACAACAATTAACTTGTGAATAATAATATTTACAGTTTCCCAAGAATCAGAATGTTAAAAGATTGATTTGACTAATCAAAATTAAAACAATTAAATACTCAAGGTACTTGGATGAATGGACTCTATAAAACTCTTAGCAAACTGACATTCCTAATCACTTAATCTTCTGAACACAAAAAAGTATAAGCAGAAACAAATTTGGGTTCCAAAGAGAGATTTCAAAAAGACAGCAATGCTGAATGCAGCAGCTCAAGCAAGCACAAAGAATGCATCAACTGAAGGGTTTACAAGCAAACAGACAACTTCAGAAGCACATAATTCTTCAGTAACCTTTGTTGAGACACAAAGAAGAAGGAAAACTTCTAGGTCAAAACGCAGGAATCATCTTAGGAAGGAGGCTATTAAGCTTGCTCGAGAAAATTGGGAAGATTATTTAAACAATCTGGATATGTCAGATGGGCCTAGGGAATACCTTAGGACAGATTCAAATATCTAGAAGATTTAGTTAAGAAAATGTAACAGCTCCCAATCTTTCAATAAGAATGATGCATCTTTTGAGTTTTAATCCTATTTTGTATTCTCTTGAACAACATGATAAACATATATATATATGTCACACCCTAATTTTTGACCCTAAGATCCCTTTTTTTCTTTTTGCATAACATCTTTAGGTCATACGGTTCTCGTGCGCGTTTGTTATCACTAACCAGTTTATGCAGATGCAATACCTTCAAATGTAGATTCTTAGTCAAGTATTCCAAGACGTGGCCATTGGATTCTTATTCAAAAGTCCTAGGATTTTCTACTGGTCATTTTCCTCCGAGTTCTTCAGAAGCTTCAAGCTGAGTGCAAGACGTGGGGTTAAATCACTTAAGATGTAGTCAAGTTGTTTCAAGATGATTTCAAAGCCTTATTCCATGTCATTCCTAAAAATTCTTCCAATAGATCTTGTGCCATTCATTTCCCAACTTTGGTTTAGCTTGCTTCAAGTGGGTTTTCAGGAGGGGAATTCGTCTTTCTTAAGCTATTGAGTTAATTGTTTCGAATTGGTTTATTGGATTATTCAAAACCAACATGATCAACGGGATCAAAGGATTTTCTTTTAGAAGAACCTTTTGTTTCAAAGTTCAGTTTTGATTTATGACTAACCAAGAGATTCAAGTCATAATCAACTTGAGCTAGGCCATGACCAATCCGTTTGCAAGATGTGTCTCAAACTTTCCAACATTTACAAACCTGCTTTTTCTTTTAGAGTTATAATTCATTGTGATTAAGATCTAAGGAAATCAAAATTTATTTGTTGTTGAGCTTAATGAGAGAGATGATGGATATTGTTGGTAAGCGTACTGTGCTATGAGAAAAATAATGTGAAGGACTTGATTAAAAGAAACTTTGGTGCAATGCTAAGAATCAAGATTGTATTTTGTGTCAATATAATTTCTTTTTTTTTTTACACATAAAAAGCCGAACATTGAACTTGATCAAAGACTATTTGACAGCATGGCCATGAAATTAAAAGGAGCCCACAAAAGTTACAATCCTGAAGCTATCACTTAAATGGAAAAAGTTTTGTTATATCCTATAAAACTTTATCCTAATCCTAAAAAAGAGAGGAACCAGCATATAAGCACATCAGAGGTTGAGGCCAAGCTTGGTGAAGCTCACTAATATTGGTTAGTGGTGAAAAGCACAGTCGGAAGACACTATCGCTCTTGAAAATGCCAAAGCCAAGGTTTATCTCCAATTCACCCATCAAATTCTTCACCTAGCAAATCAAACAAGAAAGGTGTTATCAAAGTAATCTAATGGGAATGAACAAGGAAGAGAAGTTCTGTTACTGCAAAGGAAACCAAGCGTTCAAAGAGAAGTTAACGTGTTCCCACGGTTTGAACCAATATAGAAAAGATTCACCAAACATCATCAAAGTTTTCCAAAACAGATGACAATGATTTCCAGATAACAATCACAGCCTACTCATACAGGGGATATAATTCTTGATTACATAATTATGCTACTACGGGTTATTCTAATTTGGTTGAAAGGTTTTCTCAACGTCATATTCGAATCTGATCTTCAGTTTAATGAACCTCTGTGGAAAGTACTCACCGATAGAAGAGATCGTACCGCAAGATGAAGTCGAAAGTCAGTTGTGTCAGAAGATGTTCGTAAAAGCCAAATGAAAGTATGCTGCAACAAGGTTTCAAAGTTTGATTCAAGAATAGCAAATTCCACCTTTCTTCTATACTAGAAGTAACTGCAGAAGAAAAAGCACAAAAAAAACTGAGAAGCAACCGAGTTCAACAAGATTCCAAAACGAACTTCATATTCTTTACTGCTGCACAAAGATAAAACAATATCCATCATCATTGTAATAACAGAAGCACGCCAAGATAAAATCTGCGAACCAAACTCATCATCAAGGTAGTCAAGATCGAGTGCTGGATCGTAAGATCGTAAGATCTTACGTGCCGAATGTACCTTTTAGTGCTACGATCTTGAAAAAAACTTTTTTGTGTATCTTAGTAGTCAAGATCGAGTTTTCCATAGTAAGATCGTAAAAAATATAGTGTTGGGCCTGTTTTGTTGGGCATTTTTATCGGGTCGGTTTTTTTAAGTGAACCCAGCTTTTTAATCAAGTTCTCAGACCTAACCCTAAAACACCAAAAGACAAAACGGCTGCATCTTTACTCCTTCTCCTATAACGTTTCTTCTCTCTGCAACTTTCCACCATCATCATAGCCATTCTTCTCCCTCATCATCTTCGTTCTTCTCCCTCTGTGTTCACCTTCTTCCTACTACCGTTCTTTCTACTTATTTTGAACTTATTAAATTATGAAATGATGGTTGAGGTATTAATTAAATTGGTTGAGTGTTGTGATTTATTATAATTTTTCATGTTTTTGTCCATGTGAAATTACTATTTTACCCTTCGGTAAGATCTTAAGTGTCGTGCTATGATCCTAGTTTTACGATCTTTTACAGACCGTCCGATCCTACTTAAGATCCCGTGCTTGACTACCTTGCTCAGCATAACATGAACAAGTCAATCATCAACAATCCTGTTCTTTTTCTATACCTGACACTATCCATGACAGAGTTTCAGGCATGCACCATTAATCTAACTACTCATCAGGGTTAGCAAGATTTGAAAATCACACGGACAAGCAAGGAAAGAAAGTGAAAGGCTCTACACAATTGAAATAAAAAGTGGACAACTCATAATCAAACACAATCTTCACTAATAAACACTTCAAAGACATCCCCAAAACATAGTTCATGCAGAAAGTAGTTATACATCAGTTGTAGCAACATTGGAAGCTGTTGAAAACTTACATTGAATTTTGATTCGTGAACCTAATCAACTTGTTTTTGTTGAAGGGAGTGGGAACATACAAGCATGAGCCGTGAATTCAACGTAGGGCAAAATTCATTTTGCCGGAACACTTGTGGAGCACGCGCAATTTTCCTGTTAATTCAAAACAAAGAAAATCAGAAACATAAAGAACTATGAACATCAGGAATTATTGAGTATCAAACATTCCAGACACAGTGTAAACACAATCAAGACAATGTTAAGTTTCTTTCCAAAGCAATTATCAGACATGCTAGGTCTAAAATGGAAAGAATAGAGTATGTCTCAAACATGTTCCAAATCAAAATGGAAAGTTTTTATTGTATAACAGACACAGTATCAGCAGCATTTGTCTGACTTTTGATTACCACTAAAGAGCCTTGGGCCTATAAATTGCAAAGGACATCACCAGTGAGAGGGGGCAGAGACAACAGTTCACAGATACCTCACACACGATTCAGAAGAAAAAATCAACCAAGAAGTCACCCTACCATCCCATACGCAACAACCAAAAAACCATCACGAATTTCATTACCAAAGTCACAAAAACCTGGAGATCTGAAGAACAAGTTGTTCATCGTCATCTCTCCAAAAATCATACCAACAGACCAACAATCATCAACATCGAATCTATCAGAATTTTCAGAAAAAAAGTCGAGTAACAACAAACTATACGAAGCAAGCCAAGAAATTTCACAAATCACGTAAAAGGTAAAGATGAAGATTCATCCCAGAATGAATCTCAATGAAGCCGTTCGCGCCGTGTCCACAGCCGTCGCCGACCCTTCCTTCTTTTTTCCTTTCACTTTATTTTAATCATGTGTAACTTGTAATCTCTGAACATATTGAAACTGGGGGTATTGGGACTGCGTAGGGTTAGGGTTTTTTGGTGTGTTTGTTTGATTTAGGAGAGAGATGAGAGAGAACGAAAGAACCGTTGAGTGGCGGCGGCGTTCGCGATTAGGGTTTCAAAACCCTATATTTGAGAGAAAGAGAGGGCCACGAGAGAGAGTCTGAGAAAGACAAGAGAACGTGCTATCTTTTTTTTATTTTTATTTTGGGCGAATGATCATGTGCAGCACACACGCATACCATGCTACCATACACCCTCGGTTTGGACCTTTAGATCTATAACAACACCCACATCACACGGCCACAGTTTGAGGGTCCGTGATGGACCCTCTCCTATTGCAATCACCTGATCCCTCCGTTTAATTAATAAATCTTTTTAAAATAAATAAATTCATAAATTCTTTTTCTCTAAATAATAAAAATTTGTTCTAAAGATAAGTATATCACTTTTTTTGAATGACCCTAAAAGAAAATATAACTTCTTTCTTAAAATGTCACTTTTTAATAAAATATAATTAAATAAATTTAAAAATTTTATTAAAACCTTTTTTAAATTAGTAAACCTTTTTTTTAATAATGAAAACCTTTTTTTTACTAAAATACTAAAATTAGAATACTTTTTAATTAATAAGATAAACCTTTAACCTTTTTAAAAAAAATTAATAATAACCTTTAATACAATAATTCTTAAAAAATATATATAATATAAACTTTTTGTAATTCTCCTTTTAAAATTATCAAACTTTTTCTTAATAAATCGTTCCCTATTTAGAATCC
The DNA here is from genome assembly GCA_022829125.1 of Lathyrus tuberosus. Classification (NCBI taxonomy): domain Eukaryota; kingdom Viridiplantae; phylum Streptophyta; class Magnoliopsida; order Fabales; family Fabaceae; genus Lathyrus; species Lathyrus tuberosus. The sequence goes on along the minus strand of JALAZF010000278.1, from coordinate 7,514,309 downwards.
CTCATCTTGCGCTTAACCTTACGTTTGTGTGAAATAGGTTTAGAACCTTGATTTTGATTGATATCATGTCACTTGCTTTATGCATTTGTCTGTTCACCTTTATATTTGATGTATGCATTCTACTTGCGTTCTAAATCTTTCAAAATATAAATTTCTCGATCCAACATCGAGACATCTTTTCTACCCATGTAAGTCGATTGCTTTTAAGCATCGCTATCGACCTTTGGTCACTATACACAAGGCTAGCCCACTTTGCTAGTGTACACATTTAAAACTCAATTCATTTGTCTTGATTATTTGATGACGTCTATTACAATTTTATACTTTATACTTCATGTTTTTATCCATTCTTATTTCAAATGCTTGCATTATATCCAAGGGAAAATCTCATGCATGATAATCACTTTTCGTGCATGGTGCATATTCATTTGTATTTCATCCTACTCATAGGCTTTTTATACCCTTTAAAATCAGTGCATAGACAACTTTAGGATAGACTTCCAAACTAGTCCCCCTTAATTGATTAGACGATCAAACATCTTTAGCTCACCTAATCTCCTCACAAGAGTATTAGATGTGAATCATCTCAAAGAAGAGACATACAATCTCATACCCCACAATACAAATAAGATGTCGATTCCTTTTCCACTTAGGAGAGGTATGAGGCATACTCGTTGATTTTATATCCGAGTTGAAGCCCTTCTCCTAAGATGAAGCAAATGTCCATTCTCAAAAGTGTGGTGGTTTCTTAAGATGACGACTCATCTTTTCTCCTAGACCATTTTCAAACAACCTTTAGTATCCCTCAGAGAGGAACTACAAGTGCTCATAGATAGCTTAAGCATCTCTCTCCGTATTTTAGAAGAATCATCATTTGAACTTATGATAACTCCCCATTGGATCAGCAATTCTGAAATAACTCGTCCATAAGGAATGAAGAATGTATTTCCCTTGTGAAAGGATGAAGAGTCTCCTTCAGATAGTCACACATAACTTGAGGAAGATCAATCTGCACATCTGAATTGAGAAGAAGTAGCAAATCCTTTTCAATAGGGTCTACAAGGTCCAGATCTTTGTCCTTTGGTAGCAAGTTTGAATTTTGAATCTGATTCCAAATAATTGCATTAGGACGAAGATTTGAGACTTGAGAGATGTTTGATGGATCCACAAAAGTACACCAAGTAGGAAGATAGTGTTTCCAAACAAGAGTACCTAGAATTTCTCCAATATCCTCACAGTTGAATACATTGGTAGTCGTCTTAGAGGTTACTGTTATAGAAACACCAGAAACTTTAGAAAGAATACCACACTCAGAACTTAGCTCAGCAATGGAAGCATTAATCCAAAATTCTTTAACAAGACTTGGATAAGTGAAACCACAGAGCATATCAAAGTATCTATTCCAACCTTGTTCAGACACAATCTTCCAAAAGTTAAAACCAAGTTTAAGCAGTTCATCAAAATCTACAAACTTTTCATTGATGACAACTAGTTGATTCAAAGGAGAATTGACTGGAGAATTCATCTCAAGTTTGGTTTGAACAACATAGAAGAAAACAATAAAAAGAAACTGAACAAGACTCTAAAAGAATAAGAATCTTATCAGAAGAACATAAATAAGACATGAAATGATGTTTCCCCAAGATAGGGGATAAAGATAATAGAAATATACAAAAGAAAACATCATTACCTTAAGGTTCTTACCCAACAGATTTCTTGCATCCACCAGATGATAATCAATTTTATGGAGTTTTAAGTAAATAGAGTTTTTGAAAAGATTTTTACTTAAACTGCTTTATTAGAAGTAAAGATTCCTTTTTCTGAATCTCAGAGACTGCCAATTTTCAGAAGCTATCTGTCATTAGAGTCTAGTAGGATTAGACTTCGAGTGAGACATATTCTGTTAGTCAACAGTCCTTGATAGTCTATTCAGAATCAACCCTTTTCTCTTGGAACTAGAGTCAAGCTTGATTAATGAATATTAAATTGGTTTCTTTGACAACTAACTAACAATAGTATCATCATAAAAGGTGAAGGTATTGATTCCATAAATATGATCATCACCTAGTTAATGACATATTCTGTATAGACAAATGCAACATAATTTCTTTTTAAAGATCTTTGAAGATTCTTAAAAGAATTTCTCTAGAGATCTAACAAAGACTTTGTATTTATTCATACATAAATATTTCATTGAGTCAAGAAATTTGCAAGGAAAGAGCATAACATACCTTTTTTTTTGTTTTCTTGGTCATGCTCCAGATGAGTATTCAGATCTGACCATGGAATCTGAATACTGTCTTGAGTGGATTCGAATTCATTGGCTTTTACACCAATGATTTCACTTTCTCCGCCAAACTTTAAGCTTTTAACACTTGAGTCTGGGATGTAGGTTCTTCTTACATCAAATGTTGTAAAGAACCATGGAAGATGCCTTACTCATTTCTTCTGTCATATTTGCAGCAAATACAAATATGGATATTGGTACTCATATTTCTATGAGTCCAAAAGAGTTAGTCTTGACAAGCTTCTTCTTGACTTATGCCTCAACCTAATAGCAATACCATGATTCATTCCAGAGTATGAGTCTAGGATGAGTAATGGTACTAACAAAATCTTGTTCTTAGCAGATATCGCAATGCGAAAAGCAACCGGCGGAAAGACAGAAGAGTCGCCACCGAACGTAATTCATCCCGACGTAGGGAAAGGAAACAATTGAAGAAAACCTGAAGAAGGGAAAGACATGGTCATCGCAACCATAGTCTGGGTTCAGGAGTCGATTACGCGAAGAGAAGGATTAGCACCCATTCACGTCTGTCGTACTTGATGGGATCCACACTTGTTGTTCTAATCAAAAGGTGTAGATATTTGAAGTTCCACTGCTAACTAGAAAGGAATAGAATGAGAAACAAAGACGAGGGGAAAGAAAACAAAATATGAAAAGAAAAGAGGACTCGCAAGGATCGTCGCAATCCTATGCCTACGTATCTTCATGGACGAATGAAGAATCAGAGTCGACGTAGTTCGAAGGACTACGGGTGACGGGGGCAAGGTTGCTCACCAAGACATCGTCGTCTTGTGCCTATGTATCCTCAATCGGATGATAGAGAGGAAATCAGAGCAGTCGTAGTTCGGCCCACTATGGGTGACCTTGTTTGTTTAGTGTTTTTTAGGTGGACGATGCTAACGTTCGTGTTCCAGCAGTTTAGGTGTTGCTGCTCTTTGTGTGGAGACTTGCGCGTTTACCTGTTTGCGGTATGTCATACCCTAAATTTTGACCATAAGATTTCCCATCATTGTGCAAATCATCACCATAAAATGGATGTACCTTCATTCCTCATCAATCCTCTCCAAGGTTGTTGAGCACTCATCTCAACCAAGAATTAGGGTTTTGGACCCTCTCAGAGCACTCAGACAAAGGATCAATCAAGAATTGACATGATATTCAACTTGTCAAGCCTCTCAAAAGGATCAAGAGGTCTCCCACATCAAGAATAAAGCATAGGGATGTAACATTCCAAGTGGGTTAACCCTCAAGATCACCAGTGTCACCAAATTAGGGTTTTGGTCGACCAAGGCCTCTAGAGAGAAATTTTCATCTGGGCATTATCCAATACTTCGAAACATTATTTAGGAAGCTCAAAGGAACCTTATGAGTCCATTCATAAGTACAAAATAACCTCAGGGGATGCATTCATCAAAAATCAGGAATTAGGGTTTCTTGACCTAATTCACCCTTAAGTTGACTTTTGGAGCAAGACATGAGCCCAAACCTCAAGAGATATGTTTAAGACCTCAAATACCTTGTATTGATCCTATTACAAGTTCAAATGGACACAAAGAACTTGGTTCATGAGCAATACAAAGATTCAAATTCATCTTGACCAAAAATTAGGGTTTTTAAGAAAAAGTCAACCATATCTTTGACTTTTGACCAAGACATGATCTCAAACTTTGGGGAATGATTCAAGACACTCAAAAACACCTATGGAGTCCATCCATTAGGTTTGAATTAGGTTAAGAACTTGATTTCATCAAGGATCACAAAGTTTGAAATTCATCTAATAAAAAGTCAACTGTGCCCAAAACCAAGTTTGACTTTTGAGATTTTTTGACAAACATGGCTTCTTTAAGTAAAAAACAATGTTAATCCATGGTTTGGATCATCATCCATCAATAAAAATCAAGAAAAGTGAGTTTACTTGCAAAATGGGTAATCTTAAGAAACTTGAAATTTCACTAAGTCATAAAAAAATAGTGATTTTTACCCAACTTTGCAAGGCCATAACTTGTGATCCAAGGAACCTTTTTCTTCCATCCAAAGCTCAAATGGAAGTTCTTATTACATACCACAAGATTGTCAACTACAACATATTCCAAATCCTCATGGATTTTGAGTTATGGATTGACCAAAATCACAAAAAATGGAAATTGGACACTTTTTAAACACTTAGTGAAATTTTGGACATAATCTGTTTGCATTTTTTCCAACTTTGAGGCCATTTTTCATTATGATGCAAGATGATTCAAGACCAAAGTTAAACATTAAAGTTTAAGTATGATATAAGGGCTTTCTAAAAAGTACAAGAGCCTCCCATGATTCAACTTGAGCAAGGAGTTATAAGCTACCCAAAATGGCATTTTCCACCCTGCTTACACAACAACATGGATACATAACTTGGGCCACACGAGTTTTTCACTCAAGTCTTGCCATTTTTCCAACTTTGTCATCTTCTAAAAACACAAAACTTCTGATGACTCACTTGTTTCTTGATCAAGGAGTCAAGAATTCAATTTGACATGTGCAAAACCATCATGACATGAACTTTGAAATTCAATTTTGGCAAGGTTACATCAATGCAATGCATTGAGGTGTCATGAACCAAGCCATAACAATCCAAACTAGTCAAGATTTAGTCCAAACTCTGAGCATTCAAACCTGCAGAAATTGAATGGAGTCAAGCTAAGAGTTGACTTAGCACTTTGGAACATTCATGTCAATGACTACAAGCTACACACCATGATCAGCCCCCAATCACTATGGCTCCCAAAACAAACTTGCTCTACTATAAATAGGGATCCTTCCTGATCAATTTGAGTAAACCAAAGCATAACAACACATGCTCTTCTTCATTTCACTCTCAAAAACCAGAAATTGCTTCCTTTTCAAGTAACATGCAAATTTTTCAATAGGAAGCAATTCTATCAAAACCAATGGTGTAGACACATCATATATGTAACAGCCCGCGGCCGCTCGCGCACGAGTCCCGACACTATTACCAACTCAGACTTAATCACTAGCCCCCTTTTTCAACTATACTAGTGTTTTTGCCTCCCGTGGGAATCGAACCGTGTACCTGGGGATAAGTACCACGTTCAATGCATTCCCACTACCAATTGAGCTATAGCTCAATTGGTAGTGGGAATGCATTGAACATGGTACTTATCCCCAGGTACACGGTTTGATTCCCACGGGAGGCAAAAACACTAGTATAGTTGAAAAAGAGGGCTAGTGATTAAGTCTGAGTTGGTAATAGTGTCGGGACTCGTGCGCGAGCGGCCGCGGGCTGTTACAATAAAAAGGCGCCTTTTTTGTAACAGCTTGGGCCCCTCGCAAGGCGATCCCGGCACTGCCACCTCACGATCTTCTCTACCCCCCTCACTAGTAGAGTTTTTGCCTTCCGTGGGAATCGAACCATGTACCCTGGGGTTCAAGTACATGTTCAATCCATTCCCACTACCAATTGAGCTAGCCTTTTTTGTAACAGCCCGGGCCCCTCGCAAGGCGATCCCGGCACTGCCACCTCACGATCTTCTCTACCCCCCTCACTAGTAGAGTTTTTGCCTTCCGTGGGAATCGAACCATGTACCCTGGGGTTCAAGTACATGTTCAATCCATTCCCACTACCAATTGAGCTATTAGCTCAATTGGTAGTGGGAATGGATTGAACATGTACTTGAACCCCAGGGTACATGGTTCGATTCCCACGGAAGGCAAAAACTCTACTAGTGAGGGGGGTAGAGAAGATCGTGAGGTGGCAGTGCCGGGATCGCCTTGCGAGGGGCCCAGGCTGTTACAATATACATCATATGTAAGCTATCCAAACACTTCTCACACATCTGTAACCTCAAAATCACAAAGCTCAAAATCAAACTCAGGCCTGTTTACAGTTGAGTTGCCACAAAGTGATCCAGGTTGTTTCAATCCATTCCAAGCTTCCAAACACCTTACATAAGGTCCATTGAAGTTGTCCAAGTCATCAAACAACATCTGTACCACCTCCAACACACAATTCGATTTCTTCTTGCAAGAGGTAAGCCTGAACTCTCAAACTCTATGATCCATGCATCATAAATGTGTTTTCAAGCTACAAACATATTTCTGCACTTATATATAGTGTTTCCCCTCAATAAATTGCTTTGTAGCTATCGTGTATAGGATTTCTTAGTGTTCTTGCAGAAATTAGGGTTCATGTGTTCATCACTTGATTTCTCACTCCACACTGAAAATAAATGCAATTAATTAGTACCATTAGAATCCTTGTTCAAAAACGAGTGAGATTGATGTTTGAATCGTGCAAAATCATTGCGTAATCAGAGAGATAAGTGAGGTTTTGCAAATCATCCATGGCGCGGGCACGGGGAAGAAAAAGATGACCGTTGGTGCGCATTTTCAAATTGTTTGAATTTTTGAATTTTCAGTTATTTTCTTAATTGATTTTAAAAATTAATTTCTCCCTCAATTTTAATCATTTTTTATTGGTTCCTTTTTTAAAAATTCATAAAAATGTTAAAATATTTTATTCTACAAAAAAATCAAATTTATATTATTTATTTAATATATTTGGAATTTTTGTAAAGAATTTCATTTTAATTGTTTTTTTTAACATTTTTAATGAAATTTTCCTCTTGATTTTTCAAATTCAAATGAGTTTCAAACTTTCATATAAATAAAACATGATTTTTCAAAACACTTTTCAAAATCCAAAACTTGTTTTTAAATATATATGATATTTTATATCATTTTTTATTTAATTTTCTTTGAAAAATTGTATTTTTAATTGGGTTTTCCTTGATTTTAATTTTTCAAACTTCATTTGAAACACTTTTGGGCCTCTTTGTAGAGTGTAAGACCCATCCCTTTGTAAATAAATAATTTTGGGTCTTTGTCATTGTATAAGTCCCGATGCGATTTTCAAAATAACGGTGTGATCGTTGCTTTTTTCATCTGGGCCTCTCCCTGAGTATGAGCCCAATTCTTTCTTCTTTACAAATACTTTTGGGCCTCTAATAGAGTGTAAGACCCAAACCTCCTTGTACATAAACAATTTTGGGCCTCTGCTGTAGTATAAGTCCCACAACGTCTTTCGGTATTGCAGTGCGATCCCTGTTTTTCAAATAAGTCATTTGGGTCTCTCCTTGAGTATAAGCCTCAATATTTTGTACATAAACTTTGTTTAAAACAATAAACAACTTCTATGGGCCTCTCCTTGAGTTGTAAGTCCCATACCTCTATTTTGAAAATCGTCTGTCTGTTTTAACTAGTACTAAGAGGAGCATTATTCCCGGTGAAACTGCTCTTATACCACTTGGGCCTCTCTTTGAGTTATAAGCCCCAAACACTCTTTTCTTTTCAAACGACTTTATTTTAAATCAATTTCAAACTCAAAGTTTTCTAAAAACTTTCTTTAATTTCTTGAAACCCTAATCATACAGCTGTAATTAATACAATCAATCACAATACACTTGGGCCTCTTTTCAGAGTGTAAGACCCAACATCTTTTCAATCCAATGCATACTTGCTTTATATATCTGTTAAATCACTTATCTGTATATACTTGTGCATATCTGTCTAGAGTTTCCCCAGCAGTTAGGTCTATACATAAGTCAAACCAGAGGTTACTTTTAACATAGTCAAAACTAGTTCCCTCATAGGAACTTCCCTCAATACAGTCTGCCTCCTCTTGGGCTTATTCAATATGGAACAGAGAAAGGCGTTATTCCCGGTAAAACTTTTCTCAAGACTGTCAAAACTTAAAAATGTATATATACAAGAAATTCATTTCCCCGGAGAGGATTAATTCCCAGTGAAACCTCTTTTGAATTTCTTCAAACCTTAGAACTATTCAACAAAGAAAGGATTAACTCTCGGTGAAACCTTTCTTGAACTTTTCTTAGGCTTGGACCCACAGGCTTCGTAGAAGTACCCCCAACCTTCTCTTTGGCTTAATTAAAGGACCACCAAGCTTCTTAGAAGTTCCCCATCCTCCTCTTGGGCTTAGTACAAGGACCCACAAGCTTCCTAAAAGCATAGGATAGAAATTAGTCAGCTCTTTTAGTTCAATCCCCAGGAGAGTCAAAAGTCCATAACACACTACCATTTAAAGGTTGATCTTTATCCCCCAAACCAACAACCTCCTCTTGGGCATCATACAAAGATCTCTCTACACCAGAGTCTACCACTTCTTAAAGAGACTTGGACAGTCTCAACCTCCTCTTGGGCTTCATTCAAATAGACTTGGAAAGTCTCACTTATCCTAGTCTCCTTTTGGACTTCATACCAAACCCCTCAAGTTTCCTAAAAACATAGGGAAAACCCTGACCATTTCACCCATACACCATTTAAAACCTCTAAGGTTTTCAAACTCACCTATAACCTTTTCTGACCCCTAACAAGGCTTAACTTTCACCTTGAAAACATCCCAGCCAGGGTCAATTTACCATCAACAAATCCCCAATAAAATCAGAACCTCATGGCATCTGGTAATTTAACTCTTCCTTGATTCCTAGCATAAGTAAATCTTTGGATTCCCTAAAACAATTTGGACTTGCTCCTGGATTTCAATAAATCATCAGCAAGAGTTAGCCTCCTCTTAGGCTTCATATAAGAATTTTCCCCAGTCAGCCTCAATCTTGGGCTTTGTACAAGACAGATAAAACTCTCCCCAGTGGAGTCAATTTCCTTTAGCTTCAACCTTGGGCTTTAAACAAGGCACACAAAATATTAACATCCCCTCAGATGAGACCATGAGCCCTCTCTACAGGAAGATATATCCTCTATACATCACGTATCAAAACAAATAATCAAAACCTTTTTCTAGATAATTGCTATAAGTGGCACACTTGTTGATTAAAGATCTAAGTTGGAGTCCTTCCTTTATCATGGCTTAAATTTATCTTTCATCTAACTGCTGTAAGTGACAAGCCTATGGATCCCTAACATCCAAGCCAATGTCCCTTTCTTAGCATGAAAGATTCATAAAGGAAAAAGTGGCATTGCTCTACACTGAGTTAAAGCTTCTTCCTTCATGACATCTCTCTTATAGAGGAAATTATGGCATTGTTGGATTCTACATATCCCAGTAAAAGTAATTTCCCTTATAATCCACATTTGTGATGAATAGATGAGATATCTCTCTTTAGAGATGACAAATTCTCTCTCAGACAACCTTTTAGCTTCAATATTGGGCTTTGAACAAGACACAAACATCCTTTTAGCTTCAATCTTAGGCTTTGAACAAGACACAAACATCCTTTTAGCTTCAATCTTGGGCTTTGAACAAGACACATACATCATTTTAGCTTCAATCTTGGCCTTTGAACAAGACATCAAATATCTTTCCTCCCATAGAAATAGGAGGAACTACGATTGCTCTTATTTCCCAAATCTCGTTACGAGAATACGTAGGCATAAGATTGAGAAATCTTAGCGAGCACACAAATAAAAAATCTTAGGTCCAGTACCTTCCAAAAATAACAGAAAACTCAAAATGACAAAAACATTCTCTCAACACTCCCAAAGAAGAAACTTTCCCAATCCATAGCAGATAAACACAAGAAAGCATTTTAAGTTAACAGAAATACATGCAAAAGAAGGTTCCTATAGATTACTATAGATACACTGGGTGTTAACAGCCTCCCTTTGTATAATTAGACCCCGATCCCCGATCTCTTATCATTTGTTAAAGAAAACATTTGCGTGCAGGGTTAGTTTAATATATCTTCCCCTTCCTTTCTACCTTCATAGGATAAATACAGAAATCAGAAAGTAGCACCCCAAAACCATTGCGGTAAGGTGGTCGCGTCACCGAAAAAAAACTGCACGCTACAGAAAAATGGCGACTCTGCTGAGGATTGCATATGATTAGATTTCCTAGGAGGTCTAGGCCTTGCTTTGCATTTATTTTTCTATTATCTTACTTGCTTTCTCATTATATATATATATATATACACCATCTGCTATCATATTATTTGATACCCGTGTTTACATTACTGTCATTTGAGAATGCGATTGATACGCATGTGGTGAGTCCGAGAGAACATTAAGATAAGTGGTGGCGTATTCAGGGAGGCTTATAAGGAGTGAATCCCGACCAAGCTAACTTGAGATTCCACCAAATCAGTGGAGGTGCCCGCGTGGAATTACCAATATTGAACGAGCATGTTGTGAAAGCATTGTTTTTTCCCATTGGGCTACCCTTGAAGCTGAGGATTAGTAGACTTAACCATTTGACCATTACGTAGTGCGGTGACTATCGGGAATAGTTGATACGCGATACTACACTCAAAGGAGATTCATCTTGGGATATTACAGCTCTCATGAGTCAATCGCTTTGCTGTTAATATCCTTAAGAGGGGTCAATGATTTTAGGAACCTTTGTTAGAACCCATTCTATAGGTACAAAATTTGGCCTTTAGTGCACACCTTTGGGGATGGGTAGATCCATGGCTCCATGCTCGTGACGATGAACCCCTAAACCCATGTTTTCAAATGTTTTTGTTTGCTGCATTCATGCATTCATGCATCCAAGCATTCATTAAAAAACCTTTTTCAAAACAAGAAAAAATCTTTTTCTAAAAGAACTAAAACAATAATCGCAAATATCAGAGGTTGCGTTATAGATTTCGGAAGAAGAAAAACGCACAAGTACACCTTCAAGGTTCCAAAACTAGAAGACCAGAAGAAATTGGGAAGAATGATTACTAATCCCGAGGCTTTCAGAGCTAAGCACGGAAGACTGTTATCTCTTTTAAAGGTCAACATGGTTGAAGGGATCCTGTCTACACTAGTTCAGTTCTACGATCCGGTTTACCACTGGTTCACTTTCCTGGATTATCAACTTACACCAACACTGGAGGAGTACTCCCACCTGGTTTATTTACCTATCACTGGTCAAGATCCATTTTCTGGACTGGAAGAAATTCCAAAAGATCAAGCCATTGCAAGAGCAATCTCTTTGGAAGAGTAAAAAATTAGCACTCACATGACCACCAAGGGAGGAATCCAGGGTTTACCAGCTAAATTCCTGATGGAAAAAGCTCTATACTTTGCCAGTATAGGAAACATAACCGCTTTCAAAGACGTCTTTGTTCTGCTCATGTATGGGTTATTCCTCTTTCCCAACATTGACAACTTCGTTGACACCAATGCTGTTAAGATATTCTTAATTGGGAACTCAGTCCCAACCTTGCTCGCATATGCTTATCATTCTGTACACTTAAGAAATTTGTACAGTGGAGGGATGATTACATGCTGTGTACCATTACTCTACATATGGTTTATTTCCCACTTACCCAAGTGTCATACCCCAAATTTTGACCACCAAGGTTTTCCATCATTGTAAGGATCATCACCACAATATGGATGTACCATCATGCCTCATCAATCTCCTCAAAGATAGTTGAGCATCCACCACAATCAAGAATTAGGGTTTCAAGCCCTCTCAGAACACTTAGACAAAGGATCAAACAATAAATGACATGATCTTCAACTTGTCAAACCTCTTAAACATACATAAAGGATCAGGAGGACTCCCACATCAAGAATCAAGCACAAGGTTGCAACATTCCAAGTGGATCAAACCTCAAGATCGCCAGTGTCACCAAATTAGGGTTTTGGCCGACCAAGGCCTCCAGATGAAAATTTTCTTCTGGGCATGAGCCAATGCTTCAAAGCATAAACCAAGATACTCCAAAGGACCTCATGGACCCAATCATCAACTCAATTTAGCCTCAGGGGATGCATTCACAAAAAATCAGGAATTAGGGTTTCTTGACCTAATTCACCCCTAAGTTAACTTTTGAGGCAAAGCATGAACCAAGACCTCAAGACATGATTTGAGGTCCTCAAATACACCACTTGATCATTTTGCAACAATGTATTAATCCAAGAAGCTTGATTCACAAGTTTCAATTTCATTTGGACCACAATTAGGGTTTTGAAGAAAAAGTCAACTGTGCCTTTGACTTTTGATCAAGACATGCTCCCAAACTTTGGGACATGATTCAATACACCCTACAACACCTATGGAATCCATCCATTAGGTTTAAATTAGGTCAAGGACTTGATTTCATAAAGGATTGCACAATTTGGATTTCATCTGATAAAAAGTCAAATGTGCACAAAATCAAGTTTGACTTTTTGGAATTTTTCACAAATATGGTTCCCCTAAGTTAAAAACAATGTTAATGTATGGTATTGATCATCATTCATTAAGAAAAATCAAGAAAAGTGAGGTTTCTTGCAAAAGGGGCAACCATGAGAAACCAAAATTTTTCTAAGTTATGGAACAAAAGTGATTTTGTACCAACTTTGCAAGGTCATAACTCCTAAACCACAAGGCCTTTTTCTTCCATTCAAAGCTCAAATGAAAGTCCATCTGACATACTTTAAAAGTGTCAACTACAAGAGATTCCAAATCCTCATGGATTTTGAGTTATAGACTGATCAAAATGACAAAAATGAAGAAAATGACACTTTTCCAACACTTAGTGAAAATCTGCCTAAGTTACCAGCCTTGGACATCAATGTTCATGAGGATTTTTCAGTTGGATTCAAATAGTTTCAAGACAAACTATGATCACACATGTATTATATCATATGAGGGCCTTCTAAAAAGCACAAGAGCCTTCCATAACTCTACCTGAGCAAGGAGATATGATCCCCTCAAAATCACCATTTCCAACTGTCTTGTATAAGGTAGAATTTGGCATTTTGCTTGATTTGGAAAAATTAGACAACTCCAAGCCTTGTCATCCATTTGGACACATCAGAGGATAAAATCCAAGGTGGATGATCTGATCCCCAAGCCTCCCAAGTCCAAGAATCTACATATAGCCATAACAAACCTAAAAAGGCAAAAAAGTGCAAAAGACTCCAATTTTATTTCCAAGCATTCAATAGATGCATCAAGGTGGCATGGATTGAGACATTCCTAACTGAATGAGTCAAGATTCAGCTTTGAATCAAAGGACCATAGGCCTGTGCCCTAACCTCAAGTCAATGGCTAGAGGAGACTAAAGATTCCCTTATATCAACATTGGCCAAAGGCCTGTACCAGCTGCCATTCACTATTGCTTGCAAAACAAACTTGTTGCACTATAAATAGAGCTCATTCGTGCCTAGCTTGAGTACACCAAAGCACTACAATTGATGCTTTCCTCAAAATTTCTCTCTTTAGGCCAAAATGCCTTCTTTTGTAAGCCATCTCTGAGTTTTTGAGTTAGAGAGCAATTTCACCACAGCTCATGATCCAAACACATCCAATGTGTCATATCTAAGTTGTTCAAACACTCACCTTTGATCTGAAACACCAAAATCAGAAAGTCAACCTCCAAAACCTCAAAATTTGACTTTTCTCCATTTTTCAAGCCATGCCTTGATTCAGTCACTTCCAAAACCAAACCAGACCTCAAACACACTCCAAATATCATCCTCAAACCGTCCCAATTGGATTCCCTCATCTGGAACACCATTTGACAGAGTTACTATCTTGGTCACTTTTGCCCCTTTTGCAAAAAAGTGCCAATTCTTGTTCCTGAGGATTCCAGCTGGTTTTGATTTTCCTAAAAGCTTCCAAGGGATCAATCAAGAGTGTTCAAAGCATTGAATTACTTCTGGCACAAGGAACTTGACAGATAGCACAAGAAGCTTTAAGAGGTAAGTGCATCACAACTTGAACTCTCTAAATCATGCATTGCTTTGAGGTCCATTGATCATGGACCTCTCATATATATCATATATGTTGTGTTTGAACCAATTTACCATGTTATTGCTGTCTGTATGATGAGATAGCATAGAACATGCAAATTTAGGCCTATTTTGAAATCACTATCGGATTTTAAAATGGAGACATTTTCTGAAAATTCCAAGGGCACCATTGGATTCCTCATGAAATTCTAGGCAGGATACACCTAAATTTTGTCCCAATCCATGGAGAAATGAGAAAGTTAGAGGCTTCATGCAAATTGCCAAAACTAGGCCTTGCCTTGGGCAAGGGCCAGGCCATGGCGCCTTGGCCAGGCTTAGAAACTTGGCACCCTTATGTATTAATGGGGTGGTTTTGATACACGGATGTATCACCACCCCAGTGGTAGCGCGCATGTGTGTTTGGCTATGAGGTCGTGGGTTCAACACCCACCCAGACCATTTTGCCATTTTCTTTTTTTTGTTGCTATTTTTCATATATTTTGTGGTTTTTGTTAATTAATTCCAAAATTAATTTCTCCCTCAATTTTAATTATTTTTTATTGGTTCTTTTTTTGAAAACTCCCAAAAATGTTAAAATATTTTATTCCACAAAAATTTCACAAAAAATATTATTTATTTCATATATTTGATATTTTTGTATAGAATTTATTTTTATTTAAAAATATTTCTTTCTCTTGATTTTTCAAATTCAAATGATTTTCAAATCATTCCATAAATGAAACTTGATTTTTGAAACATTAATCCAAGATCACAACTTGTTTTTCACACATGTTTGATATTTTTGATCATTTTAATTGAATTTTTATTCAATTAAAATACTTTTAAAAAACAAATTAGGGTTTTGATTATTTTTACCCTCACAAATCTTTTTCAAAATAATGTAGGCCTCTAATAGAGTGTAAGAGCCATTCCTTGTATATGAAAACCATTTTTGGGCCTCAGTTATTGTATAAGTCCCGATACGATTATCAAAATAACGGTGCGATCGTTATTTTTCATCTGGGACTCTCCTTGAGTTGTAAGCCCCATCTCTTGTACAAAAAATAAACTTTGGGCCTCTAAATAGAGTGTAAGACCCAATCCTTGTTAATAAATAATTTGGGCCTCAGTCATTGTATAAGTCCTACTGTGTTTTCAAAATCTCGGCGCGATCGTCGCTTTTCAAAACATTTTCATCTGGGCCTACCCTCGTGTTGTAAGTCCTATTTATTTTCTTTTTCAAACACTTTGGGCCTCTTAATAGAGTGTAAGTCCCATCTCTTTGTACAGAAAACCTTTTTGGGCCTCAGTCATTGTATAAGTCCCGATACAATTTTCAGACCAACGGTACGATTACTGTTATTTCCGGGCCTCTCCTTGAGTATAAGCCCCCAATAATCTTTTCAAAAACAACTTCCCTTTTGATTTAGTTTCAAATTCATAGTTGTTATCAAAAGTTTCTTTAATTTCTTGAACAACTAACCATACAACTGTTACAATGGAAGATTGCTCGCCTGTAAGTTTTAACAGCTTTCTTTTACATATTTGCACACACACACACACACAGATATATATATATATATATATATATATATATATATATATATATATATATATATATTTTGTGCTAGAAGCTTGCTCACCTGTAAGTCCTCCTACCCTCTTTTACATACAGTATATATTTCATCTGTATATATATATACCTGTATATTATCTACTTAGAGTTTTCCCCAGCAAATAGGTCTAGAACTAGATAAAGCCAGTGGTCACTCTTTCAACACAGTCAAAACTAGTTCCCCATAGGAATTCCAGATACAGTCTTGCCTTCTCTTGGGCTTATACAATATGGAACAAAGAGAAAGGCATTATTCCTGGTGAAACTTTTCTCAGACTGTCACTATTAGAAAATTGTCAAAGAAGTTCATTTTCCCTAGAGAGGATTAATTCCCGGTGAAACCTCTCTTGAATTTCTTCAAACCCTAGAACTGTTCACTAAAGAAAAGATTATTCTCGGTGAAACTTTTCTTGAACTTTTCTTAAGTTTGGACCCTCAGGCTTCCTAAAAGCATCCCCGCTTCCTCTTAGGCTTTGTACAAGGACCCTCCGACTTCTTAGAAGTTCTTATGCCTTCTCTTGGGCATAATACAAGGACCCTGAAGACCTCTCAAAGGTATAGGACAGAACCTATTCATCCTTTGTTAGAGCAGTCTTCCCAAAGAGTCCAAACCTTAGATCAATTTTAGGGTTGATACTTATCCCTTAAAATATCAGCCTTCTCTTGGGCATCATACAAAGATAAACTCTTCCATGCCAGTAGACTTGGACAATCTAATCTCCTCTTGGATCTCAAAGACATTCTCAAGTTCCCTACAAATACTGGAAAAACCCTGGTCATTTAACTAATCTCCAGTAGAGTTAAAATCCTCATGGGTTCTATAACTTAGTCTTTTATCTTAAATTTCCCAGCTAGGGTCAACCTATCATCAGGATAACACTATCCCAAATCAGAACCTCAAGGCATTTGATACCTCAACTCTTCTGTAATCTTCAGCAAGAGTTAATTCCCCTATTTTGGACCTGCCTCTGGATCTCAATAATCCTCAGCAGAAGCCAGCCTCCTCTTAGGCTTTGTATAATGATTTTCCTCAGCAGATTTAGCTTCAAAAGCACTCTCTTGTTGAGTCAATCTTCTTTCTCAAAGGCACTCTCTTGTTGAGTCAATCACCTTTTCGGTACTCTCTTGTTGAGTCAATCTTCTTTCTTAAAGCACTCTCTTGTTGAGTCAATCTCTTAAAAGCACTCTCTTGTTGAGTTAGTCATCTTTTCAGCCTCAATCTTGGGCTTTATACAAGACACCCATATAAACACTCTCTTGTTGAGCCAGTCATCTTTTTTAGCCTCAATCTTGGGCTTTGTACAAGACACCATATAAAATTTCCCTAAGCAGACTCAATCCTCTTTTCAGCCTCAATCTTGGGCTTTGTACAAAATAGATAAAATCATACTCTCCAGCAGAGTCAATCTTCTTTTTCAGCCACAATCTTGGGCTTTGTACAAGACAGATAAAACCTATCACCAGTAGAGTAAGTTTCCCCTTTTAGCCTCAATCTTGGGCTTTGTACAAGACACATACAAATTATATTCCCTAGTGGAATCAAAAATCCATTTTAGCCTCAATATTGGGTTTTGTACAAGACATACAAAATATTTCATCGGAAAAGTCAACTTTTAGCTTCCTCTTAGGCTTTGTATAATGATATCCCAAAAAGAGTCAATTCTCTTTTAGCCTCAATCTTGGGCTTTGTACAAGACAGATAAACGCTCTCTTGTTGAGTCAGTCTTTTCCAGCCTCCTCGTAGGACTTGTATAAGGACTTCCCCAGTGGAGTCAATCAATCTCTTAGCTTCAACCTTGGGCTTTAATCAAGGCACACAAAAAACCAAAATCCCCTCAGAGGAAATAAAAATCTCTCTGTAGGAAGACATTTATCTGTATATCACACATCAAAACAAACAATCGAACAAACCCTAATTCCAGATAACAGTTGTAAGTGGCACACTTGTTGATTCAAAAATCCAAGTTGTAGTCCATCTCTTATCCTGGTAAACCCCTTTCTTTCATCTAATTGCTATGAGTGGCAAGCCTCTGGATTATTTACATCCAAGCCAATGTCCCTCTCTTAGCATGAAAGACTCCTAAGGAAAAATGGCATTGCTCTACACTGAGTTAAAGTTTTCTCCTTCAGGACAAATCCCTTATAAAGGAAATTATGGAATTGCTGGATTCTTATATCCCAGTTAAAGTAATCCTCCTTTATAAACAGTTACCCAATAACTTGATAAACAGACTGCTAGTTCCTGGATTGGCTGGAATTTTGGTAAAACAAAGTATATTCAATGTTGATGTCAAGGTGCTGATGTTGCAACATTGAAGTCTTAACACTGGGCTGTGTTAAGTAATTATTGCTGAAGTTGGATGTCTGATGTCACACAGGTGATGTTGTAACATCAGATCTGCAGAATTAACAACAGCAGGTTGTGAGTTTGTTAGGGTTGCGTATTAGCTGGAATTGTGGAGAGCAAGCTGTCTCATTGGATGCGAATATCTTGGGATAGATATTTGCTGCTGCATAGGAGATCTGTTGCAGATTTGTAGGAGATTTAAAAGGTTGAAGATTTAAAAAGATTTTAGGAGAAAATCTGTTTTAAATATTCAGTTTTAAATAACAAATCTGGGAGATATTGTAGCAAGTCCAAGACCAATTCAAGGAGCTATATAAAGCGCACAACACCAAAGGAAAAAGGTACAGAAAACATTCAGAAGATCAGGAGCTGGAGGCTTAGTGTCTAGAGTTTGTTTAGAGTGCTTGTATTTACACTAATCTAGGGTTTGAAGAGGTGTTGTATTTATGTCCTCTCTAGAAGCTGTGAAGCAATAGAGAGTGGTTGCTTGATCGAAGCTGTGAAGTAAGATCAAGGGTACTCAAAGTGGGTTCTTTGAGTGTTTGTAAGGGATTGAGTGGTGTTCTCATACCTAAGTGGTTTCTTAGGTAGGAAGTCATTAGTAGAGTATAAGTTTAGGAGATTGTCAACGGGTTGTTGAGTCTGTAAATTATATCTACAAGTAGTGAATTCTATCCCTGGCTTGGTAGCCCCCAGAGTAGGTTGGTTGTAACCGAACTGGGTCAACAATTCTTGGTGTTATTTTACTGTTATTGCTGTCCATTGTGCAGAGTGTGTTGTTGTGACATCACACCTTAACATCACACGTCTGATACTAGAATTTCAATTGGTATCAGAGCAGGCATCCTGTCTGTCTCTGGGTGAGATCTAGGGAAGTTACTTTCTGGTGTAAAGATGGACAAAGAAGTTGGAGGATTCGTCAACAGACCCCCTATTTTGGATGGATCCAATTATGACTATTGGAAGCCAAGGATGACCACCTTCTTAAAATCCTTGGACAGTAGGGCTTGGAAGGCTGTTATTAAAGAGTGGAAAGCACATGTTGTATGTGAGAAGGATGATGCTGGTAAAGATAAAGAAGGTACCTCTAAGCGAAAGCCTGAAGAAGAGTGGACCAAGGAGGAAGACGAGCTTGCACTTGGAAATTTCAAAGCCCTAAATGACATCTTCAATGGAGTGGATAAGAATATCTTCAGGTTAATCAATACATGTGAAGTTGCTAAGCAAGCATGGGATATATTGCAGGCTACTCATGAAGGAACATCTAGAGTCAAGATGTCAAGACTTCAGATTTTAACATCAAAATTTGAAAGCCTGAAGATGAAGGAAGATGAGACTATTCATGATTTCCACATGAGTGTTCTTGAGCTGGCCAATGCATCTAGTGTTCTTGGAGAGAAGATGTCAGATGAAAAGCTTGTGAGGAAGATCCTTAGGTCCCTACCTAAAAAGTATAAGATGAAGGTTACTGCCATTGAAGAATCACAAGACATCAACAAGATGAGAGTAGATGAGCTCATTGGATCTCTTCAAACTTTTGAGCTTGGGTTGAATGAGGAAGAACCAGAAAAGAAGCCAAAAAGTATAGCCTTGGTGTCAAATGATGCAGAAGAAAAAGGAAAGAGTTCTGAATCGCAGAAGGATCTATCTCAGGCCATAGTGATGTTAGGAAGATAGTTCACCAAAGTATTCAAGCGAATGAATAATAACTCCAGGCCTAATGTCAAGAACATGACTTCTGATACCAGCAAGAAGGATGAAGAGAAAACTACCCAAGATAAAGGAGTTCAGTGCTTTGAGTGTGAAGGGTATGAGCATGTCAAGAAAGAATGTCCCACCTTCTTGAAAAAGCAGAAGAAGGGCATGACAGTTTCCTGGTCTGACTCTGATAGTGAAAGTGAAGGCGAGTCAGCAAAGCATGTGAGAGCTTTAACAGGAGCTGTGGTTTCTGATGATGATTCTAGTGATGGAGAAGTAACTTATGAGGAGTTAGCTTCTACCTATCAAGAGCTGTGTTTAAAAAGTGCTGAGATTTGTCAAGAAAACAAGTGCCACAAACAACAAATTGCTCAGCTAGAGAATGAAAAGACTGATCTGGAAAATGAAGTGGTGCTAGTTAGAGCTCATCTTGATCAAATGACCAAGTCTGTTAGGATGTTGAGCTGTGGTACAGACACACTTGACAAGATTCTTCAGTCAGAAAAAGCTGCTGGAGACAAAGCTGGGATAGGTTATGTGGCTAAGGATAAGAGAACTTCAGAAGAAAACACTTCAGGTTCAAAGAAGGAAGTGTCACAACTTTCATCTCAACATCAGCCAAAGAAGCAGGATACTACCCCTAAGAAAGCTGATGTTTCACAACCTAAGAAGATTGAGAAGAAAACGGGTCCATATCAAAAAAGAAAGCAGCCACAAGGAGCTAGTCAGTATATGCCCCCACAATACCACAAGAGCATGCAAGCTGCTCAGTTCAAAAAGCACATGTCTCAGGACAACTGGTATGGTTATGGATATGGATACACCAATGCTGTTCCTCATGGAAGAAGAAAACCACACCATCATGGGAGACAATCCAGGAAACAGCATTCTAAGCCTTCTTATGGGAGAAGATACCAGCATAATAGATGGCAGGGCAGTTATGGTAGAAGGAGACCATATTATGGATGGCAGCATAAGCAATCTCATCATGGCAGAAGATTCAGAGATGAAAGGGTGAGATGCTATTATTGTGGAAGGTTTGGACATATGCAGTACTCTTGCTACAAGCTGCATGGATACCCTCAACCTCAAAACAGATGGAGAAAGTACAGGCCCAAAGTTGTTAAACA
The DNA here is from genome assembly GCA_022829125.1 of Lathyrus tuberosus. Taxonomy (NCBI): domain Eukaryota; kingdom Viridiplantae; phylum Streptophyta; class Magnoliopsida; order Fabales; family Fabaceae; genus Lathyrus; species Lathyrus tuberosus. The sequence continues at coordinate 7,493,550 of JALAZF010000278.1, read as the reverse complement.
ATGGGTACCTAAGGAGAAGGTGAAGTGCTTATTGGCTCACATGGCTGATAGAAAGTTTGAAGAAGGAATATGGTATTTTGACAGTGGGTGTTCCAAACACATGTTTGGATGTAGATCCATGTTTGCTGAGTTAAGAACTTTCCCCCCTCTTGAAGTTATATTTGGCAATGGAGAGAAAGGAGTTGTTGCAGGAGTTGGGAAAGTGAAAGGTGATGGTAGACCTGAACTTGACAATGTTCTGTTTCTCAGTGGTTTAAATGCAAATTTGATCAGCATAAGCCAGCTGTGTGATGGAGGTTACAAGGTAAACTACACTAAGCATGAGTGTGTGGTTTCTGATGAGCATAATCAGATTGTTATGAAGGGTGCCAGAACCAAGGATAACTGCTATCAGTGGATTTCTCTTGAAGGAAATTCAACTATTAATGCTCAAGTTGATGTTACAACATCAGACTATGACATTAGAATGCTGAAAGATCACTCAGAGTTTGTGAGTCCTGATGTGAATTCTTTTAAATGTTTAAAAGGAAAGTCTTTATGGAGGGAGAAAATTAGTAATTGGTCTTTAAAGAGTATTCAAAATCAGGCGCCTTACTATATTGATACAGGACTTACCAAAGCATTCTCATCGCAACGTTTCATCTCCCTAAATCTCAACAGAATAGAAAGTTCTTCTCCAAACCTAGTCTGTCACAAAGGAATGATGTCTGTCCCTTCCAAGAACTCTGAGCAGGTACGAACTAGGGTTTCTTTCAAAGAACTCATTTCTAGTGCTCTTCCCGAGTCAGGTAACCCTAAACCCTCGACCACGGTGAATAAACCTGAAGCTAGGTCATCATCCTCTCAAGCATTGAGGAGAAGTTTGATGTAGACAAGCACTTGGAACAGCTTGCCACCAAAATCCTTGAGAAAGGGATACGGGTGAAAGGGATTTCTGTCCCTTTAAGGCAAATGCCTGCTGGACAAGTCGAGGACATAAATGTTCATAGACATGCCCTGAGTCAAGAAGCTGAAGGTGAAGATCCTGATAACACTGATGTCAGCTTGGATGTTAGAACATCGTCCCCAAGGAATGAATGTCACAGGGGTAAAGGGAAGGAACAGGTTGAGGTTATAGAGATTAAGGACTCATCTGATGCTGATAGAATTGGAAGAGGGAAGGATAAGAAAAGGACTTCATTTACAGACTCTCCCAAGTCATGGAGCAAAGGTGCCAGGTCTGGCAAGAACAGGAGAATCAGGGAAGAGTCAGATTCTGAGAGTGATGCTCAAGACATCAACCCTGCTACAAATCAAGTGCCTGATAACATCTCATCTCACAGTGCCAGAAGTACATCCTTGTGGAGTTGTGTGATCCTAAGAAAGATAGCTCTGGAAAGAGAGGTAGTAGCAAAAGTCTTAGAGTCTACTAAAATTATAGACCTAATTAAGCTTGCTGGTCTCATAAGGACGGTGTTAGGATTGACTAATTGCTATGATAGACTGGTCAGAGAATTCATAGTTAATATACCTGAATCGATAAATGACAACAAGAGCCGAACTTTCAAAAGAGTTACCATCAGGGGTAAGTGTGTCTGGTTCTCTCCTGAGATGATCAATGCCTACTTAGGAAGAAATGAGGAAGATTATGGGGAATTAGAAGCCTCCAACAATGTTATATGCAAAGAAATCATTGCGGGTCAGGTAGATGTTTGGCCCGTAGAAGGAAAGCTGTTAGCCAGTTTGTTGAGTGTCAAATATGCTTTTCTGCACAGAATAGGTATTGCCAACTGAGTTCCTACTAGTCACAAGACCACAATTTCTGTTGAATTGGGGAAGATAATTTATGCAGTTGGGACAAAGCAAAGAATTGACTATGGCTCCTACATCTATGATCATACTATTAAGTATGCTGCTACAAATGCTGTAAAGATGCCCATTGCTTTTCCCTCACTCATTTGTGGGATTGTCTTGTCTCAACATCCTAAAATTCTACAACATTCAGATGTTGCTTGCAAAAGGAAGCCTGCCTTGTCACTCCATCACAAGTTAAAACATGTTCCTTACAGTGTCAAGACATCTGCTTCAACATCACAACAGTCACCAGCCAAGACTGGGTTGATTACAGAACTAGAGGAGGCTTGCAAGGAGTTAAATGAAGTTATAAGAGTTAGTACGGAAAGGAAACAAAAATTTGAAAGACTTGTCATGTCTCTGAGATCGGCAACAAAGGAAGGTGAAGCTGTCAACACAAGGAAGGATGCTGTTGATAAAGACGATAATGATGATCTCAGCTCAGAAGATTCAAGCTTTTAATGTTTGCCTTCTATTTTAGTAGGGTTAGCTTTATTTTCTGTCTTTGTTTTAGCACTTAATGTGCTTGGTTTTGTAATTTGAATATTGTGCTGTTTTATGCACTGGTTATGTTTTTAGTTTCCTTCTATGATTTTTTTTGCCTGTTTACTAACTGAAAGGCTAACAATGAGAGCTAGGGTATACTGACTATAGTTTATAGGGCTTCTAACTGTAGTTTGCCTAATTGTGGCTAAAAAGGGGGAGAAAATAGCCAAGATAGTCAAGAGTGTTATTGCCATATGCTGCTAATGTGATGCAGGTATTAAGGGGGAGATAAATTGATGCTTCTAAAAGGTGTTCAGTTGAAAAGTGGAACTAGTAAAGATATCATGGCATTTGAAGAGTGCAGCCAAGCAGACATCTAGGGGGAGAAAAGTGCTGCACATTGTGAGCTACTGAACAACTGTGATGCTGGTTCATGTTTTAGAGGGGGAGCACCAATTGGCTGTTGTCAATAATGAAGATGGTGCTGCAGCAGATCAAGTGATGAAGACTATGTAAAGTGTTAAACTGCTGCTGATGAGAGTTTAAAACTTTTAAAGATTTTTCCACTGCTGAAGTCTCTGAAGATGCAGAGATTGTTTTAGCCAAAATTAGCCAAAGGGGGAGATTGTTAGTTCCTGGATTGGCTGGAATTTTGGTAAAACAAAGTATATTCAATGTTGATGTCAAGGTGCTGATGTTGCAACGTTGAAGTCTTAACACTGGGCTGTGTTAAGTAATTATTGCTGAAGTTGGATGTCTGATGTCACACAGGTGATGTTGTAACATCAGATCTGTAGAATTAACAACAGCAGGTTGTGAGTTTGTTAGGGTTGCGTATTAGCTGGAATTGTGGAGAGCAAGCTGTCTCATTGGATGCGAATATCTTGGGATAGATATTTGCTGCTGCATAGGAGATCTATTGCAGATTTGTAGGAGATTTAAAAGGTTGAAGATTTAAAAAGATTTTAGGAGAAAATCTATTTTAAATATTCAGTTTTAAATAACAAATCTGGGAGATATTGTAGTAAGTCCAAGACCAATTCAAGGAGCTATATAAAGCGCACAAGACCAAAGGAAAAAGGCACAGAAAACATTCAGAAGATCAGGAGCTGGAGGCTTAGTGTCTAGAGTTTGTTTAGAGTGCTTGTATTTACACTATTCTAGGGTTTGAATAGGTGTTGTATTTCTGTCCTCTCTAGAAGCTGTGAAACAATAGAGAGTGGTTGCTTGATCGAACCTGTGAAGTAAGATCAAGGGTACTCAAAGTGGGTTCTTTGAGTGTTTGTAAGGGATTTAGTGGTGTTCTCATACCTAAGTGGTTTCTTAGGTAGGAAGTCATTAGTAGAGTATAAGTTTAGGAGATTGTCAACGGGTTGTTGAGTCTGTAAATTATATCTACAAGTAGTGAATTCCATCCCTGGCTTGGTAACCCCCAGAGTAGGTTGGTTGTAACCAAATTGGGTCAACAATTCTTGGTGTTATTTTACTGTTATTGCTGTCCATTGTGCAGAGTGTGTTGTTGTGACATCACACCTTAACATCACACGTCTGATACCAGAATTTCACAAACAAGATATCTCCCTTTAGAGATGACAAATTCTCTCCCAGTCAACCCTTTAGCTTCATCTTGGGCTTTGAACAAGACACACAAAAAAACCTTTAGCTTCAATCTTGGGCTTTGAACACGACACCAAATAACTTTTCCTCCCATAGAATAGGAGGAACTACGATTGCTCTGATTTCCCTGTTTATCTTTAACGGGAATACGTAGGCATAAGGTTGCAAAATCTTAGTGAGCACACCAATCCAAAACATTAGGTCCAGTACCTTCACACCAATAAAAAACTTTAGGTCCAGTACCTTCATACAAATTAAAAACCTTAGGTTCAGTACCTTATCAAAACATCAAAAAACCCGAAATCAACAAAAAACTCTCTCTCTCTCTCTCTCTCAAACACTCTCAAAGGAGAAACTTTCCCAACCCACAACAGACAAACACTAGTAAGTAGAAAGCAGTAAGGAAAAATGCTAACAACCTGTGGATAACCACATATAGGATGGGTAACTGATAACTCCCCATTGTATAACCTAACCCCGAACTCCCCGAATCTCTTTAAACATTTGTTCAGTTAAACATTTGCGTGCAAAGTTACTTTTAGATAACTTCCCTTTCCTTTCCAGCTTCATAGGATAAATAAGAAATCAGAAAGTAGCGCCCCACTCCTACCATTGCGGTGAGGAGAAACCCATGGCAATAAGGTGGTCGCGTCACCGACAAAAATTGCACGCTACAGGAAAATGGCGACTCTGCTGGGGAGTGCCATCAGGATCTGTCTTACCTTAGTCATTATTCGTCACCATTTTCCAACAGGAAAATGGCGACTCTGTTGGGGAGACATTTTATATGTCTAAGACTAGGATTAGAATTCCTAAGAGGCCTAGGTTGTTAGAAATTTTCTACCTACTATATATATATATGTACTGCTTTTCCTACTTGATATCCGTCTTTATTTTTCTGTCAATGGGAATGCGATTGATACGCATGTGGAAATTATGAGAGAACCCTAAGATAAGTGATGGCATAGACCGGTGGACTTACAGGGAGTGATTCCCGAATAAGCGATCCTGGTAGACCATCAAATCAGGTGAGGGCCTGTGTGGATACTATGTTGAACGACTAACGTCGTGAAAATAAACGTTATCCCAGTGCGGCACCCGTGACCCTGAGGATTTAGTAGACATTAACCATGTGACCATTTGGTAGTGCGGTAACTATCGAGAATAGTTGATACGCGATGCTACACTCAAATGAGATTACCCTAGGATGATACAGCTCACTCGGGTGAACCAGCTTGCTGTTGATAACCCTAGGGGGGTCAATGATTTTGGGAACCTTTAACCCGTTCTACAGGTACAAAAATTTACCAGAATACAACCTTTAGGGATGGGTAGAGCCATGACTCCATGCTCGTGATGTTGAACCCTTAAACCCATGTTTTTTCAATGTTTTTGTGTGCTGCATTCATGCATTCATTTAAAAAACTCTTAAACAAAGAAAAAATCTCCTTCTTCTTCCTCTCTTCTTTTTCAAAATAAACTAAAACAATAATTGCAACTATCAGAGAGAAAGATTGCGTCATGGATTTCGGTAGAAGAAAGACGCATAAGTACACCTTCAAGGCTCCAAAACTAGAGGATTTAAGAAGGTTGGCAAGGATGATTACCAACCCAGATGCTTTCAGAGCTAAGCATGGAGGAATGTTATATCTGTTAAGGGTCCACGTTGTTGAAGGAATCCTGTCTACGTTAATTTAGTTTTACGATCCGGTTTATCACTGTTTCACATTCCCGTATTATCAACTTGCACTAACACTGGAGGAGTACTCTCTCCTGACTGATTTACCCATCACTGACCAAGCTCCCTTTTCTGGACTGGAAGAAATTCCAAAGCAACAAACCATTGCAAGAGCAATCTATTTGGATGAGTCAGAAGTCAGGACTCACATGACCACTAAGGAAGGAATCCAGGGTTTACCAGCTAAATTCATGACGGAGAAAGCTCTATACTTTGCCACTGTGGGGAACATAATTGCTTTTAAAGATATCTTTATTCTGCTCACATATGGGTTATTCCTTTTTCCCAACATCGATAACTTCGTCGATACCATCGCTATTAAGATATTTCTGATTGGAAACCCCGTACCAACCTTGCTCGCAAATACTTATCATTCTGTACACTTAAGGAATTTGTACAGCGGAGGAATGATCACATCCTGTGTACCCCTGCTTTACAAATGGTTCACCTCCCATTTGCCCAAGTCTGCTGCTTTTTGGGACCGTAAGAGTACTCTACGTTGGTCACAGAGAATCATGTGTCATACTAACTCTGACATATATTGGTACAATAGGATTTATGAGGGGATAAAGATCATCGACCGATGCGGAAACTTCCCTAATATACCCCTCATAGGAACTAAAGGAGGAATCAACTATCATCCAATTTTAGTTCGCCGTCAACTCGGATACCCGATGAAGAATATCCTGCATTATGTTCATCTGGAAGGTCTTTTCTTCAAGGAAGGAGAAAATGACAGAGCACTAAAGAAGGAAATAGTGCATGCCTGGTAACATATTCACAGGAAAGGAAGAGAGTCTCTAGGAAGACCAGACTGTATCTCCGTGGAACCTTATCTCCACTGGGTGCAAACTAGAGCCCTCAAGCTGAGGATGCCTTACCCTCATCAAGAAGTTCTTCTGTTAAAGGAATATGTCCTTTATTTTATGTCTGATACGGAAAAACTCCAGGTCACTCTCAACAAAGTTCAACGGGAGAAAAACTCTTGGAAAAACAAGTACCAAATTCTCAATGTGGAGTGTACCAAAATTCAGGAACTGTATAAAGAAAAGGATGCTCTGATTAAGATATTAGAGCAACATGTTGTAGAAAGTCAAGAAGACCGAAGAAATTTACTCGCTCCTTTCATTTGGCAAAGGACTGACAACCCGACAACGGCTGAGGAGCCCCGGTCAAAGAAAAGGAAAATACCAGAACCAACATCTGAGTTCTCTTCAGAAAGGACTCATGATCCATAAGTTTAGACATTTCCTTTTACATCACTTTGTAAAATACTGTATTTTCCATTTCTGCAATCTTTCAAATTCAATAAAAAATGGGTCTCCCCACTGTACGATATTTGCAATCTATTTGTTGAAGTTTCTTTTTTATTAAAGCAAAAAACAAAAATATATATCATTGCATTCATCATTCTCACATAACGCCTTCTTCTTATCTTCGAATCTCACGTATGTGTCATGATTCTAGAGTCAAACTGTCTCATTCATACAATACTCAGGCCAATTGACAAAAGAAAATGGACGATCTCGAGGGAGAGAACAGAGAGCTAAGAAAAGAAATCGACACTCTGAAGGAAGATCTGAAAAAACTTCACAGTGACATGAAATCCCTGGCAGCAGCTCAGAGTCATCAACAAAGGACTGTGATCTCAGAGATCACATCTACGCCCGTAGTGGAGACATACGATCCTCGGTACAACATGCCTAAAGATCGCCCCTGGGGCATGCCTATCAACTTTGTCCCTGAAGGATATATCCCGCCGGTCACTGAAGACCAAGAAACTGCAGCAGGAACTGCTGGGCCTGAAGGTTACAAACTTCGGGAAAGCGAAGACGCAAGGGTTATGATAGCAACTCCTGAAGGTTACAAACTTCGGGGAATAGAAGCACCAAGAGTCACCGCCGTAATGACTATACCATAACAAGTGGTACACACTGTCCCAGAAGGGAAGATTCTACAAGTAACTTCTGGTGGGAACGAAGATATGTACAAAAGAATGAATGAGTTCCAGGAGTAATTCCAAGAGATGTAGAAGGAACTGCATGCCATTCGCGGTCAGGATTTATTCGGAAAAGACGCCGCAGACCTCTGTCTGGTCCCTAATGCGAAAATACCACACAAATTCAAGGTGCCTGACTTTGAAAAATATAAGGGCAACTCTTGCCCTCAAAGTCGTGTGGTGATGTACGCTCGAAAGATGTCAACTCAGACAAAGAATCAACAGCTACTGATCCATTACTTCCAAGACAGTATAACCGGTGCCGCACTCAAATGGTACATGGGTTTAAACCACACCAAGATCAATACTTTTAGAGATCTCGGTGCTACTTTCGTTCAGCAGTACAAGTATAACCTGGACATGGCACCAGACAGAGATCAACTCAGAGCAATGTTGCAGAAAGACAAGGAAACTTTTAAGGAATATGCTCAGAGATGGCGTGAAATTCCCGCCCAGATCTGTCCCCCTCTTGAGGAAAAAGAGATGACAAAGATCTTTTTGAAAACCTTAAGCTCATTCTATTACGACCGAATGGTCGCTAGTGCGCCCAGCGACTTCACCAAAATGGTGAACATGGGAGTACGCCATGAAGAAGCAGTTCGAGAAGGACGTCTGGTCAAAGATGCAGAGCCATCTAGTAGTACCAAAAGATACGGTAGTACTTTCCAAAAGAAAAAAGAGCAAGATATTCTCTCTCGAAAAGCAAAGGCGAAGGTATCAACCAGTAGCAGCGGTAACTCCCGCTATCAACCCTACGTCGACTCCAATGTATCAGCCTCAAGTTGCTCAGAGCCAACCAAATCAACAACAGTATCAACAAAGGACACAACAGCCTCTTCAGCAGGCTCGTCCTCAGTACAACAATAAAAATCATACGACACGACCACCAGGGTTTGACCCTATATCGATGTTGTACGCATAACTGTTTCCACTACTACTAGTCAAGGGGCATCTCCAAACCAGGTCACCTCTTACAGTACCGAGAAATCCACCTTTTTGGTTCAAAGTGGATCAAACTTGCCCTTATCATCAAGGAGGACCGGGGCACAACATTGAAAACTGTCTCAACTTCAAATGTGATGTCCAGAAGCTTGTCAGGAACGGGGTCCTATCTTTTAATGATACCAATCCAAATGTTCAGACGAACCCGTTGCCTCAACACGAGAAGACTGCAGTAAATTTGATAGAGGAGGAATTTAGCCGCAGTTATCAAATTCATGATGTACTCCTATTAGAAACCAATCTGGTCAGGATGCATTGTAAACAGAGCGGGTACGGTCATGTACCGCCTCACAATTATCACCGGTGTAATATCTGCTCAAAGAATAATCAAGGATGCTCAGTAGTGCAATCAATTGTACAGGAACAAATTAATCTCTGATGGATTCAAGATCATCGAATCTGTGAGGTCAATATGGCTCACACGAATCCCAACATTGTTCAGAACCACAACATTCTGACGATGAACGTCAACTTGGTGGCAATGCACTCAAGGCAAAGTCAGTACCATGATCTGCCACAACACGATTACAATTCCTATCTGATCTGCTCAATAAGCAATCAGGGATGCTCTTTTGTACAAGAGGCCCTCCAGCGTCAGATGGATCTCGGATGGATTTAGGACTATCAGGAGAGAAATAAACATCAAGTCAATATGATACAAATCTTTGATAGTCACTTGATGAATACCAGACTGGTAGAATTACACGCTAAGCAAGTCAGGCTTGGCTTTCTGGCTTCACATGATTATCAAGACTGTAAAGTGTGTCGTTGATCAGTGCATTTTATTGCACATTCTCTTATGTTTGTACTTAGGCATTCCTACAGTTTATTTGAGTATTTTTACTATTTTAATGTGTTTTCATATTTATGTTTGTTTCTACCTTTATTTTATTCCCGCGGCTTATTTTTCAGCATAAACACTTATTTGATACCTTGCACTGCGCAGATCATAACATGAGCTACGAGATGCCGTTCTGTGCGTTCTACCAGTTGATGGAAAGCTAAGACAGAGTGCTACAACTTTCATGTTTTACGAAGAAGCTGATTCGGAGTGAAAGATGGTCAAATAAGTCGTTGAAGTCAGAGGCCAAATTCTGATTTTAGAAAACAATTTTTTTTGGGTTGTTTTATGGGTCTGGTTTATGTTGCCGACCCAGTTGAGTTAGTGGTGAAAAACCTTATTTTGTTTATAAGGTTTTCATCCGTACAACGAGAGTTATCAACCTTCTTTTCACGATTTTCCTTTGCTTTTTCCAATTGTAATGGAGAACTAATTCCCGGAGGCAAATCCCGTTGCTTACGGGTTCCATCGCTTTGAGGTTATTCTAATACCAATTTAAATTCGATTCCTTTCAATTCTTTTCTATGAAGTCATTTGCTTAATTTGATTGCAATTGGTTGCTTGATTCGATTGTGTTCATAGGATAGAATTGATTAAATTCGATTGTATGCATGTTCCTAAATTTAATTGCGTGTTATCGTTTGCTTAATTTGTTAACCTGTCATATTCTTAACCGTTTGCTTAATTCGGTAAACAGAAACATAATTCGTATGATTTTGATAAGCGCTTGTCTGATTGATATCATAATTGAATAGGATCGAATCTGCTTAGAGATTGATGTTATAGTAACCGATGATAAGTCAGAATCTGAATCAGTAGGATTGGTCGTTTTAGCTTAATTGATAATTGCTTATTTTAATCACTTTTTTATAATCACTTATTTTCTCATTATTTTTCTAAATCAAAACCAAAACCCCCCACTAAACCTTTTCTTTAGTTGGTTGAATCATACAAGAATCCTTGTGAGAACGATACTCCAGTTGTCGATACCATTACTACTGTTTTAAAAAATACTCGTTTTTGATCCGTGCGCGACAGCGAATCAAATTGGCGCCGTTGTCGGGGATTCTTGTTGATGTTAGCCAATTTTAGAATTTTAGTTTAGAGTTTTGTTAGATTTTTTTTGTTTTTTGTTTTTGCGTGTTAATTTTCAGGGTTTCAGCGCAGCGATAAGAGTTCCAGCCTGTCAGGTAAGTTTGGAAGCTATTGTTTCATTTTGCTCCGAATTTTTTCCAAAAAATCAAAAGAATATCGCTGAACATTACTCATTGAGAATAAAATTCTAAAATATTTTGACCCTAAAAATCGCAAATTCCTTATTTTTCTATTTTATTTGATTTATTTTCTATTTTCATATTTTCAAAAAAATCCAAAATTTTTTGTAGAGATTTATTCTGATTTGATTTGATTTTTAGTCATATTTTTATAATTTTTAGATTTTATTTTAACCGCTTTTCTTTTTTTTTCCCACTCTTTTTCTCAATTGGGACATTGTTGGTATTTCTGCATTTGTTGAATTGTTGAATTGGTTTTGTATTTTCTCATTCTTTTTTAATTTTTTTCCTATTAAATTTAATATGGCTAACCAAAGAACGCTTAGAGAACTTGCTGCCCCTGATGTGAATTATAATGCTTTATGTATTGAATATCCTGTTGTTACTGTACCTTTCGATTGTAAATCTGGTTTAATACGCTTGTTGCCAAGGTTTAATGGTCTTGTAGGTGAGAACCCGCATAGGCATCTGAAGGAATTCCATGTTGTGTGCTCTACACCTTTGAGACCTGAAGGAATCACAGAGGATCATATCAAGCTCATAGCATTCCCGTTTTCACTACAAGGTGCTGCCAAAGATTGGTTTTACTATCTTGAGCCGAACTCTGTCACAACCTGGAATGATTTGAAGAAAGTCTTCCTAGAGAGATACTTTCCTGCCTCCAGAGCTGCATCAATCAGAAAGGATATACACCCTCTAAACACTATTATAAGCAAATTTGACTTTTTTGGTACATTTGAATGTTAATGTATCTAGTGGTGGAGCATTTTAGATGGATAGAAACACCAGATTACCAGATTACCAAACAGTTGCTTATCCAGTATTTCTGAGGTATTGCTCCCAATGGATAGAAACATTTTAGATGCTGCTAGTGGTGGAGCACTTTTTGATAAGACCCCAGCTGCTGCCAAAGCCTTGATTGAGAATATATCACTCAACTCTCAACAGTTTACAACTAGAAACTATTATGTCCAAATAAAAGGTGTGAATGAGATTCAGGTTTCTTCTTACAACAATGCTCTAGAAACCAGACTTGATGAGCTTATTTCTTTAGTGAAACAAAAATTGATGTTACAAATTACCACCACCACAAAACCCTCCACAAGTAACCACCCTTGCACCTTCCGGACCTTCACTAGAGGACCTTGTTAAGCAATTGGCTGTAAATGAGCTCCAGTTTCAGCAATGAACAAATTCTAGTATTCAGACCTTGCAGACACAAATTAAACAACTTGCCACTTTAATGAATGCCATACAACAAGCTCAAGGATCAAACTAACTACTCGTTCAAACTGTGGTGAATCCTAAAGGTCCTAATATGAGTGAAATATCCTTGCGATCCAGAAAAGTTACAGATTCTGTCCTGGAAAAAAATGAGAAAGTTGTTGAGGTCACACCTGAACCTGAACCCGAGCCTTCTGTTGTTGTTGAGGAAAAAGAAAAAGAGTATGTACCTAAGATACCTTTCCCACATAGAGTACAGAAAAGTAAGAAGATTGATGAAGAAGAGCATTCTATTTTTCATATTGAATTAATTTCTGAGTTGGTTGATGATACTTGTACTGATTTGTTTGCAGCTGATTTTCCATAATTGTCTGATTTTGATGATAGTTACTCATGTGATGACTATACTGACACTAACCTTTGCTCTGTTTGTGCTGAGATTAAGGGTGCCTTGCAGGTTGACATTTTTCCTACAGATGGAGTTGTAGATGAAGCTGTTTATATGGCTGAAGCTCTCGATATCCCGGCTACCCCAACCAAACATTCCATTGTACAACCACCTTCTGAACCACTTCTTAAGGATTTATATTATTCATCAAAGCTTCAATTTGAGCAGGAAGAAAATTTATTACAAGAACATAAGAAGGGAATTGGATGGACAATGACTGGAATTTGTGATATTAGGCAGTCCATGTGTACGCATAGGATCTTACTTGAAAACGGAGAAGACCACTTTCACGTGCCCATTCAAAACTTTTACTTATCAAAGATTCTTCTTTGATCCTGGATTAAAAGGCGAAGGCACTAATAAAAATTTCAAGGTTGATGGATGCTACCCAAAGTTACTTTATGATATGCCCACTTTGGAAGAGGACTCTGTAAAAGATCTCTCTTTGAGAAAAGTTGCTTATGTGATCACCTATCCACCTTGACTACTCGGGTGTGTTCTTTCCTTTCTCTCACTCTTATTTTATATTTATGTTCTTTCATTGAGGACAATGTATGTTTTAAGTGTGGGGGAGGGAACCATTTCTTTGTTTTGCTTTCTTTATTTTCTTTGTTTTCTTAAAAAAAGCATGTTTTTTCTTGGGTTTTTGAGTTACAAGTATGAGTTTTGTTCTTAGCTCTCTTGACTAAAGACTTGTTATATGATGTGATTGATTCCTTTTGTGCATTCTTAGCGTGATATGTATGACTAAACTCTAAATTGTACATCATTGGTGGTGGATCACTAAACCTTGTGAGAATTTGAGCCTAATAATGGATAATGCATAAAAACATCAATTCATATTTCTTTCTTGTGTGTTTCACTCATGTTTGTTAGTCTCTAGAATTTGAATTGACTTTGTTGAAGGTTTTTGTTTACTTGTGCACATTGATATGATAAAGGCAACTTGTTTTTGTTTTATTTTTAACCACTTAGCCAAAAAGTCAACCTTGAAAAATATTATCCCTTGTTGGAAACCCCTTTGAGCCTGTTCATTTTTTTTCTTATTTAAAACTCATTACAAGCCGAAAGCGAAAAACAAAATTATCACCCTAATCAAGGGGTCGAAAGAGTCTTGTATGTAGTTTTGTGGGGTTGAACAATACAGTTGTGATGTTTCAAAGGTTGGCAGAAAAAAATATATTTAGAAAAAGAAAAAAAAAGAGAAAAGAAAGAAGGATGTCAATACAATTTCCTTCTGAAAAAAAAAGTAAAAAGAGGAAAATATGGGAAAGTTGTTGTTTGAAGGTTATTAAAGTGTTTTTAGTTCAAATCCCTAATTCTCCTTCAATTTTCTTTTGACCCTTTGAGTTTTAGCCTAGTACCCCTTAGGATTTATCCTACCCTTACATTGGCCACGATACAACCTAAATAAAAGTCCTTTTGATCTTTGTGTGCATGTATTTCAAGTGTGGATTTAGAGTCTTTTCAAACTTATGGTAGTATTAACTTTCATGTTGTGCTTTGAGTGTAAACAGTTAGCCTAAACACTTGAGAGTTGAGTGAATTATATTTTGTGATGATCCTACTACTTTTGATGTACTCTTCGGTAAGCTGTTTTCGTATTTGTTTTTAATGTCACAAAGGAGTTACTCACTAACACCATATTCTTGAAGCTTAGACTTAAGACTCTACTTGTACATTGTATATTGAATACCTTTGGAATTGCATGCTCTGCTTTAATTTGTTTTAAATTTTCGAAGTTATCATTTTGCTCGGAGTGCAAAAGTTCAAGTATGGGGGAATTTGATCAGTGCATTTTATTGCACATTTTCTTATGTTCGTACTTAGGCATTCCTACAGTTTATTTGAGTATTTTTACTATTTTAATGTGTTTTCCTATTTATGTTTGTTTCTACCTTTATTTTATTCCCGCAACTTATTTTTCAGCATTAACACTTATTTGATACCTTTCACTGTACAAATCATAACATGAGCTACGGGATGTCGTTCTGCGGGTTCTACCACTCGACGGAAAGCTAAGACAGAGAGCTACAACTTTCATGTTTTACGAAGAAGCTGATTCGGAGTGAAAGATGGTCAAATAAGTCGTTGAAGTCAGAGGCCGAATTATGATTTTAGAAAACAATTTTTTTCGGGTTGTTTTATGGGCCTGGTTTATGTTGCCGACCGAGTTGAGTTAGTGGTGAAAAACCTTATTTTGTTTATAAGGTTTTCAGCCATACAACGGGAGTTATTAACCTTCTTTTCACGATTTTACTTTGCTTTTGGCGATTGTAATAGAGAACTAATTCCCGGAGGCAAATCCTGCTGCTTACGGGTTCCATCGCTTTGAGGTTATTCTAATACCAATTTAAATTCGATTCCTTTCAATTCTTTTCTATGAAGTCATTTGCTTAATTTGATTGCAATTGGTTGCTTGATTCGATTGTGTTCATAGGATAGAATTGATTAAATTCGATTGTATGCATGTTCCTAAATTTAATTGCGTGTTATCATTTGCTTAATTTGTTAACCTGTCATATTCTTAACCGTTTGCTTAATTCGGTAAACAGGAACATAATTCATATGATTTTGATAAGCGCTTGTCTGATTGATATCATAATCAAATAGGATCGAATCCGCTTAAAGATTGATGTTATAGTAACCGATGATAAGTCGGAATCCGAGTCAGTAGGATTAGCTGTTTTAGCTTAATTGATAATCGCTTATTTTAATCACTTTTTTATAATCACTTATTTTCTCATTATTTTTCTAAATAAAAACCAAAACCCCCCACTAAACCTTTTCTTTAGTTGGTTGAATCATACAAGAATCCTAGTGAGAACGATACTCGAGTTGTCGTTACTTTTACTACTGCTTTAAAAAATACTCGTTTTTTATCCGTGCGCGATAGCAGATCAGTCGTAAAGACGGCCAAAGATGTGCACTTGTACAAAGAACACTTCAACACTTGTTGGACCACTGGTGGCTTCCAATCTACTTGGATGAAGCTACACAACAGATCAGTATGAATGACGAGAATCCTGATAGGCATCAAAGTCAGGATGTCTGCTCGATGGAAACAGATCTATTAAAGTTGCACTGCATACAAATCGGACGTGGTCGGGTGCCACCACACAATTATGAGCGCTGTAGAGTTTGCTCAATTAAAAACCAAGGATGCTACCTTGTACGAGCAGCTCTTCAAAATTAGTTGGACTAAAAAGAGATTCGACCATGTTTAAATTCTGGGTCGATCAACATGATGCCAGACTATCTCCCTGATCAAAGCAAAGATGTTATCATAATCTCTGATCATGGGAGGACCAAAAATGTTTGTGCCATAATCCCTCTGCTTAATGAGTCAAAAGTCACTTTTGACAGTAGAAGAATCCTTAACCGGAACCAATTGAGGCTTCCTATAATGGTCAGGGAAATCAGAAAGCTCCCGTGGTTATCTACTTGCTCGGTCCAATACCGTATAAATCGGAAAAGGCTATCCCTTACAAGTACGGTGCAACAACCATCAAAAATGGAAAGGAAACTCCATTACCCTCCGTCGTAAATATCGCCGACATCAGTCGAGTCACACGGAGCGGCCGGATCTTCAACAGAGGAGTTGGAGAACCCTCCAAAGAAAAGGAACCTCAAACAGAAGTTCCTAATCAACCAGTTGATCAATCTAGTAATCCAGAACTGGTAAAAAACAGCGATGAGATGCGGAAGCTCATCCAGAAAAGTGAGTACAATATTGTAGACCAACTGTTGCAAACTCCTTCAAGAATCTCTGTACTATCTCTCTTGCTCAGTTCCGAAGCTCACAGGGAAGCTCTGCAGAAAGTCTTGGAGCAAGCTTTCGTAGATTAAGATGTGACGGTAAGGTAGTTTGACAGCATCATCTCCAACATCACTTCCTGCAACAACATAGGATTCAGTGATGAAGAACTCCCAGAAGAAGGCAAAAGTCACAACATGACGCTTAACATTACAGTCAATTGCCAGGACGATGCTCTAGCCAGCGTACTGGTAGACACATGATCAGCTCTAAATGTTATGCCAAAATCTACTCTGATGCGACTATCATTTCAAGGAGCCCCGATGAGAGGCAGTGAGGTCATCGTCAAAGCCTTTGACGGATCCAAAAAAATAGTTATCGGCAAAGTTGATCTTCCCATAACCATCGGTCCTCACACTTTCCAAGTCATTTTCTAGGTCAGGACATCCGGGCAACATACAGCTGTTTATTAGGAAGACCTTGGATACACGAGGCTGGGGCAGTCACTTCGACACTTCACCAGAAGCTGAAGTTCATAAAGAATGACAAGTTAGTCACAGTATGCGGAGAGCAGGCTTTAATCGTAAGCAACTTATTATCGTCCTCCTGTGTAGAGCCAGAAGAGGTCGTTGGAAGTTAGTTCCATGCACTCTCGTTAAGCAATGAGAATCGATCAGAAAAAGGAACGTCGATTTCCTCATACAAAGATGCCCTCGAAGTGATCAAAAGTAACGACGTAAAGGGATGGGGACAGGTTGTCATTCCTACTGATAAAAAGATGAAGAAAGATCTTGGTTTCTCTTCAACCTGTACTCAGACTACTAAAGATGAAAGTTTTCATCCCATTCAGGACTTCTTCCACAGTGGAGGCTTCCTCCACCCAGTGTCTCAAGAAGTACACACCATCAATAAGGGTGACTCCTCCGATACAGATGAAGAGTGGAAGTCCTATCTCAACGAGGATGGTTATATGTCTCAGGGAGAGGCACATATGCCATTTTGCTTTCCCACACAGAGTCCGAGATATATACCAAGATCAGATGTCAAGATGATGTACGGAGATTGTGATCCGGAAGGATGCCGTGCTCCACCAAACTCATTAGAGGAGGACACTCCGATGAGAGACAACTTTGACTATGACTATTTTTACCCCCTGGATGACTTGCCTATCTGGCAGCCGTACCCAGAAAACTTGGGGCAAAAGAGTCATCCGAATGATGCTTATCAGCTGATTAATATTGAAAAGAATACCTGTGTCCCCATCGAATCATAGGATCATTACTCAGGATATTCTGAAGATATCCAGCACAACAATGAATCTGCAAAGATTGCAGGACAAGATTTCTTCAACTATGCTTTTCCCAAGGTCAACTTCATTGAGAAAGATGACTCTTCTAGTCCCACAGAAGTATGGGACACCTTAGGACAGTCGAGTGGCAAGTAGGACTTCCTGGTCAAGTACACTGCTCCTGAAATCCCTCGCATCAGGTTCGAAGACATCTAGCCAACTGGATGGGAAGATCCGCCTGAGAGTGAAAACACTGTGCAAGATACACCAGAAGAGTTCATCTACGACAACTCTGCCTGGGAGGAAGACTCCAACGATCCTGCTCCGTCAGAAATCAGCGTCGTTTCTGAGGACAAACCAAGAAAGAATGTACCAGAATTTGTGATTCACCGAGGAGTTCGCCGCCAATGGGTTGATGTCGATGTCCCGAAAGTTGTCCATAAGTCTAAGTAATTGCCATCTTTGTTTTACCCTTTCACCCTGCCCAGGTGAAACAAATGTTTTTATAGGGCTCACCTTTATGTAAATGTTCATCTTCGCTTCGCCCAAAGCGACAGAGTTTTGTTTTATAGGGCTGTAGTTTCAAGAATCGACAAAATCATAAATAAATAAATGTCGTTCTGTAATTTCCGCATTTATTGCTATCTTCATTTTTCATTTTTTAAAAAATGGTAATCTTAAAATAATTCAAAATAATAATGAGCATTTTCTAGAAAATAAACTGCACACACTTGCATTCTCTCTATCTCTTCTAAAAACAAATCATCACATCATGCATATTGCTTGTTTTAAACCCCGTTGAAACATACGATCCAATGCCTTCTCCCAACTTTGAATTCCCGGTATTTGAAGCTGAAGAAGAAGAGGGCGAAGAAATTCTAGAGGAGATCTCCCGATTACGCAGACAAGAGGAAAGGTTCATTGAACCTCACAAAGAGCCGTTGGAAACGGTTAACTTGGGTTCAGAAGAAGAAAGGAAAGAAGTCAAGATTGGGGCACTGCTCAGTCCGACTATCAGAGAAGACTTGATAAAAAATTTCAAAGAGTTTCCCGATGTATTCGCTTGGTCCTATCAGGACATGCCAGGGTTGGATACCAGCATCGTGGAACATTATCTACCGTTAAGATCAGAATGTTCGCCGGTAAAACAAAGGCTGAGACGGACTAACCCGAATATGGCCATCAAAATCAAAGAGGAAGTGCAGAAACAGATCGACTTAGGTTTCCTCGCCACTTCAGAATATCCTCAATGGCTAGCAACATAGTGCCAGTTCCGAAAAAGGACGGAAAAGTCAGAATGTGTGTAGATTACAAGGATCTGAACAAAGCTAGTCCAAAGGATGACTTTCCCTTACCGCACATAGACAAGTTGGTAGACAGTACAACAAAGTTTAAAGTCTTATCCTTCATGGATGGATTCTCGGGCAATAATCAAATCGAAATGGCGCCGGAAGATATGGAGAAAACTTCATTCATCACCCCATGGGGCACCTTTTGTTACAAGGTAATGTCGTTCGGTTTGAAGAACGCCGGGGCAACCTATCAAAGGGCCATGACTACTCTGTTTCACAACATGATGCACAAAGAAATCGAAGTGTATGTCGATGATATGATTGCCAAATCTAAAACAGAAGAGGAGCATGTGACCCACTTGTCAAAACTATTCGAGCGTCTGAGAAAGTACAAACTCCGCTTGAATCCCAACAAATGCACGTTCGGTGTCCGCCCATGGAAACTTTTAGGGTTCATCGCCAGCCAAAAAGGAATTGAGGTTGATCCCGACAAGGTCAAGGCCATTCAAGAAATGCCTTCTCAAAGGACTGAAAAACAAGTCAGAGAATTTTTGGGACGTTTGAATGACATCTCAAGGTTCATATCCCTCATGACCGTGACATGCGCGCCAATCTGCAAACTACTTAGAAAGAATCAAAGTTGCGTATGGACAGAAGATTGTCAAAAAGCTTTCAACAGTATCAAAGAATATCTGTTGAATCCACCAATCCTGTCACCTCCAGTAGAGGGAAGACCATTAATCATATACCTAACAGTCTTGGAAGACTCCATGGGTTGTGTACTTGGCCAACAAGACAAAACATAAAGAAAAGAGTCGGCCATCTACTATTTAAGCAAGAAATTCACCGACTGTGAAACTCGGTACACTATGCTTGAGAAAACTTGCTGTGTTCTGGCTTAGGCAGCCTGACATCTTCGCCAGTATATGATTTGTCACACTACTTGGTTAATCTACGAAATGGATTCGATCAAGTATGACTTTGAAAAGTCGGCTCTCATGGGAAGGATCGCCCGTTGGCAGATGTTGTTATCAGAATACAACATTGAGTACCATGCTCAGAAAGCCGTCAAAGGAAGTATTTTAGCCGATCATTTGGCTCATCAACCGATTGACGATCAGGAATCTGTCGGATTTGACTTCCCAGACGAAGATGTCATGTACTTAAAAATGAAAGATTGCGATGAACCGCTACCCAGTGAAGGGCCACAACCAGGTTCCCAATGGGGACTAATATTTGATGGAGATGTCAACAATTATGGAAATGGAATTAGGGCAATCATCGTAACACCTCAGGGTACCCACATTCCTTTCAATGCCAGATCAACATTCAAGTGCACAAATAACGAGGCCGAATACGAAGCTTGTATCGTGGGTCTCGAAGAAGCAATTGACTTAAGGATTAAGAACTTGGATGTATATGGAGACTCATCCCTGGTTATCAATCAGATCAAAGGATATTGGAACACATACCAATCAGGACTGATTCCTTCCAAAGATTACGCGAGAAGGTTGTTACCATTCTTCAACAGAATTGAGTCTCATCATATCCCTCGTGAAGAAAATCACATGGCTGATGCACTAGCCACTCTCTCTTCCATAATTAGTGTAGGTAAATGGAACGACGTACCTAAGATTGACATAATGCACCTAGAACGGCCCGCTTACATCTTCACGATTAAAGCAGTCATAGACGGCAAACCTTGGTATCACGATATCAAGTGCTTCCTTCAAAGACAAGAATACCCGTCTGGGGCATCAAGGAAAGATAGGAAAACCATCAGAAGACTGGCTGGCACTTCTTCCTGAATGGTGATACACTCTATAAGAGAAACTTTGACATGGTCCTGCTCCGATGCGTAGACAGACTAGAAGCAAACATGCTGATGAAAGAAATTCACGAAGGATCCTTTGGCACTCATGCCAACGGACACACAATGGCGAGAAAAATTTTGAGAGCAGGATATTATTGGCTGACAATGGAATCCGATTGCTCTAAGTACATGAGGAGATGTCACAAGTGTCAGATATACTCAGACAAAATCCATGTACCGCCAACGCATCTCAAAGTTCTTTCTTCTCCATGGCCTTTTTCCATATGGGGAATCAACATGATTGGCATGATCGAACCCAAGGCTTCAAACAGACATCAGTTCATTCTGGTAGCCATTAATTACTTCACCAAATGGGTCGAAGCAGCGTCATACACCAATGTAACCAGACAAGTCGTGATCCGCTTTATAAAAAATAATCTCATCTGGCGTTGTGGTGTTCCCAGCCAGATCATTACTGATAATGGATCTAACTTGAATAACAAGATGATGAAAGAGTTGTGTGCTGAGTTTAAAATTGAACACCATAACTCATCTCCCTACCGATCTAAGATGAACGAAGCGGTAGAAGTAGCTAACAAGAACATCAAGAAGATCATTCAAAAGATGGTTGTAACCTACAAAGACTGGCACAAAATGCTGCCCTTTGCTCTTCACGGTTATCACACATCTCTCCGCACTTCAACAGGGGCAACCCCTTTCTCTCTAGTATATGGTATGGAAGCAGTGCTTCCCATAGAAGTAGAGATCCCATCAATCTGGGTATTGATGGAAGCTAAGCTAACAGAAGCTGAATGGTGTCAAAGTCGACACGATGAACTGAACCTAATAGAAGAAAAGCAAATAACGGCTTTGTGCCATGGTCAGTTGTATCAACAAAGAATGAAGAAGGCGTTTGACAAAAAGGTCTGACCTCGCGTCTTCAGGAGAGGAGACCTTGTGCTCAAAATGATACAATCATTCCTCACTGATTCCTGGGGCAAATGGACTCCGAATTATGACGGCCCTTATGTGGTCACGAAGCCTTCTCAGGTGGCGCCTTGAGACTCGCAACCATGGATGGAAAGGAGTTTACCTACCTCACAAATGTTGATGTAGTCAAGAAATACTTCGCCTAAATAAAAAACATCGTCTCGGTGGATTGAAAACCCGAAAGGACGGTCCGGGCAAAAATTAGAGACATAAGCAAAAAAAAATCATCCCGATGGATTGGAAATCTCAAAGTACAATCCAGGCAAAAGTTAGGGATTCATGGCAAGTCACTACGTCTGATCGGTTCAACTCCTCAGCAGTAATGCCATCCATCAGGAAAACTCCAGTCAAGGTCATCTTCGACAGAAGCTTAGGATGTCCAGAATTCAAAGTTGGTAGAAGGATAACGGTCGTTATATTTCAATGTAGCCCCTTTTCCCTTAAATTGCCATTTTCTAAACTTTGTAAATGCTCTATGGGATCACGCGCTTGGCTGATTTCCATCCTATCAATAAAATTTGAGCCCTAGTGCTTTTGTTTGCAATTCTCATTTGTTTTAGCTTTACAAAATGACATTTTTAACATGATCAACGATTCTAGAAATAAAACAAAAATGAATTTACTTGTCAAATTTTTTTCTGCTTTTAAAATAAAGATGGCAATTCTTTTTGACTGATGAACATCGAAAAGAACGTCGATAGTTTCTCCAGAGGTGGTCGAACCTCAAAGTGCAGACTCAAAGTACTCCTTCTAAACCAGTACACGTAAATGAAGGAACAATTGTGTCAGATACAAATGTCTCATCTGATATCCCTGGTCGAGTTCGTACCTCTTAAGACCGATTGAACAATTCTTTCTCCCCACAGGGACCACTTCTCCTAAGCAAGGCAGGATTGCTATTTTGGACCAATGGTACTTTTCATCCCCCACAGTGGCCGAGTATCCAGTCGTGTTCATCTATTAGTTTGTATGTCGCGTCAGTTTTGTCAGCATAAACATACATACATCATGCATAATTGATTCACATTCATATTCATATTGCATCATTATCGCTCTAGTCAGTCTTATCCCCAAGTGGTAAAATTCTCTTAATCAATCGAGTTGTCAAGTTCTTTCCTCGTCAGGAGATGTATCGTCTGAGCAATTTCTCCCTAGTTTATTTCTGGATTGGAGACGGTCCTCGACCACCTTGATAACTTGAACCTCTGAAGGGCAAGAAGACATTCGACAAACGTCACTCTTCACCATTGAAGATGATATTTTCGCTTTCCCGGATTAAGAAAAATCCCCAGAGAAAGCCTCACAACTAAAGACTCTCGGCAACACATTAGTTTTTCTCCCAAGAAAGTCGATGTTAATGAAGTCATCGGCACCTCAAAGTTGGATTACATCACATGGCATTTCTCTGAAAAAGATCTCGAAGAAAAGTATGATGAAATATCCCCAAGCAAAAAGCAGTCTCTCACGAGACTCATTTTTCCCCAGTAGAGTCAACAAATGGCACCTCCAACAGAGAAGTTTGCACACCTCTACAGCTCAGACAAATGGGTATCCCCAGCGAGTCTGATGATAAAACTTTTCCCATCAAATGGTATCTCCCCAGGAAAACTAGGCGAGAAGTTTGATGAAGACTGCTACAAATAGCGTTCCTTGTCAAGAAAGAAACTCGACAAGAAGAAACTGAGATCAGTTCCATGGCTGAAGACCAGGTTCGAGGGGAAGTTTATTTCAAAAGAAACTAAGACTAGTTCCATGGATGAAGACCAGGTTCGAGGGGAAGTTTATTTCAGAAACTAAGACCAGTTCCATGGCTGAAGACCAGGATTGAGGGGGAAGTTTTACCCTTTTCTAAGTATCATTGCTTATCAAAATAAGATGGATGAGCAAACCACCATTCATAACCACAGTCAAAATTTCGGGTATTCCGATATTTAATCCTCTTGCACCCTGAATGTCCGAATATCTTCGCTATTCACACCTTCAAGTCCAAGAAGATTAAATAGGGGCATCTGTCATACCCCAAATTTTGATCACCAAGATTTCCTATCATTGTAAGGATCATCACCACAATATAGATGTACCATCATGCCTCATCAATCTCCTCAAAGATAGTTGAGCATCCACCACAATCAAGAATTAGGGTTTCAAGCCCTCTCAGAGCACTTAGACAAAGGATCAAACAAGAAATGACATGATCTTCAACTTGTCTAACCTCTTAAACATACATAAAGGATCAAGAGGACTCACACATCAAGAATCAAGCACAAGGTTGCAACATTCCAAGTGGATCAAGCCTCAAGATCGCCAGTGTCACCAAATTAGGATTTTGGTCGACCAAGGCCTCCAGATGAAAATTTTCTTCTGGGCATGAGCCAATTCTTCAAAGCATAACCCAAGATACTCCAAAGGACCTCATGGACCCAATCATCAAGTCAATTTAGCCTCAGGGGATGCATTCACAAAAAATCAGGAATTAGGGTTTCTTGACCTAATTCACCCCTAAGTTGACTTTTGAGGCAAAGCATGAGCCAAGACCTCAAGACAAGATTTGAGGGCCTCAAATACACCACATTGATCCATTTACAACAATGGATTGATCCAAGAAGCTTGATTCACAAGTTTCAATTTCATCTGGACCATAATTAGGGTTTTGAAGAAAAAGTCAACTGTGCCTTTAACTTTTGATCAAGACATGCTCCCAAACTTTGGAACATGAATCAATACATCCTATAACACCTATGGAATCCATTCATTAGGTTTAAATTAGGTCAAGGACTTGATTTCATAAAGGATCGCACAGTTTGGATTTCATCCGATAAAAAGTCAATTGTGCACAAAATCAAGTTTGACTTTTTGGAAGTTTTCACAAATATGGTTCCCCTAGGTCAAAAACAGTGTTAATGTATGGTATTGATCATCATTCATTAAGAAAAATCAAGAAAAGTGAGGTTTCTTGCAAAAGGGGCAACCATGAGAAACCAAATTTTTTCTAAGTTATGGAACAAAAGTGATTTTGTATAAACTTTGAAAGGTCATAACTCCTAAACCACAAGGCCTTTTTCTTCCATTCATGCTTAAATGAAAGTACATCTGACATAATTTAAAAGTGTCAACTACAAGAGGTTCCAAATCCTCATGGATTTTGAGTTATGGACTGATAAAATGACAAAAATGAAGAAAATGACACTTTTCCAACACTTAGTGAAAATCTGCCTAAGTTACCTGCCTTGGACATCAATGTTCATGAGGATTTTTCAGTTAGATTCAAATAATTTCAAGACAAACTATGATCACACATGTATTGTATCATATGAGGGCTTTCTAAAAAGCACAAGAGCCTCCCATAACTCAACCTGAGCAAGGAGATATGATCCCCTCAAAATCACCATTTCTAACTGTCTTGTACAAGGCAGAATTTGGCATTTTGCTCGATTTGGAAAATTTTGACAACTCCAAGCCTTGTCATCCATTTGGACACATCAGAGGATAAAATCCAAGGGGAATGATCTGATCCCCAAGCCTCCCAAGTCCGAGAATCTACATATAGCCATAACAAACCTAAAAAGGCTAAAAAGTGCAAAAGACTCCAATTTTGTTTCCAAGCATTCAATGGATGCATCAAGGTGGAATGGACTGAGACATTCCTAACTGAATGAGTCAAGATTCAGCTCTGAATCAAAGGATTATAGGCATATGCCCTAACCTCAAGTCAATGGATAGAGGAGACTAAAGATTCCCTTAGATCAACATTGGCCAAAGGCCTGTACCAGCTGACATTCACTATTGCTTGCAAAAAAAACTTGTTGCACTATAAATAGAGCTCATTTGTGCTCAGTTTGAGTACACCAAAGCACTACAACTGATGCTTTCCTCAAAATCTCTCTCTTTAGACCAAAATGCCTTCTTTTGCAAGTCATCTATGAGTTTTTGAGTTAGAGAGCAATTCTACCACAGCTCATGATCCAAAGACATCCAATATGTCATATCTAAGCTATTCAAACACTCACCTTTGATCTGAAACACCAAAATCAGAAAGTCAACCTCCAAAACCTCAAAATTTGACTTTTCTGCATTTTTCAAGCCATGCCTTGATTCAGTCACTTCCAAAACCAAACTAGGCTTCAAACACACACCAAATATCATCTGCAACCTGTCCTAATTGGTTTCCCTCATCTGGAACACCATTTGAGAGAGTTACTATCTTGGTCACTTTTGCCCATTTTGCAAGAAAGAGCCAATTCTTGTTCTTGAGGATTCCAACTGGTTTTGATCATCCTAAAAGCTTCTAAGGGATCAATCAAGAGTGTTCAAAGCATTCAATTACTTTTGGCACAAGGAACTTGACTGATAGCACAAGAAGCTTCAAGAGGTAAGTGCATCACAACTTGAACTCTCTAAATCATGCATTGCTTTGAGGTCCATTGATCATGGACCTCTCATACATATCATATATGTTGTGTTTGAACCAATTTACCATGCTATTGCTGCCTGTATGATGAGATAGCATAAAACATGCAAATTTAGGCCAATTTTGAAATCACTGTCAGATTTTAAAATGGAGACATTTTCTGAAAATTCCAAGGGCACCATTGGATTCCTCATGAAATTCTAGGCAGGATACACCTAAATTTTGTCCCAATCTATGGAGAAATGAGAAAGTTAGAGGCTTCATGCAAATTGCCAAAACTAGGCCTTGCCTTGGGCAAGGGCTTGGCCATGGCGCCTTGGCCAGGCCTAGAAACTTGGCACCCTTATGTATTAATGGGGTGGTTTTGATACACGGATGTATCACCACCCCAGTGGTAGCGCGCTTGTGTGTTTGGTTATGAGGTCGTGGGTTCAACACCCACCCAGACCATTTTGCCATTTTCATATTTTTTCCTATTTTTCATATATTTTGTGGTTTTTGTTAATTAATTCCAAAATTATTTTCTCCCTCAGTTTTAATAATTTTTTATTGGTTCTTTTTTTGAAAATTCCGAAAAATGTTAAAATATTTTATTCCACAAAAATTTCACAAAAATATTATTTATTTCATATATTTAATATTTTTGTATAGAATTTATTTTTATTTAAAAATATTTCTTTCTCTTGATTTTTCAAATTCAAATGATTTTCAAATAATTCCATAAATGAAACTTGATCTTTGAAACATTAATCCAAGATCACAACTTGTTTTTCACACATGTTTGATATTTTTTATCATTTTAATTGAATTTTTATTCAATTAAAATACTTTTAAAAATCAAATTAGGGTTTTGATTATTTTCACCCCCACAAATCTTTTTCAAAAGAATTTGGGCCTCTAATAGAGTGTAAGACCCATTCCTTGTACATGAAAACCATTTTTGGGCCTCAGTTATTGTATAAGTCCCGATACGATTCTCAAAATAACGGTGCGATCGTTATTTTTCATCTGGGCCTCTCCTTGAGTTGTAAGCCCCATCTCTTGTACAAAAAAATAAACTTTGGGCCTCTGAATAGAGTGTAAGACCCAATCCTTGTTATACATAAATAATTTGGGCCTCAGTCATTGTATAAGTCCCACTGTGTTTTCAAAATCTCGGCGCGATCGTCGCTTTTCAAAACAATTTCATCTGGGCCTACCCTCGTGTTGTAAGCCCCATTTCTTTTCTTTTTCAAACACTTTGGGCCTATTAATTGAGTGTAAGTCCCATCTCTTTGTACATAAAACCTTTTTGGGCCTCAGTCATTGTATAAGTCCCGATACAATTTTCAGATCAACGGTATGATTACTGTTATTTCTGGGCCTCTCCTTGAGTATAATCCCCCAATAATCTTTTCAAAAACAACTTCCCTTTTGATTTAGTTTCAAATTCATTGTTGTTATCAAAACTTTCTTTAATTTCTTGAACAACTAACCATGTAGCTGTTACAATGGAAGCTTGCTCGCCTGTAAGTTTTAACAACTTTCTTTTACATACTTGCACATATATATATATATATATATTTGTTTGCGCTGGAAGCTTGCTCACCTGTAAATCCTCCTACCCTCTTTTACATACAGTATATATTTCATTTGTATATATATACCTGTATATTATCTGCTTAGAGTTTTCCCCGGCAAATAGGTCTAGAACTAGATAAAGCCAGTGGTCACTCTTTCAACACAGTCAAAACTAGTTCCCCATAGGAATTCCAGATACAGTCTTGCCTCAATCTTGGTCATTTAACCTACAAACAACAGAAAAAACCTGGTCATTTAACCAATCTCCAGTAAAGTTAAAATCTTCATGGGTTCTATAACTCAGTCTTTCATCCTAAATTTCCCAGCTAGGGTCAACCTATCATCAGGATAACATTATCCCAAATCAGAAACTCAAGGCATCTGATACCTCAACTCTTCTATAATCCTCAGCAAGAGTTGATTCCCCCATTTTGGACCTGCCTTTGGATCTCAATAATCCTCAGCAGAAGCCATTGTATAATGATTTTCCTCAGCAGATTTAGCTTCAAAAGCACTCTTTTATTGAGTCAATATTCTTTCTCAAAGGTACTCTCTTGTTGAGTCAATCACCTTTTTAGCACTCTCTTGTTGAGTCAATCTTCTTTCTTAAAGCACTCTCTTATTGAGTCAATCTCTTAAAAGCACTCTCTTGTTGAGTTAGTCATCTTTTCAGCCTCAATCTTGGGCTTTATACAAGACACCCATATAAACACTCTCTTGTTGAGTCAGTCATCTTTTTTAGCCTCAATCTTGGGCTTTGTACAAGACACCATATAAAATTTCCCTAAGCAGAGTCAATCCTCTTTTCAGCCTCAATCTTGGGCTTTGTACAAAACAGATAAAATCATACTCTCCAACAGAGTCAATCTTCTTTTTCAGCCACAATCTTGGGCTTTGTACAAGACAAATAAAACCTCTCACCAGTAGAGTCAGTTTCCCCTTTTAGCCTCAATCTTGGGCTTTATGCAAGACACATACAAATTACATTCCCCAGTGGAATCAAAACTCCCTTTTAGCCTCAATCTTGGGCTTTGTACAAGACAGACAAAATATTTCCCCAGAAAAGTCAACTTTTAGCCTCCTCTTAGGCTTTGTATAATGATATCCCCAAAAGAGTCAACTCTCTGTTAGCCTCAATCTTGGGCTTTGTACAAGACAGATAAACACTCTCTTGTTGAGTTAGTCTTTTCCAGCCTCCTCTTAGGTCTTGTATAAGGACTTCCCCAGTGGAGTCAATCATTCTCTTAGCTTCAACCTTGGGCTTTAATCAAGGCACGCAAAAAAACAAAATCCCCTCAGAGGAAATAAAAATGTCTCTATAGGAAGACATTTCTCTGTATATCACACATCAAAACAAACAATCGAACAAACCCTAATTCCAGATAACTGCTGTAAGTGGCACACTTGTTGATTCAAAAATCCAAGCTGTAGTCCATCTCTTATCTGGTAAACCCCTTTCTTTCATCTAATTGCTGTAAGTGGCAAGCCTATGGATTATTTACATCCAAGCCAATGTCTATCTCTTAGCATGAAAGACTCCTAAGGAAAAATGGCATTGCTCTACACTGAGTTAAAGTTTTCTCCTTCAGGACGAATCCCCTATAAAGGAATTTTGGCATTGTTGGATTCTTATATCCCAGTTAAAGTAATCCTTCTTTATAAACAGTTACCCAACAACTGTGATAAACAGACAAGATGTCTCCCTTTAGAGATGAGAAATTCTCTCCCATTCAACCCTATAGCTTCAATCTTAGGCTTTGAACAAGACACACACAAAAAATCCTTTTGCTTCAATCTTGGGCTTTGAACAAGACACCAAATATCTTTTCCTCCCATAGAATAGGAGGAACTACGATTGCTCTGATTTCCCTGTTTATCTTTAACGGGAATACGTAGGCATAAGATTGCGAAATCTTAGCGAGCACACCAATCCAAAACATTAGGTCCAGTAACTTCACACCAATCAAAACTTTAGGTCCAGTACCTTCATACAAATCAAAAACCTTAGGTTCAGTACCTTACCAAAACATCGAAAAACCTGAAATCAACAAAAAACTCTCTCTCTCAAACACTCCCAAAGGAGAAACTTTCCCAACCCACAACAAACAAACACCAGTAAGTAGAAAGCAGTAAGGAAAATTGCTAACAACCTGTAGATAACCACATATAGGATGGGTAATTGATAACTCCCCATTGTATAACCTGACCCCGAACTCCCCGAATCTCTTTAAGCATTTGTTCAGTTAAACATTTGCGTGCAAGGTTAGTTTTAGATAGCTTCCCTTTCCTTTCCAATTTCACAGGATAAATAAGAAATCAAAAAGTAGCACCCCACTCCTACTATTGCGGTGAGGAGAAACCCATGGCGATAAAGTGGTCGCGTCGCCGACAAAAATTGCACACTGCACCAAGTCTGCTGCTTTTTGGGATCACAAGAGTAATCTGCAATGGTCGCAGAAGATTATGTCTCTTACCAATTCAGACATAGATTGGTACAATCGGATTTACGAAGGGATAAAAATCATCGACAAATGTGGAAATTTCCCTAATGTACCCCTCATTGGTACCAAAGGAGGGATCAACTATCATCCAATTTTAGCTCGCCGTCAACTTGGATACCCGATGAAGAATATCCCACAAAATTCTTATCTGGAAGGTCTTTTCTTCAAGGAAGGAGAAAATGACATGGCAATAATGAAAGAAACAATGCATGCCTGGCAACATATTCACAGGAAGGGGAGAGAGTCCCTGGGGAGGCCAAACTGCATCTCTGCAGAATCTTATCTCCACTGGGTACAAACTAGAGTCATTAAACTGAGGATTCCTTACCCTCGTCAAGAAGTTTTTTCCCTTAAAGGAATATGTCCTTTATTTCATGTCTGATACAGGAAAAACTCCAGATTGCTCTTAATAAAGTCCAACGTGAGAAGAACTCTTGGAAGAACATGTACCAGATTCTTAATCTGGAATGTACCAAGATCCAGGAACTGCTGAATAAAAAGGATGCTCTGATTGAGATATTAGAGCAGCATGCCATAGAAAGTCAGGAGGAACGAAGAAATTTGCTCACTCCTTTCACTTGGCAAAGGATCATCGACCCAACAACAGTTGGAGAGACTCGATCAAAGAAGAGAAAAATTCGGATCATCTAAGCTTTCCTCAGAGAAAACTCAGAATCCATATGCCTAGTTTCCCTTCTTTCACTTTGTAAAATACTATACTTTTCCCTGTAAAATACTGCAATCTTTCGAGTTCACTAAAAGGGTCTCCCCTACTGTATGATATTTGCAATATAATTGTTAAAAGTTCTTTTGAAAACAAAAAACTAAAAAAACATCTTCATTCTTTGCATATCATTCATCATTCTCACATAGCACATTTTTGTCTTTGAGTCTCACACATGTGTCGCACTCTAGAGTCAAACTGTCTCATTCATACAATACTCTGGCCAATCGACAAAAGAAAATGGACAATCTCGAGGAAGAGAACAGAGAGCTGAGAGAAGAAATCAATGCTCTAATGGAGAGTTTTGAGAAACTCTACGACATCATGCAATCCCTGGCAGCAGCCCAGGAACAACAACATCAAAGGACTGTGATCTCGGAGATTACATCTACGCCAGCATTTGAGACACCTGGCAGCCATCCTCAGTATAATATGCCTAAAGTTTTCCCCTGGGGCGTGCCTCTCAACTTTATACCTGAAGGATACATCCCACCGGTCACTGAAGACCCAGAAGCCGTAGCAGGGACCACCAGACCTGAAGGTTACAAACTTCAGGTCAATGAAGATACAAGGGTTACAACATAAACTCCTGAAGGTTACAAACTTTAGGTCACTGAAGCGCCAAAATTTACCGACGTAATGTCTATACCACAACCGGTGGTACACACTATCCCAGAGGAACAGATTCTGCAGGCTAATTCTGGAAGAAATGAAGAAGTATATGAAAGGATGAATGAATACCAAGAACAGTTCTTGGAAATGCAGAAGGAACTGCATGCCATTCGCGGTCAGGACTTGTTTGGTAAAGACGCCTCCGACCTTTGTTTGGTCCCCAATGTAAGGATACCGCACAAATTCAAGGTGCCTGACTTTGAAAAATACAAAGGCAACTTTTGCCCTCAAAAGTCATTTGGTAATGTACGCTCGAAAAATGTCTACCCAGACAGAAAATCAACAACTACTAATCCATTACTTCTAAGACAGTTTAACCGGTGCCGCACTCAAATGGTACATGGGTTTAAACCATGCCAAGATTAGTACTTTCAGAGATCTTAGGGCAGTCTTCATTCAGCAGTATAAATACAATTTGGACATGGCACCAGATAGGGACCAGCTCAGAGCAATGCCACAACAGGATAAAGAAACCTTTAAGGAATATGCTCAGAGATGGTGTGAAATCGCCGCCCAGATCTGTCCTCCTCTCGAGGTAAAGTAAATGGCAAAGATCTTCCTGAAAACATTAAGCTCGTTTTATTATGACCGGATGGTCGCCAGTGCACCCAGTGACTTCACTAAAATGGTGAACATGGGAGTACGCCTTAAAAAAGCAGTCTGAGAAGGACAATTGGTCAAAGATGCAGAGCTATCCAGCAGTATTAAAAGATACGGTATTACTTTCCAAAAGAAGAAAGAGCAAAATATTAGTAATATCTCTCTGGGAAAGCCAAGGCGAAGGTATCAACCGGTAGCAGCAGTAACCCCCGCTATCAACTCGGCGTCGGCTCCGACTTATCAACCTCAGGTTGCTCAGAGCCAACCAAATCAACAACATTATCAGCAAAGGCAACAACATCCTCTTCAGCAGGCTCGCCCGCAGTACAATAATAACAATCATACTACACGACCATCAGGGTTCGACCCTATACCAATGTTGTATGCAGAGTTATTTCCACTTCTACTGGCCAATGGGCACGTTCAAACTAGGACTCCTCTTATAGTACCAAAAAATCCACCATTTTGGTTCAAAGCAGATCAAACTTGCCCTTACCATCAAGGAGGATCGGGACATAACATTAAGAATTGCCTCAGCTTTAAGTCTGATGTACAGAAGCTCGTCAGGAACAGGGTTTTGTCTTTCAAAGATACCAATACGAATGTTCAGACGAACCTGTTACTGCAACATGAGAAGACTACGGTAAACCTGATAGAAGGAGAATCCGACAGCGGTTATCAAATTCACAATGTACGCTTACTGGGAACCAACCTGGTAAAAATATATTACAGAAAAAGCGAGTACGGACATGTACTATTTCATATCTATCATCAGTGTGATATCTGTTCCAAGGACAATCAAGGATGTGGCATAGTATAAATAGCTCTGCAAGAGCCAATTGATCTAGGCTGGATTCAGGATCACGAGATTCATGAAGTAAACATGGCCCATGCACATCCCAACATTGTTCAAAACCATGACATTCGTACAATGAACGTCAATCTAGTGGTAATGCATTCAAGACAAAGTCAGTATTACAATTTTCCACGACACGATTACAGCGCTTGCCCTATCTGTTCAAAAGACAATCAGGGATGCTCTTTTGTACAAGAGGCCCTCCAACGTCAAATGGATCTTGGATGGATCCAAGACTACCATGAAAGGAATAATCATCAGGTTAACATGGTTCAAATCTTCAAGATTCGCTTAATGAATGCCGGTTTAGTGGAATTGCATAGCAAGCAGGTCAGACTTATTTTTCTGGCCTCGCACGATTATCAAGACTGCAAAGAATGCTACGAAAATGACCAAGGTTGTGCGCTTGTACAAAGAACTCTTCAACATCTATTAGACCACTGATGGCTTCCGATCTACCAGGATGAAGACACGCAACAAGTTAGCATGACTAATGGGGATCCTGATAGGCACCAAAGTTGTGATATCCGCCTACTAGAAACATATCTGGTAAGGATGCACTACATACAAAGTGGATATGGTCGGGTACCTCCTCACAATTATGAACATTGTGGAATATGCTCAGAAAATAACCAAGGATGCTATCTCGTGCGAGCAGCTCTCCAGCATCAGTTAGACCGAAAGGAAATTCAACCATGCTTGAATTCTGAATCAATCAACATGATACAAGGTTGCCTCTCTGTTAAAAAAGAACCAAGGACTACTGGACAAAAGCACTGTCTCAGTCTCCAATAAAAAAGAACCTGTCAATCATGGAATAACCAAGGACGTTTGCGCCATAATTCCTCTGCTCAATGAGTAAAAAAAATATCTTGACAATAGAAAAATTCTAAACTTAGAGTTGATAGAGGTTTCCTACGACGGTCGAAAGGCTTAAAAAAACCCTGTGGTCGTCTACTTTCCAGATCCAATGCCATACAAGTCAGAAA
Organism: Lathyrus tuberosus; assembly: GCA_022829125.1. NCBI lineage: Eukaryota > Viridiplantae > Streptophyta > Magnoliopsida > Fabales > Fabaceae > Lathyrus > Lathyrus tuberosus. Next base: position 7,459,638 of record JALAZF010000278.1, on the reverse strand, counting down.
AGGCTATCCCGTATAAGTGCAGTGCAACGACCATAGAAAATGGAGAAGAAACTCCATTACCCTCCGTTGTAAACATTGTCGACATCAATTGAGTTACTCGAAGCGGCCGAATCTTCAAAAAAGGAGTTGGAGAACCTGCCAAAGAAAAGGAACCTCAAGTCGAAGTTCCTAACCAACAAATCGGTCAATCTCATAATCCAAAACCTGTAAAGGAAAATGATGAGATGCTAAGGCTCATCCAGAAAAACGAGTACAACATTGTGGATCAATTGTTGCAAACTCCGTCTCGGATCTCTGTGTTATCTCTCCGGCTTAGTTCAGAAGCTCACAGGGAAGCTCTACAGAAGGTTTTAGAACAGGCCTTTGTAGAACAAGATGTAACTGTAGAGCAATTCGACAACATTATCTCCAACATCACATTCTGCAACAACTTGGGGTTCAGTTATGAAGAACTTCTAGAGGAAGGCAAAAACCATAATATAGAACTCAATATCATAGTCAATTGCCAGGACGATGCTTTAGCCAGTGTACTGGTAGACATAGGTTCATCCTTGAACGTCATGCCAAGGTCAACTCTGGTACGATTATCTTTTTAAGGTACTCCCATGAGAAGTAGTGAGATCATCGTCAAGGCCTTTGATGGATCCAGAAAAATGGTTATCGGTGAAGTCGATCTTCCCATAACCATCGGTCCTCACACTTTCCAAGTCACTTTCCAGGTCATGGACATCCGAGAAGCATACAACTGTTTATTAGGAAGACCTTGGATACACGAAGCTGGGGCAGTCACTTCGACACTTCACCAGAAGCTGAAGTTTATCAAGAACGACAAATTAGTCACGGTATGCGGAGAGCAAGCTTGAATCGCGATGCGTCCGCAAGTGCACGGAAATATCGAAGTAATATAAAATATTGTCGAACCCACAGAGACCAATGTCAACCTACCATAATCTATCGTCGCTTTGTAAAGCTAAGGCTAATGATATTCGATAAAAGGGAAACTAGAACTAAAACTAAAAATGAACTTAGAAAATATGATAATAAAGAGAGGCCGAAATATGGATTCCGCGTTCCTAAAGGACTTTGTAGAATTCGGGTACTGATTACAACTATAACTTTGTCCCGTAGAATATACCGACTTAAAAACTCCGCCTCACGCTCTCGTGGTATTAACTAAAGTCATTTTCCCTAATCCCAAGATTTTACTCTCGCTCGCCCGGTAACTAGGAAATATATTTTGAAAGCCAATAATATCCTAAACGTATCTAAAGCGCTCTCGCTGTATTTAGATATATTGCCTAATTTCCACTATTCGGTTCGACCCCCATGCTCTCGCAGTGCCGACTCTAACCTTAATTAATTTCTCACTCTCGTGACAAAGTCGTGTTAAATAACCTCTCACTCTCGTGACAAAGCTATTTAAATTAGACTTGGAAGTTAAAACCAAAACAAAATTTTAATCATAAATTCGCACCTATTATTTTCTACCGAGTCCCATCGGTAACGACGGTCCTCATACACCGGACTCAAGACTATTTAGCAGGACATGGAATTAAACATCAACAAATTAAACATTATAATTGCATTTGAAAACATCATGATAATTAATTTAGGAAAGCGATAAACAATAATAATAAGCAATGCGATAAAGAACCTGTAAAGACTTGAAGTAAAATGCTGGAAATAAAGAAACTTGAATTAACTTTAACTTCAATAATGACGGCAAGATTGTTGATCCAAGCAAGTTACATAGAACATAGGCCTAAATACTAATGGTGGAGTAGTTCCTCGATGTGAGAGACTACCCCTTTTACAATTGTAATTTCTGCCTAAAACTATGAAACAACTTCGGTAGCGCTTCCGCGCACAAAAACTTGGATCCCCAAAACTAAGAAAACAAGGTCTATTTATAGGAGGAAATTCGTTCACCAACTTCCATGGGTCATGTGTGAGTAGTGGAGAAAGTGGGGGGGGGGGGGGGGGGGGGGAACTTCCAAGTAGTGCTATTAGTGGGCGGTTACTTGACCAGGCGTGGAGAGAAATAAGGAACGCCATTGAAATATTCTGAGAAAACCAAGCCATGCCGGTCGCCATACGCCTTGTGACGAGGGTCACACTTTGAAGACGTTACGGTCGCCACAGCCCTGTGACGAGGGTCACATTTCGAAGGTGTTACGGTCGCCACAGCCTTGTGACGGTCGCCATGCTCTTTGAGTGCAGAATTTCTATTTTTCTGTCATCTGTCCTCTTTTATTCTCTTTTCTTCCCTATTCTTTCTTCTTTCCTCATGCAGGTTGATTGAAATAAAATACCTGAAAATGAATTTGAACACTTGCAAATAAAACGTGAATAAACGAAAAACAATAAAATAATTCATGCAAGTTAAGTCAATTTAACGATATAATTTCGCGTTATCAAACTCCCCCACACTTAAACCTTTGCTTGTCCTCAAGAAAACCATGACTCGCAAGAAAAATAGTGAATACAGATACTCATCCTAGGCTACCAACTCTACTTCGGTTAAGTTTGTGTCGATAGGTACTTGCTCACACTCTAAGGGCATCGTAACAACACAATTCCGCTTTTGCGATCATCAACCTCCCTCCTATACAAACCAATCCGAATCATGTCATTATACCTAAGCCTAACTCACTCGTCCTTCTTTTATCCCTTTTCATTCTGGCACAATCACATTAAGCCCGTTATCCTTTCACACTCATGGTACGATGGTCTGTCAGTGATTATGATCTCATTATTATCATTTTTTTTTCTTTTGCCACATTGGCTTAATAAAATAAAGAAGTTTGCACCGTTGGGCTAAATGATCGGGTGAGGATCACCTAACTTAGAAGGAGCATTCATTTTTTTCTTTTCTTAATTTACCTTTTAAGCCTGAGATCATACACTTATTTGCATCGGCTTCCTACTTAGTATGTGCTTAGGATGGTGCTGACTACTAAATAAACTACTTAGGGACTAATAAAGGGGTGAGAACTTAAGGCTATGGCATAACAAGTACTCAAATCGATTTCCATAATTTAGAGGCTCACGGTGTTAAGACGATATCGATCTTGCAGAATTTTCCCAAGTCTCACAATCTAACCTCAATTTCGTCTGTAACCTAAGATTTTCAAAAGAAACACTATATTTAACTCAAAAAATTTCAAAATATTTGGTATGGCTCAAGAGAATGGGAAAATCGATAAACAACATAAAATCAGCATAAAGACTCGACAACACATGCACAGATGGACGAAACATTTAAAACAGAAAAAATTTCAAAATCATGCTGGAAAATAGTAAATCTAACTAGAAAGAGGTAAAATGAAAGCGGTAAATGTTCCTCCCCCACACTTAAACCAAACATTGTCCTCAATGTTTTGATAAAAGGTGGTAGAGGAAAGATAGAACCTGTATGAATGCCATTGCGTGCTACCACGGCCAAATTCGCGCTGATTCTTCCTTTATTTTCCCTGTCTTCGGTGGCCACTTCTACTCCGGTGTCTTGCACTACGAGTTATCTGAATTTGCTGAAACTTCATTTTCTTGAAGCCGCTCATCATACTACCTGTTTCCGAAGGAAGTACCTGCAAAAAATGTTAGAAAAATACGGTGCGATGTGTGCAGGTGGAACCTAACCATGCGAAAAGACAAGGAGAAGGTGAGTTACGAACGGGAGAGATATGCCCTCTCCTATCATACTCAACATTGGTGTCACCACCACCAGCGACATTCTTAGGAATGCCCGTGGGCACCAGGTCATTTTAAGGGATTGTCGTCTAGAGATCTTTCGCCTAAATGTAGCTGAGACGTGACAAGCGATACAATTCTTTATTTTCTGAAAACACAAACAATAAAAGGAAAACATTAAATTAAAATCTCGTGGGTTGCCACCTACGCAGGGCTTTGTTTAATGTCGATAGCTCGACGGTTAGGAGTGTTAATCTTCGGTTTCCATGGCCATTTATCAAGCCATCTCACATATCCCTCACCTTTTCTTTTCTTCCTTCTGTGGGGTGGTTCATTCTTTTGAACTTGTGGTGGTGGTTCTGGATCTATCCTAAGTATTAGCTTTTCGAGTTTGGGCTTAGTTATTTCATCCATCACCTCAAAGTCTAACCTTACCCTCTTAATAGTAATGATATCCCTAGTTTCACGGTCCTCGGATTTTCTCTTTTTATGCGTGACCTCAAACAAAGATGCATCGGTGCGGATATTTTCCAATACCTCCACATGCGTTTTGGATTGGGAGTCTACAAACCTATGCGGGAAAGGAATCGGTGGGGCATAGGGATGAGGAACAATAATATGTGCTTCCTTCTCTACCTCTTCGACGACCTCCCTTTCGGGTGGTGTCGTTGAATTTTTCGTAATCTCTACTTTCTTCTCACCAGAAGTCTCCTCAACCTCATTATCACTCTCCTTAACCTCATTAATACTCTCCTCAGGATTCTCGATTTGTTTTTCATTAATGGTTGTTACAACATCCACATGCTCCTTAGGGGAGGGTCCTATAGGTGTCTGTGCAAACATGGAGATTTGAGTCTCCAATGCCTCAGTGTGAGTCGCGAGGGACTCGACCATAGTGTTTATCTGCCTAAGGTTTTCATAAGTATCAAGATGTTGTCTTCTAAGCTCTTCATTCTGGAGAGTTTGTGTCTCCACAAAGTGCTCCATCATAGATTCTAACCTAGAATTAGTTGTTGTTTCAATGAAATCCTCCATTAATGTTTCGAGGTTGGAATTAACGGATTCTTGCGATTCCTCAAAATATTGGGAGTGGTAGTCATAGGGAAAATTTGGTTACGGTTCCTCAAAATACTGGGAGTATTGCGGTTGGTAATTGCAGAGAAAATTTGGGTGCGGCTCCTCAAAATTTTGGGAGTGGTATGGTTCCTCCAAATACTGGGGGTGGTAATCGTAGAGGTAATTTGGATGATGTTCCTCGAGATATTGTGAGTGGTTATCATAGAGAAAATTTGGGTGATACATAGTTATAGAGATAAGAGTGCCTTAGTCTATACGGTGCAACAACGAAATAACAATATTGACTGTTGGTCCCCGGCAACAGCGCCAAAAACTTGATGCACCCGCAAGTGCACAGAAATATCAAAGTAATATAAAAGATTGTCGAACCCACAGAGACCAATGTCAACCTACCGTAATCTATCGTCGCTTTGTAAAGCTAAGGCTAATGATATTCGATAAAAGGGAAACTAGAACTAAAACTAAAAATGAACTTAAAAAATATGATAATAAAGAGAGGCCGGAATATGGATTCCGCGTTCCTAAAGGACTTTGTAGAATTCGGGTACTGATTACAACTATAACTTTGTTCCGTAGAATATACCGACTTAAATACTCCGCCTCACGCTCTCGCGCTATTAACTAAAGTCATGTTCCCTAATCCCAAGATTTTACTCTCGCTCGCCCGGTAACTAGGAAATATATTTTGAAAGCCAATAATATCCTAAATGTATCTAAAGCGTTCTCGCTGTATTTAGATATGTTGCTTAATTTCCACTATCCGGTTCGACCCCCACGCTCTCGCAATACCGGCTCTAACCTTAATTAATTTCTCACTCTCGTGATAAAATCGTGTTAAATAACCTCTCACTCTCGTGACAAAGCTATTTAAATTAGACTTGGAAATTAAAACCAAAACAGAATTTTAATCATAAATTCGCACCTATTATTTTCTACCGAGTCCCGTCGGTAACGACGGTCCTCATACGCCAAACTCAAGACTATTTAGCAGGACATGAAATTAAACATAAACAAATTAAATATTATAATTGCATTTGAAAACATCATGATAATTAATTTAGGAAAGCGATAAACAATAATAATAAGCAATGCGATAAAGAACCTGTAAAGACTTGAAGTAAAATGCTGGAAATAAAGAAACTTGAATTAACTTTAACTTCAATAATGACGACAAGATTGTTGATCCAAGCAAGTTACATAGAACATAGGCCTAAATACTAATGGTGGAGTAGTTCCTCGATGTGAGAAACTACCCCTTTTACAATTGTAATTTCTGCCTAAAACTATGAAACAACTTCGGTAGCGCTTCCGAGCACAAAAATTTGGATCCCCAAAACTAAGAAAACAAGGTCTATTTATAGGAGGAAATTCGTTCACCAACTTCCATGGGTCATGTGTAAGTAGTGGAGAAAGTGGGGGAAAACTTCCAAGTAGTGCTATTAGTGGGCGGTTACTTGACCAGGCGTGGAGAGAAATAAGGAACATCATTGAAATATTCTGAGAAAACCAAGCCATGCCAGTCGCCATATGCCTTGTGACGAGGATCACACTTTGAAGGCGTTACGTTCGCCACAGCCCTGTGACGAGGGTCACACTTCGAAGGCGTTACGGTCGCCACAACCTTGTGACGGTCGCCATGCTCTTTGAGTGAAGAATTTCTATTTTTCTGTCATCTGTCCTCTTTTCTTCTCTTTTCTTCCCTATTCTTTCTTCTTTCCTCATGCATGTTGATTGAAATAAAATACCTGAAAATGAACTTGAACACTTGCAAATAAAACGTGAATAAACGAAAAACGATAAAATAATTCATGCAAGTTAAGTCAATTTAACGATATAATTTTACGTTATCAAATCGTGAGCAACTTATCATCATTCTCCTGCGTAGAACCAGAGGAAATTGTGGGAACTTAATTTTAAGCACTCTCGGTGAGCAATGAGAATCTCCAAAACAAAGGAACGTCGATTTCCTCATATAAAGACGCTCTCAAAGTAATGGGGAGTGGTGACATAAAAGGATGGGGATAGATTGTAATTCCTACTGATAACAAAACAAGAAAAGGTATTGGTTTTTCTCCAACATGTACCCAGACTACAAAAAAGGATGAAAGTTTTCGTCCCATTCAGGATTTCTTTCACAACGGAGGCTTCCTCCACCTAGTATCTCAAGAAGTCCACACCATTGATGGGAACAACTCTTCTGATACGGATGAAGAGTGGAAGTCTTATCTCAACGATGAAGGTTGTATATCTCAGGGAGAAACATACATGCCATTCTGCTCTCCAAAGCAAATTCCCAGATATATACCAAGATCAGACGTCAGAATGATTTATAGAGATTGTGATCCCGAAGGATGCCGTGCTCCACCCAACTCATTGGAGGAAGACAATCTGATGAAAGACAACTTTGACTACGATTCTTATGATCCCCTGGATGATTTGCTTATCTGGAAGCCTTACATGGAAAACTGGGGGCAAAAGAGTCAACCGGATAATGCCTATCAGTTGAATAATCTTGGAAAGAATACGCCTCTTCCCCCAGAGTCATGGAATCCTTACTCTGAACATTTTGAAAATGTCCAACACCACGTTGATGAATTTGCAAAGCTCGTAAGACAAGAATTCATTAAATACACATTTCATGAAGTCAACGTCATTGAGGAAGATGACTCATCTATTCCCACAGAAACCTGGGATACCTTGGGGCAGCCAAGCGGCAAGTACGACTTTCTAGTCAAATACACCGCTCCCGAAATCTCTCACATTAGGTACGAGGACATCCAGCCAACTGGATGGGGAGATCCTCTCGAGAGTGAAAATATTATGGAAGACGCGACAGAAGAGTCCTTTTATGATAACTCTGCATGGTAAGAAGTCTCCAATGATCATACTCCACCAGAAATCAGTGTCATTTCTGAAGACAAACAAAGAAGGAAAGTACTGGACTTTGTGATCCATAGAGGAGTTCGTCGCCATTGGGTTGCGGTCGATGTCCCGAAATTCGTTCATAAATCGAAGTAATTGTCACATCTTTGTTTTAACCTTTCACCTTTGCCCGAGTGAAATGGATGTTTTATAGGGCTCACTTTTCTGTAAATGTCCCTCTTCGCTTCGCCCAAAGAGACAGAGTTTTGTTTTATAGGGTTGTGTTTTAAGAATCGACAAATCATGAATAAATAATGTCATTTTGAATTCCCGCATTTATTGCTATTTTCACTTTTCATTTTTCAGAAAATGGTAATCCTGAAAAAAAACAACCCAAAAAAAAAACAAGCGTTTTCAGAAAATACACTGCACACACTTTTGCATCCTCTCTGTCTTTTCTAAAAAGGAATCATCACGTCATGCAGATTAATTGTTTTAAACCCCATTAAAACATAAGATCTAATGCCTTCTCCCGACTTTGAATTCTCGGTATTTGAAGCTGAGGAAGAAGAGAACAAAGAAATTCCCGAAGAGATCTCCCGACTAATCAGACAAGAGGAAATGTCCATTGAACCTTATAAGGAGCCGTTGGAAACAGTCAATTTGGATTCAAAGGAAGAGAAGAAAGAAGTTAAGATTGGAGCACTGCTCAGTCCAACTGTCAGAGAAGGCTTGATAAAACTTCTCAAAGAGTTTCCAGATGTATTTGCTTGGTCCTACCAAGATATGCCAGGGTTGGATACCAACATCGTGGAACATCACTTACCATTGAAATCAGAATGTTCCACAGTAAAACAAAGACGGAGAATGACTCATCCAGATATGGCCATCAAGATAAAGGAGGAAGTGCAGAAGCAGATCGACGCAGCGTTCCATGCCACCTCAGAATATCCTCAATGGCTAGCCAATATAGTGCCAGTTTCAAAAAAGGACGGAAAAGTCAGAATGTGTGTAGACTACAGGGATTTGAACAAAGCAAGTCCAAAAGATGACTTTCCCCTACCACACATTGATATGCTGGTAGACAGCACAACAAAATTCAAAGTCTTCTCCTTCATGGATGGATTCTCAGGCTATAATCAAATCAGAATGGCGCCAGAAGACATGGAGAAAACGTCATTCATCACCCCATGGGGAACCTTTTGTTACAAAGTAATGTCGTTCAGTCTGAAGAATGCAGGGGCAACTTATCAAAGGGCCATGACAACTCTGTTTCACGACATGATGCACAAAGAGATTGAAGTGTACGTCGATGACATGATTACCAAATCTAAAATGGAAGAAGAGCATGTGGAACACCTATCAAAGTTATTCGAGCGTCTAAGAAAATACAAACTCCACTTGAATCCTAATAAGTGCACATTCGGTGTTCGCTCAGGAAAGCTCTTGGGATTCATCGTCAGCCAAAAAGGAATTGAGGTTGATCCCGACAAAGTTAAGGCCATTCAAGAAATGCCTTATCCAAAGACTGAGAAACAAGTAAGAGGATTTTTGGGACGTCTTAATTACATCTCAAGAATAATATCCCTCATGACCACGACATGCGCACCAATTTTCAAACTACTCAGAAAGAACCAAAGTTGTATATGGACAGAAGATTGCCGAAAGGCTTTCGACAACATCAAAGAATATTTGCTGAATCTACCAATTCTGTCTCCTCCAGTGAAAGGAAGACCATTGATCATCTACTTAACAGTCTTGGAAGACTCCATGGGTTGTGTGCTTGGACAAGAAGACGAAACAAAAAGAAAAGAGTCTTCCATTTATTACTTAAGCAAGAAGTTCACGAACTGTGAAACTCGATACACTATGCTCGAGAAAACTTGTTGCGCTCTGGCTTGGGCAGCCAAACGTCTTATCCAGTACATGATTTGTCACACTACTTGGTTAATCTTCGAGATGGATCCAATCAAGTACGTCTTCGAAAAGCATGATTTAACAGGAAGAATTGCCTGTTGGCAGATGTTGTTATCAGAATACGACATCGAGTACCATGTCCAGAAAGCCGTCAAAGGAAATATCTTAGCCGATCAATTGGCTCATCAACTGATTGATGATCAGGAATAAGTCAAATTCGACTTCCCAAACGAGGATGTCATGTACCTAAAAAAGAAAAATTGCGATGAACCGCTACCATGCGAAGGGCCAGAGCCAGGATCCCAATGGGGATTAATATTTGACAGAGCTGTCAACGCTTACGGAAACGGAATTGGGGCAATCACTGTAACACCTCAGGGTACCCATATTCCTTTCACTGCCAGATTAACATTCAAATGCACAAACAATGAGGCCGAATATGAAGCTTGTATCATGGGTCTTGAAGAAGCTATTGACTCGAGGATCAAAAACTTGGATGTGTATGGGGAGTCAACCCTGGTTGTAAATCAGATCAAAGGAGAATGGAACACATATCAATCAGTATTGATTCCTTACAAAGACTACGCAAGAATGTTGTTACCCTTCTTCAACAAGATTGAGCTTCATCACATTCCACGTGAAGAAAACCATATGGCTGATGCACTGGCTACTCTATCCTCCATGATCAGTGTGAGTCGATGGAACGATGTACCCAAGATTGACATAATGCGCCTTGATAGGCCCGCTTACATCTTCACAATTGAAGCAGTCATAGATGACAAACCATGGTATCACTATATCATATGCTTCCTTCAAAGACATGAATATCGGCCTGGGGCATCGAGAAAAGATAGGAAGACTCTCAAAAGACTGGCTAGAAACTTCTTTCTAAGCAATGATATACTCTACAAGAGAAACTTTGACATGGTTTTGCTCAGATGCATAGACAGACCAGAAGCAAACATGTTACTGAAAGAGATTCATGAAGGCTCCTTTGACACTCATGCCAATGGACACACAATGGCAAGAAAAATTCTAAGAGCAGGATATTATTGGCTGACAATGGAATCCGATTGCTACAAGTACATAAGGAAATGTCACAAATGTCAGATATACGCCGACAAAATCCATGTACCGCCAACACATCTCAAAGTTCTTTCTTCTCCATGGCCTTTTTCTATATGGGGAATCGACATGATTGGCATGATTGAATTTAAAGCTTCAAATGGACATTGGTTCATCCTGATAGCCATTGACTACTTCACCAAGTGGGTCGAAGCGGATCATACACTAATGTGACCAGACAAGTGGTGCTCCGATTTATCAAGAACAATCTCATCTTTCGTTACGGTGTTCCAAGCCAGATAATTACGGAAAATGGATCAAACCTAAACAACAAGATGATGAAAGAGTTATGTGCTGAGTTCAAAATTAAACACCATAACTCATCTCCCTATCGGCTTAAGATGAATGGGGCAGTAGGGGAAGCCAACAAAAATATCAAGAAGATCGTTCAGAAGATGGTTGTAACCTACAAAGATTGGCATGAGATGCTACCCTTTGCTCATCACGGTTATCGTACATATGTCCGCACTTCAACAGGGGAAACCCCTTTCTCTCTAGTATATGGCATGGAAGCAGTGCTCCCCATAGAAGTAGAGATCCCATCAATGACAGTATTGATGGAAGCCAAGCTAACAGAAGCTGAATGGTGTCAAAGTAGACACGATGAACTGAACCTATTCGAAGAAAAGACAATGATGGCTTTATGCCATGGTCAGTTATATCAGCAAAGAATGAATAAGGCATTTGATAAAAAGGTCTGACCCCGTGTCTTCAGGAAAGGAGACTTGATGCTCAAGAAGATACAATTATTTCTTACTGATTCCAGGGGCAAATGGACTCCAAATTATGATGGCTCCTATGTTGTTAAGAAAGCCTTCTCAGGCGGTGCCTTGAGACTCACAACTATGGATGGAGAGGAGTTTACATACCCCACAAATGTTGATGTAGTCAAGAAATACTTCGCCTAAATGAAAAAAAATGTCTCGTTGGGCTGAAAACCCGAAAGGGCGGTCCAGGAAAAAATTAGAGACATAAACAACAGTCATCCCGATAGATTGAAAACCTGAAAGGGCAATCTAGGCAAAAGTTAGCGATTCATGACAAGTAACTATATCCGACAGGATTGACTCCTCGGCAGTAACGTCATCCGTCAGGAAAACTTCAGTCAAGGTCACCTTCGACAGAAGCTCGAAATGTCCAGAATTCAAAGTTGGTGGAAGGATAGCGGTCGTTATGTTTCAATGTAACCCCTTTCCCTTTAAATTACCATTTTCTAAACTTTGTAATGCTCCATGGGTCATGCGCTTGGCTGATTACCATTCTATCATTAAAATTGAAGCCTTTGTGCGTTTTGTTTGCAATTCTCATTCATTTTGTTATGCAAAATGACATGTTTGTTTGATTAACATTCTTGAAACAAAAAAATGAATTTTTACTTGTCAAATTTACTTCCGCTTTTAAAATAAAGATGAAAAGTTCATTTTGATTAATGAACACGAGAAGGAATATCGACGGCTTCTCCGGTAGTGGTCAAACTTCAAAGTGCAGAATCAAAACACTCCATTTGATCAGTACACCCTGGATAAAGGACAAACTACTTCAGACGAAATGTCCCATCTATCATCCCCGGTAGAGTTCTTAACTCTGAGAACCAATGATTAGTTTTTTCTCCCCCCAGTAGGGTCCACCCCTGAAAAAACAAGAACGGATTTCTATCCCTAGTTGGTTTGTACCTTCGAAAACCGGAACAAACGCAGGAATCCCTGCTCCCAAGCAAAAGTACAACTTTCAGAATCTCCAGTGATACCCCCATCTCCCAGAGTTGCCGAATATCCAGTTGTGTTCATCACCAGTCCGTATGTCATGTCTGTTTTGTCAGCATTTCATACATACATCATGCATGATTGATTCATATTCATACTCATATTGCATTAATATCACTCTGGTCATACTCATCCCCAAGTGATAAACGTCATCTCTCCAATAGAGTCGTCAGTTTTCCTTTCTACGTCAGATAGGACAAAATCCCGGTTAGAGTCTTTTCCTCAGGAAAGGTATCGTCTAAACAATCTCTCTCTAGTGTATTCCTAGATTGAAATCGGTCCTCGATGACTTTGATAACTTGAACCTCTGAAAGACAAGAAGTTGTTTGGTTATACACCTTTGGAACTTCACTCTTCACCAATGAAGGTGATATCTTGCTTTCCCGAATTAAAAAATTCCCCAGAGAAAGCCTCTCTACAAAAGACTCTTGACAATACGGCAGTTTCTCCCAAAAAGATTTGCTTTTAATAAGGTCATCAGCACCTCAAAATTGAATTACATCACATGGCGTCTCTCCGAAAAAAGTCTCGAGGGGAAGTGTGATGTAATCTCTCAAGCAAATGGCATCTCCAACGGAGAAGTTTGCACACCTCTACAGTCCAGACTAATGGTTTTCCCCAGCAAGTCTGACATCAAATCGTTTTTCCATCAAACGGCATCTCCCCAGCGAGAAGTTTCGTGAAAACCATTACGGATAGCATTCCTTGGCAAGAGAAGGACTCGACAAGAAGAAATTAAGACCAGTTCCATAGCTGAAGACCAGGATTGAGGGGAAGTTTATTTCAAGAAACTAAGACCAGTTTCGTGGCTGAAGACCAAGATCGAGGGGAAGTTTATTTCAAGAAGAAACTAATACATGTTCCATGGCTGAAGACCAGGATCGAGGGGAGGTTTATTCCAAAAAAAAAACTAAGACCAGTTTCGTGGCTGAAGACCAGGATCGAGGGGAAGTTTTACCCTTTTCTAAGTATCATTACTTAGCAAAAGAAGATAGATGAGCAAATAGCTACCATTCACTACCACCATCAAAATTTCGGGTATTCTGATATTTAATCCTCTTTTACCTTGAATGTCCGAACGTCTTCACCATTCACACCTTCTGGTCCAAGAAGATTAAATAGGGGCATCTGTTATACCCTAAATTTTAATCACAAGATTTCCCATCATTGGGCAAATCATCACCACAATATGGAATTACCTTCATGCCTCATCAATCCTCTCCAAGGTTGTTGAGCACTCACCTCGACCAAGAATTAGGGTTTTGGACCCTCTCAGAGCACTCAGACAAAGGATCAATCAAGAATTGACATGATATTCAACTTTTCAAGCCTCTCAAAAGGATTAAGAGGTCTCCCACATCAAGAATCAAGCATAGGGATGTAACATTCCAAGTGGATTAACCCTCAAGATCACTAGTGTCACCAAATTAGGGTTTTGGTCGACCAAGGCCTCCAAAGAGAAATTTTCATCTGGGCATGAGCCAATACTTCAAAACATGATTCAAGAAGCTCAAAGGAACCTTATGAGTCCATTCATAAGTACAAAATAGCCTCAGGGGATGCATTCACCAAAAAGCAAGAATTAGGGTTTCTTAACCTAATTCACCCCTAAGTTGACTTTTGGAGCAAGACATGAGCCCAAACCTCAAGAAATGTTTTGAAGACCTAAAATACCTTGTATTGATCCTCTTACAAGTTCAGATGGACACAAAGAACTTGGTTCATGAGTGTAATACCCTAATTTTTGCACCTAAGATTCTCTGCTTGTCATGTGCATTCATGCATACAAACAAGATCACACATTGGTTCCCTCTTTTACAGGATTGTGCCTTGCAGGGATCTTTGGGTATGTGTGTGTTTGTTGGTTGTTTTATTTCTTAATTTGTTTTTGTTTAATAACCTTTAATCAAAATCCAAAAATATTTTGTTTTCTTTCACTAACATTTTCAGGGGAAGAACAGGTTAAAAATACCAAAAAAACAGTCCCTCGGCTCGAATGAATTTCATCTGAACAAAGTCAAAGTTGATCTGAAATTAATTCAAAAATTATCCGATCAAGAGTTTCTAAGATTTAATTGATTATTATTCAAGAGACTCCAAAGTTCATGTGTTTATTTCCATGCCTTCTTCGACAAGTCAAGAATCGAGCAAGAGCCTAGCACAATCCAACCAACAGGTTATTTTTCAAGTTTTTCAACTGTGCAATCGATTGCACTATTGGTCCAATCGATTGCACCATTCATTTTTTGCCTAGATTTTGAAGTTTTCAGCAGTGCAATCTATTCGCGCTACAGTGCAATCAATTGCACAAGGACAGAATTGGACAAAATTAGCATATTTCAAATTTTGAAGCATTTGGCACCAATTTCATCATTTGAGAACATTCTAGATCACCCAAAAATAATTCCCCTACATAATCACAATTAATTTCCACCATGTACCTCCACTAATCACCACTCTTTTGATGATTTCCCTCCAAAATTCAAATTCCAAGCCTAATTTTCGTTTCCAAACTAAATTCCAAACCACCAAATTTCCAAGCCTAAACTCTATAAATAGAGACCTCATTTCATTTATTTCACAAGATTTTGAGAGCCAAATTCACCTTGCTAAAATTTCTCTTGAAGCTTTTGATAGCCAACAAACCTCTTGCAAATTCTATCCCCAACTACAAATTTCACTCAAAGCTCACTTTTCTTCTTTTGAAAGTTAACAAGAATTCACATTGAATCTTGTTCAACTTTGAGCTAAACCTTCATCCAAACTTGTTTTCTTCATCAATTCTCATAGATCAAGGCTTTGGTGTTTGGATCTTGAAGCAATTTGAAGGAATTTTCAGATTTGAAGTGGTAATTCATCTTTCACCATTGTTGAAGCTTCACCTTCATCTTCCATAATGTAGATCCTTGGTGGATTCTTGTTACTTGTTCCTTTGGATCTTGTAATTGTGTTTGATTACTGGTTTTTGCTGTTGTTTTACTCAAAATTTCGTGCACAATTGCATCCTTGGTCATGAGGTGTTTGAATAAATGATTGATCAAGGATTTTGTAATTTTCAAACTGATTTGTTGCTGTTTTTATAGTGTTAATTGATTAACCAAAATCAGCACGAATTGGTTAGTCGATTAACAGTTGGATTTTGCGCCCAGAATTGCATTTTTCAACTAGTTAATCGATTAACAATTTTACACATGAAATGGTTAATCGATTAACCAGTGTCCAGAATGTGTTTTTTGCTTGTTTTTGGGACTGTTTTGGTTCCTCTTCCGCTTTCTTCCTCTTTCTTCTTGTTTTGGCCTTGAAGCACATTGTTGAGATTAATTTCTCTTCGATTTCAATGGACTTTGGATATGGTTAGAGTAATTAAACATTCATTAGTTCAAATCTGTCTTTAAATGAATTGTTGAATTCATTTGAGGTGTTTTGAATTAGTGATATGTTTTCACACTTAAATTTATCAATTAAAGGTGATTGAACTTGAAGATGAAAGGATCTTGAAAGTGTAATTCAATTTGGCTTTCTTTTCATCTATTTCTTTTTTTATTTTGATCGATGAAAGTCTTATGGATCTTAGAATTTCTTTGTTAAATTCTTGATCAAGACTAGATCGTTACCTATTTTCTTTTCGTGCGGTATTGCTTTCGGATGACGATTTACATATCGTTCATCTAGCATACATTAGCATAAATAGCACTATTGACCGGCCTCAAGTAGGGTGACTTTTACATAAGTTACTTGGCGATTGCTTAACATAGCGCTACATTTGTCCCTCTTTATCCAATTTGGAACTTGATCTTTCGTGGTCCAGACCTTGAGTGGTCGCGTCAACCCAATGATGGTTAATCTTTTGTATTAGGTTCAAAATCTTTGAAGCTTGTTGTTGTAGAGGCTTCGATTCTATCAATCTTCTAACAAGTCTTCATTAACCTTGACCTAAGTACATTGTTTAATCATTATAGTTCAAGACGTGAAGCGGAATAATCGGTGTTACTTTTTTAAGGCTTATGGCACTAGAGCCCTTGTGCTACTAATTACTAACTTCTAACCTTTTTTTATGTTTCCTTCTTGCTCCCTATCTCTCTTTATTTTTATATGCTTTATGTTATTATATCATATCATATTTATGTTTATGTCATTTTTCTTTTGTCCACTTGGACCATATTATCTTGTGCTTTTGTTGTTCTTTTGTCCATTTGGACTCAAAAACATTAATAAAGGATAAACCACTAAAAGACTTGTGCTCTTAATTGTTGGACTATGGCCATTATCCTTTGCATTGGAGGACCTATACTCTTGATTATGGACTTATGGACTTAGACTTAGGACTCTCTCCCTTGTGCTTTGGACCATTATGGAATTTGATATTCTAGCCTTTATTTGGCTTGCTTATTGGCTCAAGAGGATGGAATTCTTTTCTTATTATGCTTTGAAGAGTGCCTCCATGTGGTTAGATCTTTCTTACCCTAGCTTTTATTTTATGAACTAGGATAGTCACTTCTTCTCCGCCCCTTCTTCAATTGTCAAAATCTCCTCTCTTTTTCAAAACTTTCTTGTTTTCAAACTTAAAACCGCTTTCATAATAAAACCTTGACTTCGGTCGAGCGATTTTTAAACTTTACTTTTTTTTCTTTAATAAATGTCAATCCATGTTAATCATATTTTGACCATTTCAAAAAAGACTTTAAAAAAATAACAAACTTATCAATCTTTTTTTTGTGCCTTATGCACTTCTCCCCTTTAAAAGTTTTTCATAAGTTTAGACATGATTCATTTCTTCAAGCGGAATTATTCGCTTAGAAATGACGACTAGTCTTTACACTTAAAATCAACCAAAACAAACAAATTTCATTCTTTGTACCATAAACTATGAGGTTTTGATCCTACATTGCACTTCGTGGGTACGTAGGCATGAGTCGAGAAGTCTCTCCAAACACAAAAATCTTAAAAAAATACTTCTCTTCTCATCCCTCCTAGTCTCTTTTCAAGCAAACCTTTTCAAACCAAAAGCGATAGATATTTCAAAGGGTTCCTATAGAGTACTATAGTCGTTTTGGGTGCTAATACCTTCCCATTACGTAACCAACCCCCCTTACCCATTCTCTGTTTGTTCTTGTTTTTTTTAGAACTCCTTAGGTTTTGTTCGCTCTTTTTCCTTTCCTTTTTTGGATAAAATAAAAGTGCGGTGGCGACTCTTGTTTTTTTTTTAGATAAGTTAATCAATAGCTTACACTCACAAATTTCCCCGCTACAATGAGCAATACAAAGATTCAAATTCATCTGGACCACAAATTAGGGGGTTTTAAGAAAAAGTCAACCATATCTTTGACTTTTGACCAAGACATGATCTCAAACTTTGGGGAATGATTAAAGACACTCCAAAACACCTATGGATATCATCCATTAGGTTTGAATTAGGTCAAGAACTTGATTTCATCAAGAATCACAAAGTTTGAAATTCATCTGAAAAAAAGTCAATTGTGCCCAAAACCAAGTTTGACTTTTGAGATTTTTTTTTACAAACATGGCTTCTTTAAGTAAAAAACAATGTTAATCCATGGTTTGGATCATCGTCCATCAAGAAAAATCAAGAAAAGTGAGGTTACTTGCAAAAGGGGTAATCTTAAGAAACTTGAAATTTCACTAAGTCATAAAAAAAAGTGATTTTTACCCAACTTTCCAAGGCGATAACTTGTGATCCAAGTAACATTTTTCTTCCATCCAAAGCTCAAATGGAAGCTCTCATTACATACTACAAGATTGTAAACTACAACATATTCCAAATCCTCGTGGATTTTGAGTTATGGATTGATCAAAATCACAAAAAATGGAAAATGGACACTTTTTAAACACTTAGTGAAATTTTGGACAGAATTTGTTTGCATTTTTTTCCAACTTTGAGGTCATTTTTCATTATGATCCAAGATGAATCAAGACCAAAGTTAAACATCAAAATTGAAGTATGATATAAGGGCTTTCTAAAAAGTACAAGAGCCTCCTATGATTCAACTTGAGCAAGGAGTTATAAGCTCCCCAAAATGGCATTTTCACCCTGCCTACACAACAGCATGGATACATAACTTGGGCCACACGATTTTTTCACTCAAGTCTTGTCATTTTGCCAACTTTTTCATCTTCCAAAAACACAAAACTTCTGATGACTCACTTGTTTCTTGATCAAGGAGTCAAGAATTCAACTTGGCATGTGCAAAACCATCATGACATGAACTTTGAAATTCAATTTTGGCAAGGTTACATCAATGCAATGCATTGAGGTGTCATGAAGCAAGCCATAACAATCCAAACCAATCAAAATTCAGTCCAAACTCTGAGCATTCAAACCTGCAGAAACTGAATGGAGTCAAGCTAAGAGTTTACTTGGCACTTTGGAACATCCAAGTCAATGGCTATATGCTACACACGATGATCATCCCCCAATCACTATTGCTCCCAAAACAAACTTGCTCCACTATAAATAGGGATCCTTCCTGATCAATTTGAGTACACCAAAGCATAACAACACATGCTCTTCTTCATTTTGACTCTCAAAAACCAGAAATTGCTTTCTTTTCAAGTAACATGCGAATTTTTCAATAGGAAGCAATTCTATCAAAACCAATGGTGTAGACACATCATATACATCAAGTGTAAGCTATCCAAACACTTCTCACACATCTGTAACCTCAAAATCACAAAGCTCAAAATCAAACTCAGGCCTGTTTGCAGTTGAGTTGCCATAAAGTGACCCAGGTTGTTTCAATCCATTCTAAGTGTCCAAACACCTTACATAAGGTCCATTGAAGCTGTCCAAGTCATCAAACAACATCTGTAACACCTCCAACACACAATTCGATTTCTTCTTGCAAGAGGTAAGCCTGAACTCTCAAACTCTATGATCCATGCATCATAAATGTGTTTTCAAGTTAAAATCATGTTTCTGCACTTATGTAGAGTGTTTCCCCTCAACCATTTGCTTTGTAGCTATCGTGTATAGGATTTCATAGTGTTCTTGCAGAAATTAGGGTTCATGTGTTCATCACTTGATTTCTCACTCCACACTGAAAATAAATGCAATTAATTTGTACCATTAGAATCCTTGTTAAAAAACGAGTGAGATTGATGTTTGAATCGTGCAAAATCATTGAGTAATCAGAGAGATAAGTAAGGTTTTGTAAATCATCCATGACGCGGGCACAGGGAAGAAGAAGATGATCATTGGCGCGCATTTTCAAATTGTTTGAATTTTTTAATTTTTAGTTATTTTCTTAATTGATTTCAAAAATTAATTTCTCCTCAATTTTAATCATTTTTTATTGGTTCCTTTTTTAAAAATTCACAAAAATGTTAAAATATTTTATTCTACAAACAAATAAAATTTATATTATTTATTTAATATATTTGGAATTTTTGTAAAGAATTTCATTTTAATTTTTTTAAAACATTTTTAATGAAATTTTCCTCTTGATTTTTCAAATTCAAATGAGTTTCACACTTTCATATAAATAAAACATGATTTTTAAAAAACACTTTCAAAATCCACAACTTGTTTTTAAATATATATGATATTTTATATCATTTTTTATTTAATTTTCTTTGAAAAATTGTATTTTTAATTAAAATTAGGGGTTTCCTTGATTTTAATTTTTCAAACTTCATTTGAAACACTTTTGGGCCTCTTTGTAGAGTGTAAGACCCATCCCTTTGTAAATAAATAATTTTGGGCCTCAGTCATAGTATAAGTCCCGATGCGATTTTCAAAATAACGGTGCGATCGTTGTTTTTTTTATCTGGGCCTCTCACTGAGTATAAGCCCCATTCTTTCTTCTTTACAAATACTTTTGGGCCTCTAATAGAGTTTAAGACCTAACCCTCCTTGTACATAGACGATTTTGGGCTTCTGTTGTAGTATAAGTCCCACAATGTCTTTCGGCATCGCAGTGCGATCCCTGTTTTTCAAATAAGTCATCTGGGCCTCTCCTTGAGTATAAGCCCCAATATTTTGTACATAAACTTTGTTTAAAACAATAAACAACTTCTATTGGCCTCTCCTTGAGTTGTAAGTCCCATACCTCTGTTTTCAAAATCATCTGTCTGTTTTAACTGGTACTAAGAGGAGCATTATTCCCGGTGAAACTGCTTTTAGACCACTTGGGCCTCTCTTTGAGTTATAAGCCCCAAACACTCTTTTATTTTCAAACAAATTTCTTTTAAATCAATTTCAAACTCAAAGTTTTCACAAAACTTTCTTTAATTTCTTGAAACCCTAATCATACAACTGTAATTAATACAATCAATCACAATACACTTGGGCCACTTTTCAGAGTGTAAGACCCAACATATTTTCAATCCAATCCATACTTGCTTTATATACCTGTTAAATCACTTATTTGTATATACTTGTGCATATCTGTCTAGAGTTTCCCCAGCAGTTAGGTCTACACATAGGTCAAACCAGAGGTTACTTTTAACATAGTCAAAACTAGTTCCCTCATAGGAACTTCCCTCAATACAGTATGCCTCCTCTTGGGCTTATTCAATATGGAACAGAGAAAGGCATTATTTCCGGTGAAACTTTTCTCAAGACTGTCAAAACTTAGAAATGTATATATACAAGAAATTCATTTCCCCATAGAGGATTAATTCCCGGCGAAACCTCTTTTGAATTCTTCAAACCTTAGAACTGTTCAACAAAGAAAGGATTAATTCCCGGTGAAACATTTCATGAACTTTTCTTAGGCTTGGACCCACATGCTTCCTAGAAGTACCCAAACCTTCTCTTGGGCTTAATACAAGGACCACCGGGCTTCTTAGAAGTTCCCCAGCCTCCTCTTGGGCTTAGTACAAGGACCCACAGGCTTC
Source organism: Lathyrus tuberosus (assembly GCA_022829125.1). Classification (NCBI taxonomy): domain Eukaryota; kingdom Viridiplantae; phylum Streptophyta; class Magnoliopsida; order Fabales; family Fabaceae; genus Lathyrus; species Lathyrus tuberosus. The sequence goes on along the minus strand of JALAZF010000278.1, from coordinate 7,438,348 downwards.
CTAAAAGCATAGGATAGAAATTAGTCATCTCTTCTAGTTCAATCCCCAGGAGAGTCAAAAGTCCAGAACACACTACCATCTAAAGGTTGATCTTCATCCCTCAAACCAACAGCCTCCTCTTGGGCATCATACAAAGATCTCTCTACACCAGAGTCTACCATTTCTTAAAGAGACTTGGACAGTCTCAGCCTCCTCTTGGGCTTCATTCAAATTAACTTGTAAAGTCTCACTTATCCTAGTCTCCTTTTAGACTTCATACCAAAACCCTCAAGTTTCCTAAAAACATAGGGAAAACCCTGACCATTTCACCCATACACCATTTAAAACCTCTAAGGTTTTCAAACTCACCTTTAAACTTTTCTGACCCCCAACAAAGCTTAACTTTCACCTTAAAAACATCCCAGCCAGGGTCAATTTACCATCAACAAATCCCCAATAAAATCAAAACCTCATGGCATCTGGTAATTCAACTCTTCCTTGATTCCTAGCAAGAGTAAATCTTTGGATTCCCTAAAAAAATTTGGACCTGCTCCTGGATTCAATAAATCATCAGCAAGAGTTAGCCTCCTCTTAGGCTTCATATAAGAATTTTCCCCAGTCAGCCTCAATCTTGGGCTTTGTACAAGACAGATAAAACTCTCCCAAGTGGAGTCAGTTTCCTTTAGCTTCAACCTTGGGCTTTGATCAAGGCACAAAAAAATCAACATCCCCTCTGATGAGACCATGAGCCCTCTCTGCAGGAAGATATATCCTCTATACATCACATATCAAAACAAATAATAAAAACCTTTTTCTAGATAATTTTTATAAGTGGCACACTTGTTGATTAAAGATCCAAGCTGGAGTCCTTCCTTTATCCTGGCTAAAATTTATCTTTCATCTAACTGCTGTAAGTGGCAAGCCTCTAGATCCCTAACATCCAAGCCAATGTCCCTCTCTTAGCATGAAAGATTCATAAAGGAAAAAGTGACATTGCTCTACACTGAGTTAAAGCTTCTTCCTTCATGACATCCCTCTTATAGAGGAAATTATGGCATTGCTGGATTCTACATATCCCAGTAAAAGTAATTTCCCTTATAATCCACATTTGTGATGAATAGATGAGATATCTATCTTTAGAGATGACAAATTCTCTCTCAGACAACCTTTTAGCTTCAATCTTGGGCTTTGAACAAGACACGAACATCCTTTTAGCTTCAATCTTGGGCTTTGAACAAGACACAAACATCCTTTTAGCTTCAATCATGGGCTTTGAACAAGACACAAACATCCTTTTAGCTTCAATCTTGGGCTTTGAACCAGACATCAAATATCTTTCCTTCCATAGAAATAAGAGGAACTAGAATTGATCTGATTTCCCAAATCTCTTTACGGGAATACGTAGGCATAAGATTGAAAAATCTTAGCGAGCACCCAAATAAAAAATCTTAGGTTTAGTACCTTCCTAAAACAACAGAAAACCCGAAAACAACAAAAACATTCTCTCAACAATTCCAAAGGAGAAACTTTCCCAATCCATAGCAGATAAACACAAGAAAGCATTTTAAGTTAACAAAAATACATGCAAAAGAAGGTTCCTATAGATTACTATAGAAACACTGGGTGTTAACAGCTTCTCTTTGTATAACTAGACCCCGATCCCCGATCTATTAGCATTTTTTAAAGAAAACATTTGCGTGCAGGGTTAGTTTAATATATCTTCCCCTTCTTTTCTAGCTTCATAGGATAAATACATAAATCAGAAAGTAGCACCCCAAAACCATTGCGGTAAGGTGGTCGCGTCACCGAAAAAAACCGCACGCTACACGGTAGAACAGAAATAGCGGGTCCTTACGACTAGAGGGAGTGAGGTGAGAAAAGAATCCCAAAGGAATACGATTGATTTATTTATGTCTTTTAGAAGAAGTTTTTTTATTTGTTTAGTTTGCGATATGTGTTGTGCTAAAGACTATGACATAGGAGCAAATATTTTGACAAGGTCGCCCCTAACAAGACGTTTGCCAAGCGCCCTAGAAGAATAAAGGAGACCTTCACTAATCATTCCCCATGTGCTTAAGACTCATGGCGCACTACACATACAATATTTATTAAGTGTTTTTTCTTTTTCTTTTAGAGAGGGAAGAGACTCAAATGGTTAAAAGAAAAATCTAAGGGGATCTCCATCCTAGAAGTTGTTATGCAATGATTGAGCCTATAGTTGAGATAAGGAAAGGGAATCTCTACCTATGTTAGCATCCTTTGATTGATAACCTAATGTCTATCCTACTTTGAACCTAATCCAAAATTAGATTCAAGCTAGGAGCCTTAAGGGAACATGTAATCATACACAAGCAAACATTAGATGATTCAATCACAATTAAAAGAAGTAATAAAAAAGAAGTGAGATGAAAGAGAAGTCACCTAAGTACTGATGTCAATGTAAAGTGATACAAGTGTTCATTAAATCCAAACCAAGCTCAACTATTGGATTGTTTAAAGAAAAATGCAAAACAAATGCACCTATGTTCATGCAAGTGCCCTAAGACTATCCTAGAAGTAATGTTAATCATTTAACAAAATGAAATGGGTCCTAAAAGGGTGAGAACCCTAGTGGGGCAGTAGCTATGTACTACTATATCTCATTCATGTTATTGTCCTAAGAAGTGTAAAGGAATACAAGTTATGTCTCATGTTAGCTACACAAATGAAATAAAGACAATCATACAAGTTGCGTTAGTAGCAAATATGTTATGATCATAGAAAAATGATGTTTGAGATGTTACGAAAGGATTATGAAACCCCCCATCAAGTCATGTTCAAGATATTAGGCAATTCCACATAAGCATGTCACTTTCATGATGCATGAATCCCTTATGGCACACAATGAACAAGTAAGCATGAAGTTGACTTGCAAATAACCTAAGTCAGAAGCTAAATCATGGATTTAATGCTTAAAAGTAACCTCAAGACATTGCAAAAGTTTCATGTTAAATCACTCTTAGAAGTTAGAACAAGTAATGATCAAACTCAACCCTAATCATCCTCTAAAAGCATGTGAAGTTTTAATCATGTAAAAGAATGGAAAGGTCATGTAAAGTGAGTATCTAAGCATAAAAACCAGTAGAAAATGACATATAATATCTCAGATTTGAGTTTCAAAACATTGAGCAAAGGAAGCACACAAAAGCTTAAAGGAAGTTGTCAAAATTGATAGGCAAACATGTTCAAGTTTGTACAAGTATAACACCAATTAGAGGCACACAAAAGGACCTATAAAATGGGATGGAAAGGCTTTACCTCATGCTAGATCAATTGTAAATCAATGCTCAAAATATCCCCAAAAGGGTTGCATAAATGCATCATCAAATCCAATCACTCAGGTAAACATTGAACAAACATCGGGTATGCATTTAGGGTTCAAGATAAGCACATAGATCATGATCAACAATCAATATAAAAGCATCACAATGGAGAACAAAATATCCTATTGAATATGCCTAAACATGTTGCAGCGTGCAATTTTTGTTAGTGACGCGACCACCTTACCGTAATGGTTGGAATTGGGTGCTACTTTCTGATTTCTTATTTATCCTATGAAGCTGGAAAGGAAAGGGAAGATATCTAAAACTAACCTTGCACGCAAATGTTTTCTTTAACAAATGCTAAGAGATTGGGGGTTCGGGGTCAGGTTATACAAAGGGAAGTTGTCAATTACCCAGTGTATATATGGTTATCCATAGATCTTCTTTGGCATATTCAAATACTTTTTGGTGTTTATCTGTTATGGGTTGGAAAAATTTTCCTTTGGGAGTGTTGAGAGAGTGTTTTTGTTGTTTTTGGTTTTTTCGTTGTTTTTTTGAAGGTTTGGGACCTAAAGTTTTTGGTTTGTGTGCTCGCTAAGATTTCGCAATCTTATGCCTACGTATTCCCGTAAAGGTACTGGGAAATTAGAGCAATCGTAGTTCCTCCTATTCTATGGGAGGAAAGATGATTTTTGGTGTCTTGTTTAAAGCCCAAGAGTGAAGCTAAAGGGTTTGAATGAGAGAGAATTTATCATCTCTAAAGGAAGGTATCTCACCTGTTTATCACAGTTGTTGGGTAACTGATTATAAAGGAGAATTACATTAACTGGAATGTATAAAAACCAGCAAATGCCATAATTTCCTTTTAAGAGAAATGTCCTAAAGGAAGAACCTTTAACTCAATATAGAGCAATGCCATTTTTCCTTAGGAATCATCCATGCTAAGAGAGGGACATTGACTTGGATGTAAATAATCCAGAAGCTTGCCACTTACAGCTGTTAGATGAAAGAGGAAGTTTACCAGGATAAAAGAGGGACTACAACTTGGATTTTTGAATTAACAAGTGTGCCACTTACAGCGGTTATCTGGAATTAGGGTTTTTTTATTGTCTGTTTTGATATGTGATGTACAGAGAAATGTCTTCCTACAGAGAGAACTCTTGATATCCTCTGAGTGAATGTTGATTTTGGTGTGCCTTGATCAAAGCCCAAGGTTGAAGCTAAAAGGTTGACTCTACTAGGGAATTTTATGGTTGTCTTGTATAAAGCCCATGATTGAGGCTAAAAGGAGATTAACTCAGTTGGAGAGTATGACATGTCTTATACAAAGCCCAAGATTGAGGCGAAAGAAACTGACTACACTGTGGAGAGGTTTTATCTGTCTTGTACAAAGCCCAAGATTTAGGCTAAATCTGCTGAGGAAAAATCATGATACAAAGCCTAAGAGGAGGCTGGCTGGGGAAATTCTTATATGAAGCCTAAGAGGAACTAGTTTTGACTGTGTTAAAAGAGTAACCACTGGTTTGATCTAGACATAGACCTAACTGTTGGGGAAAACTCTAAACAAATATATACAAATATATACAGATGAAATATATAAACAAGCATATATTGAGAAGGTTAGTGGAACTTACAGTTGTGCAAGCCTAAGTATAGTAACTACAGCTGCATGGTTAGTTATTCAAGAAATTGAAGAAAGTTTTGATGATACTTTGAATTTGAATTTGAATCAAAAAAGAAAGTTGTTTTAAAAGGAAGTTTGGGGCTTATACTCAAGGAGAGGCCCAGATGAATTCTTTCGAAAAGGCGACGATCGCGTTGTAATTTTGAAAACCACAGAGGGACTTATACAATGATTGAGGCCCAAATTATTGTATTTGCATAAAGGATGGGTCTTACACTCTATTAGAGGCCCAAAATTTTATTTTTATACAAGAGTTGGGACTTATAGCTGACGGAGAGGCCCAGATGAAAAATAGTGATCACACCGTTTATTTTGAAAATTGTACCCGGACTTATACAAATGACTGAGACCCAAATTATTTATGTAAAAAGGGGGTTAGGTCTTACACTTTATTAGAGGCCCAAAAGTGTTTGAAAAAGAAGAAAAATGGGACTTAAAACCAAAGGGAGGCCCAGTTGAAAATTGTTTTGAAAATAGTGATCGCGCCGAGATTTTTAAAAGACGTATCGGGACTTATACAATGACTGAGGCCCAAAATGGTTTATTTACAAAGGGATGGGACTTACACTCTATCAAGAGGCCCAAAAGTGTTTCAAATGAAGTTTGAAAAATTAAAATTGAGGGAAACCCTAAATTTAATTAAAATTAATATAATTTTCAAAGGAAATTCAATATAAAATATCAAATATATTTAAAAACAAGTGGTAAGCTTTGGAAAATATTTTGGAAAATCATGTTTAATCACATGAAGGATTTAAATTCAATTGATTTTGAAAGATCAAGGTGGAAATCTCATTTTAAAAATGTTTGAAAACATATAAAATGATATTAATTACAAAAATTCAAACTATATTAAATAAATAATATAAATTCATTTTTTTTTTTGTGGAATAAAATGTTTCAACATTTTTTGTGAATTTAAAAAAAAAAACCAATAAAAAATAATTAAAATTGAGAGAGAAATTAATTTTGAGATTTATTTAAGAAAATCATGAAAAATATGAAAAAAAAAAGCAAAATGAGAAGGAAATAAAAATGGTCTGGGTGGGTGTTGAACCCACGCCCTCCAACCAAACACATGCGTGCTGCTACCACTAGGGTGATGATACATCCGTGTATCAAAACCACTCCATAAACATATATGGGTAGCCAAAATTTAAGTCAGGCCAATGAGGATGAAGGTTTTGGAGGTTGACTTTCTGATTTTGATGTTGTACAATGAGGATGAAGGTTTGAACACCTCCAATGGATGATTTCTGATGTGCTTGGATAGTTATCTGAGTGGTTTTTTGCTCTGGATTCAAGAATTCCCAAATTGCTCCAATGTGACTTGAAATTGAAGTAAGAGAGGGAGAGTGAGAAAACAAGGCTTTGGTATTGTTTTGGTGTGGTCTGAAACATCAGAAATGACCTCTATTTATAGTAAAGGAAGTTTGTTTTTGAAGGAATAGTGAATGACAATTGGTTCATTCTATTACCCAATGGATATGCCCGTGTATCACTTCCTTAAATGCCAAGGTACCAAGTCTTCTCTTAGCCGTTGACTTGAGTTGGTCTTGTAGATTTAGGTCTTCTGTTTTTTGCAACAACCTTGACTTAATTGGACTGATATGTGCTGGTTCATGCCACCTCAATGCACCACATCAACTCCAAATGACAAAGCTTGGTTTTGGAATTGCAACATTGATGATCACATGCCAAAGGGATTGTATTCTTGCCTTAGGGTCCAAGCTTGCAGGTTCTTCATGATTGACTGAGATTCTTGTTGAATTTGGATGAGGATCAGTCTTGCATAGTCACCAAAATTGGACTCAAGAATCTTGGGCCACAAATAATGCACACAATCTGTCTTGAAAACCAGTTTGAGCAAGGCATGTTGTGAGGTCCATAACTCCTTGCTCAAGTTGAATTAATGGGAGTTCTTGTACTCTTTGGAAAACTTGTATGACATAATTTAACTTTGATGTCCACCAATGGACCTGGTTCAACTTGGATCAAGGTGAAAAATGGTCCAAAAGTTGGTGAAAAACTTAGACAGATTCTTTCTAAAAAACTTTCTAAGTGTTGGAAAATGTGGTCATTTTCATGTTTTTGTGATTTTGCTCAATCCATAACTCAAAATCCATGAGGATTTGGAATCTTTTGTAGTTGAAACTTTTGAAGTATGTCATGTGAACTTTCATTTGAGATTTGGATGGAAGAAAAAGGCCATAGGGTTTGGGAGTTATGACCTTACAAAGTTGGTACCAAATCCATTTTGTTCCATAACTTAGAAAAATTTAAGTTTCTTATGGTTGCCCCTTTTGCAAGTAACCTCACTTTTCTTGATTTTTCTTGATGGATGATGATCAAAACCGTGTATTAACATTGTTTTTGACTTAGGGGAGCCATACTTGTGAAAAAATTCAAAAAGTCAAACTTGATTTTGGGCACAGTTGACTTTTTGTCAGATGAATTCCAAACTGTGTGATCCTCTATGCAATCAAGTTCTTGACCTAATTCAAACCTAATGGGTGGATTACATAGGTGTTTTAGGGTGTCTTGAATGATGTCCCAAGTTTTGGGAACATGACTTGGTCCAAAGTTAAAGGTACAGTTGACTTTTTCTTCAAAACCCTAATTGTGGTCCAGATGAAAATGAAACTTGTGTATCAAGCTTCTTGGATCAATCCATTGTTGCAAATGGATCAATGTGGTGTATTTAAGGCCCTCAAATCATGTCTTAAGGTCTTGGCTAATGTCTTGCCTCAAAAGTCAACTTAGGGGTGAATTAGGTCAAGAAACCCTAATTCCTAATTTTTGGTGAATGCATCCCCTAAGAAAATTTTGACTCTATGATTGGGTCCATGAGGTTTCTTTGAGGTTCTTGGGTCATGTTTTGAAGAATTGGCTCATGCCCAGGTGAAAAATTTCATCTTGAGGCCTTGGTCGACCAAAACCTTAATTTGGTGACATTGGCGATCTTGAGGCTCGATCCACTTGGAAAGTTGCAATATTGTGCTTGATTCATGATATGGGAGACCTCTTGATCCTTTATGGGTGTTTGAGAGGTTATACAAGTTAAAGATCATGTCATTTCTTGATTGATCCTTTGTCTAAGTGCTTTTGGAGGGCTCAAAACCCTAATTCTTGATTGTAGTGGATGCTCAACAATCCTTGAGAAGATTGATGAGGTATGATGGTGCATCCATATTGTGGTGATGATTTTCACAATTATGGGAAATCTTGTGGTCAAAATTTGGGGTATGACAGATGCCCCTATTTAATCTTCTTGGACCCGGAGGTGTGAATGGCGGAGATATTCGAACATTGGTCTGAACTGTAGAGGTGTGCAAACTTCTCTGTGAGAGATGCCATTTGTCGACTCTACTGGGGAAAACGAGTCTCTTGAGAGACTACTTTTCACTTTGTGAGGTTACGTCATACTTTTCTTCGAGATCTTCCTCGGAGAAATTCCATGTGATGTAATCCAAATTTGAGGTGCTAATGACTTCATTAACATTGAATTTCTTGGGAGAAAAACCGATGTATTGCCGAGAGTCTTCGGTTAAGAGGCTTCCTCTGGGGATTTTCCTTAATCCGGGAAACCGAAGATATCATCTTCAATGGTGAAGAGTGATGTTCCAAAGGTGTCTGTCGAGTGTCTTCTTGCCTTTTAGAGATTCAAGTTATCAAAGTGGTCGAGGACAGTCTCCAATCCATAAATAAACTACAGAGAGATTTCTCAGGCGACACTTTTTCGGATGAGGAAAGAACTGACAACTCTATCGGTGAGAGGACTTTATCACTTGGGGATGAGACTGATCAGAGTGATATGAATGCAACACGAATATGAATATGAATCAATTATGCATGATGTATGTATGTTTATGCTGACAAAACAGACGTGACATATGGACTAGTGAATGATTACGATTAGATACTCGGCCACTGCGGGGGATAAGAAGTATCATTGGTTCAAAATCTCAACCCTTCCTTGTTTAGGAGGGGTAGACCCTACTGGGGGAAAGAACCATCAATTGGTCTTCAGAGGTAAGAACTCTGACGGGGATATCAGATGGGACATTACATCTGAAACAATTGATCCTTCATTCAGGTGTACCAATTTAGAAGGAGTACTTTGATTCTGCATTTTGAGGTTTAATCGATTCCGGAGAAGCCACCGATGTTCCTTTTTATGTTCAGTAATCAAAAGGAATTTCCATCTTTATTTTAAAAGCAGAAGAAAATTTGACAAGTAAATTCATTTTTGTTTTGTTTCAAGAATCGTTAATCATGTTTAAAATGTCATTTTGTAAAGCAAAATAAATGAGAATTGCAAATGAAAGCACTAGGGCTCAAATTTTATTGATAGAATGGTAACCAGCCAAGCACGTGATCCCATAGAGCATTACAAAGTTTAGAAAATGGTAATTTAAGGGAAAAGGGACTACATTGAAACATTACGACCGTTATCCTTCTACCAACTTTAAATTCTGGATATTCTGAGCTTCAGTCGAAGGTAACCTTGACTGAAGTCTTTCAACGGATGATGTTACCGCTGGGGATTTAACCTTATTGGACGTAGTTACTTGCCATGAATCCCTAATTTTTGCCTAGATTGCCTTTTAAGTTTTTCAATCTATCGGGATGAGTTTCGCTTATATCTCTAATTTTTGCCTGGATTGCCCTTTCGGGTTTTGAATCCACCGAGACGTTTTTATTTATTTAGGCAAAGTATTTCTTGACTACGTCAACATTCGTAGGGTAGGTAAACTCCTCTCCATCCATGGTTGCGAGTCTCAAGGCACCGCCTAAGAAGGCTTTCTTGACCACATAGGGGCCGTCATAATTGGGAGTCCATTTGCCCCTGGAATCAGTGAGAGATGATTGTATCTTCTTGAGAAGAAGGTCTCCTTTTCTGAAGACACGAGGTCGGGCTTTTTTATCAAACGCCTTCTTCATTCTTTGCTGATATAACTGACCATGGCATAAAGCTGTCATTCTCTTTTCTTCGATTAGGTTCAATTCATCGTGTCTGCTTTGACACCACTTAGCTTCTGTTAGCTTAGCTTCCATCAATACCTGGATTGATGGGATCTCTACTTCTATGGGGAGCACTGCTTCCATGCCATATACTAGAGAGAAAGGGGTTGCCCCTATTGAAGTGCGAACACATGTGCGATAATCGTGAAGAGCAAATGGTAGCATCTCGTGCCAGTCTTTGTAGGTTACAACCATCTTCTGAACGATCTTCTTGATATTTTTGTTAGCTGCTTCTACCACTCCGTTCATCTTAGGCCGGTAGGGAGATGAGTTATGGTGTTCGATCTTGAACTCAGCACACAACTCTTTTAGCATCTTGTTGTTTAAGTTAGATCCATTATCAATAATGATCTAGCATGGAACACCATAATGGTAGATGAGATTGTTCTTGATAAATCGGACCACCACTTGTCGGGTTACATTGGTGTATGATGTTGCTTTGACCCATTTGGTGAAGTAGTCAATGGCTACAAGGATAAACCGTTGTCCGTTTGAAGCTTTGAGTTCAATCATGTCAATCATGTTGATTCCCCATATAGAAAAAGGCCATGGAGAAGAAAGAACCTTGAGATGCATTGGCGGTATATGGATTTTGTTAGCATATATCTGACACTTGTGACACCTCCTTATGTACTTGTAGCAATCAGATTCCATGGTCAGCCAATAATATCCCGCTCTCAGAATTTTCCTTACCATTGTATGTTCATTGGCATGAATGCCAAAGGATCCTTCGTGAATCTCTTTCATTAACATGTTTGCTTCTTGTCTGTCTACGCATCTGATAAAAACCATGTCGAAGTTTCTCTTGTAGAGTGTATCACCGTTCAGGAAGAAGTTACCAGCCAGTCTTTTGAGAGTCTTCCTATCTTTTCTGGATGACCCAGGTGGGTACTCTTGCCTTTGAAGGAAGCACTTGATATCATGATATCATGATACCATGGTTTGTCATCTATGACTACTTTGATTGTGAAGATGTAAGCAGGCCTTTCAAGGTGCATTATGTCAATCTTAGGTACGTCGTTCCATTGACTTACACTAATCATGGAGGATAGGGTGGCTAGTGCATCAGCCATGTGATTTTCTTCACGAGGGATATGATGAAACTCGATTCTGTTGAAGAATGGTAACAACCTTCTCGTATAGTCTTTGTAAGGAATCAATCCTGATTGATATATGTTCCACTCTCCTTTGATCTGATTTATAACTAGGGCTAAGTCTCCATACACATCTAAGTTCTTTATCCTTAAGTCGATAGCTTCTTCGAGAGCCATGATACAAGCTTCGTATTCAGCCTCGTTGTTTGTGCATTTGAACGTCAATCTGGAGGTGAAAGGAATATGGGTACCCTGAGGTGTTACGATGATTGCCCTAATTCCGTTTCCATAAGTGTTGACAGCTCCGTCGAAAATTAATCCCCATTGGGAACCTGGTTCTGGCCCTTCACTGGGTAGCGGTTCATCGCAATCTTTCATTTTCAAGTACATGACATCTTCCTCTAGGAAGTCAAATCCGACTGATTCATGATCGTCAATCGGTTGATGAGCCAAATGATCGGCTAAAATACTCCCTTTGACGGCTTTCTGAGCATGGTACTCAATGTCGTATTCCGATAAAAACATCTGCCAACGGGCAATCCTTCCCGTGAGAGAAGGCTTTTCAAAGACGTACTTGATTGGATCCATTTCGGAGATTAACCAAGTAGTATGACAAATCATGTACTGGCGCAGATGTTTAACTGCCCAAGCCGAAGCGCAACAAGTTTTCTCGAGCATAGTATACTGAGTTTCACAGTCCGTGAACTTCTTGCTTAAGTAGTAGATGGCAGACTCTTTTCTTTTTGTCTCATCTTGTTGGCCAAGCACACAGCCTATAGAGTCTTCCAAGACTGATAAGTAGATGATCAGTGGTCTTCCCTCCACTAGAGGAGACATAATTGGTGGATTCAACAGATATTATTTGATACTGTTGAAAGCTTTTTGGCAGTCTTCTGTCTATACACAACTTTGATTCTTTCTGAGTAGTTTGAAGAACGGCGCGCATGCCACAGTTATGAGGGATATAAACCTTGAGATGTAATTCAGACGTCCCAAAAATCTCTAACCTCTTTTCAGTCTTTGGTGAAGGCATTTCTTGAATGGCATTGACCTTGTCAGGATCAACCTCGATTCCTTTTTGGCTGACGATGAATCCTAAGAGTTTTCCTGAGCGGACACCGAATGTGCATTTATTGGGATTCAAGCGGAGTTTGTATTTCTTCAGACGCTCGAATAACTTTGATAGGTGTTCCATATGCTCTTCCTTTGTTCTAGATTTGGATATCATGTCATCGACATACACTTCAATTTCTTTGTGCATCATGTCGTGAAACAGAGTTGTCATGGCCCTTTGATAAGTTGCCCCCGCGTTCTTCAAATCGAACGACATTACCTTGTAACAAAATGTGCCCCATGGGGTGATAAATGAAGTTTTCTCCATATCTTCCGGTGCCATTTTGATTTGATTATAGCCCGAGAATCCATCCATGAAGAAAAAGACTTTGAATTTTGTTGTGCTGTCTACCAGCATGTCAATGTGTGGCAGGGGGAAGTTATCCTTTGGACTTGCTTTGTTCAGATCCCTGTAGTCTACATGCATTCTGACTTTTCCGTCCTTTTTCGGAACTGGCACTATGTTGGCCAACCATTGAGGATACTCTGAGGTGACGAGGAAACCTGCGTCGATCTGCTTCTGCACTTCCTCCTTAATTTTGATGGCCATATCCGGATGAGTCCTTCTCATTCTTTGTTTTACTGGCAGACATTCTGATTTCAGCGGTAAGTGATGTTCCACGATCCTGGTATCCAACCCTGACATGTCTTGATAGGACCAAGCAAATACATCTGGAAACTCTTTGAGAAGTTTTATCAAGTCTTCTCTGACAGTTGAGCTGAGCAGTGCTCCAATCTTAACTTCTTTCTTTTCTTCCTCTGAACCCAAATTGACCGTTTCCAACGGCTCTTTGTGAGGCTCAATGGATCTCTCCTCTTGCCTGAGTAGTCGGGAGATCTCTTTTGGAATTTCTTCGTCCTCTTCTTCTTCAGCTTCAAATACCAGGAATTCAAAGTTGGGAGAAGGCATTGGATCGTATGTTTCAATGGGGTTTAAAACAAGCAATCTACATGACGTGATGATTTGTTTTTTAGCAAAGACAGAGAAAATGCAAGAGTGTGTGCAGTGTATTTTCTGAAAAATGCTTGTTTTTATTTTTATTTCGGGTTGTTTTTAGGATTACCATTTTCTGAAAAATGAAAAGTGAAAATAGCAATAAAATACGGGAATTCAGAATGACATTATTGATTCATGATTTGTCGATTCTTGAAATACAGCCCTATAAAACAAAACTCTGTCACTTTGGGCAAAGCGAAGAGGGATATTTACAGAAAGGTGAGGCGTATAAAAACATTTGTTTCACCTGGGAAAGGTGAAAGGTTAAAACAAAGATGGTAATTACTTAGACTTATGGACGACTTTCGGGACATCGACAGCAACCCAGTGGCGACGAACTCCTCTGTGAACCACAAAGTCTAGTATCTTCCTTCTTAGTTCGTCTTCAGAAATAATGCTGATTTCTAGTAGAGTAGGATCATTAGAGTCTTCTTCCCATACATACTTGTCATAGGAGAATTCTTCTGTCGCATCTTCCATACGGTTTTCACTTTCAAGGGGATCTCCCCAACCAGTTGGTTGGATGTCCTCGTATCGGATGCGAGAGCTTTCAGGAGCGGTGTATTTGACTAGAAAGTCATACTTGCCGCTTGGTTGTCCCAAGGTGTCCTATGTTTCTGTGGGAATGGATGAGCCATCTTCCTCAATGACATTGATTTCAAGAAATGCTTAGTTAATGAATTCTCGTCCTGCAATCTTTACGAATTCAACACCATGGTACCGGACATTTTCGGAATGTCCTGAGTAATGATTCCATGACTCTGTTGGGACATGGGTATTCTTTTCAATATTGATCAGCTGATAGGCATCGTCCGACTAACTCATTTGCCCCGAGTCTTTGGTGTACGGCTTCCAGATAGGCAAGTCATCCAGGGGATCATAGCCATAGCTGTCTTTCATTAGATTGTATTCCTAAAATGAATTGGGTGGAGCACGACATCCTTCAGGATCACAATCTCCATAGATGATCCCGACGTCTGACCTCGGTATATATCTTAGGCTCTGCTTAGGAAAACAAAATGGCATGTGCGCTTCTCCCTGAGACATATAACCGTCATCGTTGAGATAAGACTTTCACTCTTCATCTATATCGGAGGAGTCACTCTCATTGATGGTGTGTACTTCTTGAGACACTGGGTGGAGGAAACCTCCGTTATGGAAGAAATACTGAATGCGACGAAAACTTTCGTCCTTCTTTGTAGTCTGGGTACAGGTCAAAGAAAACCCAAGACCTTTTCTTGTCTTGTTATCTGTGGGAGTTACAATCTGTCCCCATCCTTTTATGTCATTACTCTTGATCACTTCGAGAGCGTCCTTGTATGAGGAAATCGATGTCCCTCTTTCTGGCCAATTCTCATTGCTCACCGAGAGTGCTTGGAACTGGGTTCCAACAACCTCCTTCGGTTCTACACAGGAGAATGATGATAAGTTGCTCATGATTAAGGCTTGCTATCCACATACTGTGACTAACTTGTCATTCCTGACAAACATCAGCTTCTGGTGAAGTGTCGAAGTGACTGCCCCAGCTTTGTGTATCCAAGGTCTTTCTAATAAACAACTGTATGCTGCTCGGATGTCCATGACCTAGAAAGTGACTTGGAAAGTGTGAGGACCGATGGTTATGGGAAGATCAACTTTGCCGATAACTATTTTTCTAGATTCCTCAAAGGCTTTGACGATGATCTCACTGCCTCTCATCGGGGTTCCTTGAAATGATAGTCGTATCAGAGTTCATTTTGGAATAACATTCAAAGATGATCCTGTGTCCACCAGTACGCTGGCTAAAGCATCGTCTTGGTAGTTGACTGTGATGTTAAGCGCCATATTATGATTCTTGCCTTCTTCCAGCAGTTCTTTATCACTGAATCCTAAGTTGTTGCAGGAAGTGATGTTGGAGATGATGTTGTCAAATTGTCCTACCGTCACATCTTGTTTCACAAAGGCTTTCTCCAAGACTTTCTGTAGAGCTTCCCTGTGAGCTTCTGAACTAAGCAGGAGAGATAGTACAGAGATTCGAGACGGAGTTTGCAACAATTGGTCCACAATGTTGTACTCGCTTTTCTGGATGAGTTTCAGCATCTCATCGTTGTTCTTTACAAGTTCTGGATTACTGGATTGACCGATTTGTTGATTAGGAACTTCCGTTTGAGGTTCCTTTTCTTTTGCAGGTTCTCCAACTCCTCTGTTAAAGATCCGACTGCTCCGGGTAACTCGAATGATGTCGACAATGTTCACGACGAAGGGTAATGGAGTTTCTCTTCCGTTCTCAATGGTTGTTGCACCATACTTGTAAGGGACAGCCTTATCGGACTTGTACGGTATGGGACCTGGCAGGTAGATAATCACATGAGCTTTTTGATTTTTCTGACTGTCGTAGACAACCTTGATCAGATCCTGGTTGGGAACTTTTCTACTCTCAAGATGGATCTTTGATTCGTTGAGTAGAGGGATTATGGCACAAACGTCCTTGGTTATTCCATGATCGGAGATTATGACAGTGTTTTTGCATTGACCAGAGGGGTACTCTTGTATCATGTTGATCGACCCTGAACTCGAACATGGTCGAATCTCCTTCCGGTCCAACTGATTCTGGAGGGCTGCTCGTACGAGATAACATCCTTGGTTATTTACCAAGTATACTCTACATTGCTCATAATTGTGCGGTGGTACCCGACCGTACCCGCTTTATATGCAGTGCATCTTCACTAGATATGTTTCCATTGAGCGGATATCGCGACTTTGATGTCTACCAGGATTCCCATCTGTAATACCTCGAAATTTACCCTCTTATTTTTCTTAAATTGGTTTATGTTTTGCTCATTTGCATCCCATAATAGGTTATAGATTGCATAGCATGGCATTCAGCATAAGGCAGGGGATCAAGGCTCTTGGTCCATATTCTCAAGTCTCAAGCTTCAGAGTGGCTCATGGGGCTTCATCATGGCTTCTTAAGATCAAGCACGGCAAAAGATTGCAAGTGGATCTCTCTTTCCTAACCAGAGAGACCAATCAGGGTCTTTGGTTTCAAGAAGGTTTCTTGGAGACTTTGGGGGTTCAAGCATGTTTTATGGTTTTCATATGCTCAAGAGTGTTCATGGATGGGATCTGGTTGATGGTTCATTGTGGAGGATGGTCAGTGGATCAGTTGCTTGTGAACTAAACAAAAGTCAACTGTAAAGGAGAAAGTCAACTATGGGATTTTGAGGTTCTTTTCAGGGTTTTCAGGGTCTCACATCCTCTTATGGTCCTCAATGGTCATGTTTTATGCCATTCATCAAGAATCAAGAGGTTGTACAAAAGTTACTAAATTTGGAAAGTGACACATAATGGAAACTTTCCATTTTTGGCAATTTTTCTTCCACATTCAACTTGATTTTTCATCATCAAGGAAGCTCCAAATGAATTTTCCTCCAACATGAAAGTTGAAGATCTTTTTCTCCCATTTCCAAAAAGTACTAGACCATTTCCATATCATTCGTGGAACTCTACTTATGGCCAAAACAATGCAAGGTGCTTTTCATGGATTCCTTATAAGTCAAATTGTCCACTTTTTGCATTTTTGCACAAATGGACTTGTAATTGATTTTATTGGTTCATGTCACATTGCAACATCAAAATACACTTCATTTGGCACAAGATTGGCCTTTGAATCAATTCATGCCATGCCATTTTTCTCATTATTCTCACAAAGTGCAAAAATGTCAAATTAATTCAAAGCTTGCAAACCAAGAAAGTAGAAGGCCCAAGATCAGTCTAGAAGTGGTGTGGGAGTAAATTGGAGGTGAATTATGCTGAGAACAAGGACCTCCCACGTGCAAATTAGTGGTGGTGGTGAAAAATGCATTTTTGCAATTTCACCCAAATCTCACTAACAAGAGTTCTAATCACTCCCTAATCCCAATCAGTGAACTAATCAAGAGTATTTAAGCTTACTCATGCCTCAGAAATTAGGGCATGCACTCTCATTTTCTCAGTTTCCATTTTTCACTCTCCACTTTCTCATTTTCGTTTCTCCCTCTCCACAAGGTGTTTTTGAGAAATTCTTGCATATTTGTGATCAGTGAAGAGAGAGGAACACAAATCATCCACTGTTTTGAGCTTAGAGTGAGTTTTTCATCAAGTTGGTTTCAAGAGGGATCATCTTCAAACTCAAGATCTAGCACGATTCCAAGCTCTAGTTGCATTTATTTTGCAATTAGAGGTTCCAAGGGCTCGATCTGCAGCTTTTGGAAGGCGTTCTTGTGACATTTTGAATTCTCCAAGATCTCAGGTTAGTGATTTTTTCACCGTCACAGAACTTGAATTTTTGATATGCAAAATGATCTATGATGTGCACTGAACATGTTGATATGTTTTATTTGAATTTTGGACGTGTGGTTTGTGAGATATGTGAATTTAAAGTTTTAGATCTAAACTTGTTTTCGTTCGATTCTCTTTATGTGTTTGCTGTTTGTTAAAATGGACTGGATATTCTTGATCCTCGCGTTTTTCTGGTCAAAATGATGTACTCATACGCAAATTCTGGAAAAAGTCGCGTCGCAGCTCACCGGAGAGGGTGGCCGGAGCCCTAGCTCCGGCGGTGGCCGGAAAACCAGTCCGGCGAAGGTCTTCATGGAGAAGAAACAATCCTAACCGTCCCCTTCCTTGATCCAACGCTCGTTGTCGTGCCACTTGTCTTTTTGTTTTCTATTTTTATTTAATATTCGTATGGTTGCCATCCCATGATATTACCATGTGTTCTTTAGATCATGGCCTTTGTTCTTTTCTTTTTTTTGATCACACGGCTAGGGGAAGGACAACACATTAATGAAGCCATGTGCTAGGCACATGGCTGGTACATGGTGTACCGTGTGGTTTCATGTGCACATGACCACGTGATGTATGGTGAGCCCTCATGATCCTGACTGTGCTTTGCTCATTAGCTGGATCGTGTGGCTGAGTTTATTTCTGCTTGTTGACTTTTTTTTTTATTCCTTTGACTGAGTTTTTTTTGGGCTCCCTTTTCCATTGGGCCTATGCTACGCGGACCCCCCCTTGTTAGCCCATTTCCTTTTTCAATGCATTTCTTCTACTGATGACACCCCCTCCTAGTTTATTTCTTTTCATTTTTATTACTTGTTTTGTTTTCCATTTTTATTTTCTAAAATTACTTTTGAACATTTAAAAATCATGAAAAAAATCATAGAACTTATTTTTAGTTTTATCAAATTTTGGCATATTTTATTTTCGTATTTTTATTTTATTTTCGCATCTGTTTTAATTAATTGTTCTATTTTCTTTTCTTATTTGTTTCACTTGCACACACCAACTTGTGAAATTTATTTCTCCTCACCTATAATTCATTTTTTATCCATTCTTTTTGCATATGTTAAGTGACATTTTAAACTGCATAAAGATATTTTTGTTTCATTTTTAAAACATTTCCATATTGCATTTTGGTCCCTTTATTTTGCATGTTGAATCATTGTTACTATGTGATCTTTATCCAATTGTTTGAGATACTTGGTTTATGAATTTTGGTTTGATATTTTTGTACATGTTACTTGACTGAGTTAACCTCTGTTTGTATATTTTTTGGGATTTTATTAATTCACTTTGCTATTTTTGGCTGAATTTTGTTTTTGATGCAAGTTTGATTGAGGTATACTCGGATGCATGATCTAGTTTGGATGCATTTGCTCACTTGTAATGAATTGATGCTTGATATGTTTTTATGATATGATCATGTGCTGTTTGAGCTTACTTGTTGCTTTAGAACCATCTCTTTTCACTCATTTTCCTATTTGTTCTTGATTTTACAAAGTGATGTTGTTTTGGACTTGAACTTTGTGGTATGCTCGACTTAATCTTGTGAATGTTTCTTTGTGTGAGTTCACCAATGCATGAGACATTTTGTTTGACTTGTATGACATGCTAGAGGTTCTGATCCCCTTGGTTTAAAATGCTTTATGTGACACGTTCTCACTCTTTGCTTCACACACTTCTTGTTGGTTTGCATGGATGCTAAGTGAATGTCTTTCTCACTTTTTGGTGCATGTTTTGAAGTTGTTGATGGATGTTTGATCTTGTATGACTTGAGTTTGGTTTTGACATGATGTTGATGCACATGCTACTTCCTCATTGAATTATATACTTGATTTTCATGTTACTTGAGCATAGTTGGATGCATTTGGTTTGGATTGCATGATGAGTTTCATTACTTCTCCTTTTGTGGATTTACTTGGATCATTAATGCTTCAAGTTTTGAACTACTTGTGCACACTTGATTTGTTGATGATAATATGATGTTGGTTCTGACTTGGCTTCATTTTCATCTCATTTCTTTCATTTCACTTTGGTATGAGGTCCATGTGTATTTAATTGTGCATCTAATTCAAGTTTACTTACATCCTTTCTTGTGTGTTTTCACTTATGTACTTGAGATGTGTTTTGTTTGATCTTTTGAAGCATGTTGATTGACTTGAGTTGGACATTTATGATATGATGTGCTTGCTGCCATTTATTGTATCTTATCTTCTCCTTCTCTTTCTTCTTCTCCTTCACTCTTTTCATCCCTCGAGTCTCAAGACTTGTTTAAGTCTTGGACTCTCTCCCTTTAGAGCTACCTAGTCCAACTTAATTTTTGATTAAGCTTGGAGTAGGATTAGCATTAGGTTAGGAAGTTGTTTCCTTAAACCTCACTAACCATAGGACCTCCATGCATGATAACGTTAGGACTCTTAGTCTCCCTTTAGAGTTTCCTTTGTGTCTTCTCTCTTCTCATCTCAAAACTTCTTCAAGACACGTAATAAAAGTTAACGTGTATTGCGCTTGAGCCTTCTATGTGGGAAGTGGGGAGTGAGGGGCTTCCTCTCATTCTTCTAGGATACTTAGTGTACGTCCTGTTGGGGACGATGCGCGAAGTATTCGTTCCTATATTCAAGACTTTGGTTCAATACAAGTTACAAACTAACTTAAAAAAAAAACACTTCTGTCTAAAAAACTCAAAACAAACAGTAACGTCTTTCCTTCGGGAATTCTTTTCTCATCCCACTCACTCTCGGCGTACGAAGGCGCTCCTACTCGTTCTCTTGCAAGACGGTAACGCCTAAGTCTCGATTCAGCGAGCCGCAACACCTGAGCTAGAACGTAATTCGTTCTCTAAAAAACACAATCCACCCCTAGTGAGGGGAACTACGTCGCTCTGATTCTCATGCTCCCGATGAGATACGTAGGCAGTGGGGTAGGGCCCATGCGAGCACTTCTTTTATTTTCCCTACATTTGTTTCTCTTTCTTTTTTCTTTCCCGTTTCTCCAGCTAGCAGTCCCCTTTTCCTTTCCAGCAGCAGCGAAGTTCCAGTTGACGACACCCTTTGGTCGAGACAAGCAAGCGTGGATCCCATCGGGTACGATGGACGTGAGGGGGTGCTAACACCTTTCCTTCGCGTAACTGACTCCCGAACCCAGTTCTTTGGTCGTAAGACCATGCTTTTTCCTTCTCTTCGGGTTTATGCGGTGTTTCCTTTCCCTCTCTTGGGATAAATACACATTGCTGGCGACTCTGTTTCGGTGCCACTTTCGCGTTTGTACTTGGATGAAAATCCCGGGAGCGACAGCTGGCGACTCTGCTGGGGACTCTGGTTGACCTACTGCTGGTCCTTCCCCTTTAGCGAGTCAATCCTAGCGCTTGTTTGTTTGTTTCATTGGGTGTTTTTGTGGTGCTTTGCTTTGTTGTATATTACTGTATTTACTTTATTATTTGTTTTACTGTATTTACAGCTTTTATTGCATTGCATTGCATTTTATTACTGTCGTACTGGATATTGTTGCATTGTGCTGGCTGGCTTTCTGTTTGGCGGGTTGGGATGTTCTGAGAGATGAGCCCAATACCCAGGCTCGAGCATACACCTAGGTTTTAGCGTGGGCAGGCGTGACGCTCCCGTGGTGTTGGCCACGTGCGGGTGATCACGATCCCTACAATCAGACGAGGTTCTATCCGGAGCTTTCTGCTACTGTATGTTGATACAGGCCAGTAGTTATTCTCTGGAGGAATTGTCGACTTTGATGACCATTCCCAAGGACTCAGTTGCGGCACTCCTCCCGGGATGTGACAGTGGCAGACCACATTCTGTGGCAAACCCATTGCACATTCTCGATCCGAGGACCCAATGCTGGGAACTTGCCATAGGATTTCCCTTTTTTTTGAAGTGAATCAGCTGACGACCTCTTTGATTGGCGATAGCATTGTATCCTTCGGGCTGAATGTGCTATTGCTTCTCAAACCTCTGAAGCTGAGGATCTTTCGTCTTGGAGAATCAGTTGAGGCCTCCTCGATTGGTGATGATGCCAAACCAGAAATGGTAAACGTATCATCATTTCTCGACCTGAGAGCCCGGGATACTGAACATCCTAGTACCCACATGTGAAAAGGGTGGGTGTTTGCAGGTTTGCAGGTAACCGTGACTTTCAACCTACCTGGTTTTATGGTTTTATCACTATGGTGGTTATGGTTTTGAGTTTTGGTACAGAGCTTTGGTTTGTTCAGTCAGCACAGTGCAGCCAGTTTATGTGGATACCTTGATCCCGTGCTCTGCATTGCATACCATTTTTCTGACATTCATGTTTGTGCATTTTCAGGTAGTATCTAGTCTTTGATTCCAGTCAGAGGGCGTTCTTAGGGATGGACACTAAGAGGGGTAAGAAGAATATCATCATCTACAAGTTTCCGAAGATCACTCTTGGTCCTTTGAACAGTTTACAGAGTATAGCTGGTCCAGAGGTTTTGGGAGCCTTTGAAGAGAAGTATGGTTGGATACTGTCCCTGGTTCGGAGTCTTAGTGAATATGAATATAATGGGCTACACACCTTGATGCAGTTTTACGATCCTTCCTTGAGGTGCTTTGTGATGCCAGATTATGTGTTGGTTCCTACTCTGGAGGAATACTCCCATATCTTACAGATTCCTGTCAAAGAAGGCGTTCCTTTCTGCGGTTCCCAAGGAGAGTGTGATTTCCAGGCAGTGTCTGAGGCTCTTTATTTGAGCAGAGCTACAGTGGAGGCTGATTTTTCTAAGAAGGGAAAGTCCCGAGGATATCACTTGGAGCACTTGGTGAAAAGGGCTCGAGAGGAAGCTAAACAAAATAGGTGGAGGGCTTTCAATGCAATATTAGCTCTGTGTATATATGGTATTGTGTTATTCCCTAATGAGTCTGACTTCGTCGATACGGATGCTATTCAGATATTTACAGCTCAGAATCCGATACCGACTTTGTTAGGTGATCTCCACTATGCTCTATACAACAGGAATGAGAAAAGGCGGGGTGGTGTAGTTTGTTGTTGCGCGTCTCTCTTTTACAAGTGGTTTGCCAAACGTCTGCCTCAATCTGGTGCTTTTGTGGATTCGAAGATTTCTTTGGAGTGGAGTAAGCGTCTGATGGGCTTAGCGGCTAAAGACATCCTCTGGGTGGATAGGGGTTTGTTGGGGACTGATATTTTGCATAGTTGTGGCAGGTATCCTAATGTACCTTTGATCGGAAGAAAGGGAGGTATTAATTACAACCCGTCTTTGGCTATCAGGCAGTTCACATACGCCCTGAAAGATCCTCCAGCTGTAAAAGACTTAGAAGAATCTTTGTATTTTCATATGACTGATGGTGTAGCTAGTGCACATGAAGCTTCTCAAGCCTGGCTCAGCAGGCAGAAGATAGGTAAAACTGTTTTGGGGAAACCCAATAACCAAGCTTTCGCTCCGTATGTTGAATGGGTAAAAAAGAGGGTAGAAGAGTTCTATTTACCTTTTGATCGAGCACCTATGATGTACCCAGAATGTGTGGAGGAAAGACTTACTGTGCCTATTGAAGAGTTCAACAAGCAACAGAAGTTGGTGCGGGAATTGAGAGCAGAGAATTCTGATATGAGTAGACGGTTGCAAGGAGTTTTACAGGACAATGTGGAGCTGAAGTGGCAGGTCAAAGAGTTGACTGAGCGTCTGAGGAAGACAGAAAATGATCTGGATAGTAGAATTCAGCATTTCAAGAAGATCAGCATGGCAGCAGAGACTTCAAGCAAGACCACCAGGACAACTAAGAAGCTTTTGGCTAAGACTGAGACCGAGCTTGATGTTTATCAGGGGATGTGGAGTGAGGCCCAAGTCGAGAACGAGGGATTAAACAAAGAGTTGCAAAAGGCGAAAGAAAAGGGGAAGCATTTCTTCAACAAATGGAAAGAGTCCCAAAAGGAGGTTGAAGAACTCAAAGTACAAGCTGGAATCAAAAAGGTGAAACATGAAGGTAGCCACGCTGAAGAACAGATCGCAAAGCTGAACCAAGAGATTGCAAAGAGGAACAGGTTAATCAAAGGGCTAATCTCGCGACCGGCACATCCTGACACCTTGAATCTTCTGGAAGAAGTGGAGGCTAGTCTATTTGGGGTAGAGTTGTAGTTTGTTGTTGTATTTGGGGTTACCATCAGGATTGTTGATGGAATCACTGTTGATTACATTTGACTTTGTTTGTATGAATTCTTTCATTTTGATAATAGAATGTTTGATTCAGATATTTATGCTTTGGCGGTCTTTATCCTGCGGTTTCATCCGGTGGTATTTCTGTGTTCGGATTTATTTTCCGACATCACATCTAATCCCTTGCCCGGTTTCTTATAATGGAATCAAAGCGGATATACCTTGGAAATGTCCAAATATGTTTGTTTGCATGTGCATTTGCATAATCATAAGCATCTTTTTGCATAGCAGGTACTTGTTGCAAGTGACCTCTAACCTTTATTTGGTTTCAGGCACGATAGCTGAATCTCCTATTCACCGGTACTCAACTAGAAGAAACCAGGCTAGAGCTATGGATCAAATGCAGGCAGAGTTGGCTGAGCTAAGAGCACGTATGGAACAATTCATGAATCTGATGCAAGGGGTTGCTCAGGGGCAACAGGACCTGAGAGCAGGGCAAGAAGACATGAGAGCTACCATCCAGAGGTTGGAGACTGAGATTCCTACTGGTAGTCGTGTTGATCCTCCGGTGGTCGATCCTCCTGTGGTTACTCCTCCTCTGGTGGAAGATCGTCAAGATGACCAGTTTTCTGTACTTAATGCTGATATGGGATTCTACCATGATGAAAGGAAATACGAGGGATTGGCTGAGAGAGTGAAAGCTATCGAAAGTCAGAATCCACTGGGAATTGATGTTGAGGATATGGGACTGGTACAGGGTGTCAAGATTCCTCCGAAATTTAAACCTCCTACTTTCGACAAGTATAATGGTAGCACTTGTCCCAAAACTCATCTCCAGGCTTACAACCGGAAGATAGCAGCTTATTCTGATGATCAAAAATTATGGATGTATTTTTTCCAGGACAGCTTGTCTGGAGCTTCACTGGAATGGTACATAAAGTTGGATAGGGCTCGTATCAGAAATTGGAAAGAGTTGTGCTTGGCTTTCTTAAAGCAATACCAATATAACATTGACATGGCACCGAATCGCACTCAGTTACAAAGCATGACACAGAACCCCAAGGAAGGTTTTAAACAGTACGCCCAGAGGTGGCGTGAACTTGCTGCTCAGGTGCAACCTCCTTTGGCAGATAGAGAAATGGTTGACATGTTCATGAATACTTTGCAAGGTCCGTATCTTGACAGGCTAGCCGCTTGTCCATCTACTGGATTCGCCGACATAGTAATTGCTGGAGAGAGAATTGAGAGTTTGATAAAGATGGGGAAAATTCAGGACGGAAGCTGTACAAGTTCAGGTCCTGCGAAGAAGTTCTTTGGCAACAACAACAGAAAGCGTGAAGGTGACGCTAATGCTGTGTATTCACAAGGGGGGAGAGGTAGAGGACAACAGGGTGTACATCATCAGGCAGCATCTATAACTATTCCACCTCCGGGTAATGAGGCTCAACTTGCATCTCAGAGGCAGTATCGCCCAAGAAGGAGAATGGATGACAGACATTTTGATGTTTTCCCTATGACCTGTTCACAGATGCTACAGAACTTACTTCGTTTGAATTTGGTACAGTTAAGGACTTTGGCTCCCCCAACGGGCAGGTTACTCGCTGGATATGATGCAAATGAAAAGTGTGAGTTCCATTCCAACGCGCCGGGACACAATGTCGAAAACTGCAAGGCTTTCAAACATGTGGTGCAAGACCTTGTTGATTCAAAAGCTATTAATTTTGCTCCGAGGCCTAATGTGATTCAAAATCCTATGCCCCCGCATGGTGGACCGGGGGTGCATGCCATTGAAGAAGATGGAGGGCTGAATCTGGTGAGGGATATTAACGATGTCAAGACTCCGTTGAAAGTTGTGAAGGAACGCTTGCTGAAAGGGGCTGTGTTTCCTGGTTGTCCAGAAAGTTGTGAGGATTGTTTGATCGCTGGTAATGGTTGTGAAAAGTTGAGAGCTAACCTTCAGAGTATGATAGATCAAGGATGTTTGCAATTTGATCAGGTAAAAAAGAGTGACGATGAAGTTTCTACTATTACGATCTACTTTGATCCTGTGGAAATTCCGTTGTCTGCTCCTCTACAGACGTCTGCACCTGGACGAGTAGCTCCTATAACTGTAAATGTTCCCAGCTACGTCCCAAATGAGAACAAGATTGCTATCCCGTGGTACTATGGGACCAATAGTCAAAGACAGAGGCAGGAGGTGTAGACTCCTAAAGAAAGTGGTTCAAGTGTTGGAAATGTTGGAGGAGTGGGTGGTTTTACTCGCAGCGGTAGACTTTTTGCTCCTCAGACACTCAGGAAAGACAATACTGAAGCATTAGAAAGAGCCAAAGGGAAGCGAGTACTGAATGGTGAACCAACGCCAAGGGTTGAACTAGTGCCAGAGGCAGAATCTGACAAGTCATTTGAGAAAGATGTTGAGGAATTCATGAGAATAATCAGAAAGAGCGATTATAAGATCGTTGACCATCTACATCAAACTCCTTCTAAGATTTCCATATTATCATTGTTGCTATGTTCCGAGGCCCATCGGAATGCTCTGCTCAAAATTTTGGGTATGGCGTACGTACCGCAAGAAATATCAGTGAACCAGCTTGAAAGTGTGATCTCCAATGTTAATGCTGGAAATGGTCTAGGGTTCACGGATTTTGACTTAACGCCAGCAGGAAGGAATCATAATAAAGCTCTCCACATATCAATGGAATGTAAAGGTGCTATGTTGTCTCATGTGTTGGTGGACACTGGCTCATCCCTCAATGTGCTGCCTAAGAAAGCATTGGCCAAGCTGGATGTGGAAGGGGTGATACTCAGACCTAGTGATCTAGTGGTGAAAGCGTTTGATGGTTCAAGGAGATCCGTGATTGGAGAGATAGAGCTGCCTGTCCAGATAGGACCCCAGGTGTTCAATACGGTATTTTATGTGATGGACATCCAACCGGCCTATAGTTGTCTATTGGGCCGTCCCTGGATTCACTCTGCTGGGGCCGTATCTTCAACCTTGCATCAGAAGATAAAATTTGTAGTTGATGGTCAAGTTGTTACAGTATGCGGAGAAGAAGATATCTTTGTCAGCCATCTGCAATCCTTCAAGTACGTGGAGATGGATGGAGAAATCCACGAAACTCTCTGTCAGGCATTTGAAACTATGAATATGGTGAAAGATTCTCCGTCTCCCTCTGGTGAGGCAAGGGTTGGGACTTCTATGACTTCATATAGGCAGGCTTTAGAGGTGGTGCAGTCTGGTCATGCTGAAGGTTGGGGACAAATGGTTGAGATACCTTTCAAGGATGATAAGAATGGAATTGGTTATAAGCCTCCCCGGGTTCCACAACAGGGTCAAGAGCGCCAAGGGCCAGTTTTCTTCTCAAGTGGAGGGGTCATTTATCCAAGCCATACCTGTGCAGCAATTGAAGACGGTGAAGATAGTGACTGTGACCTGGACAACTGGGTGCGTCCATGTGCCCCAGGAGTGAAGCTGAACAACTGGTTTTCGGAGGATCTCATCCAAGTTACTCTGCCTAATAAGTAATTTTCTTTGTTTTCTTTCATTAAGCATGCAAAAGTCCTATGTTCTACCCAAGGCATAGTGACTTCATTGTAGGGCCCCCATGTTTGTTTTCATACAAGTTTTTATCATTAATGAAGGACGTTTTGTATTCAAATTGTGCTCCCTGTCTTTCTTTTTATTTTTATTTTTATCATTTAAATAAAATGGCAATGTTTTCTTCAAGTGTTTTCTTGCATTTTTCCCTTTTCTTGCAAAGAGCAGTTCTAAAGGCATGAATTATCATTCATGCAGAAGTAGTCCTCTGGATCTCATTGATGATGACTCTGCTATGGTTTATTATGACTTCGATAGTCCAATATACCAAGCCGAAGAGGGGGACGAAGAAGATTGTGAACTGCCGGAGGAGTTGGCTAGGTTATTGAAACAGGAAGAAAGAGCCATTCAGCCTCATCAGGAAGACGTAGAAGTTGTCAATCTGGGTAATGAAGAGGTAAGAAAAGAGGTTAAAGTAGGGGCAAGCCTGGCTGAGAATGTAAAGAAAGAGCTGATTGAAATGTTGCAAGAGTATGTCGACATCTTCGCCTGGTCTTATCAAGATATGCCGGGGTTGGATACAGACATCGTTGTGCATAGGTTGCCGCTGAAAGAGGGTTGTTTTCCTGTCAAACAGAAGCTTCGGAGAACCAGACCTGAAATGGCCATCAAGATTAAAGAAGAAGTGCAAAAGCAGTTGGATGCGGGGTTTCTAGCTGTTACCAATTATCCGCCGTGGGTCGCTAATATTGTGCCTGTGCCGAAGAAGGATGGTAAAGTTAGAATGTGTGTAGATTATCGGGATTTGAACAGGGCGAGTCCAAAGGATGATTTTCCGTTACCACACATTGATGTGTTGGTGGACAATACGGCCCAATTCTCGGTGTTTTCTTTCATGGACGGGTTTTCAGGATACAACCAGATTAAAATGGCGCCCGAGGATAGGGAGAAAACTACATTCATTACCCCTTGGGGCACATTCTGTTACAAGGTGATGCCATTTGGTCTAAAGAATGCTGGGGCTACATATCAGCGTGCCATGGTAACGCTCTTCCACGATATGATTCACAAAGAAATTGAAGTTTATGTGGATGATATGATTGCCAAGTCACAAACAGAAGAGGAGCATTTGATAAATCTGAAAAAGTTATTTGAGCGGTTGAGACATTTCAGACTGAGGCTGAACCCGAACAAGTGTACTTTCGGGGTAAGATCTGGTAAGCTTTTGGGCTTCATTGTCAGCGAAAAGGGAATCGAGGTGGATCCAGCAAAGGTAAAAGCCATTCAAGAAATGCCGGAGCCGAGAACTGAAAAACAAGTTCGTGGGTTTTTGGGAAGACTGAATTATATTGCAAGATTTATATCTCATCTTACCACAACTTGTGAGCCAATATTCAAGTTATTGAGAAAAGATCAATCAATCCGGTGGAACAGTGATTGTCAAAAGGCCTTTGATAAAATAAAAGAATACTTGCAAAATCCTCCGATTCTCATGCCTCCAGTTCCTGGGAGGCCACTGATTATGTATCTCACTGTACGTGATGGATCAATGGGTTGCGTTCTCGGTCAACACGATGAGACAGGTAGGAAAGAGCATGCTATATACTACCTGAGTAAGAAATTCACTGATTGCGAGTCCAGGTATTCAATGCTTGAGAAGACATGCTGTGCACTGGCATGGGCTGCTAAGCGATTGAGGCAATACATGCTGACTCATACAACCTTACTGATTTCAAAAATGGATCCAATCAAGTACATCTTTGAAAAGCCAGCACTTAATGGAAGGGTCGCTCGGTGGCAGATGGTTCTGACTGAATATGATATACAGTACACGTCCCAGAAGGCTATCAAAGGGAGTGTGTTGTCTGATTATCTTGCCGAGTCACCTATTGATGATTACCAGCCAATGAGGTTTGATTTCCCTGATGAAGACATTTTGTTTCTTAAGGCTAAAGATTGTGAAGAGCCTCCGGTTGATGAAGGACCGGATCCTAATGACAGATGGAAACTGATGTTTGATGGGGCCGTTAATATGAATGGAAGTGGTGTTGGGGCAGTCTTGATCACTCCGAAAGGATCACATATACCTTTCACTGCCAGGTTAACCTTTGATGTCACCAACAACGAAGCGGAATATGAGGCATGTATCATGGGTATTGAAGAAGCCATTGATTTGAGGATCAAGACTCTTGAGATATTTGGTGATTCCGCTCTAGTGGTCAACCAGATCAATGGAGATTGGCATACCAACCAGCAGAACTTGATTCCTTACAGAGACTACGCGAGAAGACTGTTGACCTTCTTTACAACAGTGAAGTTGTACTATATACCTCGTGATGAGA
Organism: Lathyrus tuberosus; assembly: GCA_022829125.1. NCBI lineage: Eukaryota > Viridiplantae > Streptophyta > Magnoliopsida > Fabales > Fabaceae > Lathyrus > Lathyrus tuberosus. The sequence continues at coordinate 7,408,836 of JALAZF010000278.1, read as the reverse complement.
ATCAGATGGCTGATGCTTTAGCTACATTGTCCTCCATGATTCAGGTGAATTGGTGGAACCATATCCCGAAGATTGATGTGATGAGACTAGACAGACCCGCTCATGTGTTTGCCGCTGATACTACGACTGATGGTAAACCCTGGTATTTTGATATCAAGCGTTTCTTGAAGAGTCAAGAGTATCCAGCTGGGGCATCAAACAATGACAAAAAGACCCTGAGGAGGTTGGCGGGAAGTTTCTTTTTGAATGAGGATGTGTTGTACAAGCGAAACTTTGACATGGTCTTGCTCAGGTGTGTGGACAGATACGAAGCAGACCTGTTAATGCAGGAAGTACATGAAGGATCTTTCGGTACCCATGCTGGTGGGCATGCTATGGCGAAGAAATTATTACGAGCAGGGTATTATTGGCTAACTATGGAAGCTGATTGTTTTAAGTATGCCCGAAAATGCCACAAATGCCAAATCTATGCTGATAAGGTGCACGTGCCACCAAACCCCTTGAATGTGATGAGTTCCCCGTGGCCCTTTGCTATGTGGGGCATTGATATGATAGGGAAGATTGAGCCTACAGCTTCCAACGGACACCGATTTATTCTGGTGGCTATTGATTACTTTACCAAGTGGGTAGAAGCGGCCTCTTTTACAAATGTTACCAGACAGGTGGTAGCCCGTTTCATTAAGAAAGAGATTATCTGCAGATATGGGGTGCCTGAAAGGATCATTACTGACAATGGTTCTAATCTCAACAACAAGATGATGAAAGAGCTATGCCAGAGCTTCAAAATTGAACACCACAATTCTTCTCCTTACCGCCCAAAGATGAATGGTGCCGTCGAGGCAGCCAACAAAAATATTAAGAAGATTGTTCAGAAGATGGCGGTGACATATAAGGATTGGCATGAAATGTTGCCTTTCGCTTTACATGGGTACCGTACTTCTGTTCGTACATCTACGGGGGCAACCCCGTTTTCACTTGTATATGGTATGGAGGCAGTGCTACCGGTTGAGGTAGAAATCCCTTCTTTAAGGGTCATGATGGACGTTAAACTTGACGAGGCTGAATGGGTTCGAGCGAGGTTCAACGAATTGAGTCTCATCGAAGAAAGACGATTGGCTGCAGTTTGTCATGGACAACTGTATCAGAGGAGAATGAAACGAGCATTTGATCGGAAAGTGCGCCCTCAGACCTACCAAACGGGCGACTTGGTATTGAAAAGGATTCTTCCTCCAAATACAGATCACAGGGGCAAATGGACGCCTAATTATGAAGGTCCATATGTTGTTAAGAAGGTCTTCTCGGGCGGGGCCTTGATGCTTACAACAATGGACGGTGAGGATTTTTTGTCCCCTGTAAACTCAGACGCAGTTAAAAAATACTTCGCATAAAAAGACCCGCTGGACAGTAAAAAGAGAGTCCAGGCAAAAAAGGGCATCCCGGCGAACCTTAAAAAAAAAAAAAAAAAAAAAAAAAAAAAAAAAAAAAAAAAAAAAAAACAAAAAAAGAAAAAAGAGAAAAGAAGGTTCGGGCAAAAGTTAGGGATAAAAAAAAAAAAAAAAAAAAAAAAAAAAAAGAAGTACACCCGGTAAGTCGAAAACCCGCAAGGGCAACTTATGCAAAAAAGGGTATCTCGGTGGATTGAAAACCCGTAAAGGGCGGTCCAGGCAAAAGAGAGATTTAGCGAAAACTGCGATCTGAGTAATCTGTATTGCCTCGTCTCAGTCAGTAAGCACTCCGAAGGTCAGGAATCGGTTCAATCGTCCCCCTTTGAAGGCAAAGCAGTTGGAGAATCTTGAAGATATATGAACCATAGCAGGGTTGAAATTCGATGAGGTTCCGTTTTCACATTGCCATTAGGATAGTTTCTTTTCTGTTTTGACAATTACCTCTTTTCAGGAATTGTTTCTTGTTGTAAACGCCTATTTTTCAGGCGCTTCAATCAATAAAATTGTCGTTATTCAGGATATTTCCATCTGTTGTTTTGTTTATATTTGCTTTGTTTACACAACGTCCTAATTTTTGATAAACATTTGCATGCGAAAATCTTGGGAGGGTCTACAATATTGTGCATAAAGGAGGAAAACATTTAGAATTGCTTTAAATGACGCGTGTGCTTGGTTGAATTCTACCGAACTGCGTATTGTTCTGGGGCATATGCGTGCATTTTTGTGTTTGCAGGTGTAGAGATCTCACAGGATAGCTATGCAAAGATGTAAGACGTCTTCGAGCTGGATCATTTTGCGAAGCGCAAATGATCATTCCTCCCTAGGCAGAGAGGACTTCTCAGCAGGAGTGTTATGTTGGAGACGGTCATCCCCGGCGTATTTACAGAGCTTCATGATCCCCAGCAGCGTTGTCAAAAGGGTAGTGTTGTATCATATTCAGTACTTCCAATAGCTACAAGCTTTTCTGTGTTGATAACGGTTGTAAACTCCCTAGTAGAGTTGCTTTACACACCTGGCAGCTGATGTTCAAGACTCAGTAAGTGTCCAGGAGTTGGAAGATGTCGGATCTTGTGTAAAATCCTCTTGGGATGTTTTCTCCAGATCAAACTTGTATCTTGGGGCAAAATCAAATGGTTGACCATCACAAGCATGGAGCATCATGAAATCCCCAGCAGGAGTATTCCAGATCTATTATCCCCAACAGAGTGGCCTCCCAACTACTGCATCCTAGCTCAAGTCTCGGTATTAGTTTAAGAGTTGGAAGATGTCAGATCTTCTGTAAAATTATCTTAAGAAACATTCCCTGGCATGAGACACTTTGAAGTGATTCTCCCCAGCAGAGTTTTGTTATAAACCTGGTTCCCCAACAGAGTTTGAAGAGGCATGGTCTTCTGTAAAATCCTCTCAAGGGACATCTCCCCAGCAAAGTATGTTGTAAGCTCATTAATCCCCAGCGGAGTTCTATGGTTATAGTTATTCCCCAAGCAGAATGGTTCAGATGTTGCCTCCCCAGCAAAGTTATCTTTTCCTACAGTAGCCTTAACAGGTTTGTCAGGGCAGTACCCAGATCAGGAGGTCAGGTCAATTTGACTTCCCCAGTACAGTTCGCGATCGCGAAGTCAATCCAGCTTATTATCCCCGGCGGAGTTGCTTTCCTTTCCTCAGCATTTATTTTGCTGAGGACCTCTTTGCATTTTGCATATAGTAGGCATAGCATCCTCCAAAATGCGTAGCATTCCATTTCGTATGGAGCATTGCGGCAAAATTCAAACATGTGCATGTGAAGCATAGACCAGTTTTGGTAACTCGTGCGAGAGTCCAAAACTTTGCTCCTTATATCATTTACAAAGCCAGAAAGAATGCCTCGTTCATTCCTCAACAGACATTTCAAAACAATACAAAGGGTTTCATCATTTTTCTCCCCACATGAGTCATATCTCAACTTATAAGTCTCTTGGAACCATTCCCGATAGGATTCCTGCCGCCGTTCCCGACAGGCACCTTTGAGTTTTAAACCTAGCCGTTCCCGACTGGCCCATTTGCCGTTCCCGACTGGTAAGCACAGGTTTTCAACTTTAGCCGTTCCCGACAGGCACCTTTGAGTTTTAAACCTAGCCGTTCCCGACTGGCCCATTTACCGTTCCCGACTGGTAAGCACAGGTTTTCAACTTTAGCCGTTCCCGACAGGCACTCCTTTGAGTTTTAACCATACCAGTTCCCGACAGGCCCCATTACCCATTCCCGATAGGTAAGCCTTGGTTATAAACTGCACCCGTTCCCGACAGATATCTCACCCGTTCCCGACGGATATTTCACCAGTTCCCGACAGGTTTCCTATGGGGTCCATTGGTTCCAAGGTCTTCCTCACCATATTTTCTCCCTCACCGTTACAACATCTTCCCTAACCACAGTGCAAATTTCCTTGGTTATTTTTTGTATTCAATCCCTATGTACCTTGAATTCCTGATAGCCGTCGCTTTCATCCATTCAGGTTCACAGTTGATTGAATAGGGGCAGCTGTAATACCTCGAAATTTACCCTCTTATTTTTCTTAAATTGGTTTATGTTTTGCTCATTTGCATCCCATAATAGGTTATAGATTGCATAGCATGGCATTCAGCATAAGGCAGGGGATCAAGGCTCTTGGTCCATATTCTCAAGTCTCAAGCTTCAGAGTGGCTCATGGGGCTTCATCATGGCTTCTTAAGATCAAGCACGGCAAAAGATTGCAAGTGGATCTCTCTTTCCTAACCAGAGAGACCAATCAGGGTCTTTGGTTTCAAGAAGGTTTCTTGGAGACTTTGGGGGTTCAAGCATGTTTTATGGTTTTCATATGCTCAAGAGTGTTCATGGATGGGATCTGGTTGATGGTTCATTGTGGAGGATGGTCAGTGGATCAGTTGCTTGTGAACTAAACAAAAGTCAACTGTAAAGGAGAAAGTCAACTATGGGATTTTGAGGTTCTTTTCAGGGTTTTCAGGGTCTCACATCCTCTTATGGTCCTCAATGGTCATGTTTTATGCCATTCATCAAGAATCAAGAGGTTGTACAAAAGTTACTAAATTTGGAAAGTGACACATAATGGAAATTTTCCATTTTTGGCAATTTTTCTTCCACATTCAACTTGACTTTTCATCATCAAGGAAGCTCCAAATGAATTTTCCTCCAACATGAAAGTTGAATATCTTTTTCTCCCATTTCCAAAAAGTACTAGACCATTTCCATATCATTCGTGGAACTCTACTTATGGCCAAAACAATGCAAGGTGCTTTTCATGGATTCCTTATAAGTCAAATTGTCCACTTTTTGCATTTTTGCACAAATGGACTTGTAATTGATTTTATTGGTTCATGTCACATTGCAACATCAAAATACACTTCATTTGGCACAAGATTGGCCTTTGAATCAATTCATGCCATGCCATTTTTCTCATTATTCTCACAAAGTGCAAAAATGTCAAATTAATTCAAAGCTTGCAAACCAAGAAAGTAGAAGGCCCAAGATCAGTCTAGAAGTGGTGTGGGAGTAAATTGGAGGTGAATTATGCTGAGAACAAGGACCTCCCACGTGCAAATTAGTGGTGGTGGTGAAAAATGCATTTTTGCAATTTCACCCAAATCTCACTAACAAGAGTTCTAATCACTCCCTAATCCCAATCAGTGAACTAATCAAGAGTATTTAAGCTTACTCATGCCTCAGAAATTAGGGCATGCACTCTCATTTTCTCAGTTTCCATTTTTCACTCTCCACTTTCTCATTTTCGTTTCTCCCTCTCCACAAGGTGTTTTTGAGAAATTCTTGCATATTTGTGATCAGTGAAGAGAGAGGAACACAAATCATCCACTGTTTTGAGCTTAGAGTGAGTTTTTCATCAAGTTGGTTTCAAGAGGGATCATCTTCAAACTCAAGATCTAGCACGATTCCAAGCTCTAGTTGCATTTATTTTGCAATTAGAGGTTCCAAGGGCTCGATCTGCAGCTTTTGGAAGGCGTTCTTGTGACATTTTGAATTCTCCAAGATCTCAGGTTAGTGATTTTTTCACCGTCACAGAACTTGAATTTTTGATATGCAAAATGATCTATGATGTGCACTGAACATGCTGATATGTTTTATTTGAATTTTGGACGTGTGGTTTGTGAGATATGTGAATTTAAAGTTTTAGATCTAAACTTGTTTTCGTTCGATTCTCTTTATGTGTTTGCTGTTTGTTAAAATGGACTGGATATTCTTGATCCTCGCGTTTTTCTGGTCAAAATGATGTACTCATACGCAAATTCTGGAAAAAGTCGCGTCGCAGCTCACCGGAGAGGGTGGCCGGAGCCCTAGCTCCGGCGGTGGCCGGAAAACCAGTCCGGCGAAGGTCTTCATGGAGAAGAAACAATCCTAACCGTCCCCTTCCTTGATCCAACGCTCGTTGTCGTGCCACTTGTCTTTTTGTTTTCTATTTTTATTTAATATTCGTATGGTTGCCATCCCATGATATTACCATGTGTTCTTTAGATCATGGCCTTTGTTCTTTTCTTTTTTTTTATCACACGGCTAGGGGAAGGACAACACATTAATGAAGCCATGTGCTAGGCACATGGCTGGTACATGGTGTACCGTGTGGTTTCATGTGCACATGACCACGTGATGTATGGTGAGCCCTCATGATCCTGACTGTGCTTTGCTCATTAGCTGGATCGTGTGGCTGAGTTTATTTCTGCTTGTTGACTTTTTTTTTTATTCCTTTGACTGAGTTTTTTTTGGGCTCCCTTTTCCATTGGGCCTATGCTACGCGGACCCCCCCTTGTTAGCCCATTTCCTTTTTCAATGCATTTCTTCTACTGATGACACCCCCTCCTAGTTTATTTCTTTTCATTTTTATTACTTGTTTTGTTTTCCATTTTTATTTTCTAAAATTACTTTTGAACATTTAAAAATCATGAAAAAAATCATAGAACTTATTTTTAGTTTTATCAAATTTTGACATATTTTATTTTCGTATTTTTATTTTATTTTCGCATCTGTTTTAATTAATTGTTCTATTTTCTTTTCTTATTTGTTTCACTTGCACACACCAACTTGTGAAATTTATTTCTCCTCACCTATAATTCATTTTTTATCCATTCTTTTTGCATATGTTAAGTGACATTTTAAACTGCATAAAGATATTTTTGTTTCATTTTTAAAACATTTCCATATTGCATTTTGGTCCCTTTATTTTGCATGTTGAATCATTGTTACTATGTGATCTTTATCCAATTATTTGAGATACTTGGTTTATGAATTTTGGTTTGATATTTTTGTACATGTTACTTGACTGAGTTAACCTCTGTTTGTATATTTTTTGGGATTTTATTAATTCACTTTGCTATTTTTGGCTGAATTTTGTTTTTGATGCAAGTTTGATTGAGGTATACTCGGATGCATGATCTAGTTTGGATGCATTTGCTCACTTGTAATGAATTGATGCTTGATATGTTTTTATGATATGATCATGTGCTGTTTGAGCTTACTTGTTGCTTTAGAACCATCTCTTTTCACTCATTTTCCTATTTGTTCTTGATTTTACAAAGTGATGTTGTTTTGGACTTGAACTTTGTGGTATGCTCGACTTAATCTTGTGAATGTTTCTTTGTGTGAGTTCACCAATGCATGAGACATTTTGTTTGACTTGTATGACATGCTAGAGGTTCTGATCCCCTTGGTTTAAAATGCTTTATGTGACACGTTCTCACTCTTTGCTTCACACACTTCTTGTTGGTTTGCATGGATGCTAAGTGAATGTCTTTCTCACTTTTTGGTGCATGTTTTGAAGTTGTTGATGGATGTTTGATCTTGTATGACTTGAGTTTGGTTTTGACATGATGTTGATGCACATGCTACTTCCTCATTGAATTATATACTTGATTTTCATGTTACTTGAGCATAGTTGGATGCATTTGGTTTGGATTGCATGATGAGTTTCATTACTTCTCCTTTTGTGGATTTACTTGGATCATTAATGCTTCAAGTTTTGAACTACTTGTGCACACTTGATTTGTTGATGATAATATGATGTTGGTTCTGACTTGGCTTCATTTTCATCTCATTTCTTTCATTTCACTTTGGTATGAGGTCCATGTGTATTTAATTGTGCATCTAATTCAAGTTTACTTACATCCTTTCTTGTGTGTTTTCACTTATGTACTTGAGATGTGTTTTGTTTGATCTTTTGAAGCATGTTGATTGACTTGAGTTGGACATTTATGATATGATGTGCTTGCTGCCATTTATTGTATCTTATCTTCTCCTTCTCTTTCTTCTTCTCCTTCACTCTTTTCATCCCTCGAGTCTCAAGACTTGTTTAAGTCTTGGACTCTCTCCCTTTAGAGCTACCTAGTCCAACTTAATTTTTGATTAAGCTTGGAGTAGGATTAGCATTAGGTTAGGAAGTTGTTTCCTTAAACCTCACTAACCATAGGACCTCCATGCATGATAACGTTAGGACTCTTAGTCTCCCTTTAGAGTTTCCTTTGTGTCTTCTCTCTTCTCATCTCAAAACTTCTTCAAGACACGTAATAAAAGTTAACGTGTATTGCGCTTGAGCCTTCTATGTGGGAAGTGGGGAGTGAGGGGCTTCCTCTCATTCTTCTAGGATACTTAGTGTACGTCCTGTTGGGGACGATGCGCGAAGTATTCGTTCCTATATTCAAGACTTTGGTTCAATACAAGTTACAAACTAACTTAAAAAAAAAACACTTCTGTCTAAAAAACTCAAAACAAACAGTAACGTCTTTCCTTCGGGAATTCTTTTCTCATCCCACTCACTCTCGGCGTACGAAGGCGCTCCTACTCGTTCTCTTGCAAGACGGTAACGCCTAAGTCTCGATTCAGCGAGCCGCAACACCTGAGCTAGAACGTAAGTCGTTCTCTAAAAAACACAATCCACCCCTAGTGAGGGGAACTACGTCGCTCTGATTCTCATGCTCCCGATGAGATACGTAGGCAGTGGGGTAGGGCCCATGCGAGCACTTCTTTTATTTTCCCTACATTTGTTTCTCTTTCTTTTTTCTTTCCCGTTTCTCCAGCTAGCAGTCCCCTTTTCCTTTCCAGCAGCAGCGAAGTTCCAGTTGACGACACCCTTTGGTCGAGACAAGCAAGCGTGGATCCCATCGGGTACGATGGACGTGAGGGGGTGCTAACACCTTTCCTTCGCGTAACTGACTCCCGAACCCAGTTCTTTGGTCGTAAGACCATGCTTTTTCCTTCTCTTCGGGTTTATGCGGTGTTTCCTTTCCCTCTCTTGGGATAAATACACATTGCTGGCGACTCTGTTTCGGTGCCACTTTCGCGTTTGTACTTGGATGAAAATCCCGGGAGCGACACCATCAGTCATGCTAATCTGTTGTGTAACTTCATCCAGGTAGATAGGAAGCCACCAGTGGTCCAGCAGATGTTGAAGTGTTCTTTGCATAAGCATACACCCTTGATCATCTTCACAACATTCTTTACAGTCTAGATAATCATGTGAAGCCAGAAAACCGAGTCTGACCTGTTTAGCATGTAAATCAACTAGACTGGTATTCATCAAGCGTATGTCAAATATCTGAACCATATTAACTTGATGGTCATTTATTTCACGGTAATCTTGGATCCATCTGAGATCTACCTGACGTTGGAGGGCCTCATGTACAAAAGAGCATCCCTGATTATCTGTTGAGCATATTGGACAAGTGCTATAATTATGCCGCAGCAGGTTGTAATACTAACTTTGTCTTGAATGCATTCCCACTAAATTGACGTTCATTGCAAGAATGTTGTGGTTCTGTACAATGTTGGGATGTGTATGGGCCATGTTTACTTCACAAATCCGGTGATCCTGAATCCAACCCAGATCCATTTGTTCTTGCAGAGCTACTTGTACTACGGAACAACCTTGATTGTCCTTGGAGCAGACATCACACTGATGATAGTTGTGAGATGGCACATGGCCGTACCCACTCTATTTGCAATGCATCTTTACCAGGTTGGTTCCCAGTAAGCGTACATTGTGAATTTGATATCTGTTGACAGGCTCTCCTTCTATCAAATTCACTATGGTCTTTTCATGTTGTGGTAATGGGTTCCTCTGAACATTCGGGTTAGTATCTTTGAAAGATAAGATCCCATTCCTGACAAGCTTCTATACATCAGACTTGAAGCTGAGACAATTCTCAATGTTGTGTCCCGATCCTTCTTGATGGTAAGGACAAGTTTGATTTACTTTGAACCAAAAAGGTGGATTTTCTGGTACTGCGAGAGGAGTCCTGGTTGGACGTGCCCCTTAGCTAGTAGAACTGGAAATAATTCTACGTACCACATTGGTATAGGGTCGAACCCTGATGGTCGTGTAGTACAAATGTTGTTGTTGTATGGTGGACGAGCCTACTGAAAAGGTTGTTGCGGCCTTTGCTGATACTGTTGTTAATTTGGTTGGCTCTGAGCAACCTGAGGTTGATAAGTCGGAACTGGCGCAGGGTTAATAGTGGGAGTTACCGCCGCTATGGGTTGATACCTTCGCCTTTGCTTTCCCAGAGAGATATTACTGATATCCTGCTCTTTCTTCTTTTGGAAAGCACTACCGTATCTTTTGGTACTACTGGATGGCTCTGCATCCTTGACCAATTGTCATTCTCGGACTGCCTCTTCAAGGCGTACTCCCATGTTCACCATTTCGGTGAAGTCACTGGGTGCGTTGGCAACCATTCGATCGTAATATAACGAGCTTAAGGTTTTCAAGAAGATCTTGGTCATCTCCTTTTTCTTAAGAGAGGGACAGATCTGAGCGGCAATTTCACACCATCTCTGAGCATACTCTTTAAAAGTTTCTTTGTCCTTTTGTGACATTGCTCTGAGCTGATCCCTATCTGGTGCCATGTCCAAGTTGTATTTATACTGCTGAACGAAGGCTGCCCTGAGATCTCTGAAAGTGCTAATCTTGGTGCGGTTTAAACCCATGTACCATTTGAGTGCGGCACCGGTTAAATTGTCTTGGAAGTAATGGATCAGTAGCTGTTGATTGTCTGTCTGGGTAGACATTTTTCGAGCGTACATCACCAAATGACTTTGAGGGCAAGAGCTGCCTTTGTATTTTTCAAAGTCAGGCACCTTGAATTTGTGTGGTATCTTTACATTAGGGACCAAACAGAGGTCTGCGGCATCCTTTCCGAATAAGTCTTAACCGCGAATGGCATGCAGTTCCTTCTACATTTCCAAGAATTATTCCTGGAACTCATTCATCCTTTGGTACATGTCTTCGTTTCCACTAGAAATTGCTTGAGGAATCTGTCCTTCCGGGACAGTGTGTACCACTGGTTGTGGTATAGACATTATAGTGGTGACCCTTAGTGCTTCAGTGCCCTGAAGTTTGTAACCTTCAGGAGTTGCTGTTGTAACCCTTGCATCTTCATTTTCCCAAAGTTTGTAACCTTCTGGTCCAACAGTTCCTGCTACGGTTTCTGGATCTTTAGTGACCAGTGGGATATATCCTTCAGGTATAAAGTTGAAAGGTATGCCCTAAGGTCGACCCTTAGGCATGTTGAATCGAGGATGATTCTTATGTGTCTCTAATACGGGTGTAGATGTAATCTCTGAGATCACAGTCCTTTGATGTTGTTGCTCCTAAGCTCCTGCCAGGGATTGCATGATGCTGTGAAGTTTTTCCAAACTTTTTTTAGAGCGTCGATTTCTTCTCTCAGCTCTCTGTTCTCACTACTACGAAAACCCCATTTAACGACGCCAGGTTTACCACGGTTTCGTATCCCACCGTTGTAACAGGATTAAAAATTTATAACGCCATATTTAACGACGGCTGTATTACATAACCGTTGTAATACAAGCTGTGTAACAAGCTTCGATTCCCAACTCTATATTTTTTTTCCATATTTTTACATTTTAACACCCTTGTATTAGAAGACCGTTGTACTACATGTATCACGCTTTGATTCACATCAATGTATTCTTTAGTATTTTTAAGTGCAATAGAGTATATATATATAACTTTAAAAATAAAACTGTAAGAGATGAACATATATAGACATAATTTTATTTTAATATTCCATTGAGAGTACATTGATAAACATATTACATATCAAGATCATTGTCAGAGCCCATAGCATAAAATGCATCTTCATAATCTAGACATCTCTCCTCACTCCCCTCATCGGAATCATAATATACACGCCTCCTTTTCTTCTTTATCTTCTTCTTCTTCGGCTTCTTCTTCTTCTTCTTCTTCTTCTTCTTCTTCTTCTTCTTCTTCTTCTTCTTATCCTTCCTTACCCTTGAGGCATCCCTGAAGTTGGCAGTTGCTGGTTGGACGACCTCCTGGATTGGCGCCTGACGTTCCTCATTGAGGTTTCTAGGATTGTCATTTATTGAACTCATTGTTACGAAGAATATATTATTTAGATATGTAAAATTATCTATTTATAGATGAGGTTGAAGATGAAAAGACTGATAGTTTAATGATTGTATTGATGATAACTTGTAAACAGTTCATATTTTGGAACTATATTTTCTTGTAAACCGTTCATATGTTGGGAAGTGCAACGGTTAATAATATCACGACGGTTATAAGTAATGACCGTAGCGATATCACTTATAATCCAGGCGTAAGTTTAGGAAAATGTTGTTGCCTGGTGTCGAACCTTGTACCACGTATAAGGGGTATCGCTATGATTATTATAACTAACCGTTGTGATATTATTAAATTAATATATAATCTATCATAACGGTTATTTAAAAAAACCGTTGTGAAAAATTTACCTATATAAGGCAATTAACTTTCCCTTTTTGATAGTCGCGTCGTTTCCTTCACAGCGAAACCCTAGCACCCAAACTTCATATTTTTTTAGAATCTGTGAGAAGAAATACAAGAAGTATGAAGCTTTTGATTTAAGCTTCTTCCTCCTTGTAGTTCTTTTTGCAGAATCTAAAACTAGATGAACATGGTGATGATGCTAGCGGTAGCAAGCGTAATATACATATTGTTTATGGAAAATAAGGTAGTCTTCTACTTCAATCTTTTTGTTAAATAGTTCCCATTATCTCGGTTGCTTCATGTTGTTTTTGTTGATTGTTCTCATTTTGTGCAGATTCGACTTCAATGCTTCACAAGCAAGGTGAACTTCATTGTAATGGTACAGTCCCACTTCTTAGGGTTTTGTTTCAACTTTTGGTTGTTTTGTTTTGAATACTAACTAATTTTCTTCATTGCTTCCCACTTCTTAGGGTTTGTTTCACATGGTGATGATGATGGTGGTACATATATATATGAATTCATTCTGATAAGGTACATATATATGAATTCATTCTTATATTGTATATGAAATTTAGTTTATTATATACTATGTACATTGTTTGTTTTACTATCCTTTTATTGAAAATGTAATCAGTTAAATTGATATAGAACATTAGTTTATTATATATATACTATGTATATTGTATATAGTTAAATTTAATACTAACTAATTTTCATCATTGCTTCCCACTTCTTAGGATTTGTTTCACATGGTGATGATGATGGTGGTACCTATATATGAATTCATTCTGATAAGGTACATATATATTAATTCATTCTGATATTGTATATGAAATTTAGTTTATTATATACTATGTATATCGTTTGTTTCACTATCCTTTTATTGAAAATGCAATCAGTTAAATTGCTATAGAACATTATAATCTGAAAATTAAGATGTATTTGAAAACCAACCTTTATCATGTCAGTGTTTTCAGAATTGCATCCATTTCATTCAGCACATTTAATGTTCCTTAACATAAAATTTATGGTCCAATGGTCCGTTTGCTTCAATTCATCGATATCTTTTATTATAGTTTACCTCATCGTCATCAGTAATCGCCGTGGTTGTTAAGATCATGATCATTGTTATGATGATAAAATTGTGGTGATTTTTGGCGATGATGAGGTAAACTATAACAAAAGATATCGATGGATTGAAGGAAATCGACCATCGAACCATAAATTTTATGTTAAGGAACATAAAATGTGCGGAATGAAATGGATGCAATTCGGAAAACAGTGGTGTGTTTAAGTTGGTTTTCAAGAACAATTTAATTTTCAGATTATATAGTTCTTTACCAATTTTAATGGTTGTATTTCTTTAATAAGGTGGATGGTAAAACAAGCAATATACATTTGTATTTAATAAACTAAGGGTACATTCCACAACGGTTCAGACAAATATCTGTTGTGATAGTTAACATATATGACCACGGTTCATATTGATAACCATTGTGATAGTTAATATATATTACAACGGTTGAAATACCTAACCGTTGCAATATATCGCGCGCTTCCAGAATACAACAACGGTTTCCAGACCTTTGTAGAAATGGCGAACTTACAACAACAATCTACATAACAATGCCTTCGCCCGCGTCATTATATGTCATTCCCAACCGTTGCTAAATGGGTTTTTCGTAGTAGCTCTTCCTCGAGATCGTCCATTTTCTTTCTTCGATTGGCCCGAGTATTGTATGAGTGAGACAGTTTGACTCTAGAATTGTGATACATACGTGAGACTCAAAGAAAAGAAAATTGCGTTATGTGAGAATGATGAATGATATGCAAATACATATTTTTTTAGTTTTTTTTATTCAAAAAGAAACTTCAACAAATAGATTGTAAATATCACCCAGTGGGGGAGACCCCTTTTATTGAATTCGAAAGATTGCAGTATTTTACAAGGAAAATGTACAGTATTTTACAAAGTGTTGTAAGGAAAATGTCTAAGCTCATGGATCCTGAGTTCTCCCTGAAGAAAGCTCAGATGTTGGTTCCTGTATTTTCCTTTTCTTTGACCGGGGCTCTTCAGCCGTTGTCGGGTCGACGACCCTTTGCCAAGTGAAAGGAGCGAGCAAATTTCTTCGGTCTTCCTGACTTTCTATAGCATGTTGTTTTAATATTTCAATCAGAGCATCCTTCTCTTTTAACAGTTCTTGAATCTTGGTACACTCCAAATTGAGGATCTGATATTTGTTCTTCCAAGAGCTCTTTTCATGTTGAACTTTGTTGAGAGCGACCTGGAGTTTTTCTGCATCAGACATGAAATAAAGGACAAATTCATTTAAGGGAAAAACTTCTTGACGAGGGTAAGGCATCCTTAGCTTGAGGGCTCTAGTTTGCACCCAGTGGAGATAAGGTTCCATGGAGGTACAGTTTGGTATTCCCAGAGACTCTCTGCCTTTCCTGTGAATATGTTGCCAGGCATGCACTATTTCCTTCTTTAGTGCCCTATAATTTTCCCCTTCCTTGAAGAAAAGACCTTCCAGATGAATGATATGTGGGATATTCTTCATCGAGTATCCGAGTTGACGGCGAGCTAAAATTGGATGATAGTTGATTCCTCCTTTAGCTCCAATGAGGGGTACATTGGGGAAATTTCCACATCTATCAATTATTTCTATCCCTTCATAACTCCAGTTGTACCAGTCTATGTCAGAATTGGTAAGAGACATAATTCTCTGTAACCAACGTAGAGTACTCTTATGATCCAAAAAAGCAGCAGACTTGGGCAAATGGGAAATGAACCATTTGTAGAGTAAGGGTCCACAACATGTGATCATTCCTCCGCTGTACAAATTCCTTAAGTGTACAGAATGGTAAGCATCTACGAGCAAGGTTGGTACGGGGTTTCCTATTAAGAATATCTTAACAGCATTGGTATCAACGAAGTTGTCAATGTTGGGAAAGAGGAATAACCCATATATGAGCAGGACAAAGATGTCTTCGAAGGCAGTTATGTTTCCTATACTATCAAAGTATAGAGCTTTCTCCATTAGGAATTTAGCCGGTAAACCCTGGATTCCTCCTTTAGTGGTTATGTGAGTCCTAACTTCTGACTCATCCAAAGAGATTACTCTTGTAATGGCCTGATTCTTTGGAATTTCTTCCAGTCCAGAAAATGGATCTTGATCAGTGATATGTAAATCAATCAGGTGGGAGTACTCTTCCAGTGTTGGTGCAAGTTGGTAATCCAGAAAAGTGAAGCAGTGGTAAACTGGATCGTAGAACTATACCAATGTAGACAGGATCCCTTCAACCACGTTGACCCTTAACAGAGACAACAGTCCTCCGTGCTTAGCTCTGAAAGCTTCGGGATTGGTAATCATCCTTCCCAATTTCCTTAAGTCTTCTAGTTTCAGAGCCTTGAAGGTGTACTTGTTCGTTTTTCTTCTACCGAAATCCATAACGCAACCTCTGATATTTGCAATTATTGTTTTAGTTCTTTTGAAAAAAGATTTTTTTTTCTTGTTTGAAAAGAGTTTTTTAATGAATGTATGAATGCAGCACACAAAAACATTTGAAAACATGGGTTCAAGGGTTCAACGTCACGAGCATGGAGTCATGGCTCTACCCATCCCCAAAGGTTGTGCTATTTTGGTCAATTTTTGCACCTGTAGAACGGGTTCTAAAAAGGTTTCCAAAATCATTGACCCCTCCTAGGGATATCAACGGCAAGCTGATTCACTCGAGCGAGCTGTAATATCCTAGGATGAATCTCAGTTTAGTGTAGTATCGCGTATCAACTATTCCCGATAGTTACCGCGCTACCAAATGGCCATATGGTTAATGTCTACTAAATCCTAAGGGTCATGGGTACCGCACTGGGATAGACAATGCTTTCACAACAATCGGTCGTTCAACATCGATATTTCCGAACGGGTACCTCGACTGATTCGGTGGACTGCCAAGTTAGCTTGGTTGGGATTCACTCCCTATAAGCGTTTCCTGGATATGCCACCACTTATCTTAATGTTCTCTCAAACTTTCCACATGCGTATTAATCGCATTCCCAGTTAACAGAAATTTAAACACGGGTATCAAGTAGTATAACAGTAAATGATATATATAGTAGAAAGTATAGAAAATGCCAAACAAAACCTAGACCTCTTAGGAACTCTAATCCCAAAGAATCCCCAGCAGAGTCGCCATTTTTCTGTAGCGTGCAATTTTTGTCGGTGACGTGACCACCTTACCGCAATGGTTGGAATTGGGTGCTACTTTCTGATTTCTTATTTATCCTATGAAGTTGGAAAGGAAAGGGAAGATATCTAAAACTAACCTTGCACGCAAATTTTTTCTTTAACAAATGCTAAGAGATTGGGGGTTCGGGGTCAGGTAATACAAAGGGAAGTTGTCAATTACCCAGTGTATATATGGTTATCCATAGATCTTCTTTGCCATATTCAAATACTTTCTGGTGTTTATCTGTTTTGGGTTGGGAAAATTTCCTTTTGGAGTGTTGAGAGAGTGTTTTTGTTGTTTTTGGTTTTTTCGTTGTTTTTGGGAAGGTACGGGACCTAAAGTTTTTGGTTTGTGTACTCGCTAAGATTTCACAATCTTATGCCTACGTATTCCCGTAAAGGTACTGGGAAATCAGAACAATCGTAGTTCCTCCTATTCTATGGGAGGAAAGATGATGTTTGGTGTCTTGTTTAAAGCCCAAGAGTGAAGCTAAAGGGTTTGAATGAGAGAGAGAATTTGTCATCTCTAAAGGGAGGTATCTCACCTATTTATCACAGTTGTTGGGTAACTAATTATAAAGGAGAATTACTTTAACTGGAATGTATGAAATCCAGTAAATTCCATAATTTCCTTTATAAGAGAAATGTCCTAAAGGAAGAAACTTTAACTCAGTGTAGAGCAATGCCATTTTTCCTTAGGAATCTTCCATGCTAAGAGAGGTGTAACACCTCAAAATTTGCCCTCCTCTTGCTAACTCTAACTGGCTTATTTTTCATTTCATTTTGCATCGTCATTTTGAATTTACATGGTTCTTTTGGGCATGGGATCAAGGTATTTCTTGCACTTCAGCGTTTCATCCAATTCATAGGACATTCTAGCAGTATACAGAGCTAAGCAGATGGCTTTCAAGGTCTTTTCGAGCATTTATTTTGTTCCCTGGATGATTTGATTATCAGAAGTTCTGACAGTTATTTTTGCTCAGCGATATGGCACCGGAGAGTATTACTTCAGCCGGGTATTTTGAGGTGTCAGGGAGAATTTGTGATTTATTTCAGGTGTTACTCAGTAGCAATATCAATTATTGAGTTTTGGAGGCTTAATAGGGTTCAGAACAGCTGTCAAAGGCCATTTCCCCTGAATTCCCTCCAAAAGGCGCCAAAATTCAAAATTTGAACTGAGTAACCGGTTACAGCATATAGGGTAACCGGTTACTCTGGGCGCAGTTTGAAAAAAAATAAGTTTCAGCAATTGTGATCATGTGATTTCCACGTGCATTGTGAGAAGGATCTAGAATTGATTCAATTTTGGTTCATTTCCTCCATTTCCCTCCAAAATTCAAATTCCTTCCAACATTTTCCACTTTAATTCCACATTCCCTTTCCTAGTTCATTTTCCACTTTCAATTCCACTCACTAAACTTCATTCCAACCCCAAACTTAACTCGTAACCTAGGGTTTATTTAACCAAATTAATTCCAAACCTCAAGGGGGAATCATCATTTTCACTCATAATTCACTCTCAACTTTCAGAATTCTCTCTCAATTCTCTCTCACATTTTCACTCTCAACCTTCATTTTCAACCTAACTTAGAGCTCTTCCATAGAGGTTAACAAGTACTTCATTGGAAATTGTTAATTCTTGAGCTAAAGCCTCTCATTACCACTCCATTACTTGATTTCATTGGTGATTTTCGTTTGGATCTAGATATGAATTTTGGAGGTGCTTATTGGAAGTGATTTTGAAGCATTTCTTGCTTATTACTTGGATTTTCAGCTTTTCAAGCAAGGAGATATTGGATTTCTGGTTTTCTAGCTTGGATTCATTGATTGCAACTTTACAACACTTACCAAAGCAATTCTCAGCTTTGTAGGTTGGTTAATTTCAGATCTACACTTCATTTAGCTTAATTTCAACTTATGCAATGTAGATCCATGGGTTTTAATGTGTTTTGATCCATTTGCTTGATTTTGATTGTTGATGTTGTTGTTTGGTTGGATCTAATTGATGTTTGGTTGCTATAATTCAATGTAATTTCGTGCTTAATTGATTGCATGTCCATTTGGATGTTTAGATAAGTCATTTGCTGCTGAAAAGTGCTTTTGAAACTTGTTTTTTCTGCTACTGTCCCAGAGTAACCGGTTACTGCATGTAGGGTAACGGGTTACTCTGTTGTTTTTCTGCGTGTTTTGGCTGATTTTGAACTGAGTAACCGGTTACTGCATATAGGGTAACCGGTTACCCTGTTGTTTTTTCTGCGTTTTGGTTGATTTTGAACTGAGTAATCGGTTACTGCATATAGAGTAACCGGTTACCACTGTTGTTGAATGTCTTTTTCATGCTTTTTCTTGCTTGTTTGAGATCCTATGCATGCCTAAACTTCATGGATTGATGTGTTGATGATTTATGGATTATTCTTGAGCTGTTTCACCTCACGTGATGGTTTGGATGCGATTCTTCGACACACAACTTGTGGTTTTCGTTGATGAATATCTATGATTGTGGTGTTGCTTTCTTGATGTGATGAACATGTTGCACACACATTTGAATCATGTTAATTGTGAATTAGATCCTAACTTGCTGGACATGTGGTGCATGATCGTTGCTTGTGTCCAATTTCGCTTATGCATGGTGTTTTGGTGAACGATTAAGTTGTGCAACTTTGTTGTTCCTACTCGTTCTTGAATTGCTAACATGACTATTGTTGCTCACTCTTGATGATTGCAATCGATAAGTTTGATTTTCCCTGTTATGCTTGCTCATTTGCAATTGTTGCTTGCTTGGTGTATTGTTTGTGTGTTCATGAACACATGCTGCCTGACTTTTCACACCTGCTGTTCTGGATTTTTAACATGGTGTCCATTGTACATTCATGCTGCCTGCTGCTTTTTGCACCTGTTTTGTGCTGGAAACTTGAGCTGTTAAATGTTGTTTGGTGTATTGGCTGGATTTTACTGCTGTACATGTGCAAAAGCGCTGTAGTAACTGCTGTTTTAGCTTGTTTCTCTTTGTTTTGATTTGCTTTTGCATGTTCCCTTAGGATTTCCTAGTCCAACTTAATTTCGGATTAAGCTTGGAGTAGGATAGACATTAGGAGCTAATCCATGCATGATAACATTAGGTAGAATTTCCCTTCTTACCTCAACTATAGGACCACCTTTGCATGATAACATTAGGACCTAGTCTCCCTTAGTGTTTTTATTTCAACTTTGAGTCTTCTCTTCGCATCTCAAAAACAATTCCAAAACACTTAATAAATGCAACGAGCATTGTGCGCCATGAGCCTTAAGTGCATAGGAAATAATGAATGAGGGGTCTCCCTTCACTCTTCTAAAGTGTTTAGCATATGTCCTATTAGGGTTGACCATGCGACGCATTCGCTCCTATGTCATAGACTTTAGTGCAATGTGAGTTTCAAACTAACTTCAATCCACTTCTGTCTTAAAAAACACAAGCCAAGTTCAAATATTTTTTATCCTTCGGGATTGTGGGGTTTCAAATCATTTTTAGAAAAGAGCTCGTCGGTCATAAAAAACACTCATCGACTCGTACATCAAACTACGATCGCTCTGATTTCCTCTTTCTCGTCCGATTGAGATACGTAGGCACAAGACGACAATGTCTAGGCGAGCAACCTCCCCCTTTAGTGCGTAGTCCGTCGAACTACGTCGACTCTGATTCTTCGTTCGTCCACAAAGATACGTAGGCATAGGATTGCGATAATCCTTGTGAGTCCATTTTAGTTTTTTCCCTTCCTGTTTTCGTTTAGCAGTAGGCTTTAGATGACTCACCCTTTGATTAGACAACAAGTGTGGATCCCATCGAGTACGATAGACGCGTGGGGGTACTAATACCTTCCCCTCGCGTAACCGACTCCCGAACTCGAACTATGGTTGCGATGACCATGTCTTCTCCCTTTTGAGGTTTCTTCGATCATTTCCTTTCCATGCGTCGGGATAAATAACGTTCGGTGGCGACTCTTCTGTTCTGTTTCCGCCAGGTTGTTTTTCGTAGTTGCGACAGCTGGCGACTCTGCTGGGGGAGATAAAATCTTCGTCTGGGAAAGATATCCAACAAGTCTTCTGCTGGAGTTACAATACTATCCAACCTAGGGCAATCAACTTTTGAATGCTTGCTAGGGAGTAATAATCAGAACACGACTCCGACTGGGGAAACAATCCTCTGCACTCTTGCTGGGAAGAGTATGCTCTGCTGAGGATGATGAAATTTCAGTACTGGGGAGAGAAGCTTTACTGGGGAGAAATAATCAGGCCAACCCGTAGCCATACGGTAAATTGAATTATTTCTATGTTCATAGACTCTACTCGAGAATCCAACCAAACCTCCATTCTGTAATAAACATTTGCTGAAAATTCCCCAGGGCTCTGCTGAAGAGAAGTACCAACGGCAATTGGCCTTTGACTTGTTGAGGAAAGCTAACCACCACCCACAAATCTGCTTGGGGAACGACAATTGGCCATATCTGCTCTGCCAGGGGACAACATTATATCCTTACTCCATTGGGGAGACGGAAACCACCTTACCAAAAACTTGAGAAACACCAACCCAACACACTTGACTTGTACGGGGAATACGAATTCATGCTGACAAGCAATAAACTTCACCAACCCGGCAGGGGGAGAGCAAACTTCTGAACTCTTGTTGGGGAGGATAGTCAGAATTTTCATAATGCTTTGCCATGGATGATAGAACTTTAACTATCTTTGATGAGGACGAATGGCGATTCAAACGCCTACCTCACTGGGAACAGATACCTTTTGGCTCCTTGCTAAGGAAGAGAAATTCCATACTAGGAACTACTTTGGCGCTTCATGCTTTTGTTGATCGACTGCGTGCTGATTCTCAAACGTGACCAACGGCCCTTTGAACTCTCCACTTGTCCCAGACCACAGGGTCTAATGGAAAAAATCGTCTCAAGAGGATTTTACAGAAAACCTGGCTTTCAAAATGCCCCCGGGTCTTCAAACTCTTAGAGAGATTTATTGGATCTCGACATAACGGCCCTAGATTGCATAATCTATGAAGTAATCTGCCTCGAGAGGACTCGTAATGACCTGAAATACCCTGCCCCAGTATTCTGAATCTTGAAGAGGTGTTTTCGATTAACCGTCTTCTAGAGAGGATACCTTCTTGTGCTCTAGAGGTGGTCTGCCTCGATACGAGACTTGAAGTGACTTTGCCCCTGACTGATTGATCTTCGAGAGATTTGCCAAATCTCGATGTGATTGCCCCCGTTTGGCTGAACTTTGGAGAGATTTCTCGACGTGGCTGCCCCAGATTGGCTACACCTTAGCCTGACTTATTAGGAAAACCCACTCTGCACGAAGTCTCTTGGCAACATGCCTCGTGATACGACTGTCCTTCGGAGTTTTTAAGCATCTCAACTTGGTAGGATCAAGCTTCTCGATTGACGTTCACTGTGTAAGCTTCCTTGATGCTTAAGCACATGTATGCAAGCAGAAAATGTTTATTATGAGAATGATAACTCTAATGCAACACATATATTAACCTTGAAGTTTTTATTAAAAAGATATCGCCAAACCTTGTGAATAAGTCACTAGTTAAGACATTGATTTTTGAATTGAAAACAGTACGCACATGCATTACCAACAAAATCTTATTATCACAACTCATGGGAGTCAGGAACGTTATCTCGCTGAAGTACACTTTCAGAATAACCCTGCTTCAATTAGGACTTTTGAGGGTTGTAACGTGGTCTGGTTCATGGTTTGAGAAAAAAGGATTTATGGCTCAAAGTTTGTTTGTACCCACCTATTCTCCATGATGTCCTTTGGTTCTACGTTCAGTTAATCCGGCATGAGTGCTCACCTAGCAAAAGGTTATGACATGCCATCGGTGACAATTAAGGAGTTTGCAAGGGTTTCGTAGTGGTAGTCACTCCTTTCGTCTTTGGTGCCTGTAGTCACACGACGTGCTTTTGCTCGAGGGTTTTCCCTTTTGTAAGCCTTTTCGCTTTTTCTATTTGCTCTTTATTCTTTTGTTTCCCTGATTTTGCCTTGACTGAATTCTTTTGAATTTTTTTTTTCGATTTTGAGGTCCAGCGGGATGCCCTAACTTTTGCCTAAGTAATTTGTTTTCAAACATTCGACTTAGCGGGCTTTCTTTCTCTATTTTTTTTTCTTCTTGAACAAATCCTGTGACACTGGCTGTCTTGACTTCTTTTTAAAGGATTGTGACTGCTTCACTCCTTGCGGTAAGGGATAACCACTGTGATTTCAGGCCCCTTGACCTCCTGATATGTGAGGAATAAAAGGTAATGGACCTTTAGACGCGCATTCCTTTTGAAAGTTGAACGCTCGGTCAAATCAACTGACAACTACCCTGCCCCAGGTTAAGATGTGAGGGTTTTTTCAAATGAAAGGAAACTCCTACTTTGAAGCTCGACGAGGTTGACAAGGGTCTATCTCCCTTATATCTCCGGTGTTTGGGGATTTGAAGCAATGCATGTACATCATCAACAGGGTTTTATCCAAAAGCATACAACCAAAGATTTTGCGTTTTTCACTTCATCATCCTCCCTCCAAAATTTTAAGCAAGAAAGTTGGTATTGCAGTGCATACAAACATTTAAATGAATGAACACGAATAGAACACTTCAAGAAAAACATATTCATTGCATTAAAATCATCATTCAAACACAAACAAGTTTTTACATGCAAACATTGTACTAATAAACAATGAAAAATTACACATGAAAATACAGTAAAGAAACCTAAGATTGCCATTGTTGAGGAAGTTTGACTCCATCTGGACTTAATGCTTCTAATGACGCTCTTGCGATCTGGTGCTCACTCTGATAAGGAGGCTTCAGCTCATGGGGGTACCATCTGGGGTGATGACCTTTGATTCGATCAAATCTTGCACCTTGTGTTTGAACGTGTTACAGTTATCAATTATATGCCCAAACGTTTCTGAGTGGAACTCGCACCTAGCATTCATGTCATAGTCCAGAGGAATAGGGTATGGCACTGGCGTGGTATTCCTCCGCTGAATCAGAGAGTTTTTGAGCAAGCGAGCAAATAACTGACTATAAGGAATAGGAATAGGATCAAATATCCTCTTGGGCCTTCTTGGTCTGAGTTGCCCCTGCTGCTGATAGTTCTGCTGCCGATGCTGATTTAGGTGCCCAATCTGGCCATGTACTTTCCTTTCCACATTCGGCTGAGGCACAAACAAGGGTTGCTGACGTAGAGCTTCTGATGCATAAGGTTGTGGAAGAGATCCATGACATGAGGTGGATCCTACAGAAAGGGAAGGAGTCTCCACTTCCTTTACAACAATTGGAATAAAATCACCTTGTTTACCAGTGCCGAGTGGCGTGAACTCGATTGCCCTTGAATCAATGAGCTCTTGGACCTTATACTTGAACCTTATACAATTTTCAACATTGTGACCAGGTGCACCAGAGTGGAAGTCGCACCTAGCATCGATATTGAAGCCCAAAGGAAACCTTGTTGGAGCTGGTCCTAAAGTGACAAGCTCGACTAGTTTGAGCTCAAACAAATGAGGAAGCAATTGCGCATACGGCATTGGAATGGGATCAAACTTCTTCTTTGGCCTCTTTGGCCTAGGATCCTCTTGGGGAGCAGGAAGTGATTGCTGATGGGAAAGCTCTAAAACTTCAGATTGTGGAGGGGATTCATGAGGCAACCCATGATCTAGAGAAAACCCTAAAGAGATGGGAGGAGTAAGGACTTCGATTGCGGAGGCGAGCACATGATTGTTTTCCTTCTTTAACACTGTATTCAAGATTTCCATAACCAGGCTCATCTGAGTCTTCGTCTGGTTGACTTCCTCTCTTAGAAGTTTCTGACCTTGGGACGTGGCCTACATATCCAGCATGAACTGCCTCATTTGAATCTTCATTTCAGTCACTTCTGCACGGATTTATTCCATGGCTATCCTCCGGTTATCACAGGTTGAGTAGTGGTGACAGGTCAAGCCAGAAATTCTGAAGATAATACCAAGTCAGAATGAGAAATCCGCTCCTGAGCACCTGGTATGCATATGAGTATGAGAATGCAAATGTCATGTGATGCAAATGCAAAGACACGGGATCAAGTTATCCATAAATTCTGAATAACTGCTGTGTTATTGACTGACTTAGTCCCAGATTCCACTCTAAATAGAATACCAGAAATCCAGAAATCCAGAATAACGGTCCAATCAGAATACCAGGATATCGGGATGATAAGTCCACACTGAATAGAAAACCAGAATACCGGGTAGGATGGAGGTCAAGGTTACCTGTAAACCTGTAAAATCCCGCCCATTCTCATATGTGGGTTCTAAAAAACCGAGGATCCTCAGCATCATGGACTCTCAGGTCTAGAAATGATGATACGGTCACCATTTTTGATTTGGCATCATCACCAATCGAGGAGGCCTCAACTGATTCCCCTAAAAAAGGTCACCCTATAGTAAGTTCCCAGCTTCGGGTCCTCGGATCAAGAAGCATAATGGGTTTGCCATTTCTGGTCTGCCATTATTACCTCTTGGGAGGAGTGTCTTAACTGAGTTCTCAGGAATGGTCGCCAGAGTCAACAACTCTCTAGGTTACATTCTATTGTCTGCCCCAACGCGCAGGATATAACATTACCAAAGAAAACCTCATTTGGATATGGAGTTTTCGGGTATACTAAGTCTGGCCAGACGCCACACAAGTCACACTACTTTCCACTCTAATCCTAGGTGTATACTCAAGCCTGGGTATTAGGCTTATCTCTCACAGAACCAACCTACCCAACAACACAACAGTAGCAGAGCAATATGATAACGAAAAACCAAAATGCAATAAATGCAGTAAAATACAGTAATATACAACAAATAATGCACAACAGTAAACACCCAATGAAATAAAAAACAGACAAGCGCTATGATTGACTCGCATAGGATAGTGTTACATCCCCAGTAGAGTCGTCATATTGATTTAGACATCCGTCTATGTTCTTTCAGCACCCGGCCGTGTTTGAACCTTTTCTTCAATACCCGTCCTATTGACCTTTTAGACACCCGTCCGTGTTCTTTCAGCACTCGTCCGTGTTTGAACCTTTTCTTCAATACCCGTCTGTATTGACCTTTTAGACACCCGTCCGTGTTCTTTCAGCACCCATCCGTGTTTGAACCTTTTCTTCAATACCCATCCGTATTGACCTTTTAGACACCCGTCTGTGTTCTTTCAGCACCCGTCCGTGTTTATTTTCGCTACTTTTTAGTACTCGTCTGTATTGATGTTTCGACACTCATTCGTGTTTATCCCCAACATAATTAACACTCGTCCGTGTACGCCTTATGATTTTTGATACTCGTCCGTATTAATCCTTGGCACTCATCCGTGTTCTTTCGACGCCCGTCCGTGTTTTGGTTATACCTCTTATTACTTGTCCCCAGCGGAGTCGTCCCTCCCTTTGCAGGTTGCAAGTTTATATGGTTATTTTGGTATTCAATCTCCGTGTATCCGGATTGTTTGAAAGCTGTTGCTTTCACACCTTCAGGTCCAAGAAGATTGAATAAGGGAAGCTGTAACACCTCAAAATTTTCCCTCCTCTTGCTAACTCTAACTGGCTTATGTTTCATTTTATTTTGCATCGTCATTTTACATTTGCATGGTTCTTTTGGGCATGGTATCAAGGTATTTCTTGCACTTCAGCGTTTCATCCAATTCAGAGGACATTCCAACAGTATACAGAGCTAAGCAGATGGCTTTCAAGGTCTTTTCGAGCATTTATTTTGTTCCCCAGATGATTTGATTATCAGAAGTTCTGACAGTTATTTTTGCTCAGCGATTCGGCACCAGACAATATTACTTCAGCCGGGTATTTTGAGGTGTCAGGGAGAATTTGTGATTTATTTCAGGTGTTACTCAGTAGCAATATCAATTATTGAGTTTTGGAGGCTTAACAGGGTTCAGAACAGCTGTCAAAGGCCATTTCCCCATAATTCCCTCCAAAAGACGCCAAAATTCAAAATTTGAACTGAGCAACCGGTTATTGCATATAGGTTAACTGGTTACTCTAGGCGCAGTTTGAAAAAAAATAAGTTTCAGCAATTGTGATCATGTGATTTCCATGTGCATTGTGAGACGGATCTAGAATTGATTCAATTTTGGTTCATTTCCACCATTTCCCTCCAAAATTCAAATTCCTTCCAACATTTTCCACTCTAATTCCAAATTCCCTTTCCTAGTTCATTTTCCACTTCCAATTCCACTCACTAAACCTCATTCCAAACCCAAACTTAACTCCTAACCTAAGGGTTATTTAACCAAATTAATTCCAAACCTCAAGGGGGAATCATCATTTTCACTCATAATTCATTCTTAATTTTCAGAATTCTCTCTCAATTCTCTCTCACATTTCCACTCTCAATCTCCATTTTCAACCTCACTTCGAGCTCTTCCATAGAGGTTAACAATTTCTTCAATGGAACTTGTTAATTCTTGAGCTAAAGCCTCTCATTACCACTCCATTATTTGATTTCATTGGTGATTTTCGTTTGGATCTAGATCTGAATTTTGGAGGTGCTTATTGGAAGTGATTTTGAAGCATTTCTAGCTTATTGCTTGGATTTTCAGCTTTTCTTGCAAGAAGATCTTGGATTTTTGGTTTTCTAGCTTGGATTCATTGATTTCAGCTTTACAACACTTACCAAAGCAATTCTCAGCTTTGTAGGTTGGTTAATTTCAAATCTACACTTGATTTAGCTTAATTTCAACTTATACAATGTAGACCCATGGGTTTTAATGTGTTTTAATCCATTTGCTTGATTTTGATTGTTGATGTTGTTGTTTGGTTGGATCTAATTGATGTTTGATTGCTATAGTTCAATGTAATTTCGTGCTTAATTGATTGCATGTCCATTTGGATGTTTGGATAAGTCATTTGCTGCTGAAAAGTGCTTTTGAAACTTGTTTTTTCTGCTACTGTCCCAGAGTAACCGGTTACTGCATATAGGGTAACGGGTTACTCTGTTGTTTTTCTGTGTGTTTTGGCTGATTTTGAACTGAGTAACCGGTTAATGCTTATAGGGTAACCGATTACCCTGTTGTTTTTTCCGCGTTTTGGCTGATTTTGTACTAAGTAACCGGTTACTGCATATAGAGTAACCGGTTACCACTGTTGTTGAATGGCTTTTTCATTCTTTTTCTTTCTTGTTTGAGATCCTTTGCATGCCTAAACTTCATAGATTGATGTGTAGATGATTTATGGATTAGTCTTGAGCTGTTTCACCTCACGTGATGGTTTGGATGCGATTCTTCGACACGTAACTTTTGATTTTCATTGATGAATATCTATGATTGTGGTGTTACTTTCTTGATGTGATGAACATGTTGCACACACATTTGAATCATGTTGATTGTGCATTAGAGCCTAACTTGTTGGACATGTGGTGCATGATCGTTGCTTGTGTCCGATTTCACTTATGCATGGTGTTTTGGTGAACGATTAAGTTGTGCAACTTTGTTGATCCTACTCGTTCTTGAATTGCTAACATGACTATTGTTGCTCACTCTTGATGATTGCAATCGATATGTTTGATTTTCCCTGCTATGCTTGCTCATTTGCAATTGTTGCTTGCTTGGTGTATTGTTTGAGTGTTCATGAACACATGCTGCCTGACTTTTCACACCTGCTGTTCTGGATTTTTAACATGCTGTCCATTATGCATTCATGTTGCCTGCTATTTTTTACACATGTTTTGTGCTGGAAACTTGAGCTGCTAAATGTTGTTTGGTGTATTGGCTGGATTTTACTGCTGTACAGGTGCAGAAGCGCTGTAGTAGCTGCTATTTTAGCTTGTTTCTCTTTGTTTTGATTTGCTTTTGCATGTTCCCTTAGGATTCCCTAGTCCAACTTAATTTCGGATTAAGCTTGGAGTAGGATAGACATTAGGAGCTAATCTATGCATGATAACATTAGGTAGAATTTCCCTTCTTATCTCAACTATAGGGCCACCTTTGCATGATAACATTAGGACCTAGTCTCCCTTAGTGTTTTTCTTTCAACTTTGAGTCTTCTCTTCGCATCTCAAAAACAATTCCAAAACACTTAATAAATGCAACGAGCATTGTGCGCCATGAGCCTTAAGTACATAGGAAATAATGAATGAGGGGTCTCCCTTCACTCTTCTAAAGTGTTTAGCATACATCCTATTGGGGTTGACCATGCGGCGCATTCGCTCCTATGTCATAGACTTTAGTGCAATGTGAGTTTTAAACTAACTTCAATCCACTTCTGTCTTAAAAAACACAAACCAAGTTCAAATATTTTTTATCCTTCGGGATTGTGGGGTTTTAAATCATTTTCAGAAAAGAGCTCGTCGCTCATAAAAAACACTCATCGACTCGTACGTCGAACTACGATCGCTCTGATTTCCTCTTTCTCATCCGATTGAGGATACGTAGGCACAAGACAACGATGTTGATGCGTGTTTTTTTCGCAAGTGTACGAACGCGTCAGAGTAATATAAAAGATTATCGTATCCACAGAGACCAAGTGTCAATCTATCGCTATCTATTGTTAAGGTGTGTATCTAAGGTGATTGAAAATAGTAGTTTTGAAGAGTGCGCGGTAGTAAATAAAGTAACTAAAATTAATTGATAAAGACAGGTTCGAATGCAATTCACATAACCAATTGATAATCCAAGTACTTGCTAATAGAACTACTTACGGGCAATGTTTTCTACTTTGAAAAGAACTAATTTGACAGGAACTGTCGCTTTCGCGTACTCAGAACCGAGTTGTACCCCCTAATCAAACCCTCTTATTGTCACGGATAAAAAGGCGCGCATTGCGTTAGAGTAGTAAACCTATTTTTAAGAAATATAGTATCTTGACCAAGTTGAAAAGTATTTTAACCTGGATTTTCTAAAAAAAAAGAGGTTCTTACGAACCAGACTTTAAACTTCTTAACGCGTCCGAAAATGGTTTTAAAATCTCTTTTCCTTTTAAATTAAAAACTCCTAATAAACTAAACAAAGCGCTTTCGCTGTTTTTGAAATAGTTTAAAAACAATTAAGTTTAGATAGGCGTTGGACGGCTTTCGATCTTACCCAACGGAATTTAAGAACAGGAAAACTTATATTGAAAGTTAAAATAGCCCTTAAGTGTTTCTGCTAACAATTGTACAGATTATCGGTTCGGTTATGATCTTCACATTCTAACCTTTATAAAATTAGCCAGACATGGTAAAGTAAAAGTTCATTTTTAGATTTTTCATAAAAAGGTATTTAAGTGCGAGTGCGGAAAGTAAATGAAAGTAGTGCGAGTGCGGAAAATAAATGAAATTAAAAGACAGTGCAAGAAATAAATGAAATTAAAAGACAGTGCAAGAAATAAAGTTGACAAAAGGTAAAGTAATAAAAACCTGCTCCAATCGGAGTGGTTGAATAAAATGCGAACTGAAAGTAAAATGGCGGCAGGATTAACTTCCTTCCAGAGTGCTCCAAGACTCAATCTCACAGGCTCTTATAGACTCGATCTCTCGAATGTAGTAACACCTCGATGTGAAGCGATTACCACTATTACACTGATATATGCTTATGAACAACTAAGCTTGGATGAAGAAAAACGAAAATCTAAAGTCCTATTTATAGGCAAGGAAACATGTGGAAAAGACAAGGATGCCCCTAGCATTTGAATTTGGGAGGGAACCCGTTTTGTTCTTGTGGCGCCCGCCACAACACCATGGCGCCCGCCATGAGTGTAAAGTTGCTTGGGCAGTTGGAGATCGTGGGGAAAAACAGTTGGGAGGAGTTTGAGACATGGCCACGTCATGGAAGACCCTGTGGCGGCCGCCATAGTGGATGCCATAAGTGCAAAATGCTGATTTTCTCTATTTTAGCTCATTTCGGCTCCTTTTCCGCTCCTTTTCTCGCTCGGGGCTCCGATTAGACTAAAAACCTAAAAACAAAGAAAAACATAATAATAACATAATAAAATGACATTAAAAGACTAAGAATGCATGCGAAATTGGAGTCAAAAATACGGTGAAATTCAGTGTCATCAAATTCTCCCACACTTAGACCTTTGCCTGTCCTCAAGCAAAACATTTAAAGCTCAAAGTAAGAAAACTAGTGCTGACATGTGATTCGGGCAAAAAGGGCTTCTAAGTTCAAGTCAGGATGCAGTGACAGGTACTAAGTGAACCAAGGGTATCGTAATGACACTTATCCGCATAGGCGGACATAAACTTCATTCTTATATTAATCAACCGCATCATCCCACAATAACTAGGCCTACCTCTTCATCTCTTTTTGGGTCCTTTTCATTCAGGCGCAATCACATTAAGCCCGTTATCCGTACATATTTCATAGTAGAGTGACCTGTTAGTGATTCTGATCCAAAACATAGGGTTTCTGGCACATAAGACTGTGTCAACCCTTTTATTTGACCCAAATGCAGTTGTGGGGGATCGGATCGTAATCCGCCCTACCGAGTTCAGCGCCAGATACCTCTGAACCAACTAACAATGGGTGAGCTAAAATTATACATATATATATATATATATATATATATATATATATATATATATATATATATATATATATATTTTGTGGCAACAATTCAACTTTTTGGTTTAAACGACCTTGTGAGGGTCATCTATCCGGAGTTTGCCTTTTTCTTTATTTAATTTACTGGATCATTCACTTATGTTCATCGGTCCCCTACGTAGAACATGCTTAGGCCGGAGCTGACTGCTGAAATAAACTACTTAGGACAAATTTGGAAATGATAATTAAGGCCATGGTACATGGGGTTTTGGAATGATTCCTATATTCGTGAAGTCTACGGTGCTAAAACGATACTAATGTTTCAAAAAGTTCACCTAAGTCACCACATCCTAATCCAAACCTGTCTTAAAGCCCAAAAAACGTGTAGAACAACAATGTTTGTTTTTTTTTTTTTTTTTAATTTTTTTTTTTGTAGGGCTAAAGAAATGGAAAAAATGAGGGTGCACTAGAGATACACTGTACTGGTGACTCGTCAGACTCATGCATTTTCTAAAAAAAAAAGGCATAGACAAAAACAAGAAATAAACAACTAACTAAAAATGGAAATAGAAAGCAATAAAATCCCCTCCCACACTTAAATCGAACATTGTCCCCAATGTTTCGAAATAAGATAAGGAGAGTAACCTGTAAAACTACTGATGTGGACCACTGGTGCCCTCGTCGTCCTGCTGGGAATGCCTGGGACGACGGGATCTGCTGCGATGCTGGTCTCTCCGGTCCAATCGGGATGATAAGGCCGCCTGGGCATCTCTGACCTGTCGAAGGTTACCTAGAACGGAACCTTGAGTAGCCTCCATAAGCTCGTAATGCGGGCGGTTGAAGTCTTGCTGACGGGATTGCTCGTTTGCGATCGCAAGCAAGGTGTGAGAAACGGACTCGAAGGATCGATCTGTCCTCCGTCGTGATTCTTCCATGAAGCTCATATTATCTGTCAGTTGTTGCTGAATGGTAGAGAGAAGGTTATCTCGCCTTTCTTCTCTAGCCATAAGGTCACGCCACATCTCCTCAGTGACATAGGATCCAGGGACCGAACCTGCAAAAGGGTTAGAGGAAGAGGGTGCGGTGTGTGGTGGTGAAGGATGATGGGGGGACACATGAGGTATGGGAGACTGATCTCTCCGCTCAAATTCTTCGTCAGTGTCGTGTCCCTCCGCATCAGGAATATTAGGAGGAAGTGGACCTAGAATAGGTGGAGCATTTAAATCATAGGTCCAGTTCCTTTCATTACGTACGTCGGTAAGTCTACTGCAGGGCAAGGCAACAGATGGGATAGCTACACCATGGATCATCAATACAAAACCACCCTCTCTTCTCGCTCGGCACAATTTCATATCTTTTAGAAATTTTAGGTTGATTGTACGAGGAGTTAAGGGCTCTAGTGTGGCTATCTCATTGTTCAGGTTAAGGGCCCGAGCAATAGACGTAATTAGTCCTCCAAAAACAATCGGTCCTGCTTTATTAATAGTAACAGACATGTGAGAAAGCATAAACGGGACCGGATTGATTCTTCTATTTGTGAGACTTCCTTGTAAAAACTGAAGCTCTTTAGCATTAACCTTATTTGGATTATCCCGGCCAAAAATAGTACATGCCAACAGGTATCTAAAAACTCTGATGGCCGGGTTGTGGATGGTCGATGCGAGAATTCCTTCAAAAGAAGTTATTAAATTATTCGACAATCTCTGCCAAAAAGAAAATGCATCGACCGACCATCCGTCATCCAAAGGGGTCTCACAAATAGCACCTTCCCAAAGGGGAATCCCTAACAGACTTGTTAGTTCGTCGGTACTGTACTTATATTCTATTCCAAACATTCTAAATTGGACAGTACCGACTGTGCTAGCAGTGTTAGGGTGGACAGTGTAGATCAAAGAACTTAAAAACTCAACTGTCAGTTTCTCAAAGGTTGGTTCTTGGTTTTCAAAAATAGCGTGCAGTCCCAAAAAATCAAGTAAATGATAAACACTATGATAAATACCCAAAGTATAGAGACAGTTGTCGTCCACGTACCTCGTCGAGAGAATTTCTCGACCTTGAAGCCTTTGAATATTCCTCCTCTGCCTATCCCCGGGTTTTCCTTCTCGCAAAATAAATCCTTCGAACTCCATAGCTTGCTCCTTGAATTGATTTAAAGATAGTGAAGATGGGTTTAAATATAAGTTGGTAAAGGTGAGATTTTTATGGAATTTAATTGATGGAATTTCAAATGGAAGTTTGAAAGGGTTAATGGATAGTGGGTATTAAATAAAGGTGGGAGCTTTTATGGGTTTTAATGGAGTTTTGGAAGAGGAGAAAAATGGGTTTTGGGAGTTTAGAGGTTCAAAAATGGTGGAAGATGAAGTTATCCCCCGTATTTACCAGGGCGCCGTGGCGGGCGCCATAAGTCTATGGCGGGCGCCATAAGGTCATTTTCGGACCTGGGCCAAAATTTTGAATTTTGGAATGGGCCTCTCTTACCTTTTGCGTCTTGGGGGTCCCAATAGCGTTCTCATTTGTTTTCCTCTTCAACACGGGACTTGCACAATTTTTGTGGAAATAAAAATCAAATATTAAGAAAAATAAAATTATTATTGGATATATATATATATAAAAGGAAAAATAAAAACACACATAATATATATATATATATATATATATATATATATATATATATATATATATATAATCAAAGTACATAGGAAATGTAGGAAATGCGAAAATACGAAATGTGTCCAGATATGCTAAAAAGTAAAGAAAACGCAGAAATACTGAATACTAAATAATAGAGTAGTAAGTCAGGGCAATATGATCAATCAGCTGGCTCCTCTGCCTGGCTGGATCCACGAAGCTCAGCGATCTCGCGACGAAGCTCTCCGATCTCCTGGTATAAAGAGTCTGCCTCAGTAGCATGAGTGAGATCAGATACCTCAATCTGCAAAGCAAGATCAGCTACCTCCTGTTTGAGCTTGGCAGTCTCTCTGCGGAGCTCAACAACCTGGGTGTATAAATCGGGTGGCTGCAAAGACAAATTATTAGATAAAACAGTGATTTTGGGAGACGGAGGTGAAGGGGTGTACTCAGCAATAGGAGGCGATCTAGGCTCCTCAATAGTCTCTCCATAACCCTCCAAAGCATATCTCCAATTAGCTGGGTCATGAACACTGGTCATCATCAGATCAGGCAGCAAAAAGTAATGAACAGCCTCGTTGTCGATCAACAATCTGAACTGGTTGGGGTTTACAGAGGCTCTCCTTATCAACCCTCTGTCTAGGCAGAAATCAACGTCCATGGTGGTGTATTCACTGAAAACCCTGAGATGTAACAACTTACGCGATAGGCCTAAAGCAGCAGCAATCTGGGTAACAATACCTCCCACATGAATAATACCTACTGATGACCTGGAAATACTGCTAAGACCTTTCAGCAGAAAGTTCCCACATGCCACAGGACGTGACTGGGTCGTACAAAACAGTAGAAAGATCTCCTCCTCACTAAGCAAGGTCTCAGCATCTGGCAATCCAAAGAAAGAGTGTGCTATGATCATCTGAAAATACCTCAATGCAGGGTTGTGGATAACATATGAGAACTGGGTGGAAGGATCCTGACTCCCTCCACCAGAGATATCACTCCAGAACTTCTCCACTTCCCTACTCCGAAAGTATCCCATAGGTGTCTCAGGAATAGCATCAGGGGTCGTCTGAAAACCTAATAAATCACCAAACTCCTTATGAGTGAAGGAGTACTCAGTCCCAAATAACCTGAAAATAGCACATCCATCTGGTCCGGCCCAGGGGTCATAAGAAAACGAGCTGAGGAACTCCAAAGTGAGGTTCCTATAGGTGTTGTTCAGGTCGTCGAACTGGTCCCATTGAAGCTGGTGGCATAAGAATCTGACACTAGGCTCAATGCCTAAAGCCTCCATGCAAGCCTGATCTGGGTACCTCGTTGGTGCCATAGGACACCTGAAGTGGACAAAGTAACGCTCTCTCTGGGCGTCATTCCTGAAAGTCACATGCATGTCGTCGAAATTCTGCATTCTGCACAGAGTTAGGAAGAAGGTCCTGTAAAACACAAACATTTCAAACATTAGGCCTGACAAAATATAACAAGAAATAAAATAAAACAAAATGTAGAAAAAGTAAATAAGGTAAGAAAATCATGGGTTGCCTCCCATGCAGCGCTTGTTTAACGTCGTTAGCTTGACGACTGGAACTTATACATCTCTTGTCTGGATTGGTGGATCGCTTAGAGTGTGGCTGGAGTAGGTTGTTGGAATGTCTCCTCCTTCGTAGAGCTTCAGTCTTTGTCCATTGACGATGAATGGTTTACATGTCTCGTTTTTTATTTCAACAGCTCCAGACCTCATAATTTTTTATACTTTGAAGGGGCCAGTCCATCTTGAACGGAGCTTTCCTGGGAAGAGCCGTAGCCTAGAATTGAACAGGAGAACAGGGTCGCCTAAGTTGAAGTCTTTTCTTACGATTCTTTTGTCGTGCCAAGCTTTTGTTCTTTCTTTGTATATTATGGCATTCTCGTAGGCTTGCTGTCTGAGTTCTTCCAATTTGTGGATGTCAAGGATACGTTTCTCACCAGCAGTTAGGTAATCTAAATTCAAAGTTTTAATGGCCCAATAGGCCTTATGCTCTAACTCAAAAGGTAAATGACAAGATTTTCCATAGACTAGTTGGTAGGGGGTTGTTCCTATAGGGGTTTTGAAAGCGGTTCTGTAGGCCCATAAAGCCTCTTGAAGCTTTTGCGACCAATCTTTTCTGGATACAGAGACAGTTTTTTCTAAAATTTGTTTAATCTCCCTATTAGATACTTCCACTTGGCCACTAGTCTGTGGGTGATATGGTGTTTCTACTCTATGCTTAACTCCATACTTGCTTAAAAGCTTATCAAATATTCTTGATATGAAGTGAGATCCTCCATCACTTATAACTAAACGGGGTGTTCCAAATCTGGGGAATATATAATTTTTAAATAATTTAATCACTACTCTAGTGTCGTTTGTGGGTGCAGCTATCGCTTCAATCCATTTAGACACGTAGTCTACAGCAACTAAGATATACTTGTTTCCTAAAGATGGTGGGAATGGTCCCATGAAATCTATACCCCATACATCGAAGAGTTCTACTTCTTGGATGTTTCTTAAAGGCATTTCGTCGCGTCTTGAAATATTTCCTGTGCGTTGGCATCTATCACATTTGACAATGTAAGCATGGACATCAGGCCACATGGTAGGCCAGAATAGGCCAGCTTGAAGAATCTTGGCGTAGGTCTTAGAGGTGCTTGCATGTCCACCATAAGGCGCAGAGTGACAATGCTGAATTATACTTTCTACCTCGTCTTCTGGAACGCAACGGCGAAAAATGCCATCTTTACCTCTCTTGAAAAGAAGTGGCTCATCCCAATAGAAATTTCTAACATCACTTAAGAACTTCTTCTTCTTGTGGTAATCGAGATCAGGGGGTATGATATCAGCAGCTAGGTAATTAACAAAATCCGCGTACCAGGGCACGTTACTTACAGCTAAGGATTTTTGAAAGTGCTCAAGAGGGTCTGGTTTTTTATCTTCAATGGTTTCCAACTGGGCTATCAGTCTATCATAGGCAAAATCATCATTTATGGGTACTAATTCAGGATTCAGGTATTCTAGCCTAGATAGGTGATCGGCTACTACATTTTCTGTGCCTTTTTTATCTCGGATATCTAAGTCGAACTCTTGTAGCAACAAAATCCATCGAAGTAACCTGGGTTTAGCATCTTTTTTACTTAGTAGGTAACGGATGGCAGCATGATCGGTGTAAACTATAATTTTGGCTCCTACTAGATATGATCTAAATTTGTCTATAGCAAAAACTACCGCTAGGAGTTCTTTCTCGGTTGTTGCGTAATTGAGTTGGGCGGCGTCTAGGGTTCTACTGGCATAATATATTACATGTAATCTTTTATCTTTTCTCTGACCTAGAACGGCTCCTACAGCATAATCACTGGCGTCACACATTATCTCAAACGGTTCAGACCAATCAGGGGGTTTCATAATGGGTGCTGAAATCAATGCTTGCTTCAAAAGGTTGAATGCTTCATTGCATTTTTCATCAAAGATGAATTCAGCATCTTTCATTAACAGGCCAGTTAAAGGTTTTGTTATTTTGGAGAAGTCCTTGATGAAACGGCGGTAGAATCCAGCGTGTCCAAGGAAACTTCTAACTTCCCTGATAGTCTTGGATGGTTTTAGGTTCTCTATAACTTCTATTTTTGCTTTATCTACCTCTATACCTCTTTCGGAGATTATATGTCCTAAAATAATTCCTTCAGTCACCATGTAATGGCATTTTTCCCAATTCAGCACAAGGTTCACCTCCACACATCTTTCCAGGATTTTCTCAAGGTTAATAAGACAATTTTGGAAATCAAAACCGCAAACCGAGAAATCATCCATAAATACTTCCATGATTCCATCTAGATAATCTGCAAAGATTGACATCATGCAACGTTGGAAAGTAGCAGGGGCATTACAGAGTCCAAAAGGCATTCGTCTGTAGGCAAAAGTTCCAAAAGGGCATGTAAAGGTAGTTTTTTCTTGATCTTCTGGATGTATACGTATTTGGAAGAATCCCGAATACCCGTCTAGATAGCAGAAGTAAGAATGTCTGGCAAGACGTTCTAACATCTGGTCTATGAACGGTAAAGGGAAATGATCCTTCCTAGTTACTTTATTTAACTTTCTATAGTCTATGCACATACGCCAACCTCCTTCTATCCGCTTTGCTATTTGTTCACCTTTCTCATTTTGCACAACTGTGATGCCTCCCTTCTTGGGTACCACATGCACAGGGCTCACCCACTTACTGTCCGAGATCTGATATATTATACCTGCTTCTAGCAACTTCAGAACTTCCTTCTTGACAACATCACTCAGTATAGGGTTTATCCTTCTCTGGTGCTCTCTGGAAGGTTTTGAATCTACTTCGAGCGAAATCCGATGCATGCATACGGATGGACTTATACCTTTCAGATCAGAGATATTATATCCTAAGGCTGAGGGATATCTTCGTAGAACGTCCAAGAGTTGATCTGTTTCTTTTTGTCTCAAGGCTGCACTAACTATAACCGGACGATTCATTTCTTCATCAAGAAACTCATATCTCAGGTTCTTAGGCAGTTCCTTAAGTTCCAAGGCTGGTTTAATAGGGCAAGGCATAGGATCTGGGGTAAGGGATAAACATTCGTAAAGGTTATCATCGATGTAGGGTTTCTTATAATTGTCATCTTCCAAAATAAGAGTTGATGGCAGCTTAATTGTTTCAATGACTTCTTCTTACTCTAACTCCCTAACACATTCATCAATGATATCTATTGCATAACACGCGTCTCCTATCACAGGTGCCATAAGAAATTTTGAAAGTATAAATTCTATCTTCTCGTTCCCTACCTCAAAGGTTAGCTTCCCCTTTTTGACATCTATTATGGCTCTAGCAGTCGATAAGAATGGTCTACCTAGAAGAATTAGTATGTCATCATCTTCTTTAATGTCCATGATAACAAAATCAGTAGGGATAAACAACTGACCTATCCTAACAGGGACGTCTTCAAGTATGCCTATCGGATATTTAACAGATCTATCGGC
This sequence comes from Lathyrus tuberosus, assembly GCA_022829125.1. Classification (NCBI taxonomy): domain Eukaryota; kingdom Viridiplantae; phylum Streptophyta; class Magnoliopsida; order Fabales; family Fabaceae; genus Lathyrus; species Lathyrus tuberosus. The sequence continues at coordinate 7,370,234 of JALAZF010000278.1, read as the reverse complement.
TAATTGAAGCGACATCTTGGTAGGTTGCAACTCTCCTAAATTTAACCTTTCGCAAACCGCTAAGGGCATTAAGCTCACACTAGCTCCTAAGTCTAGAAAAGCTTTTTCGATGACATGACTCCCCAAAATACAAGGAATGGAAAAGTTTCCAGGATCTTTATCCTTTTTTGCTAATTTATTTTCGGCAATAGAATTACATTCCAAGGGTTTCGGATCATCAAGTCTACGTTTATTGGTAAGGATGTCTTTGAGAAACTTTGCGTAGGATGGAATTTGGGTAATGGCTTCTGTGAACGGGATTTCTACGTGAAGTTTTTCTATAACTTTAATGAATTTCTGATACTGATTATTGATCTGGGTTTGTTTAAGTCTTTGCGGATATGGTATTGGTGGTTTGTATGGCGGGGGTGGTATATAGGTTTTGTCTTTGGGTTCTTCTCCTTTTTCTTGACTTTCCTGGTTTACAGATTCCTTTGGTTTCTTCTTTTTATCTGGGATGTTGTCATCTTCCTTAGAAGTTTTGGGATCACTCAACCTTGGGTTACAAGGTTCATCATAAGAGGTCCCACTTCGTAGGGTAATGGCATTTGCTTGTCCTTTCGGGTTTTGTTGAGGTTGTCCAGGGAATTGTCCTCCAGGTGTGGTCTGAGGGGTTTGGTTTAAAGCTACCTGCGAGATCTGGGTTTCAAGCATCTTATTGTGAGTGATTATTTGGTCAACCTTGGTTCCTAACTGGGTAATTAGTTCGTTAACATGGACGTTTTGGTTCATAAACTCCTTGTTTTGTTGGATTTAAGCAGCGACAAAATTATCCACGATTTTCTCAAGGCTCGGTTTTGGTGGTACAAGTTGCATAGGTTGATTTGATCTTGGGGCTTGATAACTTGATTGTCTCGGAGGGGCAGTATTTTGGATAGGGTTATTATTCTTATAGGAAAAGTTTGGGTGATTCTTCCATCCAGGGTTATAGGTATTTAAAAATGGGTTCCCTTGGGTGTAGTTCACTTGTTCAGAGCTGGTCTCGTTTAACAGACTGCATTCTGCGGATTGGTGTCCTTTCGTCCCACATATCTCACAATCTGATGAAACTGCGGCTGCAGTATTCGGGGTTGTACACATATGCTTAACTTTTAGGGCTAATGCATCCATTTTAGCTTGCATCATGTCTATAGAGCTTAACTCATGTATTCCTCCTTGGGCTTCCTTCTTTTCCACTGTCGCTCGTTCTACTCCCCATGATTGATGGTTTTGGGCCATATCTTCGATAAGGGCACTAGCTTCAGGGTAAGGTTTGTTCATCAGTGCGCCACCTGCGGCGGCGTCGATCGTCATCTTAGTGTTATAATGAAGTCCATTATAGAAGGTTTGAATGATTAACCAATTTTCTAAACCATGATGTGGGCATGCTCTTAATAGCTCTTTATATCTCTCCCAGGCTTCGAACAACGATTCTCCTTGGTTTTGGGTAAATCTAGTTATTTGGTTTCAAAGAACAGCGGTCTTACTCGGGGGAAAATATCTTGCAAGGAATACTTTTCTAAGGTCTTCCCAACTTGTTATGGAATTTGGTGGAAGGGAATCTAACCAAGATAGGGCCTTATCTCTGAGGGAAAAAGGAAATAATCTTAAGCGAATCGCCTCAGGAGGGGCTCCATTGGTTTTAAAGGTGTCTGCTAGTTGGAGAAAGTTTTTCAAATGTTGGTTTGGGTTCTCTGTAGCAAGACCTGTGAATTGTCTCTGCTGTACTAACTGCAGCAGGGATGGTTTAAGTTCAAAATTGTTAGCTGGTATGGCTGGATTTACTATACTAGAACTAGGTTCCTCGTTGGATGGTTGGGCGAAATCCTTAAGAGGTCTTTGATTTTGATCTTCGGCCATAGCTTTCCTAAGTTTACGGAAATATAAACGTGCGCGAGCGTAACGTTCTGGTTCAGCTAGAGGGTCTACTAAACTACCGGTACTACGAGTTTTTCGCATTGACCGGCGAGTAACTTCCTTAGTCTAAACGGTATAACAACAGGGTACGAAATTTGACGAAATTGTTCCCCGGCAACGGCGCCAAAAACTTGATGCGTGTTTTTTTCGCAAGTGTACGAACGCGTCAGAGTAATATAAAAGATTATCGTATCCACAGAGACCAAGTGTCAATCTATCGCTATCTATTGTTAAGGTGTGTATCTAAGGTGATTGAAAATAGTAGTTTTGAAGAGTGCACGGTAGTAAATAAAGTAATTAAAATTAATTGATAAAGACAGGTTCGAATGCAATTCACATAACCAATTGATAATCCAAGTACTTGCTAATAGAACTACTTACGGGCAATGTTTTCTACTTTGAAAAGAACTAATTTGACAGGAACTGTCGCTTTCGCGTACTCAGAACCGAGTTGTACCCCCTAATCAAACCCTCTTATTGTCACGGATAAAAAGGCGCGCATTGCGTTAGAGTAGTAAACCTATTTTTAAGAAATATAGTATCTTGACCAAGTTGAAAAGTATTTTAACCTGGATTTTCTAAAAAAAAAAGAGGTTCTTACAAACCAGACTTTAAACTTCTTAACGCGTCCGAAAATGGTTTTAAAATCTCTTTTCCTTTTAAATTAAAAACTCCTAATAAACTAAACAAAGCGCTTTCGCTGTTTTTGAAATAGTTTAAAAACAATTAAGTTTAGATAGGCGTTGGACGACTTTCGATCTTACCCAACGGAATTTAAGAACAGGAAAACTTATATTGAAAGTTAAAATAGCCCTTAAGTGTTTCTACTAACAATTGTACAGATTATCGGTTCGGTTATGATCTTCACATTCTAACCTTTATAAAATTAGCCAGACATGGTAAAGTAAAAGTTCATTTTTAGATTTTTCATAAAAAGGTATTTAAGTGCGAGTGCGGAAAGTAAATGAAAGTAGTGCGAGTGCGGAAAATAAATGAAATTAAAAGACAGTGCAAGAAATAAATGAAATTAAAAGACAGTGCAAGAAATAAAGTTGACAAAAGGTAAAGTAATAAAAACCTACTCCAATCGGAGTGGTTGAATAAAATGCGAACTGAAAGTAAAATGGCGGCAGGATTAACTTCCTTCCAGAGTGCTCCAAGACTCAATCTCACAGGCTCTTACAGACTCGATCTCTCGAATGTAGTAACACCTCGATGTGAAGCGATTACCACTATTACACTGATATATGCTTATGAACAACTAAGCTTGGATGAAGAAAAACGAAAATCTAAAGTCCTATTTATAGGCAAGGAAACATGTGGAAAAGACAAGGATGCCCCTAGCATTTGAATTTGGGAGGGAACTCGTTTTGTTCTTGTGGCGCCCGCCACAACACCATGGCGTCCGCCATGAGTGTAAAGTTGCTTGGGCAATTGGAGATCGTGGGGAAAAACAGTTGGGAGGAGTTTGAGACATGGCCACGTCATGGAAGATCCTGTGGCGGCCGCCATAGTGGATGCCATAAGTGCAAAATGCTGATTTTCTCTATTTTAGCTCATTTCGGCTCCTTTTCCGCTCCTTTTCTCGCTCGGGGCTCCGATTAGACTAAAAACCTGAAAACAAAGAAAAACATAATAATAACATAATAAAATGACATTAAAAGACTAAGAATGCATGCGAAATCGGAGTAAAAAATACGGTGAAATCCTTGCGAGTTCGTTTTAGTTTTATTCCCTTCCCGTTTTCGTTTAGCCGTAGACTTTAGATGACTCACCCTTTGATTAGACAACAAACGTGGATCCCATCGACTACGATGGACGCATGGGGGTGCTAATACCTTCCCCTGCGTAACCGATTCCTGAACCCGGACTATGGTTGCGATGACCATGTCTTCTCCCTTTTGAGGTTTCTTCGATCGTTTCATTTCCCTGCATCAGGATAAATAATGTTCGGTGGTGACTCTTCTGTTCTGTTTTAGCCAGGTTGTTTTTTACAGTTGCGACAAGAGGGACATTGGCTTGGATGTAAATAATCCAGAGGCTTGCCACGTACAGCTGTTAGATGAAAGAGGAAGTTTACCAAGATAAAAGAGGGACTACAACTTGGATTTTTGAATCAACAAGTGTGCCACTTACAGCAGTTACCCGGAATTAAGGTTTTTTGATTGTCTATTTTGATATGTGATGTACAGAGAAATTTCTTCCTACAGAGAGAAATCTTGATATCCTCTAAGGGAATGTTGATTTTTATGTGCCTTGATCAAAGCCCAAGGTTGAAGCTAAAAGGTTGACTCTACTAGGGAATTTTATGTTTGTCTTGTATAAAGGCCAAGATTGAGGCTAAAAGGAGATTAACTCAGCTGGAGAGTATGATTTGTCTTGTACAAAGCCCAAGATTGAGGCTGAAATAAACTAACTCCACTGGGGAGAGGTTTTATCTGTCATGTACAAAGCCCAAGATTAAGGCTAAATCTGCTGAGGAAAAATCATTATACAAAGCCTAAGAGGAGGTTGGCTGGGGAAATTCTTATATGAAGCCTAAGAGGAGGCTGGCTTCTGCTGAGGATTATTGAGATCCACATACAACTCCAAATTGGGCAATCAACTCTTGCTGAGGATTGAAGAAGAGTTGAAATATCAGATCTGTAACGCCCCAGTTTTGTCAGTATTTATTTAATCTAGTCGTTTTGATTATTTTATTATTATTTTATTTTATTTTCGACTTTTATCTGAAAATATGTTATTTTTCAATGTTGTGGTATTTTATTAGGTTTTGGGAACGTTTGCGAGATATTTGAGTGTGGGGGTATTTTGGTCATTTCATGATATTTTTCACTAAGTAGAAAGAATAGAAAATAGAAAGAGAGAAAAATAGAGAGAAAGAAAAAGAGAAGAAGGAAAAAGGGAAGAAAAGAGGAGAAGAGAAGAAATAGTAAGAAAAACTTGGAGATTCAAAAAATCAACTTCTATAATCGATTTAATCGGGTAAGGGTGCGAAACTCAATTATTGTATGCTTGTATATAATTATGTATGTGTGTTTGTGGTTGGTATTGGATTGAATTGGAAAAATTTAGTGAAAACCCATATTATGTAAAATTGATTAGAAATCGATTAAATGGGTTGGAAATCATGTTTTTAGTGTTCATTATTGTTGGTACATGATAGATACATGTTGTTAGGCATTGTATTGGTGTTTTTCTGAGTATTGGATGATGATTTGGAGGGTTTGGGGTATAGATTGGGGGTGTTACATTAAGTGGTATCAGAGTTAGTCCGTGTCAGTCCTTGTTGGTCGTTGTGTTTGGGTGAGCTGTTTGTTTAACCATAAGTGCTGTTATTGGAAATGAACAGAATATGGCTGGTAGGAATGATGCTGCTTTGGCTGCTGCTATGCAAGCTATGGCTTGGGTTGTGCAGGGTGCACCTAATGCTGCAGGTAATGATGAGTTCAGGAAGAACAAACCGCCTGTCTTCAAGGGAAGATATGATCCTGATGGTGCACAGATTTGGTTGAAAGAGATTGAAAGGATTTTCCGGGTGATGGATTGTGATGAGGATCAGAAGGTGAGACTGGGTACTCACATGTTACTGGAAGAAGCTGATGATTGGTGGGTTAGTACTCGTCATATGTTGGAAGCTGCAGAGGAGGAAGAAATTACTTGGGAAGTTTTTAGCCGGGAGTTCTTGAGGAGGTATTTTCCTGAAGATGTGAGAGGAAAGAAGGAAATTGAGTTCTTGGAACTGAAACAAGGTAATATGTCTGTTGTTGATTATACTGCTAAGTTTGTGGAACTTGTACAGTTTTATCCTCATTATGCTAAAGCGACTGTGGAATTTTCCAAGTGTGTTAAGTTTGAGAACGGATTACGTCCTGAGATAAAGCAGGCAATTGGTTATCAAAGGATTTAGAGGTTTTCTGATTTGGTGGATTACTGTAGGATTTATGAAGAGGACAGTAAGGCTCGTTCTACTCACTACAAGAGTGTGAGCGAGAGGAAAGGGAAGCAACAGTTTCGTGGTGGTCCTTATGTAACACCAGCTGATAAAGGTAAACAAAGGGGTACTTTTTTATCGAAGGTCAGGTGGAGGAGGAATGTCTGGTCCTCTGAGATGTTATAGATGTGGTGATGTAGGACATCGTCAGTCTGAATGTAAGAAAGATTTGAGGAAGTGTTCTAATTGTGGAGGTGTAGGACATGTTGCAGCTGATTGTGCCAGGAAAAATGTGGTGAAGTGTTTTAATTGTGGTGAACCTGGTCATATTAGTACAAAGTGTCAAAAACTGAAGCAATCTCCAGCTAGTGGGAAGGTGTTTTCTTTGGCAGGGACTCAGACTTCAAGTGCAGACCGTCTGATCAGAGGTACTTGTTTTATTAATAGTACGTCTTTAGTTGCTATTATTGATACTGGAGCGACTCATTCGTTTATTTCGTCTGAGTGCGCGAAGCGTTTGAATCTTGTGTTGTCTTTGATGGGTGGTGAGATGGTTATTGATACTCCAGCAATGGGGTCAGTAACTACTTCTTTGGTTTGTCTAAGTTGTCCTTTGACCATTTATGGTAAAGACTTTGAGATGGATTTGGTGTGTTTACCGTTGGAAGGTTTAGATGTGGTTTTGGGAATGAATTGGTTGCAATTCAATCGGGTGCATATTGATTGTTATCATAAGCTGATAAGGTTTCCTTCTCTTGAAGAAGATGAAGACTCGAGTTTCTTATCTACCAAAGAGTTGAAGAGACTTTTGGCGGATGAAGCTCAGTTGTTTGGATTGTTTGCATCTTTGACTGTGGATAGTCAAGTTTCACTTGATGTGTTTCCTGTTGTGTGTGAATTTCTGGAAGTGTTTCCTGAGGATATTTCAGACTTGCCGCCAGAGAGAGGTGGAGTTTTCTATAGATCTAGTTCCTGGTACTAGACCTGTATCTATGGCACCTTATCGTATGTTGGCATCTGAGTTGGTTGAGTTAAAGAAGCAGTTGAATGAGTTGTTGGAGAAGAGGTTTGTAAGACCTAGTGTTTCTCCTTGGGGTGCTCCAGTTTTATTGGTGAAAAAGAAGGATGGAAGTATGCGGTTGTGTATCAATTATCGCCAGTTGAATAAGGTGACGATTAAGAATAGGTATCCTCTTCCAAGGATTGATGATCTGATGGATCAGTTGGTTGGTGCTTGTGTGTTCAGTAAGATTGATTTGAGATCAGGGTATCATCAGATTAGGGTGAAAGAGGAAGATATCCAGAAGACGGCTTTTAGGACACGTTACGGTCATTATGAATATTCTGTGATGCCGTTCGGGGTTTCTAATGCGCCAGGTGTGTTTATGGAGTACATGAATCGTATTTTTCACGAGCATTTGGATCGATTTGTTGTTGTGTTTATTGATGACATTTTGATTTATTCTAAGTCTCGGGAGGAGCATGCGGAGCATTTGCGTATTGTTTTGCAGGTTTTGAAAGAAAGGAAGCTTTTTGCCAAATTGTCCAAGTGCGAGTTCTGGCTATCAGAAGTGAGTTTTCTTGGGCACGTAATTTCAGGTAATGGTATTTCTGTGGATCCATCTAAAGTAGAAGCAGTTCTACAATGGGAGGCTCCGAGATCTGTTACTGAAATTCGAAGCTTTTTGGGTTTGGCTGGTTATTATCGAAGGTTTATTGAAGGTTTTTCTAAGCTAGCACTTCCTTTGACCCAGTTGACTTGTAAAGGGCAAGCATTCATTTGGGATATTTGGTGCGAGGAAAGTTTTAATGAGCTGAAGAGAAGATTGACGACAGCTCCGATTTTGATTTTACCGAACCCTAAT